>OX377202.1:81084820-81482477 GCA_947396885.1 Heligmosomoides polygyrus polygyrus
GCACCTTTCTTTTCTATTGCGGAAAGCGAACGTGAACAAGGCGTGTTGTCCTTCCAAAGTGTTCGGGAACCTGTCACTGTTACAGCATGAGCTTTCCTTTCCCACGGGAAGAAGGCCTACTTTAAGCCACTAGTCGGTCTTACCTCGACGTTTCCTATTACGGCCTTTGCTATCGTTGTCTTCACAACTACTGTCTGATTCTACTTTAGTTCGGGACTGCGCAAAAGGAGGGTCAAAATTTGCGACCTTTCTGGCAGTAGCTACCGCCAGAATCCTCCGTTTGGTGCTCGGACAGGTCGCCGTCACCGTCAACAAAATTAGGGTGATGGCGTGTTTCGAATTGGTGACAAGAATGTTGCACTAGCCAAGGCAGCTCGGCCGAACGAAGAAGTGATACATGACCGTTCGAGCCGAGTCCCTCTCCGGTCACGTTTCTCCTCCAACCGTCAACATCATCCCTAGAACCGGTCAGTAGACTCACACTTCTAACGGGACCGTATCGATTCTAAAGACGTCGTCCAGCTCTAACTCTTGACAGTTATCAGTTCGACCTTGCGGTCTCCTACACCCGGTCACCGACGCGCGGCGTAGCGTCCACCCTCGTTCTCCGCTCGTGATTCACTCGACCTTCCCGTCGGTTTGAATTTTCAAAGTTGCCGCGCCTGCAATTCTGTTCATCTCCTCTCAGACAGCCCTCCTGGTCCAAGCAGCGCTACTCGTCCAAGGTGTTCAACAACAAGACCAACCTGGTCACCGATCACCAAGGTAGGGGCTCCTTGCTCGTTCGCCGACTGATTCTTGAGCTGTGGATGCCTTTCAGAGCAGGACGGTGGAGGCTTCTCGGCGGCCAGCCTTTCGATGAAAGCGCAGAAGAAGATCGCAAGCAAGCTGAGTACAAGGTACGACTCCGGTTGTGGATTCTGTTGCATAAGCACCAGAAGAGTCTTAAGGGAGATTTGGCTCAATTTTAGTAGCGCTTTGCCTCTCTTGAGATTCTCTTAACAGCCGTTATTGGAGATGGTGGCAGGGATTGACTTACCGAAGACAATCAGGGTTTCAGGAAAATCACGAAGCTGTTCCTCAGTGATGCTGTCGACCGAGTGTTCGATGCTCTCTACAGTGCGCTGCTTACACACTACTCGAAAAAGGACGCCGAAAAGGTACCATCTGCTACAATCTGTCAAATCTGTGGCGTACCCTATTAGGTCGAACCAGCTGATTCCACCATTTTAATTCTAATCGTGAGCGCAATGCGTCACAATTTCGCGTACATGAAACTTTCTAACTATGGTGAGAAGTGTTGTATGAATAGAACTGGAAAGAGGTTCGTAACTGTAAAGAACGTCACTATTAGAGCTTATAAACTACCGGAAGACGTTCTTCACGTCTTCTTGCACACCACTGGCTTCTTCCGTGGGGCGGTTTTCGCAGAAATCCGTTAGAACAACGATGTGTAGGCAATGTCTCTGGAGAGCACGCAAGATGAATTAGGACTCTGATCTCCTCTTCATACAGTTTTCATCCAGTCAGCCTTATGATTTTTTATTGTATTTGGAGCCGTCGCTCGAATTGGTAGCATTCTTTTCTTAGGATGTCACGAATGTTTGCCATAAATTTCAAATTTGCGCTCAGATTTTCATGGATAGAGCTGTCATACGTTTGCAGGGGATCCACTTCTTTTCCAGAATTTTCGCAGACCATCAGTCAGCGTCGGTGACACACAGCTGTGCCAATAATAAAGGGCTCTTTTTGAATGAAGAAGAGAACAGCAGTTTTTTGTTGGCTTCGCCATATAAAGAGGTGTCGGATATAAATACGTTTAGAGTATGATCTATGATATAGTGGACTCATCTCTGTTTTAGTAGGGAAATGGTTTATCAGATTCTCAGGTTACTTCAAGCCTCGAATTGGGCCTTTTCGCTACATTGTGATATCGTAACCGCCTATCCAGTGGTGGAAGAGAAAAACGTGGAGCACTAGAGCGGCGGGAACCTTCCGTGCGACCTACAGCTTGTGCCACTTGCAGTTTAATTTCTGTTACAAACAGCTATTGAAGTTACAGTAGAAAGGCTCATTCGAAGCGAACCACTGTACTGGTGGTTTCATCTTAAAATTATGACAACCCTCGCACCATGATTACCAGAAATTTAGTGGTGAAATTCAATTGAAAAAACCTGAATCAACGTCCTTAAACGACGTATCGTTGCCAGGCACTGCGGAGGAGAGGTGACGGAAAGAGGAAAAGTTAGTTTCTATCACCTCCAGCAAATGCTGGTTTTATGATAGCGGTGTTTTGAGTCCGTTTGTCACCTTGTGCAACAAATCGAAGTGCTTCAAAACACTGTCTAGTAGTGATTTCTTGCAAAGTAAATTTGAACTTCTCGCATTCAGGGGCCTAATTCATCTACGACTTAAAGCAATTTAACGGTGAAAGTACTGCCGAAATCCCTGATAGCGCTGCTTATCAAGGAGCGATATGGTGAAACATTGAAACGTTTCCAGGGATTTCGGCAGTATTTTCACCGTTAGATTGCTGTAAGTCGTCGATGGATCTGTCCCCAGATCAGAGATGAGAGGTAACTACATTTTGAAACCCGAACAACGGATAATTTCTGCACAAAATATCGGATAACGGAAAAACGGATAACGAACAAACAACAAAAATTATAACAGGTTTTATATTGCTCTTAATTTCAACAGCAGATCATGAGTTGAAGCACAGTTGATTTATAATTTAAACCATTCTTCCTTGACATTTTAATAGCTTTTTAAAGGTAGTTCGGTCGTCACATTAACAACGCTCTAGAGGATTTTCTGCCCATCAGCAGGAAGATACCCAAACATCATACCCGCCTTTCGCCAGTTTCCAGTGTATCGGTTGGATTGTTTTGTTTATTAGCCGCCTAGTTCATTTTTAAGTAAAGCTGATGAAAAATAGAATGGTCCTTGGAAGAGCAATTCCACCAACGTCTCTCGACTCTTCCATGCTATGAAGAAGGCGTGGGTATCCAACCGAATAAAGTCTATATACCAACCTTGATTCTACACCACGATAAGAAACGTTATTGTTGTTGCTGCTCCAGAACATCTCAAATCCAAGATAGCTGAACGTGGAGCTATCTGGGTTGGGTAAAATATCAACTTTCTATCGGCTAACTACTGCAAGTAATTGTGTAGGCCAAACACACAATCAAAGAAGTGACATCCAGAAGGGCAGAAATATCCGACGCATCCCGAAAGGGGAAGAAAGAAAAAGAAGAGCCTTGTTTAGATGAGAAGTTTCACTAAAAAAAACTCACACATTAGAACGAATTTGCATGTCCTGGAGCACCTGTGGTGAAAAGTTTACTTAGCAGTTTGTAGCACTGCTAAACATTTTAATGGAGAAGTCGCTCTCTCTATGCATCCGGATTAAACCTATTTCTCCTTTGCTCGTATTCGTTGCTGTACTGCGGTATGAGTTTGATGAATCACAACAGCATATGGTTCAAAGGATACCTTAACCGCATGCAATCAAACTGAACCCAATGCAATTGCGGACCCACAAATGATACGATGCAAAGATCGACGGTAAAAATTCTTCCTAGGCTGTGCCAGGCCCTACACTTCTTACGGTCGCTAGTAGCAGTTTGTGTATCTTCCTGGCCTGCACATCAGGGGTGCACACAAAATTCTGTGCGTTAAATTTTTTAACGAAATTTTTAACGGGAAATTTTCGTTAAATTTCCGGTAAATCGTTAAATTTCGTTAAAAAGTACAATTAGCTGCAAACCATTCTTTTAAGTGAAGAAATCAAGGAAAACCTTATACGTTTCAACTTCGAGAGGTCAACAGCTGAAGTTCAAGGAATGGAGTGTAACTTTGCAATGTAAAATAACAGTTCATCATCATCAAGCACAGAAAAACAAATAAGCCTCAGTAACAAACTATCTACAGGGTGTGGAACGAGAGAGGTATAGAATTACCATGCAAGATGCTCACCGACAAGGCATCTTAAGATGTGCGATCAGGCAGAACCCGGAGACCCCCCCCCCCCCTCGTCCCACCTATTTCTTTGCGAAACCATTTCGAGTGACTGTTCTACGGGCATATACAATCTCGATGCCGGCATCACCCCATTAATTACAGAACTGATTTAATAAAGATACAATTAAAAGCCTATCAGTGGAATGTGAACACATTGTCGAAGGCACGATTTTCAAGTGCCCGGTGTGTGAGACCAATCCATTCTTTTGCAACCTCGAGACCGTGACACGACATCGTGTCACACGGCCCTACACTGCCGAAAAGGTGTGCTGCGTCATCAACGTGTTAACGTTCAGAAAAAGTAGCTTTCCTATTTTTTTTATTAGCGTTTTCTTAAATCGTTTAAAATATGCCCAGCGAGCGAAAACATTCTTTCCGTCAGGACTGTTCCAGGTGGCGGGCAAAATTATTCTGTGATAAGCAACGCCAGATGAGGATAGGCATATTTTACGAGGAGATTAGACCAGTATCTCTGTCGATTCGTTGGCGTGCTTGTGGGCTCGGCGAAGAGACTTCTAGGCCCAAAATGCATCAAAGGTTAGAAGGATAAAGGGCGGCATTACTCAATCACTATCCCCGCCACGCATTCTACTTCTACGGGATGTGGAGGCGGGTTGAATGCGTATTTGGGCATACAATGACTTGCGATGGCCAGCCGATGAACAAGAGACAAGTCTGCTAGCAATTCAACCCGAAGATGGAAGGCTTGGTTGGCCTGGGCGGGAAATCCGAATCAGGAACCTGATATCGGGGCACGCGACAGCCGGCATCTCCTCCAACTGCGCTACACGCGCCCCCGAAATGCATTTAAATTTTTTTTAAATTCAAAACATATTCATGAAAACATTAAAATATTCTTGCTGATTTCAGTAGTTTTGTAGGAACAGTCCTAATAGGGAGGATGAGACCTGCCACATTAGTGAAGACTAAGGGCAAATGTGATAAACTCACTGAGAAAAAGTCCGTTAAAAATTCCGTTAAATTTCCAAAATTTTCCGTTAAGTCGTTAAGCCAGATTTTAACGAAAAATGCCGTTAATTCGTTAAATCCGTTAAATCGTTAACCGTTAAATGTGCATCGCTGCTGCACACGAGACATTGAGACGAATGAACAATTCTGTTTTGCAGGCCTAGATGTGCGGTACAGGTTTAACGACTCTGGAAGGATGGAAGTTGGGTATCTTTGAAACTATGTAACCAGTTCCCAAGTGAGAAAGTGCCTCAACTAGCCCTTCTGGATTAGAACGACTTCTGTTGCTCTTGACGATCACTCTGAGGGATCCTCTACATAGTCCACGTCCAAACCTAGGATTAAGCTAATTTGTTGTCCGTTATCCGAGCCAACAACACCTGGTAACAAACAACAAAACGGAGGCCAATCTCCCCCCCCCCCACCCCATCCCACCGAAATAGGATGACACATTGCGGTCAATCCGCTCATCCCAGATCCAAATGGTGAGAAGTAAGCGAAACTTTAAACTTGGATGGAACTGAGACCCTCACTTTTTCACTTTCCCGTCGGGGGCGCTGACATTGCTTGAGTTCGGAATCCGAGTTGTCGTGTATGTTGTGCTTATCAACCAGCGACTTCAGTGGCATAGGGTAGTGGTGAACAGCCCCCGAATGGCACACATGGCGTTGAGTCCTGTAGGGCGGAATTTCTGACTGCAATCTAAATAATATCCTTAAAAGTGGACGACATCACTCCATTGAAGGCTTCAACGTTAAAATGAAGTGTGGGAAATTTTCCTGAGCAGTTCTGACAGTCTGCATACCGAATTGAGGTCCTCAAAAACTGAGAAGCTTCATCTGTTTGGCTGCAACCCTTGGGTTAAAATGAAGTGTGGGAAATTTCCCTGAGCAGTTCTGACAGTCTGCATACCGAATGGAGGTCCTCAAAAACTGAGAAGCTTCATCTGTTTGGCTGCAACCCTTGGGCAGTTTCAGAAGCAGCATAGAAGAAAACGGTGCAAGGCGGAAAAAGTGGGTCCCCCTCATTTCCCCCATAAATTCTTGCCGATTTGTCTTTTAGAGTGAAAAGCTTGATTACGGATACGTATATATTGTAACCGTAAGAGGATAGCTAAGCTAGCTTTGGCCAGAATGGTGGAGCAGCGGAATGTGAAGTAGCGATAGGAGTCGAAATATAGTGGTCCCAAGCGTTGATTAGACCGAAATGATTTGACTCCTAATAATTTACAGGACAGCAGAGACGTCATCGCAGTTCGTACGAACACGCTTGAGTGAGAAGCGCCTAGTGAATAAACGACGACGTTGCTCAATCCCTTTCTCGGATGCGCTGCGAAGCATTCTACATCTACTGGACGTCGTGGAGGGTACATAAACTTGGCATATGCAATGACTTGCGGTGGCCAGTCGAAGACCAGACCTTTCCCGGATGAATTTAACACTTATTCACCGATCACGCATGGGTGGAAGGCCTGCTTGCCCTGGGCGCGACCTGAACCAGGACCTCAATTCGGTATGCAGACGTTAGTCGGCGCTCCTTCCAGCTACTCTCCACTCTTTTTATCTTTAAGAAAATTTTAATGAGGAAAAGTCCTTAGAAGTGAGTTTCAACATATTGCACATACATAGAAGAACTGAACCGCCTCTGTTCTCCCGTCTTTCTGGTCAAGCTTAGGAACTTCGCGGGTTTGACCGAAAGCTCTTCAATTTTTCCTCATAAACAGTAATGACATCATGAAAAACGCGGTTACTTCTGGTGCATCCCTTCGCCACCACTATCCTTCAACATCGAATTAGTACTTTTTGGTTTACTTTTCTGAACTGTTTGAAACTCTAGCCAATGGATGGATCGATGGACGAAACCACATTCTTCGCGATGTCACGTTAGAACAACAGTGTACAGCTACGGATAGGAAGGGTTTAGGAACCGTTTGGCTTTAGTAGTGCAACGCATGCTGTATGCGGTACCAGTGTGTGTATATGAAGATACCGACCAGAGAAGGTCTCTGAACGGGGAAATGGATAATACTGCGAGAATCTCCACCGTCCATTTAGTAGAAGGACATGTTTCACTTTCGCTGAGTCCTTGAACCCAAAGAGCTACGGGCCCTCGAAGGCGGGGTCCAGCAGCGCACCGTACAACAACGTGAGTACAACAACGCGCGCGCGTTGTTGTATGAGACGCGGCGAAAGGCTCTGCGGGAAGCGAGTTTTTGGCGCAGCAGGGTACGGGCTGCTTCAAAGATGCTAGGCCAGATGTTCGACTCCCGTGCTATGCAACATTTTTGCATTTTTCATGATTGCTGCCTTCTTCACCAATTTGCTTCCTTCGCGTCTCCTACATATTTATTTCACTCTAAATTGTCAAAAGGGTCAGAATAGTGATCAACGCAAAAACGGTAACCATAAATTTACAATTAGTCACCTTTAGCTACTGTAATTTAACATACTCCAGCGTAATACGGAGAACGGATGTCAGATTCGTGATCACCATCCCAAATAACCCCTGTGGGAGAAGGTTTGGGCGAAATGGGTGATTATGACTTTGACGCCCCTAGTCACCCGTACCGACCGTAACCTTCCGTAATCGGTCGAAAATTGAAAAACGGATGTAAGTTTTGTGATCAGCTCCCCAAATAATCTCCTTGGGCAAGGTTTGGGCGAAGTCGGTGATTATGACCTCGACCCTCTAGTCACCCGTATCTGCCGTAATTCGTACCTGCTGGGAAGTCACTGTTTAACATTCGCTGAAAAACACAAAACATTGTATAATTCAGAAACTGAGAAACGTGAGTGAAGCAGAGCTCACAAAAACCTTTATTTGACAATTTAGAGTGGAATAAATGTGTAGGAGAAGTGTAGGAAGTAAGCTGATCTAGAATGCCATAAGGCACGACTTTCACGACACTACTTTCACGACTCCAGAGGTCGAGGAGAGGTCGAAAAAAATTTACGCCCAAACCTCGCCCAGGAGGGGGGGGGGGGGTCAGGGTGCCGATCACGAATCTGACATCCGTTTTTCAAATTTCCGCCGATTACGATAGGTTATGGTAGGTACGGGTGACGGTGCAATACTGGACTCCTAATTTCGAGGGCCCGTAGCTCTTTGGGTTCAATGACTCAGCAAAAATGAGGCAAGTTTTTCTACTACATGAAGGGTGGAGATTCTCGCGGTGCTATCCATTTCCCCATTCAGACCTACGCCTGAGACACTTCCCTAGTGAGTTTTAATAAACGTCCAAAATTCATATGTGAATTTTAGATTCAAAAAGAATTAGTAGCCTAAATGGTGAAGGAAAGAAGTTAGCACTTGAAAGCATTGCTTATATAATATTGACGAGGAAGATCAATGAAGAGACCGTGGAGATTCTCAAAGCGACCTTTATTGTAGGGCGTTGTCTGGGAAGCGACGCTGTTTTCCAAATTTCCTGCGGACCGCTGGGTAGGCCAAAATGGCAGAAAACTGTAGCGCTTCAGTGCGGGCCGATATCGCAAAACTGACGCCTGGAATACCCTTGCTGTACTCAGAAATAGTCCTGCAAAAGGTTTGGAGCCTTACCATTATTAGAACGTGGGATCTGATAAATTCCTAATATTATAGAAGCGAGAAGAGACATTCTCGGGAAGCATCCACCAGGAAGGCAATAGCAGTGGGATGGCCGAGTGGATTGCACAGTGGAGTTGCGGAAGAGTGATCAAGAAATCAATTCCAGGACGGGGGTCTATGCATTGCATGTGGCGACATTTGCAACTTCATCAAAGTGGACTGCGCTTTTGCCTCGGCGAACTTCAGTGCTCACTTCTTACTCTCGCTTTTAGCCCCTTGCAGGATGTGCACAAAGCTAGCCTTCGCCGATTGGAGATACGCCGGCGGCCATTAAACCATGCTTGATTTGTTGGAGAAGCTATCGCTAGATGCTATCCATGTGTGATCCCTTTCTGATGTCTTATATTAGTTTTGGAAGTGTGTCTCGTAGTAGCCTCATCTGACCGCTCTTTCCTACTCTACACTACACACGCCGAACAAATCCTTTGTTCATGCCTCCTTCGGGGGTTATTTGGAGGTGCTTATCAAGAATATGGCGTCTATTTTCAGTATAACGGCGGATGACAGTTGATTGGTGTGAGTATGGATACGGTTTTCTTCATCTGGCCGCACTTCGTCTCCAAAGTCATATGTTGGGCTGTCGATAGCGTTCAGAAATTTGAAAGTCAGAAAAGTGTGCGAAAGTTGTAGTAATCACCACAATACATCCCTAGACGAATGGGGTGAATTCCGCTTGCCTGTCTCCACCCTTTCACTTACCTGTGCCTTAGTTACGTCGTAGCCTACTGTAATCTACCGTAGCAAAAAAAAAAACGGATCTCAGATTCGCGTCAGTATCCTAAATACCCACCCCTAGACTAACCTCGGCGAAAAAATTTTCCGACCCTGCAGTAGTGAGAGTACTAGGGTTCGTATCTGTAACGGAATCCTCCTCCTAGAATTGAGGAGCGTGGTCGATACAAAAATAAGCAGCAATGCCAACAGTAACGCAAGATGGATAAGAACATTCCAGTTCTCCTCACATTTAATACACATAATCAGCAAAAATCACAAGAAGCGCGCTTTCTATAGAAATCCGAAGGACGGTCAGCATCTTGGTGATGGATCAACATAATAGTTGTTGGACATGCTCGCAATGAGGTCACTACGAGGCACACCTCCAAACTACAGGGTGAACCAAAATAACATGGACAAGATTTTTTCGTCATATAATAATTATATAACAACCAACAGTCCGAGAAAACGGCGACTAAATTACAGCAATACAAAGATTAGGGCACATCATGTTCAGGTGGTTTCGAAGTGGCCTCCCTTGGAGCGGATGCAGAGGGCCAAACGTTTCGCGAATTTTTCGGCGATGGGCCGCAGGTCATCAGGAGACAACCGTTCCCACTTCTGGCGCAAGGATTCCTTCAGGGACTCGAGACTGCGGTGGCGTTTGACGCCGACCCTAGCCTCTAAAATGGCCACACACTGTAGTCCATCGGATTCAAATCCGTAGAATACGGCGGCCATTCCGAAGGCGTGATGAAGTCGGGGAAATTGACCTTGCACCACGCCTGCGCACTCTTCACACTATGTGCAGGTGCAGAGTCCTGATGGAGCATCCTATGGGCATCACCGAAGTGCTGCTGGGCCCAAGGAAGAACTACAGACTCAAGAATGTCTCGCTGGTACACATCTTCGTCGATTTTCATTCTTTATCCACGAAAACCAGGGGTCTTGCCGCTGGTGCAGATTCCGCCCCAAACCATGACAGATTGTGGGTTTCGGACGATAGCAGAGGTGCTTGGAGCCTCTGTAGACCACATCCTACCATTTTGGTGATTGTGCGCCTGCTCCAGGTGAACAGCTTCTCATCCGTGAACAGGATCTGTTCCCAGGTACGACCTGCGGCCCATCGCCGAAAAACTCGCGAAACGTTTGGCCCTCTGCATGCGCTCCAAGGGAGGCCACTTCGAAACCACTTGAACATGACGTGCCCTAATGTTTGTACTGTTGTAATTTAGTTGACGCTCTCTCGAATTGTTGATTGTTTTATAATTACAACGAAAAAATCTTGTCCACGTTATTTTGGTTCACCCTGTAATAGATAACATTACAAAGGAATCGCACATGGATAGCATCTAGCGAGAGCTTCTCCAACAAGACAAACACGGTTTAATAGCCGGCGAAGTAGCTTTTATCGACGAAGGCTAGCTTGGTCCACATCCTGCAAGGGGTTAACGAGGTTGAAAAGCGAACACTGAACCTTGCCGAGGCCCACTCTACGTTGAAAAGACCACTAGCAATGGGTAAACCCCACCCCTGGAGTCAATCGCCTAACCACTCTCCTGTAAATCCACTGCGCTGTCCGCTCGACAACCTTATCGCTGTTGCCTTCCTAGTGGATGCCTTCCCTGAATGTGCCTTCTCGCTTCTATTAGGAATTTCTCGAATCCCACGTTCTAGCAATGATGGAAGCTCCACACCTTCTGCAGAATTATCTCTTAGCACGACAAGGGTCGTCCAGCGACCAGCTGTGTGTTATCTACCCCACCGAAGCGCTCCAATTTTTTGACATTTTTGACCTACCCAGATGTCCGCAGGAAGTTTGGAGACCACTACGATACTTTCCAGACAACAATCTTATGTAGGTAGTTTTGAGGATGCCCACAGTCACTATATTGACGTTCCTCAGCACTCAGCGGTTGGAGAAGCCGCTCTTCTGAGACTTCGCCGCAGCTCCGTAGATACTCGTTGTTTATTGGTCACCTGCAGAACTTTCGGATCCAGCTCTCCGTAAAGACGATACCGAGGTGATTACGCTATCGGGCAGTTACATAACTTCGCTTGACGAAACTCATCATGGTGACCAGAGGTCAACACTAGATCCCGAGCAACATTAGTCTCGAACCAACCTTCGTGTTCCGCGAAATTCGATTCAATTCTTTTCAGGTTGTGAAGAACATCATCAAGTTGGCTGTGAAGTTGGGCCTTCTTGCCAGGAATGATATGCTGGACAAGGAGGATCTAAGGCAACTGAATGACGTCCAGAAACAGCTGCATTCCCTTTCTCTGACAATCATCTCGTTTGTGCAGGTATCTGAGCACCATATTACTGGACTTGTTAAGCTTTTCATACTACACACTGGAAGCAAACATACTGTCTCTTCGAAAGCCGCATTGCTCCGTGTCCATTCAGTTTACTCGAATGACCTTGAAACCCTTCGTTCCTGGCTTCGCCGAAACGGCGATGAGCAACGCCTCGTCGGCGCCTGAGCTCGCACTGTCGGGCTTCGTTTTTTGCACTGGGGCTCATAACAGCTCCACATGTTTGTGAACGCGTACGTTTTTCGATATCTCGCCGGAACCTCGATCGAATCGATTCCAATTTCGCCAGATGATTGCAAGGGCGTTCGCGACCAACCTCTTGTAACACACTGAAGCATATATCAGGTTTTTCATGAATGTTGGCATCCTTACCCTTTTTATCGGCGGAAGCTGATACGTGCGTGAGCGTTTCAAGATCAATTTTTTTCATGATTGTTTCACTGTTTCACTCAAACTTAGGAATCATCTTACTTTTGATGTCGCCACCAATGCTCGAAAAAGTCACAACTGCCAGCTACTATAAAAATCAAGTTTTCGCATGGTCCGAAAATGTTTCTCGTACCCAATGTGGATCGAATATCACCCACGGGCTCGGGCTCCCTCCTCCTCCTCCTCCTCCTCCTCCAAGATTGTCTAGAAGATGTGGAGATAGAACCACTGGTGATGCTCAGGTATATGTCGACTGATTACGTCTGAATAACCACTTCTGAATACAGGAAATGTTAGAAGTGCTATGTAGACACCAGAAACGAGGGAAGTCGGAATGCCGAGCTTTCCACCGCGCAGCATCAGAAATTTCAACGGTAGGAAATTATCTAAGTTAGATAGGCTGTGTGGAGGAGGTACAAGAGAAGAGGCCTTCGTTAGCGGAAGAAGATTCTTCCTGCTTCAATCTTCGAAGGGTTAGTTGCGTTGTTCCTTGTCTGTATCTCGAAAAGTGCTGTTCGACGCTGAAAGCGAATTCGACAGCCAGAACACGTAATGCAGGACGTCAGAAGAAGTTCCAGTAATGAGAGCAATCCATTGAGATCCAAAATACTGAGGAAGACGAGTTCATAATAGAGCATTCCAATTCATCTATTGGGCGCTATAGCTCCAATAGAGGCTTTGGAGCACCGTGTCTGACAGGCAGCACTATGGGTAGCGCACTCTAAGCGAAGATACTGACCGATGTCGTTTTAACGTACCCTTTGAGACAGTTCAATGTATCAACTTTCTAACGAGATAAGAACCCTAAATACACAGCAGTAGTGGTACGAGGATACATGCACGTAAATGCGGCGAATATAAAGATAATACATGTACATACTAAAAACCTCCACACATGTCTAAATAACTATCAACCAAAATCCAATACATATAGGATCGTCGATCTTCTGGGATCGACTCTCAGAAGACAACGGGCGATAATATGGGCAAAACACTACTCTGCTTTTTCTTGCCGACAGTTTTTGTGGTAGAGCTTTTTCCATTATTATTTGCCTTTCAGCGGTATTGAAATTTGTCAGCGTAGACGGTAAAATAGGACCTGAAAGATGCAAAATGAGCTACTCTTAGGATGCCTTAGATATTTGCAGAGCTCGAGCGTACTGAAGGTGAAGACTATTTAACTTAGCTGCTTACAAAATAACGTAACAATTCCAAATTTCGTTCGATTCGGCTTCCGCGAGAATGCGCGTGTTCACAAGCATTCCATTATCAAAGCTGCTACTAAAATTAAGATTGCTCGGGGTTCATCACATGATAGTGAACTGGACACGTGAGTTCCTCTCAGAAAGAACTTACCAAGTTAAGGTAAATGGGCAGTTTTCCGAGATCTTTAAGGCTTTCAGCGGAGTACCGCAGGGGGGGTTCTTTCCCCTCTGCTCTTCCTGCTCTATACCCACGAACTGCCAGAGTCTCTTTCACGATTTGGAGTTATTTGTAAAAAAAATCTATGCTGACGATATCAAGATCTGTAAAACCATTGAAAGTACAGATGATTTATATGCAGTTCAAGAAGCAGTGAACTACAATACGGAAAAATCCGTCGCAAACCTTCGCATGCTCATAACTCCTTTAATTTTAAGTTGTTTGAGAAACTGTTGATATCGTTCGATTCGTCTTCTCGAGATCTATACAAACATCTATAAAACTTTACCAGACCTTCGCGTTTTCGCCGTGGGTGGCCTAAAAAATAACTGCATCAGGCTTTTGCGATTGGAGCACCTTATTTTCCAGGAGGTGCACGTGACATGCAGTGTTTTCGGAGTATCTCAAGCATGGCGTACGTTGCCAGCTCTGCTCTGTTATACCTGGAATGCTCCGAGAGCGCGCCGTGCACAATGTATATTGGATCGGCCCTATCAATCGAGCGGGAGAAAGCATGTTCACTCCGCTTCTACAGTACCGCCGCTAAACGTTCAACCAAACGACGTTTGCGACGCAAAAACGCGTTTTTTGCGTCGCATCATGATAACTTTGCTGAAGCCTTTCTCACCAAAATTTACAAGCGCTCCTAGCATCATCCTACCTACCAATGGGCATGCAACGGCCATTAAAAAATGGATGGAAGCCTGAAAACCAGTGCCGCAATTAAGGATTGTCCTAATTACTGTGACCCGACCCAACACCGTCGCCGAGTCTCGCTTAATTATGTCCCCAGGCGCAAATAGTGCTGCCCAGTTAAATTTTAAAATTTTTAAACCTAATTAAATTTTATTCTCCTGTTGTTTGTTACCTTCTCCTGGCTGCGACAATTCATTTGATACCAAATTTATCAGGAAAATATGCATGAGTCTGCAGCTGTTTCGACCGATTTTGTTTATTTCAGCGGAGGCATCCTCAGTCTAAACCTGTTAATGTAGCTTGCAATCTACTCATCTTTAAGGAGGGAAAATGACATAGAAAATTTACGTTTCGAGCTCACTTTGGGCATTTGTGTGCTGGTTGCAATTCGTCAAAACTGCAAGTGAACCTTGGTAAAGAGCGCTCCCTGTCGCCGATTTTGGCTGCGAATTTCTAAGTCCTAAGCAAATGATTTAGTCCAAAAATATGTTGGCTAACCGTACGCAATGTAGAGACTCCAAGTACCAAATATCGAGAAGCCGAGAGATCAGATGGCCGAATTTCAGCTGGTTAAAGTGAAGACTTCTTTCAAAAGTGCGACTGAGCTTCTACAGCGTTTCATGCTCAGTCTTTGCAGAATGAATGCTGGGAAGCCCAGCATTCATATTAAGTATTTTTTCGCTCAAAATTTTCAACCAGTCCAGATGCCAATATTTTGACGCACCAGATCGAGCGTCGATGTAGAGGTCTTCTTCGACCATAATTGCACCGACCTGACATGCCCTACAGAGACATTGCGCTCGGCTGCATGACCAACGAATCCCTCACTTTTCTTTCCCGTAATTACGGGCCTGTTCGACTTTATGCAGCTTACCAATATCGATCCATGCTGCCAAATCTCGATGAGTTTTTTAGTTTTCCGGATTGCGTACATCATATTAGGTTGTCCGGAAAGTTCTCATCGTTTTGAGTGTTTCACTTTGAACTAACATAACTTTCTCAAATTTTATCGGATTAGTCGAAATAAGCACCGCTCGAGTCAGCCCACTTTTGCCAACGGGGAACCAGTCGACTTATTCCATCAACGAAAGAATTAGGTGGTCGAGATTCGATAAAAATCACGAAAACTGTTGACTTGGTGTTGACTGGTGAAGGTTTTACCAGCGAGAAAGTTCTGAAAGTGTTTGAAGAGATGGCAGTCGGTTAGCGAAAGGTCTGAAGAATATGACGGGTGGGGCAGAACTTCAACCCTTAGTTCGTTTAATGTTCGTGTGGTGATTTGCGAAACGTTTGAGGGCGCTATCGTGCAAAAGAATCGGGCCTCTTCTGCTGGTCAATGCTAAATGAAGTTGATTTCGTCGATTTCCATACAATAGGACTTTGCTGTGATCGTTTGGCCTGGCGCCGAAAAGTTGTGATGGATCACACAAGCCGCTGACCGCCACACAGTGACCATTACCTCCTTTGGTGGAGGTTCGCCTTTGGAAAATGCCTGGGGGTTCGTCGGCGTGCAATCACTGCCCGGAACGTTTACTGTTGTCATACAGAATCCACTTCTCATCACAAGTGATTATTCGATCCAAAAAGGGGTCCGTTTTGTTGCGTAAAAGGTGAGAAGAACAAATCTCGAAACGTGACAATTTTTGCCGCTCACTCAACTCTTGGGGCACCCACGTTTTGAGATTTTTCACCTTCCCAAGGCGTTTCAAAGCATCCGCAACTGCGGTTCTACTGACGTCTAACTCTTCCGCGATTTCACGAACTCTTTAGGATGGTCCGGCTTCCACCAATTCCTTCAACTCGTCGTCCATGATTCGACCGCTACGGGATCATCTTCAAGACTGAAATCTCCAGTCCGGATTTTACTGAAGCACTGGCACACAGTGCCTTCTCCAACACTATTAGGCCCCACACTTGATCGATATGTCGAGCTGTCTCAGCTGCGGATTGTCCTAATTTGATGTTGAAATAAGATTGCTCTTTCGACACACTCCAGTAAGCCCTTCAAGAACAGAAGTATAAAACAATGTTGAAACATTTTTTTTAGTAAGATAGAGCGAAAAATTCTGTGCAGAAGGTAACGTTAATGTGCAATACAATTTGAATTTTTACTTGATAATAGACGAATGAAACATAGCAACGCAAAACGCTGATAATTTTCCGGACAACCTAATAACATGAATTTGCTGGCTGAAAACTTCAGTACTATTTCTTCATGCTTTCGTTCACTTACTCAAAAATGAACACTTCGTTTGAAGTTTTATAAAATTCTCATTTTTTGTAGAAAATAATGGTCTATATCCTGTTCTAAAGAGCAGAACCGCGGCAGTTTTTAGCAACAAAAAGGGATTGCGCCATGCAGTTGTCCAAGACTTCGCGGTTTTTATTCGATTGATAGCAAAATTGCTGCTTGCATAGAGTTTTACGCCTGTAAACAACATAACAAAGAAAATTGTAAAAACACATATTCTCACTTTGATGCCGCATGTAAGCAGCGTTCACACTATCAATCAAATAAAATTCGCGGCGAGCTTTTCAAGTGCAATGCGCAATCTGGTCTTTGATGCACTAAATGATTGCTACCTTGTTGCGCTTTAAGACAAAAGTTAGTTTATTATTTTTCAAAATAAACAAAACTTCTGTAAAATTATCACACTTGTTCGGGCAGCTGAATTTTTAAAAAATTCAAGAAAGTTATACCAAATTTTTCTTGGACAAAAAATTATTCTATCCTTCTTGAAGTGTTCGTATTTTAACCTGTAAGAAGCTCGTTTCAATTTGGAAGATGTTTAATTCCAATTTAATTCGAAAAGTGTCCAACTCGTCGTGAAAATGATAAATGCATATTTTACATTGCGGCTAGGCACACAATTTTGAGAATTATTGAATGTGTGTAATCTATGCAATCCGCAAAACCCAAAAACTCATATCGATATTTGGCAGCATGGATCGATGTTGGTAAGCTGCATAAAGTCGAACAGGCCCGTAATTACGAGAAAGAAAAGTGAGGGATTCGTTGGTCATGCAGCCGAGCGCAATGTCTCTGTAGGGCATGTCAGGTCGGTGCAATTATGGTCGAAGAAGACCTCTACATCGACGTTCGATCTGGTGCGTCAAAATATTGGCATCTCGACTAGTTGAAAATTTTGAGCGAAAAAATACTTAATATGAATGCTGGGCTTCCCAACATTCATTCTGCAAAGACTGAGCATGAAACGCTGTAGAAGCTCAGTCGCACTTTTGAAAGAAGTCTTCACTTTAACCAGCTGAAATTCGGCCATCTGATCTCTCGGCTTCTCGATATTTGGTACTTGGAGTCTCTACATTACGTACGGTTAGCCGACATATTTTTGGACTAAATCATTTGCTTAGGACGTAGAAATTCGCAGCCAAAATCGGCGACAGGGAGCGCTCTTTACCAAGGTTTACTTGCAGTTTTGACGAATTGCAACCAGCACACAAATGCCCAAAGTGAACTCGAAACGTAAACTTTATGTCATTTTCCCTCCCTAAAAATGTGTAGATTGCAAGCTACAATAACAGGTTTAGACTAATGATGCTTCCGCTGAAATAAACAAAATCGGTCGAAACAGCTGCAGACTCATGCATATTTTCCTGCCAAATTTGGTATCAAATGAATTGTCGCAGCCAGGAGAAGGTCACAAACAACAGGAAAATAAAATTTAATTAGGTTTAAGAATTTTAAAATTTAACTGGGCAGCACTATTTGCGCCTGGGGACATAATTAAGCGAGACTCGGCGACGGTGTTGGGTCGGGTCACAGTAATTAGGACCCTCCTTAATCGCGGCACTGGTTTTCAGGCTTCCATCCATTTTTTAATGGCCGTTGCATGCCCATTGGTAGGTAGGATGATGCTAGGAGCGCTTATAAATTTTGGTGAGAAAGGCTTCACTTTGAGCAAAGTTATCATGATGCGACGCAAAAAACGCGTTTTTGCGTCGCAAACGTCGTTTGGTTGAATGCTTAGCGGCGGTACTGTATCATACGCCCTTAGTCTATTGAGAAAAAATCTACAAAATTAAAATCACTGGAGACGTGAAACGTGGGAACAGTCCTCCATTTCTTCTTCTTCTTCTTCTTCTTCAGCGTTTGTCCCGCTTCGTCGCGGGGTCCGCTCTTCTGGTGTCATGACGCCACCTTTCCCGGTCATGCGCTTGATCAGGGTGGACGCCAGTTACTTTCATGTCCATGTGTAACGTATCCGACCAAAGCTGCTTTGGGCGTCCTCTAGGCCGCTTTCCTGACACTTCCAACCCAAGGCCTATCTTGCGGACGCTGTCTTCCTTTCCACGCAGAACGTGGCCGTACCATCGTAAGCGAGCTTCGCGCATCTTGGCCGCTATCGGCGCGACACCGAACTTCTGCCGAATAGCATCATTTCTGATGCGGTCCATGCGGGTGACTCCAGCCGTCTAGCGCAGCATCTTCGTCTCCATGGCGCTGAGGCGCGTTTCATCTTCCTTGGTCGCTGGCCAACACTCAGCGCCGTACATCGCTACTGGCCGGATGACTGTTCTGTAGATCTTTGACTTCAGGTGCTCTGGTATCTTCCAATCGCAGAGCACACCAGTCAGCGAACGCCACTTGGACCAAGCTGCACTCACGCGTGAGTTCACTTCAACCATCAGACCGCCGTCAGACGCTATTGCTGATCCGAGGTATTTAAACATCGAAGTGCGTGCAAGCTCAGTACCGTTAATCTTAATGGAGCCGGACTCGTTTACGTCAGTCGTTAGGTACTCGGTCTTCTTAACGTTCAATTTGAGTCCGAACATCGCCAGGCGGTCGCACCAAGCTTGCACCTGCCGCTCGAGATCATCTTTATCTTCGCAAGCGAGCATCACGTCATCAGCATAGAGCAATGTCCATGGGACAGGTTTCTGAAGATCTCGCGTAGTGGCATCCATGACGACAACAAAGAGGAGTGGAGAAAGCGCAGAACCTTGGTGCACCCCAACAGAGATGGGAAACTCCATTGAGGTTCCAGCTGCAGCTTGCACTCTACTCTTTGGGCAAGAGTAGAGCATCCGCACCCACTCTATAAGTTCCTCAGGTACGTTGTGTTGTCGCAAGGAGTACCATATAACCTCACGCGGTACGCGGTCGAAGGCCTTCTCCAAGTCGAGAAAGGCTACATGCACCGGCTTCTGTCTCTCGCGATGCTTCTCCAACAGGAGGCGGGCGGCGTGTATAGCATCAATGATCCCACAACCAGACACAAAACCGCACTGGTTGCCGGAGAGCTTGACGATTTCACGAATTCGTCTGTCGAGGATTCGCTCGAAGATCTTCATGCAGTGCGAAAGCAAGCGAATCGGACGATAATTGGAGCAGTCCGCAGGACTGCCCTTCTTCTTCCAAATCGGAATCGTCGTGCTGTTGTGCCAACACTCCGGTACTTTCTTCTCCTTTACTACCTGGTTGAAGAACTCAGCCAACCACTCAGCAGGATACCAGAGCTTCGACTTCCAAACATCGGCTGCCAGATCATCCGGTCCTGTCGCCTTGCATGGCTTCATCTTCTTTAGAGCCGCTTCCGTTTCCTCCACGGTGATCTTGTGAACGGGACCGTGAACAGAACCCACAGAAGGGATGGCCGGGTGAGGAAATTCCATAGTGGAAATTTCCTCAAAGTAATCACGCCATCGCTTCAGCGCCTTTTTGCGGTCTGTCAGAAGATGGCCGCTCTCATCGTTGATGCCAATGAACTTTTCAATATCCTCGGTTTGGCGATGGCGGGTCTTAGCAAGTCGGTACAAATACCGCTCACCATCGCGTGACTTGAGCTTTTCGTTGACATCACTATAATGAGTGGCTTTCGCAACAGCCACGGTTTTCTTTGCAGCCTTCTTCGCCTTCTGATACTTCTGCCAGTTGTCGGCCGTCTTATCGCTGAGAAACACGTGATAGAGCGCCTTCTTCTCTCTAACCGTTGCCTTCACATCGTCCGTCCACAGCCATGTCTGCTTATCGACCTTGCGTCGCACAGGCTTCGTTATGCCGAGTTCCAACCTTGCAGCTTGGCGTATCGCGTCGGTTGCTTTCTTCCAAGTTTCGTCGACAGTCGTGACTGTCGGTAACCGTACGCGGGAAATCACAGCTGCTTCCTTCTCTTTCATTCGCCACCACTTGATTCTCGCAGCACCGCATCGCTCAACTTGCTGCATCCTCGGAGGGGTGATCTTAAAGGTGCAGACTAGCGGTCGATGCTGTGGGGCGACCGTCTCATACGGCACGATCTTCGCGTCTGTGACAATGCTTCGGTCGCAATCCTTGACAAGGACAAAGTCTATCTGAGACTTGGAGCTCCCACTACAGTATGAGATGAGGTGGGAGTCGCGTTTTCGGAAAACGGTGTTCACAATGGTGAGATTATGCGATTTCGCATACTCAAGAATGCGCTCACCATCGGCGTTACGAGACCCGTACCCGAAACCACCATGACAGCTGTACCCGTCCTTCGCAGCACCTACGTGCCCATTAAGGTCACCAGCGACTATGATGACATCTTTCGGCGGTACCTCTGCTGTCTTCTCATCAAGCAGGCTCCAAAGCTCTTCCTTGGCTTGATCGGAGCAGCCACTCTGCGGAGCATAGGCAGAGAAGAAGTGATAGAGTCGCTCCTTCGCGGCGACAACGATCTTCATCAACCGATCGTCATAGCGTTCGACGCTTACAATCGAGTCACGAAATCGTTCGGAGACGATTATTCCGACACCACTGGTGGTCCTGGGACTTCCACATAGAACGGCCAACGGCCTTGAAGCCACGTCCTATGTCCCTTGACTTGCTGCAGGACCACCTCGTCTCCTGCACCGCACAGAAATCAACTCTTCTACGCTCCAGTGCTTCAACCAACTCGCACGAGCGGCCCGTTAACGTACCCACATTCAGCGTTGCTACGCGGGTCCTGCCTACGTTACGGGACTTTCGGACTAGCTCAGTTGCCCCCGATGCCGTCCTCGCATCAGGGACCCTCGCATACTTTCCACACTCGCCGTGCTCTGCGAGTGCGCGTCGGTTCCCGCGGACGCCGTAGCACAATCTCGAAAAACATGACTATTCATACACCATGTGATGTGACATGGGTCTTCGTAGGCCGGCCTGTCACAAGGGCCTGTCGCCTGCATTCGAGTGTCCGTGCTTAGCTTAGCTCACAAAGCGAGCAGTTTCCAGTGGCACCACGTGGAGGAACGGACATCGCCACCGGGAACAGTCCTCCATTCTTTCATCGTATATTGCTTTATCATAAACCTAACAATGTTTTCGTGAGAGGCTCAAAGAGGCAGTTCTATTTACCTAATATACATGACATCCGCGTTCTGGCAAAAGAAATGAATTCTAAGGAAATATAGGTTGTAATTCAAACACTAGCTTCGTCATAGGGTGGAAAATGAGCAATACGTAAGGAAAAATTCCTCATACACAAGGAATTACCGTTTTCGTCTTTTTAGGCTTAGATGCGCTTTCTACTCAAATTTCTATCGCCTATTGGCAAACGTGTAGTTCTAACAGCGCCGTGTTCTAATTTTCTCCCTTAAAACTCCAATGGTTGCGAGTCTGTTGGAGTAAACGTGCCACTTCCCCATTGAAAAACCACACCAAAAAGCGTCGCAAGCCGTTCAATCGCTCGATCTTCGCGGCCAGATCGTGTCGTGCCGACTCGGGAGATTAAACGGCCGCGCAAGGTCTTGCAATAACACCGTTGTTTCGCATGATGAATGGCAACGCGTTCTTTTAAAGCAGCTCCGAAAGCGAGGCATAGCATCGGTTGTAGGCAAAGCCATTCATTCGTCTTTCACAGTTAGTGATTTTGGTTCGTCCTGTGCACCAAAGAATGCACTTGTAATTTCCTTTTTTGGATGGAAGGGAGAAAGGATAAAGGAACATTCCCTTGAGCTAGCCAATCCCTTTTGGGATGCGCCTCGCATTCTAATTGTACGAGATGTCGTGGAGGCAGTTTGAGCGCGTGTTTGGCCTATACATTGTTTTGCGAAGGCTAGACGATGGAAAAGCCAGCGATTTATCCTTCACAGGCAAGTTTAGTACCAATTCACCAACCCTGGGAAAAGAATGTGTGCAGTAATCGGGATCCGGAAGAAGAACCCTCTCTTCGAAATGCACGCTACAGCCGAGCCTCGTTCGAGTGCACTAACACGTGCCCTGCTTTCCTTTTTGTAATATTGTTAAATGATAAGGATTTGTGTGAACGCCCACAATTGGAGTCGATACAGTGGAAGATGATTTTGTCCTCGATCGTGCCCCACAGCGCTCCAATTTCAACAGAAATAGGGATTCAAAGGGGAACAGATGACTGTAAGCAATATCTCGTCGTCGAAGTGCAAAACAGTCTGCAACCTCGACATACCGAACTCAATAGCAAGGATGAGCTCATGATCGAATTTGTCTCATAAATGCAGTGGAAATGACACGTAATTAGATGCCTATTGTGTTTGTAACACTATTGACGGACACCAAAAATAGGTGCATGCGATGGAATCAATTGTTTTTCTTCGATGAATGTCTTCAGCACCGCTGACTCATTGACTAGGTTGTCCATCCCGTCTCAGTATTGAACATTCCCTCACTTCCAGAAAGTGCGGGGAAAGGCGTCAGCTCAAGCACACATTCTGAATCAATTCCTGGTTCAAACCCCGTTCGAGTCAGCCAACCCTCCCGTCCCTTAGGGACAGTGATTTAACGCTAACGTGTCATGGAAAGGACAGAACACTACATTTTCTATCTGCTATGGAGCAGAGCAAGAGCGTACATGAAAATCCCTCTGCGACATCTCTGAGAAGTGAAAAGCATGGCTATTCCTTCAGCGAGGTTGATCAACTTCGAGCACGACATTTCTAACACCTCCGTCTCAAATATGAGCTTCGTGGCCTATTTAATACCTGTATGGAGGATCTCGTGTGAAACACAGATGCCACGAAGGGTGAATATGGCACCGTCAACCGACTTCGTAGTACTAGGGCGCTCTAAAAATGATTTTAAGTGCGCTTGATGCTCCGATCGTTTAAGCTCCCGCACATTTATTGCCACTGAGTTGCAACTGTACTTGTCTGGGAAGATAAAAACACTAAACACTCAACACTTTGCTGTCTAAGTCTTGTACGGATTTAAATTGTGCTTGGAATATGAGGTGAAGCTGATTGTATGCCCCATAACGCATTTGATTTGGTAGGAGTCAACAGTTACACTTTTTCCCTCTAGGTCTGGCCAGTATATAACGAAAGCTACCCGTCCCATCTGCGTAGCGTTCTCCTAGTTGGTCCTCAGCTGGAATAATTCTTGGAAACCATAGAAGTCTTGGCAAACAGTCTATAGAACACGTCGATCTCGAGCGAACATCGAATCGAGCTAAGTTACGACGCTCATCTCACTCAAGCTATTCGTAGCACCCAGAGTCCCGTTTTGTCAGAAGACTGGCGCAGTAGGCATAATATCGGAACCTGTCTACCGGGTGGCTACACTAGACTCTGAATGCAAGCACGTCTTTAAAATACCTTCAAGACACCATACGGAATAGAAATTCACGGCTCATTCCACCAAGGTTTGGCCAACTTTTGTCATTTGTTCTAAAAGTGCGCTCTGTAGTTTAAATGTTTTAAATAGTATTACTTTAGATGTGGTATTAGGGACAACGGCGGACCGTCGTTCCCTCTAGAGATTAACGGATACAGGGTGAAGGCAAGCGTCGGACAACCTCCTTGCGGGATTTGAGACTCATTCTTCTTCTTTAGGATAGCATGGAGCAATTTGATTACGGATTTGGTCAGTGGCCGGCGGTGACTAGCTGATGGACAGCACTGTATTTTTCCCTTCCTAGGATTGTTTGGTAGCATTCCGCCGATTTCGCAAGAGAGATCTGAGCCAAGAACCTCGAACACGAATGAAAGTTCCTTCTCCGACTTCGCTACTACTCGCATCCTGCAGAAATATCCCAGGGTAACTCAGCGTGCAGTCGGCGACGTTCTCCATTCAAGTCCGAGCCTTTCCACTATATATAGGTTTTTCTAACCGTGATTGCCGAATTTTCAGACGACGGCTTGAAAGGTCGTTGTTCAAGGGTCAGCTAAGAGCGTTACTATAGATTCCGAATTCACTCCAATATTTGGCCAAAGAAGTCCGCATCACTCGTTGACTTGGATGACCTTGCACGGTGCTCACGCTCAGTATACTTTGCCAAGAGCGATGCGCCGAGAAGCGCTCGCTTTCGCTATCACCGTTGCGCTGTTAAACTGATCGAGAGCGTTCCAATGACTGGCACATAACACGTAGTCTCCGAAGAAAAGAGGGGCTATAAGTGTTTTCTGCGTATCGTATCGTTTATGTCAGCGATAGCGCGCGAGGTGATGGGAGTGATGGCGGCGACGACGGCGATGGCAGGTCGGAACGATGCGTGTCTCTCATTAATCTCGCGATCGTTCTCCATGGGAGACGAATTTTCAGTTCAAAGCCGCGTGCTGTGGACTCAGGCCGTCGATGCGTGCAGAGCCAACAGACGGAAAAAATCGCCCGTCCGTCCTTGACCGCGCCGCAGTGCCAAGAACTGCTGACGACGAGGGCGCCCCGCAACAGCAACGGAAACCAGCACGGCGGAGATTCACGTCGAGATATCGGCTGCGAATTCTTTGCAAACACAAGTTGCTCCCAAGTAAACAGCCATCAATCCCCAGCTGCTGTCACGTCGCTGAATTCCGGTCAGGCCGTGTTTGAAGATGGCGCTGCTTTGCTATGCTAAGGGTCAGGGCCGGATGCCCACTGGAATCGTTTGGAGCACCACCACCTTCGAAGAAACGAGAACTGGAACACCTCTCTAGCTAATTGTATGTACATTGTGCCACTAGAAGTCATTAGGCAAATTTTTTATAAGAGCAGCCTGACACTTCAAGGTTCCGATCCTTCTAGAAGCGTTAAAGATCCACCGTTTTGGTCTCATGTTCGCTTTGACTAGTTTCCCAGTGCATGACGAGCACCGGTTTTTGCTACAAGGTGCAGTTCACCAATAAGGCAACGGAAGGTTGAAGCAAGAGGTCCCCTCCATAAAAAAAAACCACACAAAACCCCCGCCTAGTACATTATGTACTACTAACAGTTACAACTTGCAATATCGTGGATACAGGATGAGGTATGACGGAAGCTTTTTTGCGGCGATGCGCCAAGCCATTTCTGTAAAGATTGAGCTACTGATTTGCTTTACATCCAAGTAGTTTGGCGAGAGCAATTTTTGGCCAAGTTGGGCTCATGGTGTTATTGATACTTGACATATCAGTGACGGAGAAGTGCTAGTGTGACACAACAGCTATGTCGCCTTCCTAGGTGGAGGCCATCTGAATGCGTATTCATACAATGACTTACGATAGCCACTCGATGAACAAGAGAGGGTCACGTCCTTGACAAATGTGACCGGGACCAATTCACCGACCCCTGAGGGATCGAAGTCTTGGTTGGCCTGCGCGGGAAATCCGAGCCATGAACTGGTATCGGGTGCACGCGCCAACCGGCACCTCCACCGACTGCGCTATTGCGCGCCTGAAAAAAAGTGTAGAAAAAGAGTATAGAAATAGAGTATAGGAAGGAGTAGTCTCATAGAGTATAGAAAATCACTTTAAAATGGCTTGAGCAAAAACATACAGCACAAAATCGATATTTCGGTTTTCTTTTTTTCTTATAGGTTGTCCCATAAGTCCCCGCCGTTTTTTTCAACGATTCACTGCAGATTTCGCCGGCGGTCTCTTGCATAGCGCTGCACAGCTTTCGAAAGAGAATGATTTGCTTTATCAGAGCATGTATTGCATTTCTTTTTCCATCGTGAATTTTGTCAATTTTTAGGTCGTTGAAGTGAAAAGTGAAAAAGTAGCCATTTGCGCACTTGTTCTCTCCTCTTAGGTTTGTAATTTTTGCGCAGTTTTTTATAGCATTTGGAAGACGATGTTCTGTACTACAAGAATATGTGTTAGTTCTATTTGCCCATTTCTCCTTTATTGATTTTTAGGTGATCAAATTGGGACGTCCTAAGGAGGATGGTTATTTTTGCCGACAGCTCCTGCTCTGTGGTTGGACTTTTTGGGTTGGTGTTATATGTCATTCGAAAAAGAATGTATTGCTCTATAAGAACCTGTGTCGCGTTATTGATCTCTACTGAATATCAACAAAATGCAAAAAGAGAAATATCGTCCTCACCAACAACTCCTGCTCCTTCTTCAGTTGTTGATATTCGACAGAAATCAGCGTGAGCCAATAAACGTGACACAAATTCTTACTGAGCAAGACATCCTCTTCCGAACGACATATAACACCAAGCAAAAAAGTCCAACCACAGAATCGGAGTTTTGGTAAAAATTCGGACGGAAAAGTCGGAATTCACAATTTGATGGCCTAAAAATCAATAAAGGGCAAGCCAGAAGATAGGACCAACACATATTCTTGTAGTACAGAACATTGTCTTTCAAATGCTATAAAAAGCTGCGCAAAAAATTACAAACCTAAGCGGAGAGAACAAGTGCGCAAATGGCTACTTTTTCACTTTTTCACTTTTCACTTCAACGACCTAAAAATTGACAAAATTCGTGATGAAAAAAGAAATGCAATACACGCTCTGATAGAACAAATCATTCTCTTTCGAATGCTATGCAGCGCTATGCAAGAAACAGCCGGCGAAATCTGCAGTGAATCGTTGAAGAAAACGGCGGGGACTTATGGGACAACCTAATAACAAACCGAAGAGAAAGATATTATTTTTTACAAATATTGTTTAACTTAAAGTATCGCCATCTCTTGATGCAAATAACTGTTTTATATTAAGCAGACGTGGTTTCCAAAACTACACAAACTGCCTTCTTTCCTTCATTTCCTTGCTAAGATAGCAATAAGACTGATACGCTCAGTCAAATAGTGATGTCATCTTTTCTTTCGTTACTATGTATACTGTGATTTTATATTAAACAGACGTGGTTTCATATGAGCGTTCCTAAAACAACGGATTACTTCGTCTCTGAGTATTATGCCTTGAAATACGTGTACTTTGGTCTGAGAAGAGCTCAATTTGGTTTGAAAAGTTCCAGTTTAAAACGAGAATTGCCTAGTTCAGAAGAATTCCAGGGGTTAGGCCTAAGGTTTAAAACGGAGAGCGTCCAGTTTCATTTTTGAAGAGTGAAAGTGGCCCAAACAAAAAGGTTTAAAATTATTTAGGTATGGAACAGTCGATTGTATTGTATTGAAGAAACAAATGAATAAGCGAGAACCTTGTCATTTACGCGTCAACAATGGACGCAGTTCTGAGCCTTTTAGATAACTGGTATCAGTTATGCTTTTCATGCTTAAGAAAAAACAGAAGAGGAAAAAACAGGAAGCCGACACTGAGTAGGGCATAGGGAAGCGAAAATGGACAAAAAGTCCAATCTGTCACCACTTTCCTTCGAAGAATGCTCCTGTTTTTTATTGTTGCTGCCTTTCACTGACAAGCTGCCGAGGAGATACAGGGTACGTTTGAGCAGTTGTTACGGGACGGACCTTGTTCCTATTTCCTTCGCAGTGCCTACGAGCTCTAATAGTTTTGCACGCGCTTTATTTGCTACAGTGCTCCTTCCTCCTTCTCTGTTGAGATTCATTCTCCAAATGAGATTTTTCGAGTGTTGATGGCCGTCGTGACTGAAACCATTTTCAGTGGTATCGGTCGGTGGTTAACGTCCTCATATGACCTCAACCTTCAGCCAAGGGTGCCTCTCACTCTCCTCGTTTTTCTTTCTTCTCCGCGACAACTGTCCTTGTCACCATTTCGTCCTGTCTGCTCTACTCTGGTTCTAATTTTCGACTCCAAGAACCTTTATTCGTCGTAAACGCGCCAGGAAACGCCTTCTCCAGAAACACTATGTACATACCATGTCTTTCTGGAAGGAAGGTATTCAACAAAGTTTACCTTAGGCATCTAAATGTACTTAATTTATGAGGAATATGTTCCAGAAACTGCAGAATTACTAAATTGGGCAAGTACAATATTTATGTCGTACACATCTTGCTGTAGTCTATTGGTGGACAACCCAAACTCGTTGAAGGAACCGCTTGGTTGCGACCGGAGATTTCTCGCTTCGATGCGACTTCTTTTACCTCTGAGTTGCTCGACTGGATGGCTAGACAACTTGGAAGAGTTTCCTGCGTTAGCAAAAATTTCGTGCATGCCTTCGACACCACCTATGGGGCGCCTTGCCGCCTACTTGTTCTATAGATTCACAGGTATGGTGCGATTCACATTTCTGCCTCTGGATATGGTTGCATATCCGGTAGCAGGAGCATAGACGCGGAGACAAGGAAAGTGTTGAACCGGCTGGCTTTGTCCTGGCTTTGGCTGTTCACAAAGTGGAGACACTTTTTTCACATATGGCATACATCATCCCTTACTTCCTGACTTACTTTTTCTTTCAGTAGGAAAAGTTGTTAGAAGAAAACGTAAAAAAGGTGTTACTGAACCTAATGGTAAAGTGGGCGCGTGTAGCGCAGTCGTACGAGGTGCAAACTGTCGCGTACACCCGTACAGGTTCCTGGTCGGTTTTCCTGCCCAGGCAACCAAGCATTCCATCCCTCCAGTGTTGGTGAATTGAGACCAGACTTGTTTGGGAAGGGTAAAGGGCTGACTTGTTCATCGGCTGGCCACTGCAAGTCGTTGTATGGCCAAATACCCAAATATATTCAAATCGCCTCCACGACATCCCGTAGAAGTAGAATGCGTGGCGCATCCCAAAAGGGATTGAGTAATGCGGTCCTTTATTTTTATCCTTATTTATTAATGATAATATCTCCTAAGTTATCCTTATTTCTTCTTATTAATATTTATTGATGGTAAAGTATTTCTATAAATAAAAAGTTGAATTATACCATTAAAAAGCTTTATAACTAGAACATTTACTATTCCTTCCTTCAATTATAATAAATACTGGAAAACACGGACATAAAAATAAATAGAAATCAAATAGAAAATCTAAAAAATAAAAAGTACCCGATTAATCTGAAGATAAATTACAACGAAATAGTAAAAGAAATCAAAGAAACAACAATATCAGTGGCTGCAGCCGTAAGATTAGCTTCGTGTGGCTTTATCTCCTTCAAAAGAAAGGCAGAAGCAACGCATGGATAGAATGGTTGCTGTTCATCGCAAGACATGCTGCAGGTACTTGATCTACACAACTCTCGAACTGCTGCACCGAAACGGCGTCCGCCATCATTCACACCGCAACACCGATAAGTATCGCAACTCGACTCTTCAGGACATTTCAGTCAGTCAGTTGCACAGTGCACTCTGCTGCCCCAAAACTCAGAAATGGGCGATGGAGCATGAACGACCTGAAGAGGGCAACCCCATTTATTTCTCAACCTTGAGGTGCTTTCTAGTCAGGCCACTCAATACTCAACAGATGATTTTTAGATCGTTAGATTTTCTTGTTTCTAACGGCTGGACATAGATCAGTGGCAATGAATTAACAGAGGACATTATCGCCGAGGAGGTGACCTGATGCTGGTTTGAGGGATGAGTAAGTGAAGGTCTGACGTTGTCATTAATGGCTCACAATCCTCTTCCTTTTCAGGTGTGTGTAGCGCTGTTGGAGAAGGACGGGCGCTTCGTGTCCTGTCTAAGAAATTAGAGTCTTCCATCTGTCCTGGGTGGCTAAGTAGGTGATATAGTGGCACGGGAAGTCTAAACGAATGACTTTTTCGTTAGAACAAGAGGAAGTGGTGCTTCCCACTTGTCATGTACTACCTACCTGCTACCTGTCACCATCCTCCCTCTTACCGCATTTGAGGCCTCGAACTGGCGCCACATCGCACCGTAATCGACCCAAAGAAGGAATGCGCTTCTATATTAAGGTGCTTGAACGGGTATTCTCGTCATCGTACCCCCTGCCTTTCTTGAAAAGGGTTGACGAAGAGGTGTCCGCTAGTGAAAGGCAAGAGAAGCAAAGTAAGTAAATCCAGAATCCATCTTTATTCTTGATCTTCTGACCTCTCTTTCCCATTTTACCATAGCTGCATGCCTTGCTGCAACCTCTAATCGCATGTTCTACCAAACACCAAACTAGCAATGTATCCTTCTCTTGGAAGCGTGGTTCACCTACTTTGCATAGGTAACCTCCTTCTCGTCTCCTGCGACTGTTCTGTCAAAACTCCTGCATCAAAGGATTCCTAAAAAATCAAAAAGTTATCTGTAGGGGTTCTCTAGCAAATCCCACCAATTTGCATGAAATACATCATCCCATCGGGTGCTTTTTTTCCGACTGCATGGGCTTCACCCGCAGTGTTTGTGCAGCACTGTGAAGCTGTCCTTTAGATGCTGGCAGATGGTGGCGAAAAGTTCTCAACTAGAAGATGGTTCGGGAATTAACAGAATTGCTGGTTGATGAGGGCTATAAACGCCTCCACACCGCTTCTGAAACGTAATTTTCTTTTTCTTTAATTTTTTTTTCATCGTCTACACCAGTACATAGAGAGCAGTCTACAGAGTTAGGAAAGTAATCTACAGAAATACAAACACACAAAAACAGACATCTAATTTGTTGGTGATCACCAGAAATCAGTCATGTCAGTCAGGTGCCGGATTCGTCAACGACTAACCCGCAGGTATAAGGGGTAGAGATACCCACGATGAAGTATTCTTCTCGACCCCTTCTCCTATCCCTACTTTTATACCCGCATACCAACGGGTTTAATTGACGATGAATCCGGCCCCAGGTGTAGTTGTAGAACAAATGCCTTTTCAGAATTCCGTTTGAGACCCAATTCATTCATTCATGGACATCCTCTCAGCGACCTTGTTCGTGTATATTGGAGTTTCAGTTGCGTCGACAAGCCGGGATATTCCAAACTCTTGGCTCTCTGAATTCTTGGCTTTTGGTCTCTCTCTTTGTTCATTGCTTTGTTTGTTATTCTAGCCTAAAGTTTCTCCCCTCCACTTATCAATGTGAAATGTTTAGTTCCTAAGGAATTTAGCTTTTTTCCTATAATCACTATCTTCTTTTTTCTTATAACAAGTCTCCATGATAATCTACTGCTCGTTATTGCGCACAATTTAGTGCAAGTATAAATAAATAAAATAAATAAATATTCAAGGCTTCACGCTTTACCAGCTCTGCATCATCGTCGCTTCAGAGATCCAATAAAGTAATCATTAGCGAGATATGTGTCTAAAAATATAGCACGGGTTAAATGTGTACGAGCGTCGAAGTCCAAATTTAATTTAGAAAAGGGCATTAGAGTTTCTATATGATGCTCTGAAAGATGTAGCTCATATGTATGTGTACGAATGGAGCTTTACAAGCTCTAAGCCTCGAAAAAACCCACGTTTACAGTTGAGTGACTCAAGTTAGTCTCCGAAGGACTATGCGTTCAGTGTTCTTTCAAATGTGCTTAATGTTTCTGCTGAACCGGTTAGTGCCCGGACAACGTCCGTGTTTCATCTCATCTTCTGAATTCATGGGATGTCTGTGGACAAACGTTTCCGATAAGATCTGCCTGTTGTTCAGCACCTCGATCTCTTCCTCTCGGCTAGGTCCGCAGTGCTGCCTTGCGGCGACAAATAATGGCGCCAGTTTTTGTCTGATGCTATCACCTGTCGATCTAAGATTCGACGTCTCGATTTCGTCGGCAAAAAATCAATTGTCGTGCGCAAACGCAACATGCTGCCATAATAAATGAGTGAAATGAGTGCCGGGCGCCGGAACTGGTTTCGCGCCGCCGTGACTCTTGGCGCCGCCGCCGCCGCCGGCTTCATCGTCGCCGTTGTCGTTGTCGGCGACGTCGTGGCGTGCGCCCCACTCGCGTCATTGATCATCACGGACCGTTGAAGTAGCCGACGGATTCATTAGGTGGGAAGCTCCGCTGGAGCGCGAAGACGGTCCGTCGCCGACGGACGCTCGCTTTCGCAGTGTCGGGCCCGTTCCGTCCGAGAGAGTGGACGAGGAATTAATAACTGTAAGGCAATTACTGGCTAGCGATGTCAGTCGGCGCTCGGCACGTCAATGCCATCACCGGCAGCGAGTGGGTGAAGAATCGATGCGAACACTCGAATCGAAAGAGATCGTCTCGGCACAGCTAATTGGGCAAGAAGTCACGGGAGACCCTGCCCTGCTCCGAAGTCTCTCGGTACGATTCTCCTTCGACTTCTCGCCCAGTATCTCTAGCCAGCAGCGCGCCACCCCAAACTCTCGAACAAAACTTCTTAAACCTTTCTTGACAAGGAACATGCCACATCCACGAAAGAAACGTGCGCCAAACTTAGGAAAGTTTTCGTTGTAGGAACTACAGCACGTCGTTCCTTGGAACCTACCCAATAAAGGTTGGAAATGAAAAGTTCTTGGGTCCTTATATTGGCCTCATTGTTTGACCACTTTTTATGAGGATCTAAGAAGGGGTTACAAATATGCATCTCACCAACCATGGGGATCTATTTTAGAATTACCTACTCGTCAATCCAGTAGCAGCTCATCTCTAGTTCTGCAGCACATCCCTTCCGGTTTCTGTCTACTTGAGAATGAATTGTGACATCGTCAAATGGTTGCAGTAATCAATGGTAGCTGTTTTGGAGAACTAAGGTTTTATCAGCGGGCTAGGAGTTTTCAGCAATCTTAGCAGCGGCTCGTATTATGAACACACCACTATTTCACCACAAAATGCCTTCGTTCTTAACTATTCCCCAAGTTTTCAGAAATGCCTGATCAGGAACCCTAAATAATCATCTTCCTAAAAATTCTGAAATCCTATAGTCCTACCTTGTTGGAAATCTCCAGAAAATCTAGGATCCTTGAGTCTTACCTTGATGGAATTTGTTTGTGGTGAACTTTGGCTGTAAGACCACCAGAGCGAAAACAGGTTTTGTTCCGTAAATTTAATAGCATCCATAATACTTGAAAAGAAACTGCTACTATGACTCTTTTACCAATAAAAGGGTGAAGGTCTCCACGAAATATGCCACGCATTGTACTTTTACGGGAACACTTGATTGGCTTGTAGGAGACCAAAGCAAGATGGGATTGAACGCGATAATCGGCTCCTCATCCGACTACGCTTACGCTACCACGCATTCCCTATTCCTAATATCCCTAGTCCTGTCTCTATGCTTCAATATGCACCTCACAAATGCACAGAAGTTCTTAAAAGAAGTGTTGCTTATTAAAAGGTGCCTCCTCTAACACTTACTAGCTGCTGTACTTAATATAAAGGAATTTAAGGAAGCTGACACTCAGAAGCTTCGCTGCTTCGCATTCAGAGTTGTTTCAGTAGAGCTCGACCACCTGAGAAGATTAGGAGCACTAAGCCGGGTGAGCACTAAGCCGTAGGCCGGAACTCATAACTAATTACTAAATTAATCAATTCGTTTTTGCTGTTCCAGATTCAGCCCATTATTTCAGCTTAACAACACCACTTCTGGTTTATATTTACATCTCCAATATAGCCTTCTCCTAAAATATGGTACTACGTTAACCAGTCCCTGCTTGGATCCCGGCTTGGATGTGCCACGAATTCCGCTTCAACAGGTCATCACGCAAGCAGCATTGAATGTGTCAATGCTGCTTGCGGCCTCAAGAAAGACTTGAGGTGGTCAGATGAGAGGCGGGCAAGCCGGCATTTTGTTTTTCCCAAACCAACTCGCCGACTACGGGAAGGTTACACTTGGTTGGTATGGGCGCGGAACGAGCCAGTAAAACCTATTCCTGGGTCCATTGAAGCACAGCCTTCAACCGGCTGCGTCACATGGACTAAAGAGAATCAGTACCAAAATTGTAATCGCCTTCGCATGACTAAGGAACTAAATTGAAAAATAAAACAGCTTTTCTAGAACGAGTTCGTATGTTTTATATTATTGTCGACTTTTATTTTAAAATGCCTGAGGATGCATTCATTACCGACCGGTCACCCTACAAATTTCTAAAATCACTATGGGAATGCCCTCTACACTGCACCTATGCCGCAGGAGTTTGAAAGAGATCGGTTCTTCATCAGTTTTAGGTAATAATCTCAGTTTGGATGTGGGCTACAGAGTTTATGAATGGGATTAAGTTGTCTGGTAGAGATAATCTAGTCGAATCCCGCATGACCAATGTTTGATCGTGTCCTGAAGTCAAAAACTGACCTTGTCTGTCCGGCCAAGGACCTACAGACAATGTGTACGCTACAGTTTTTTATCTTCCTTTGCTTCGAAAAACAGACGGCCTTGACGTAAATCCGCCCCTTCATTTGGCACCCCTCGTTGGGATCCCATCCCATTTCTGTGAAGGCATCCAACGCACTTTAAAGAATGACGAGGCCGTTTTCGCTCAATTTAATTTTTGTATAGAATTTTTAAAAACAAAATTTTTGAAGGATATCAAGGCTAATTTGCTAAACTCGATATATGAGTATAGACCCAAGAATAGAACAGTGTGTCTAGAATCTCAGGAAATCTATACTCATGGGAATTCGCTCCCTTGAATGGAAAACACTAAAAAGCTAACATTTTCTCATATCACAACGACAGAAGTCCTTTCCTTCCTTCACTGTAGCTGTGGCATCGAACACAGTAACACAGTATTTCAGCACGCTCGCTAAGATTTTCACGGGCCTGTTAAACGATATTCCCAATGCCACACCTTTCTCACTTTTCTTTAAGGCTGGAAGGTTCAATCTATTGCTAGGTGTTTGTCCATTTATCTCGACCAAGCTTCTCACATATACACCCTCCACCTTCCATTAGTTTGACCTTGGTGCCACTGGAATGGATCAAGGAAATTTCATTAGCTTTGAAAAGGAAGATCTGGATTCCTTGCCTCAGATTCCCTATGTCAAACCCTTTTCTCGAACTACCCTAATCCTAACTTTCACTTTCTTGAAAAATATGTTCCCATGAAGAAGAAAATACTTCCTTTTCATCAAAATTCTTCAACAATTCAAATTTTTTCATTCTTCATCGACTTTGATCCACTAGCTTCTCAGAAACCACATTGTTCAGAGGGTTTCGGAGCCATCGAAGGGTAGGTAATTTCACCATCGGGTGAAAACAAATCTAGGTGAATATGGATTAGGATGCTGAAAACTGTACAGCTTGATTATAGCGATGGTAAGAGTTGCCCGAGCTCCTTGAAGTTATTTATCTTCTGTTTTAAGCTGATGAGGCACCTTTTACGAACCTTACTCCAGTAAAAATTTTAAGAACGTGTACAGCATGCTCTCTATCACTATTTAAGTGAAAGCCTTGCCAAAATAGGTGTAAGCAGTTTACACAGCTTTACCAATGAGCTACCGAGTCATGATTTTCAGTCGAGATTTTGTGCCTACCCCTGAAGGAGGTGCTGCTTCGTACCCTTGTTGGGTCACGGTGAAACGTGTGAAGTTTCAGAAGAAAGGCGCAGGCGGTTGACGTATACCATTCTAATGATTAATTGTTCAATCTATGTGAATCCTGCCGAACCTCCTTCGAGGAGATGAAATCAGGCGATTACGAAGGCGATACTGTTCCCGCCGCTTATAGCTCCAGCGGGCGCTGTCAGTTCTCATTATCCTCGCTGCTTGCCCCTATCTGATCCCACTCATTGCCGGCCGAAGTTTCCTGCAGCCTGGAGCCGGTGTTGAGGGACAGAAGGTGAAGAGGGCCTCGACCTTCGTCGTCTGCGGTCGGTGGCACACCGTCGGACCATGTTGCACGACGCGATGACGCCGGCCGCCGGCGGCATTCGTGTCGTGTTCGGCGGCGACGCCATCCGGTTCAAGCACAGCACAGATCTTCTCCATCCGCGTGTCCTCTGCTATCGTGTTGCCGTCTGGTGTGAACATCGCTGCTTCATTTTCACTTTCAGCCGTCCTCCTTCGTGTCCACAAGCTATGTCTCAGTGTACCTGAACTCCTACAGTCACCATTACAGTATCCTTATCGTTTTCCATTCATTCTTTTACTATCTTACCATCAAGTACTGTTATTGGATGCTACATAGCATTTCCAAGTGGAAGTTTCAAAAGATCAGTCTGTTATCCTTTCCGCAAGTGCGTTTTGCAGTTTTCCATAGTTTACCCTAGTCGCGGCATACCTAAAACATACCTCAGGTTATACTGTACACGCTCCTCTGCTTAACGTTCTCGTTTTAAATATTTGCACACAGATTCCATGAATGTAGCGCAGAGTAGAAATAAAGCTCTCCGCTTTATACTAGCATCCATTTCCGTATTGTGCGACCTTTGCAACAACCAACAATCAATTTCCTCTCAAGAGCCTGTTCCCCCTTAATCTTAGCTATCCATAGGCTTTAGTCTGTAATCAGTGCCCTAGAAGACTAGAAGGCGGTGCCTTCAGAAAATCTTGCTGCTTCTTTTGAGCCTTTTCTAAGCATCCCTCTTAAAAGATGAATGAGTATGAAGGCAACAATTAGAATAGAACATCGATCATCACCCGCGGAAATGAATGCGCCACTTCTTCCAGTCTCTACTGGAACTGCGCCAATTTCTTTTTGAGCAACGAGCACTCATTGGGGTTCTGTGCTGTTTTTCTCAACTGCCAGTTGATGATGCCTTGTCAGTGCGATTGGACTTCTGAGAAGAGGTGGGAAAGGATAGAAGGGCCATTAGAGCTAGAGTGACGCCAAGTAGGAAATGCCCACAATTCAAGGATCCTTCGTTTCATACATTCTCAAACCGTCCTGGGAACTGGAATCGAGATAGACATGGTTCAAGAAAATGTTTTGGTTAAAACTCCCGTTTTAAGGAAATCTCATTAAAGATTCGCAGCATTGCTTGAGTGGCCATAACACTTTTATCCTTTTTTCCTGAAAATTTTGTTATAAGCCTATTTTTGTGTGCCACAAATCAACGATATTTTTAAGAGATTGCGCCGTGCACTCGTCCATTTCAAACACGACAACAAAAATGCAGCCACTGAGCACTAAGCCACAGTCCGTTTAACTGATTTGGTTAATGATATTCAGGTGCATATAAATATAAAAAATCAGAGATAGTACCTCAAAACACGGCTCCGCTCTTGGTGGTTGTCTTTTACCTATAAAAAATTGAATAACGGACTCAATTAGAGCTTGTTTTTCCGATGGTTTCGTTCCTTTCAAAGTAACGCAGTAACCAGCAGTATTCAGCGCTGAAGAAGTCAACTCCGACCTTTGGCTGCTTTAACGCGGTACCCTTCCCAAAGACTTTTTTCCAAGACTTTGGAACGTACTCAACTGATCGGAAACAGAATTCGCACTATCAATTAAGCCAACATTGCGATTTATTTTGCGAGAGCAGACACATGTCATTTAGCTTTGCTTTGGAAAGGGCCTGATTTGAAGCAAAAATCGTATCCTTTAAGGTAAAGAGGTATATGCCTATATAACCGGTCACTCCTTACCATTAAGTAAAACTGAATAAGAGAGTTCAGCTGAATTTGAATTCTTCCAATGGTTCCATCACTTCTTAAGTAGCAGCAGCTTCGAGCGCTGAAGAAGAGTGCACCCTCGAGCCTCAATTAGCACTTACGCGGTTGCCCTGGCAAACGACCTTGGGTTGAATCCGAACAACGGCTTCTTTGCTTCCACCATATCATTGCCACCACTCGTGCATACGCACGTTGTGTACGCACAGGTCTACAGTCTCCGTTACCATATATGCGGCGTCCATGGCAGCCACGAGTTTTGCGGGGCGTCGAACCGCCACGAGACTTGTTTTGGAGGGAGGAAAAACTCCTACTGATTATCAGATGGTCTGCGCTGATCGACTTCCAGTCGACACGTGCGTGGAACGGGGCGATGCCTGCGTGTTTGGCTGCGAAGGCTAGTTTGAGTTGAACCGTTTTTCTCCTTCCTCGCCAGTGTCCACTCGCAGGAATTGGAGGTTGCTTCAAAAGGAAAGGCAATATAGGTTGGACAATATATGAGGACTTCTGGCCTACCACACTTGTCTAACACAATCACATTTTATGCGAATACCTTACTCCAAACAGGCGGCGGGGAACTCGCAGTTTTTACCCTACCGAGGCTCCTGAATCGGAAACATTGTCTAATAAGAATAAAACCCTGACTTCCTGCTAGAGACAGCTTATCCATCAGCTGGCCACCGCATGTCGTTGAATAAGGCAAATACGTATTCAAATTTGCCTCCACGGCATCGCGTAGAAGTAAAATGACGCATCTCAAACAGAGATACGACAACACCGGCTGTTGTTCTTTCTATCTTTTATCTCGCTCTAATTCAGGGTGATCTTGATTGGCAGGTAAATCTGAATACCTTCCAGCTCCGCTCACTATCCATAGATTTTAAGACTTTTAGGCACGAAATTGAGAGAGCTTTTCACATGCATATTTTTGCATGTAAAACAAAATTTCGCCGCAAAATTGATATGCCATAATAACGCACAGATGAACTCTTATCTGAAATTCCACATTCCTTTTAGAAAAATCCCCAAATCTTAAACATACGTAGCTTAAGAATCTCTTGGGGTCTTTTCAATTTTTTGCGGAAAATTCGACTGCGGAAATTTTTTGCGGAAATTAAGGCGATGTGAAGACATATAAAGGGTGAGTACATATTGTGCAGCCGGAGAAGGCAGCGGTTCTAGAATGCACGCCAAATCGGTTCATTCTTCCGCGATTCCTTACCAGGGCAAAATCAACGGCTTGTTAGAATACTTGCCTGTGAAGGATAAAACACCAGCTTCTCCACCGGTTGGTCCCAAAGGTGATTAAACGACGGCTTATTGAGCATCTGACGTTATAACGTCATTCCTACTTGAAGCACGGTTTTTGGAAAGAGAGATCCACTGAAGCGGCTTTGCCTGAGTCGCTTAATGTCTGGTCAAATGCTACAGAAAGCGGTAAAAGGTCCGTGTAGTTTGCTGTGTTTTCTCTAAAGCCTTGGATAAAGTTCCGACTTTCAAATTGCTCATAAAGTTAGAAGCTGTTAGAGTACATGCATGCGCCTTTCATTGGCTAAGGGAGTTTTCTGAGTAGCCGTAGCTACCAAGTCCGTGTAATTGCTTAGTTTTGCGTCCATAAGATATCAAGCGGTGTTCCTCTGCATACATATGGAGCGGTTACAGATCTTTTGACAGTCATTACAGAAGGCTTGTAGCGGCTCGAACGCCGCCAACAGTACTTATGAGTAGCTACCAAGTTCGTGTAGGTGCAATGCTTTGTGGAAGACGCTTACCAAAGCGTATATAAGCGTGCATCATACCTATATTAGAGTCTGGCACTACTGTTTGCACACCATATGTGAAAAAGAATGTTGACCTACTGGAGTCTGTCCAAAATAATTTTACTCGCAAAGTTGCTATGCGATGTTCAGACCTGCCGATGAGTTGTGAGTTCATACCGGCGCATTTATGCATTGCCTATCCTGCTTAGTAGAAAGTATAATGAAGTAAAATGAGTTATTATAGCATTCAAAATATCAACTGTAAAGGTTTTTGTTTGTTCATTTACTTACTTATTTAAAAGCGTGTCATGTAATACACGTGGATAAAAAGAAGAAAAGGAAATGAAATGAAACCAGGAATATCAAACATAAGACTCATGCATGACTGGTCGCCAAAAAACACAACGCTAAATTAGCTTAAACAGATAAAATTACGAGCAAAAAATGACCTTCTACCTTCTCTTGGCTGTTTCTTATCGATCTTTACATTCAAAACCACGGCTAGCCTTACAAAAATTAAGGTTCCGAGAACGAGAACGGAGGCCAGGTCTATTTTTTCCCTGTTACGGTTGTTCCACACTCAATGAGATCTTCTGTGATGAAATGCTCAACCAGTTTAAAACTTGGCCAAGAATTTGAAGAGTGCGGAGATTACTTGATTTCGTTATTTGTTCCCTCATATTTTTTGACCTGTTTAGATCATTCGAGCCTTTGCTCTTTTGTTGTTTGTTTTGTTGCTTCCACGGTACTTATTAGGCGCTTGCTCCCCTTAAAACGTCGATTCCATCTACAGCTTAAATAAATGAACGAAATAAATAAATTGTAGGACAAATAGCACTCAAATAGCTTCCACGATATCCTCAGAAGAAGAATGCTTGGCGCATCTATTGTCCTTCGTTAAATTTATCAACTGATTTCTCGATCTTCATAGAGGAAGAATGAACACGAACAGACTTCACTCAACGATACTCTTACCGCAATGTTGTTATCAATATAATCTGTTACAAAAATCTTCGACGTATTTATAACGATCTTAATTTCGCATTCTTGCAGAAGGAAAGACGTCTTAGACATCGAATATGCAATGCATTTGTCCGAAAATTCGCAGAGCAATGAGAAGATTCTAACAAATTACAAAGCTCCTCACCAACCATAGGGAAGACGAGCGTTAATAGGGGCTCATCTTGGAGCGGTGATGACAATCTTCCAGCACCTGATGGTTCCATTTAGACAATAACGGGCTCCTGCACAGTGAATCTGGATGCGCTCACATATCGCATCCTGCGCTAACTCTCACAAAAACCAGGCACTCTGTCACTCATTCGGTGGACTGTTAGTTCGTTAAACGAACACCTAGAACCCTTGTCACCCTCCATGGAGTGTGCCAGTGCGTGCAAAGCACCTGTAGAAAACTTTCGTGCAGACGAGGAAGATGGAAAATGTCCGACGTTATCGAAGTGTTTGAAGCGAAAAGAACGCTGTCAGTTACACACAGTAAGCGATACTAGAAAAAACTGTGAAATAAAAAAACTGAAAAAAACTGTGGCACGTTCTACGGCTTAGGTGTTCTCTAACTTCTTCTTGAAGATCGACTCAGAAGAAATGTTGCACATTAGATGTTTTATTTTCTGAGCCTGGAGAGTCATGGCTCTTGTTTGCATTCGATATGTAGAGAAGATCAGATCTTCTTTTCATCAGCTTCGGTATGATGAACTGCATAGGAGACGGCTGGATAGGAATCCATTTGGTAGACCTGCACCGGAACGCAACGGTCCCGTCCGCAGCCTTTGCGAGGCTCTGTGAAAATGCGACGAAATTGCCGGAAGAGTGCCAGCCAGCACTGGCTGGAGCTGTCCAGTTATTCAGGTGAGATCACTACGAAGTTCAGCGAACATCAGTAGGTAGCTACATCAAAATGACTGTCCACCGCCGGCGGACGGGCCACCGCCTCATTCAGAGAAGATGGGGTCGTCGGCGACTTCTATTCCAATTTCTCGAACCGTCATGTCGACATACTTAAATACCATCTGCAGCGGGTCGGATGTGCCTGGCTCGTTCTGCTCACTGCCGCGGTCTAATTCGAGGCGTGTAGTGCACCTGATCCCGCATTGGACGCATCCATTTTCGGCACTGCAGATCCTTCTTCAAACAAAAACTCTTAAGAAGCCAGGTGTAAGACGACTACTCAACTCGCTCCAAAGACAGTGCTCTCCGAATTGACGTGATTCGTAACCTTCTCTCTCGCGAGTAAATTCAAAGATACCGAGCGATTGAGGGTCGGAGTCGTAGACGGAAGTTGTTGACTATCCCGCTTCATATTCCTTCCGGAACAACCACTTGTCGAAAAGCTGGAATTTGTTTCTCCAATACGTTTGCTTATTATCGAAATGAAAAAGAAACCTCTTTGCACTGCATCGAAAAGAACATGAAATAAGATTTTCTCTTTTTAAATATGGCTTGCTCCGGCTTTTTGAGAAAGAAAACTTTTATAAAAAACTTAAAGTTAGCTAAGCCTGCAAGCATTGATTGTCAAATGCCCCGTGAAAAGTAAGTACCGCTTGGAAGGCCATAACATTACTGACAATGAAGCAGTCAGAAATTGACAAAGTAGTCGTTGCGCTGCGCATGCTCGTCTAGAGCTTCAAATTTTGAACTCTATTATTTGAGTAAGGGCTCAACGCTTCTTTAAATTTTGACGCAAACTAACCATACCACCCTCTCCCACTACTTTTGAAGCCTGCAGTTATCTAACAACACACTTCTACACCTCGTGAAATAGAAAATTCTAGAAGTACTAGCACCGATCGAAAAAGCATAAATTTGTTAACAGCGCCGTGTCAGCAAATATGGAAATGCTTATGAGTTTGCAGGAAATACATGCATATTTGGATTTTTTTTTTAAACTGCCCCAGTCACAGTTTTCTCCAGCACATTTAATTCTTACAGTGGCAGTAACTTTGAAGCCTATCAGATCGGGCTCTCCAGTCCAAGTCAAAAGATTCACAATACTCGTTGGTAATCGTTGATTTCACATATTGTGGTATGGAAGACGTTGATCTGCTTAGATGTTTTCGATACGGTGTACCAGACGAAGCAGTCGTTTGATGAGCTTACAGCAAAGTCATCTAAACGTGCTCGAACATCGTACGTAAACAACCGCGTTTACATTTCGTTTCAAATTTTGAAGAAGCGCATACGGCAATCCTGGCCGTCATGTAACCAATTTTTCAGTTCATACCGCAGTGTCAACCAATTCCTATTTCTCTTTCTCTTTTTTTATTTTTTAAAAATTTTCTCAATTTTTTAAAATTTTCCGTTTTTGAATGTTTTTTACATCTCTAAGCAGTTTACTGTCTTCAACAGTTATATTCCTTTGAACAGTGCTCACAATTTTTGGGTAACCCTGCATTTGCGACACGAAGCTCTGTTCACTTCAAGGTAGGCGGCTTAAAAACGGAGCAGACAACTTGCTGAAATGTGGTCGAGAAGGGAAATTGTATATCCTACTTATCCACAATGGTCGCCGTCACTACAGCCACCTAACTTTTGCTATTGCGCCCTGAAAAATTTACCTCCACAACAGGTCTCATTTTACGATCGAATTTTGAAGCCGAATGTAGCCACACGCTCAATTATCTAGGCTACCGCACCCTTCGCTGCAAGATCCACTTCTTTTACCGTCAACTCATTAAGCAGCTCGTGCTTTCGTGTTGCGGTTTCAGTCAGTCAACGTGAGATGCCAAGCAGTGCTCAGCATCGAGGTACTGCTCTCTTAGCAACCGCGAAATATTACCCCATTTGTGACTACACACAAGGGACGATATTTTCAAATAGCGAAAGCTCAGCTGCAAAGTAGTGTTGAAATTCGCTTCAGGGAAAAATTCTAGAGATTAACACCTTCTCAGTCCATTTTGACTTTCTCATCTTCTCCCGTGATGACGAAAAACGGGCTTTATGATTAATGTTAGGTAATGATCCACCCCTTTTTGCAGTCGTTGTCATCGTAGATAGTCGATCTACCGAGTGTTGCGACGTATGTAGCAAATATGAGTAGTGATAGCGAATTATAAAAACTGGGACCGGCAGTGGAAGCACTTATCGGGGAGAAAGACACGATTCCATAAAGACGTTGAAAGAACGTCTCTTCTGCCATTGACTCAAAACTTCCTTCCTTTACAGTAAACCTTTCAATCTCTCTTTCATTTTTTATTGTGCTTTGACGCGCACACCTGTGTTGTAGGGTACCAAAGGTGAGCATAAGAATAGTTGAATAAGGCAGGATACTTATAAAAAGTAAACAAGCAAATACGTCTGAGAAGTTGCGCCTCCATACAAATTTGTGAGAATCTGTGGCTTCACCAATTGCTTGTAAATATATCCTCAAATTTCACTAAGAACCTTTGCCGACCCCATATCACTTTTTTCTCCTATAGCATTAGGTTCATGATTTATAGAGCAAGTTTGACTAGATCACTCAAGTGGATATTCCATACCCTAAAACTAGACTCCTGGAGGTTTGCCTTCCAGCATACTGATCTGTGCTTGAATACTCGCCTAAAAATGATCGCATTATTGCTTTGTATGTCCTCTAGAAAAGTATTCCAGGATTGCTTCGTAACAGCACTGATAGGAACCCGTATTTTTCATTACTATGGACTCTATTGCGACATCACAAAGATGAAGTGAATTTATTTGTTTTTTTATGAAATTATTCTGTTTTGCGTTTAGTAGTGCAACACTACTTGCGTCACATGTAAAAAATGCTTTTGCGACGAATTAGACCTGCAAATCGTGAAAAATGGATACCGCTCGATTCTACTCTTTGAGATCTCTGGTTGACCCTTGGAAAGCATTTTTTTGTTTGATCGTGCTGCAAGAGCTGTATTGTGCAATAAACAGTACTGCTTTTAAGTTCATATTTCAGACATACTGTACACTGATTCTATTGCGACTTGTGATCATGGAATCAGTGTACAGTATGTCCCGAAACGTCTGATCACGGTCATAAGGGACATGTACGAGGGCTCGAAAGCGGCGATACGAACTCCACACGGGGTGACAAGGAAAGTGGACATCACAGTGGGGGTACACCAAGGGTCGGCTCTGAGCCCGTTCCTCTTCCTGCTGACGCTTGACTCTATAGTGAACAACCTTGAGGAAGGCCCTCTCAGAACGATCCTCTACGCGCACGACATCGCCCTAGTAGCCAACAACCAGGAGGAGCTCGAGGAGAAGGTGCAGCTGTGGCAGCGAGCCCTCGCAGACAACGGCCTACGGCTGAACGTGAAGAAGACAAAGTTCATCAGCTCTGAGCAGTGCGCTGGATCGATCCTAGACTGCCAAGGGGAAACGATCGAGAAGGTGGAAGAATTCCGCTACCTGGGAAGTGACCTATCCGAGGAAGGAAGTGTGGACCAGGCGGCCAGGGGACGCATAAACGCAGCCTGGCTCAAGTGGAGAGAGTCCACAGGGATCCTCTGCGACCGTAGATACTCCAGGATGCTCAAAGGCAAGCTCTATAGAACAGTTGTGAGACCTGCCCTCCTCTACGGCAGTGAGTTCTGGGCCCTGGGTAAGGCGCAGGAGCGGCAACTGCACGCGGCGGAGATGAGGATGCTGAGGTGGGCATGTGGATGGACCCGTCGGAACAGGGTGCGAAACGAGGATGTTAGGGCAGTGATGAAGACAGCCCCGATCCAGCTGAAGATGAGAGAGCAGCGCCTGAGGTGGTATGGACACGTCCTCAGAAGACCAGAGGATCACCCCACAAGGTTGGAACTAGATCTCGAGGCACCCGGAAAGAGTCCGAGAGGAGCCCCAAGGAAAAGATGGAAGGACGTCATCAAGAGAGATCTCGCCGAATTCGGCGCCACGGCAGATGACACCCTTGATAGGATGAGGTGGCGACAGATCACAAGAACAGCGGACCCTGCGACTGCGAGGGACTAAACGCTCAGAAGAAGAAGAAGAAGATTTCAGACATACTGTAAGGAGTGGTGGAGTCGTTGAATTGTGGTTGGACTTAGGATAAGGATAAAGGACAAAGGACTTCGTTACTCAATTCCTTTTTGGAATGCGCCACGCATCCTTCTTCCAAGGGATGTCGTGGAGGGGATTTGAACGAGTAATTGGGCCACGCGATGACTTTCGGTGGCCACTTCCAATGAACAAGTCAGAGCCCTATCCTTCCCAGACAAGTCCTGTACCAATGTATTAGGTGTATATTTGTGTGTGTATGTGTTTGTATGTGTGTATGTGTGTACGAACGTATGTAAAAGAATGTGTGTGCATGTATATACATATATATGTATACATATGTGCATATATACATATGTATGTGTATGTGTATACGTATATACATAAGTATATAAAATTGATTTAGTGGCTAGTAACAATGTGTTAATAGTTTTAAATTATGGTACACTTGTGTTAGAACATAAGTGTTTGCTATGATTTCGTTTGTACAATTTAGTTGTTAGTACAATTTATAAACACAATATCCTAATACAGTACTAACAACTAAATTAATTAGTCACCTTCTTCATTGATGAGCCTCGGGGTGACTAATTATAAACATGTTTTGTATGAAGGTAGAGGCGAAACAAAACATGTTTGAATTGTTGTTAGTTTGGAGCTTATTAGTTTGTTTCGTTGTTTTGAATGTTATTGTCCTTTTAATAAGATTGTTATATTATTGTATTTCATGTTGTTGAAGATATATATATGTATATATACATTTAAAATTTTTATAAAAAAAGACAATTTAATTTCAATAAATGATAACATAGTAAATATTTAAAGAATTTTATGCATAGAGTTACAACTAATTCTATATTATCCAAGGGTATCCGACTTATCAAGGGTAAAAGGGTAGACCACTGCCTTGTCTACCGTGACTGCAACTCATTGTATTGGCCAAAAACACGTTCGTATCACCTCAATGAGACTCGACAGAAGTTGAGTGTGTGGAGGAAAGGTATCAACCGTTCCCCTTATTCTTTGGTCTTTAATTCAACCATGTTCATGGTAGATGCCTCTCACACCTTCCATTAGTCCTCTGTTTATCTAACCTCTCTCTGTACAGGAGGCACGAAGCTGGTTGAGCTGTATCCCAAGGCTACTTACGTTAGTTTTACGGTCGTAATGAAGGCATCCAACAGAACACGGGCAATGAATGTTTGTGCTGGAATCCTATTAAATCGCCCTTTCACTGGCGCCGCTGTTCTGTATAAACCACATAAAGCAATCGGCGGTGTGTCGTTGACCACTAAATCTGGAATCCCTCATGTTCCAAAGAAAGTCCTTCTTCCCATACCAGATCCTTGACCGCCACTGAAGACGTCTATTCGATGTCACGAATTGTTTGTCAGCAAGTTTTCGTGCTTAACCAGCCCATGTATTAGGAGTCTAGTTACTACTGGCATAGTATAAGGAACAGAAATTAAGAGTAAACTTCGATTCTCAATCACCACCTTCACTGTTTCTTCTTAAGGTGCGCTGCGCATTTGGATCGGCATGTTGATCGTCTTGCTTTATTCTCTACTATCATCACTCTTCTCATTAGAATCTCGATCCTAACTGTACGTGATTAGGACGTCTGCTTGAGACAATTATACGCCTTTAAACGACTGGCGGAGATTAGGAAGCTGGGCAACGACTTAATTACCTTCACAATACAGCTGTCCTTCCAGCGGAAAGCCTACCAGGGCAAGATGAGATCCGAAGTTGCATTTTTAGTCCTACTTCAGAAGTATAAGGATTAGGGATAGAAGGCGGTAGGGTTAATCAACCTCTTTAGAGGATGCGCCATGCATTCTACTTCTACAGCGATATGAATTTATGTATGTATATTTTGCCAATTCATCGGCTTGCGGTGGCCAGCACATGGAAGAGCTAGCGTTGAATACTTTCCCGACATGTCCAACATCAATTCGCCGACTCCGAAGAGATGAAAGGCTTGCTTGCCGAATACGAGACCCGAACCAAAAGCAATGATTCGGTGTACACGCGACAGCCTGCCTCTCCGACTGCGCCAACATGCATCCTGTCGCAAATAAGGCTCGTTAAATTATTAGGACAGTCTATTGCTACCTTCATCTGTTGGCCACATTTTAGATGTCAATAAACTACATAATGGCCCGTGAAGATCAGTAGCCAAACCCCGCGGTAATTGCTCCCTGATCTCACGAGAAGCGGGAATTGGTTCTCTGGCTCGATAGATTTCTTGTTTCATAATTGAAAATTAACGTCTCCGACAGTAATGACGTAGCCGTGCAGTAGAACTAGACTCTGTTCATTGTTAATGACAACGTGTACTGCGATGAAATTGTAAAAGATTGAGAACATATGTAGTTGTGGCTCACTCCACTTTACTTGCTCCTTTGTCTGTGACGATTACAGGATCGACTCATAACTTCAGCACCTAAGTCTTCTATCCTCAGCGAGCTCGTGAGCTGTAATATCCAGAATGAAATTCTAGATTGCCATGGGCTCATGCCCCCGTCCAACAAACAGAACGAAGCGCCCTTAAAGAAGGCTGTGTTCGATCTCCCGCCAAAGTCTCAGGACCTGCTCCTGAGCCTGTTCCATCTCAATCTCACAATGCGGTGGTGGAGTCAGGCTCACAGTGTTCCTTGGTCCCGTCGAACGGGCTCTCCCATTCTAGCCATCTCAGTGCTTTAAACTAGGAGCTTCTTCGCAGAAATTCTACAGACAGTTGCTGTGCTTTTACTCGAATGTCGCTCTATTGTCAAAAATGCGCAACATGGGGATCGCGTTCTGAGTTCGAATTTTGATATATTTGTGTTTACGGAAACATGGTTGAAGTCTCAACATGTTTTATCAACTCTGATGATGAATATTGGCTTGGATTATTTTGCCATACGCTGCGATAGAAAGAAAAAGGTGGTACTTAAAAAGGGTATTGGCGCGGTAGAGGTTTTCTCACTATCGGTCGCAGGCGCTTACGAAATTCTCGCTGTGGACGTGATTCTTGAGTCATGTAAAGTTAGATTCATTGTAGTGTATCGTGCTCCATCGTGTAATTCGGAGCAGAAAAGACAATTATCTACGTCTGTTAGTGACCTTTTGGAGTGTGACCACCCAACAGTTCTACAAGGTGATTTTAATTACCCTGATATTGACTGGAAGGCTCCGCTGAAGTCGATGTCTGCTGATAGCAATATCTTTGCAGAAATGGTAAAGGAGCCATAATTTGGAGCAATTGGTGAAAAAGCCTACAAAGGGCAGCCATGTACTTGATCTCTTGTTTTCTTCGGAAAAATCATTGATCAATGAAGTTTCGGTTGGTCCCCCGGTGGGATTGGGCGACCATAATTGTGTGGAGTTCAAGTTATGCTGCTCTTATGTGGAGCCATCGTACCCATATTGTCGGCAATTCAGTAAATGTGATTATAATGAGGTCTGCCGCTTCCTTGCTTCGATCCCATGGAGTGAGACTTTTGATTCGATCTCTAACTTTAATGAATTCTTTATTAAGGTTCTCTCAGTTGCGGTGAGTAGTTTTGTTCCTTGGGGCGTGTAGAGGCTAGACATTCTGTTTTGCCTCCATATTTGCAGAGTATGCTGGATCATAGAGAATATTTGTTTAGAGTAGCCAATGAGAACCGTAGAGCCGTAGATTGGGCAAAATTTGATGGTTACAATAGAAAATTTCGGAAAGCCCTGTTAAAGTTTAACAGTAATACGGAAAGGAGGTTGCTGGAATCGGGCCGGAGGGATAAGTTCTACAAATATTTGAGTAAGAGGTTGAGAGTGAATGGTTCGGTGGGCTGTTTATGTAAGGATGGTTGGATAATGAGCACGGACAAGGACAAGGCGGAAGTACTGGCTGACAAATTCTGCGAGGTTTATCATGAGGACGATTTTGAACTGCCTAACTATAGTCCGGATGTATGTGAGCCTATGCTCTCATTTCCGTGATTGGATGCGAAACAGCTTTACGAAGTCATTTGCAACTGTTCAGATTCAGCTTCTCTTACTCCAGATGGGATTCCTTCTACATTTTTTAAAAATGCTGCTCGTTGGTGGCTGGTTCACTAGCATACATTTTCAACCAATCACTGATGCGTGGTGAGGTACCGCCGCGTTGGAAGTACTCGTATGTAACTCCTAGTTTAAAGAAGAGCCTCGCGAGTGATGCTAGTAATTACAGACCGGTCAGCATCACGTCCTTTCCATGCCGTATTTTTGAAAATGTAATTAAATCTCATCTACTTGACTACTTGTCGCGCAAATGGAGTAATTCCTGATTGTCAGCATGGGTTCGTGCCTGGAAAATCAGTTGAGACCAATATGCTTGAATGTCTAGATGATTGGACAGCTTGTCTCGATTTGAAAAGAGGTGTGACAAAATATACTTGGATTTTTCTAAAGCGTTTGACCGGATAAGTCATTGGAAGCTGGTATATAAATTAAAACAGTTAAAGGTGCACCCATTTACCTGTAATTGGATAAATGACTTTCTGACCAATGGGACGTTCCAAGTAAGAGTCGGTACGTCCTTCTCCACTATTAGACATGCTAAAGGTGGGTTCCCTCAATGAGGAGTCTTATTGCCACTATTGTTTGCTGTTTACACCTCAGATATTGCCAAGCAATTGGAGGACATTGGGATGGTGGCTAAGCAGTTTGCGGACGACATTAAAATTTATTGGGAGGTGAACAACCTAAATGACAGGTGCATACTTCAGAAAGGTATCGATTTTATGGACCGGTGGTCCTTTACCTGGCGGCTCCCGTTAACTCCGGAAAAAACTTTGTATATGAGACTAGGTGCGTCGGAAGGGACTATCTAATTGATGGGTACCTTATTTCCAGAGTGAAATCTGTTAAGGATCAGGGTTTTGTTTATGATGATAAGCTTGACTTTTCAGAACATGCACGAATGATCTATAGGAAAGGATTAATGAAACTGTTTCAAACTTTCAAAGGATTACCAACTAAAGATAAAAGAGTGATGACGATGGCATATAAGATGTATGTCAGGCCAATTCTTGAATTTGGTTCTGCAGTTTTTTCTCCTGGCAAAGAGAAAAATGTTGTGTTGCTAGAAGCCATCCAAAGAATATTCACTAGAAGAGCGGTGATTAGAGCAGGTGGTTTGTTGCACTCTAGAGTTCCTCGGGCTAGTATAAGGAATAGCTATCTACTCTGAAATCATGTCGCAAGCTTCGAGATGTTTGTATCGTCTTCAAACCGCTGAATGGAGGCATTAGAAGTGGCATGTCGAAATCCTTTTCTGTGTTTCCATCCGTAACCCGTGGTGGCACAAATAAGTTATCCTATGCGAGGCCCAGATCTAGCCTTCGGGCCCTGTTCTTCGCGTGTAGAGCGCCAGCAGCCTTTTGTAAGCTTAAGATCGGAGTACATCTCTCTCAGGAGTACGGCCAAACGTATTCTGCTGAAGTACTAGTTTTAGCTAAGGTGTGTTAGTGTTGTATGTTGTTATGTGTGCTGGTTTCTTTATAAGTTCTCTTTGTGTTTGTTCTTATATTCTCTGACGTGTGTCTTATATGCGCGTAAATAAAAAAAATGAACGTAAATAAATAAATAAATAAATAAAAGTATAATGCATGGCACACTTCAAGAATATCGATCGAGACAACCATTCACTGTTTAGCTTTTCTGGTGATCAACATCGAGTTGCTGGGCGAAGGCTCGGCCGCCTACACAGTATCCAGAGTTGTGATTGCTGCGCTCTCATCATGAGCCGTGAACGAGACACTGCTTCCGTCCTACGGTATTCGCCAGGCCACTCGTAGAGCCTCGGGAGAAGGCTGTTCACTGACATCATTCTCGAGCCTGTCTCGTTCAATCCTTGAAGAAGTTCGGCACTCTTCGCACTGTGATGATAGCTGTCGATATGATGAGTTACGAAGACCTAGAGAATCCTGTCGGCTGCAGTCGTCAAACAACGGTAATAGGGAATCGTTTCGTTCTGCACTGGATTCGAGGAGCTGCAGGGACATGTTAGAGATTCAACGAGCAGCGAATTTTCAGATCTGCCTGATTTTCATTTCAATGCCTGAGAATTCGTCTGCCATATACGCACAAGTATGCACTTCGCGCCCCCCTTCTAAGCAATCGCCTAGGACAGATTCATTAACTGCTTACCGGCCGATGACAGTGAAAAGTGCTGCCAAGCCCCCGTGATACCGCGGTTCATCATACTTGCGATACCTGCGGTATCGTTCATGAATCTGGCCCCTGGGGTGCGTTACAGTTTGAAGCGACCTTTGAAAGACCAGGATGAGCTTGTCAGTTGCGTATTTAGATGGTCATAGAACTTACTCATCCTAAGAATATGAAGCTTGTGACTCGTATTTTTTCGTTCAATACTTTATTTCTTATTTTTTCTTTTTCCATCTAAAAATTTTGGACTGCTCTCGTGCCTCGCTAACTCCAACTTTGCTTCTGTTGTATGTAGTTATTGGATATAGTAATTAAATAAACTAGCAGTCCCATTCGACAAACTGCGTAGGTAAAAACAATGCCTTGAAGGGTGAATGGGTTAGATCAGGCGTTCCTCGCCTTGTTCGCTGCTCCTAAAAAAGTAAAGCGCTCGCATCCATTCAGCTATGTAGATGTTTTTCTTTGAGATAGGGTATGCCATTACTCTTCCAAACGATGCAAACCTCTTCATGGCCGCTATTTAACGACCATTCGAAGGACGTAAGGTTGAATCGCAGGCAGCTCGTATTTTCACTAGCACGTAGTGCTGGCGTTGTTTCCTCTCTATTTTCTATTTTTGCTGAAATTCAGTTTTGAAAAGAGTTTCCTAGATAAAAATCCACGGTCTCAGGTGACAGTAGAAACAGTCGTGCCACATCTGTCTTGGAAAGGACGCCACGGTAATGCGTCAGCAGAACCAGTAGCATTTCTATCATCTGTAGAGGGCACGCCCTAGCTGAACGTGAAAAATTCTACGGATTTCTGAAGAAACGCAGGAAAGCTAGCGCCTTCACGATCTCTTCAATTAAACTAGTTCTTCTGTCTATAAGATGCTAAATTTTGCTAAGTTGCCTCTTAAAGAGTGAGTTGCCAAACGAATTAAGAACTGGTAGGCAGTTTGCTCGCCAAAAATGCCATACCGAACAGTTACGCAGTTTAGCGCAAACTAACCGTAAACAATCAAGAAGTCTAGGAATAAAGTAGACAATAGGAGAAGTCACACCAGTGTCGGAAAGACGGCTTTTTGCTTTTAAAAAAGACATTCAACAAAAAGACTGATATCTCGTGGCCGCACCAACGTACAGCACTTTCAAAGCAGACGGTTTGGCTGCTTTTTGAAGCTCCTTCATTTCCCAGAGTGGTAGAACCTAGGTAACTAAAGCAAACACGACAATGGGCCGTGATAGGTCGTTAATGGCATACACAGTGAGAATGACTTGTCGGACCAATCAGACCGCATCGAAAGGGTGTAGCATAAAGAGAGATGTGTATCGAAATACGGTTAGATGCGCTGGTTTTCTGAACATTTGGGATGCCATGGAGATTGTTCACTCCGGTGTCAAGCGACGGCTGATCGTGGCTGAGCTGGCGTAATGACTGGCCATTCCGTAATAGAGGTCGCGAAAAGCTGTAAGCTAACTTAACCATAAGGAAAAAATAGTGCCTTGTTAGCGGATAGCTGGGCGCTCAGCTGTTGTGAAAATTGTTGAAATCAGGTGCTGAGAATTTGTGTACGCACTTTTGGTGCACCCTGTAGTTCCCCTAGGCTTGTCCGCATTCTTCATTTTCTCACAGCTATTCAAGTGTTGGTTGACAGTTGTTAGTTAGTGTATATTGTGCCACACGACGTTTTGAGGTGGATCTTTATTTCACGGTGCCTGACGATTCGATTTCACGTCCTCATCAGAGGCCTGAACGTGGATCATAGGTTTCAGTTTGCGCTCTACTCCACCAAGCGCCTCAACTCAACTACCCTAGCCGCCGGACTTACACCTAGGTCACACCTATGCACGTCGTTCAGTCCTCTGAAGGCAAAGTGAAGTCGAAACGTCCAGCCCTTCGCAATGAAGGTTCACCTCAAAACCTCGTGTAGCAACTAACAGACAATAGCTTTCAAGAAAGAGAAGCAGGACCTCATTGATAGTGTTCTCCCGTGTTCCCTTCGGTTTGGCCACCGTGCGGTACAGTACCAAGGTGTGAGCGCAGACGGCTTGGCGCGCCGCCTTGCGCGATAGTGGTCGTGGAGGGCGCGAAGAAATGGGCTTTCCACCGCGAAGTCGGTCGTGACCTGTGGTGGCGGATGCACGGTTAGATCTCGACGCTTCAGAGTCGTCTATCGGCTGTTCATCTGCCCGATACGATCGCCCCTAGCAGCGTGGTCGCCGACGACGGCGCCGGCAGGGGCAGCGAGGAGGCGGTGGCAGTGGCGGCGACGGGCGGGTCGTCGCCCGCTCGGAACAGACCGTCGTCGTCGTCGCCGCCACCGCGCTCGGGACTGTAGCAGCTAACGCCGCTCTTACACCGCCGACCACCTAGCACCTCCCGGCCGCTCCGCCACCCACCGGCGCCGCCGCATTCTTCTGCTGAAAAACTGCCGTCACATCATGCTGTCCACACAGTCATTCGCCAACTCCATTCCTTTGAGTTCGGCGTCCCACCCCTTCCGAAGAGTTCTGTCTCTGTCGCTTGCACAGTTCACGCAAATCTCTTCCTCCTACAGTACTGCTTTCCAAGATAGCGGTTCGCTTCTTCCATACTTTCAAGAAAACAGTCGTCTTCGTCTTGGTTCGATGACATTACCTGCTCAGCTCTAGAGCTACTCTAAAATGTCAATGCCAAACGTGTACCAGTCGTCGTTTGAACAACGAACACCTCTAGTGGCGATCGTCGTGGTAATGTAAGACGTGAGAGAACCTATGCCCCCAGTGCTGTGAAATGTAGTTCACGAGCTATCGCCGGTGCCTATCTTGACATGCAGATCCGTAGTGACCTCGAAGGGATTCTGAGTCTCAGTGAAAAACTGTAGTTGCTCACTTGTCTGACCTTCATTCGAAGTCGAACAGCTTACGTTTGGGTGACCGCTACTTCGCAGTCTTGAGTCTACTTAGGACTCCCAATGAAGTCCAAATGTGCAAAGATTATTTTGTTGTCGACACCATTACACTGGTGGTTCTCTCTTGAGTTTCTAGGTTGTTTTGCACAGCTCTAGCTACCTCAGTCTATCACTTTGTTCCCACCGTCAATACAGGATTGGAGAATATGAAATGCAGAAAAGTGAGCGAGAAATTTGGCGAGAAAATATCACCTGCCTTTTCGTTATGCTGTTGTTTAGGTATTTGTAGTGTAGCGTAGTGCAGTGGGAAAACTCGAATTCGCGCGGAGCCATAAATCGGCAATAAGTTCGGTTCGCGCCACACCAGTCAAGCACCATTCCTACCAGTATCGGTGAACGGTTGCGTTACGAGTCAGGAAGAGATAACTCACTTAATTCCGATTGAGCTGACCACCGCAGCTCAATATACATGGTTTACATGCACGAAAAAGAGAATGCATGGCGCACTCCAAAGAGGTCTTGATTATAGTGCAAGGATGGCAGGTTTGACGGTGTTTTTTCTTCTTTTCTTCTAAACCTTCGAGGACATGTTCTCTCAAGGTTTTTTCACCTTCGTCTCTGTACCTAAGAGAGGAAAACTCTCGCCCAGTTTTACACCCTCATCAGAGTTTTTTCGTTCTCTTTCTAGCGTTGCTTCCGTCGTCGTCGATCTCACGTTTCGCCTCTCTAATACCTTTGGCTTATGTGTTAGTCTCCTAACCAATGTATCTCAGACATACCATGGCCATATATGTGTTACATATGTCTTTTTGAACCCTTTGCGATCTTATACAAAGGAAACTCCTAGCTTTCACTACAGAGACATACTCCGCTTGTACGACAGCTGAGAAGTTTGGTGTTCTTCACCGTACCCAATTCATTTCAAAACGTATCGCTAGTGTCCCGAACCCGAGTACGCACATCTCCACCAGCAGAGATATTCTTTCTTGAAGCAGCTACATATTTGTATGATATTTATTTTACTGTTTTTCTTTGTAGCGGATAGTCACGCAAATAAGAGGAAACAGCAAAAATTACCTATCAGTCATAGTAAATGATAATAGAACGCTAGAGACATCACACAGCAATGCTTATGTCTAAGAACGGGGTTAAGAATTGTTAGGAGTCTTGGAGATACCGATCAACTAGTATTCTTAGATATCGATTTGGTAAAGTGTTCTTCTCCGGGGACTTCAACTCCAGCGCTACATTTAGCTCTAGGAACCTGGATCTATTACTGCCTCCCTTCGTGTTGGAGAATGAGACAATTCCCTGAGGGAGAGTACAAATCCTACCTCTTTGTAAATCATGCCTGAGTCGGTTTTGTTCTCAAAGTTGGTTTGGTCGGTTTGGTTCTCAAAGTTGGAATTGGTTCTCAAAGCTCATTGTAATGGACTAATAGTGAGATAATAATCGTCATCAAAGAAACTTCGCCATATCGCGCATAAGCGCATTTTACAGCGCGATTCTTTGGTCTTTCTAGCAGAGATGCACCTCGTCGGCTTCACAGCTATAAGGCTAATAATGGGAGAGTACGACGTTCAAGAGAAGGACATAAATGTCGGCCTTATTCTACCTCTTTGTGGGTTGGGCCGTGCACTTACTTCATCGGGTTAGTGAATAAGCGTTGTATATTTCTCGAAATTGTTGCAAGCAAATCATTGACCATGCAGCGATGAAAGGCTTCTTCACCCTGGCGGGACCGGAACCATAAATCTCGAATCGGATGGTGGATTTCCGCGCGACGGCTGCGCTACCAGAACAGTCTCGTTCAAGGCAGTAGTGAGCAAAACGGCGTTTCTGCCCTTGTCGGCATAGGCTGTAACAAGAACTCAAAACCCAATACTCCAACAATTCTGATGACTTCGTTAGGTCTTCAGTATCTGTGGAATTCGAGCATAGTTGATATCAAGTGTGCAAAATCCTCGGCCTCCTACTCGCTGAATTTCATCTCTCGGCATTAGTTGCCGTTCTGTAAGAAACCACGGCGAAAGTCAGGAGCATCTGAAAATTGAACGAACCGCTCATTTGCCCGATTCGTTTTCTCTGCTGCTAAAACTCACCTTTGTTTTCGAAGTAAGGCCTGCTCGAAACGCTTCACAAAGGACAGAAGAAATGAACCCAAACAGGGCGGTGACGAATTCGAGGTGACTCATCCGGAGACCTTGATTTTCATTTTTCTGAAATGTCTGCCCAGTCACGGTAAGATCTATCTGCCTGGCAGTTGTTTTTCGTGGAGACCATTTGATGGGCGGGCGTCATTATTTTTTTTTACTTTACAACTATCTTCTTATAACGAAGCGGTAAAGCAGGCAAACCAACTACACTTGCTCAACACAACCTAACAGAGTGAAGACTAAGAAGGACGTGATATCAAAATGTTGAATGTTTCGTTTCACGTCCATTCTCCAAATGAATCGTTTTTGTTGTAACATCTTCCGATGGATCGTCAGTGAAGTGCGAGTTGTTTTAACCTTAATTAAAAGTGAATGATAAAGGATAGAGGACGGCGTTACTCAAGCCATTTTGCGAGGCGCCGCACATTGTAATTCTAAGGAACGTCGTGGAGGCATTTTAAATGCGTATTCAGCCTGTACAATGACCTGAGGTCAGACTGCGCTCTATGCGCCAAGATTAAAGATAAGTATATAAATTAGGGAGCGTGTAGCGCAGTCAGAAGGGGTACCGGTTGTCGTGTGCACCCGATACCAGGTTCCTGGTTCGGATTTCCCGCCGTTTTCGCGCGTTTTATTTTGCCTTCCACTCCCCCCCCCCTCCCCTGGATCGATGAGTTCTTACCAGACTTGTTTAGGAAGGATAAAATGCTGACTTGTTCATCGGCTGGCCACTTCATGTCATTGTATGGCCAATTATATGTTCAACTCGCCTCCTCGACATCCCATGGAAATAGAAAGCGTAGCGCATCCCAAAAGAGTAACGCCGTCCTTTATCCTTTATAAAAAAATAGCTGCAATATACTATCCCGAAAAAATCTTGGCTTTGAAAATCCTTTTGTTATGTGTTCTTTTGTTTGTTTGCATTATTTAACGTTAGCTCTGTTTAAAGTGGCTGAAGCGCTGTAGGAGAAATCACTGGATAGAGATTAGTCCGGCAAAATCATCCTTACGGAATCGGTGGTCGTTGTCTACTTCTCTGTGGTATGAGCAATTCCCAATCAGTATATCGTTCTCCTCGAGGAAGCCACATTAAGACATTCTTCGTGCAAGTCTTCTCCTACAGAAGACATAAAGACCTTCCCAAAATGTCTTCCTCTAGGTCCTCCTCTCTGTAAAATTCTTGGAGGGATGGGGCACGGTCTCTACATCTCAGAACTGCCCTTGCTTCCACCCCTGCGAGGACCTCCTTGTTTTCGTGTTTCTTTTTCCACTTCACCCCGTTCCATTCTCCTCCACGCCACTCCTCCATCATCCATCTCGATACCTTGATGGACTGCCTTTGTGGAACTCACGACACTTCTGTACTCCCGTAGTCGATGACATCTCCTTGTTTCCTCCTCGCTGCCACTCACTTCCTCGCCTCGTTGTCATCCGCTGCTGGAGCTTCCTTCACCTTCCTCTCGAACCTCCCTGTCCGTGTACGTCGCCGTTTCTTGATCACAGTTCGTCTCGCGCGTGTCACGTTCTCAAGTGACTCACAAGTGCCAGCAGTAACGAGTTCGAAACCAGAGCAGCGAGTAGTGTCCCTTTGCAGGAAGGAGTACCGCGGCACTGCGCCACAGCTGCTCTCACAGCACTCGCACCTCCATCCGTCCACAGTCCTGGCATTCTAACTCCGCACACGAACGACGTCCCATGTGGACATTAGTCCTCCTCTTCTCGTCGACAGCCGCCTTCTGGCTTGTCGACGCGGCGCCGGTGAACCTGCCGCAGACCATCAGTGAGTTCCGTTCATTCGCTCATTCACTTTTTCGGCTTATCGCTTCTGCTGCTTCATTTCCGGTCCGCTCTGACGGCAGTTACAGACCGTCGGGGAGCTGCTGCTAATTAGAACATGATTCGGATGAAACATCTGCTAGTCAAAGGCTTTGAAGCAGTTGGCCACCATGATATTACTTGGATCGTAAGCGCCTTCCAGCAGTCCCGTTCGCCGTTTGGGACTCATGAATGGCGAAGCCTTAAAAAAAAAACTCTGAGATCTATTCTAGTGTGAGGCGGGAGAGAGATAGTTCGGTGTGTTATACTATGACTTTCTTGACTACCTTGAAAAACATTTGTTGCTCCTTCATGATGTGAGCACTCGGTGCATGTCGCGAATGTGGGCAGCACCAGGGGGTGGGAGAAAGAGCGTCAGTGCGCCAGTCAAACATAACCAATCAGTGCACCGACCGGACACATCCTCTCTGACTTGCTTCTCTATTCGATCTGGTGGTCTGATTGGCTGGTGCACTCCCACTTTCTAATGTTGCTACATTAGCTGCCAGGACCAAACACCCTTGGGGAAATTCCGCGGAGGCGGTGGCCTATCACCTAAGGACACTCTTTTGGGTTGCCCTTCTAGAAAAAGCGTAGAACTCCATTCTGCTTATAGCAGCTGATTTATTTGGGTCAACACTCTGATGTAAAGCTTCTTCCAAAAAACTACAAGGACTTGACGTTGACTTCTCCCAAAACGTCTTACCAGGAGCTTTCAGTAGAAAATGAGGCAGACTTCTTTCAGAAATTTGCATTCATCTGGTTTCAATCAACATCTGGAGTCCGTTTATCTTGTCGCTAAAGCTCGCTGAGAGCCTGCACCATGCCCTTAGTTGAAAACCGTTCTCAAAATTTGAGAACATTAAGGATAAGGATAAAGGACGGCGTTACTCAATCCCTTCTGGGATGCGCCAGCGCATTCTACTTCTTCGGGATGTCGTGGAGGCGACATTAATGCGTATTTGGCCATACAATGACTTGCGGTGGTCAGCCGATGAACAAGTCAGCGCTCTATCCTTCCCAGACGAGTCTGGTACCAATTCACCGACCCCAGAGGGATGGAAGGCTTGGTTGGCCTGGGCGGGAAATCCGAACCAGTAACCTGGTATCGGGTGCACGCGACAGTCGCGCCTCCTCCGACTGCGCCACACGCGCCCTTGAGAACATTATTTGGGAATAAACGAAATGGTCGTTTAAATAGAGAACCTTTTGTATGTAATCTGGGGGCTTTCCCAAAGTGAAGACCTTTTTAGCGTGGGTGTTTTGCAGTCGAATCTCTCAGACACTGTAGACTTTTATGAGGGAAAGGTGAAAGGGGAAAGATGATTAAAGGATAAGCTACGGCGTTAATCGATTCTTGTTTGGTATGCGTCACGACATATTGAGGAGGGAATTTGGCTTACACCATGGCGTGCAGCAGTACGCCATGGTGTAAGCCAAATTCCCTCCGTCTCGAGAAGTACAAATACCAATACGTCTATCGGGAGGTCTACGGCCAGACTGCCTGCGTAAAAGAGTGCGAATTGAGCTGTCATTAGCTCTAGTACCAGCACAGAAGTTTCCAAATCCTGAAGATGGGCGCTGCCGCCGCCTACACCCATCCCGCTGCCACCATCACTGTCCATTGGATGTTTTGCCCGTCCGCGAACAGGGTTCGAGTCGAAAAACCGCATCAGCGAACGTCGTTTCGTCGATGAAACCGATCTCGTCCTTACCAGTTTCTCTGCCACACATGGCGATGGGAGTTCACCGACGGCGATTCTTCGCCGAACTGATCCTATTGATCAAATCACCGCCGAATTCTCCCACATCAGCTGGTCGCGTGTTGGCGTCGAATTAATCGCTGTCATCCCCGGAGGCCAAATGGAGGAACCGGTGGTCATTAAGCATGTGGGTTTTAGTGCTGGAACTTGCACCTCGCCCAGGCAGCACTGAACGTTCTTAATGCTGCTGTAGGTTTAAGTAAATAACGAAAGTTGCAGCAATTTCTCTTCTATTCATTACTACTCGGCACACTCCCAAGAGCGCCGTTTCCCCTATTCACCCCGTACCGATTCATGGTTCGTGTCCCGCCTAGACCAACTTCCGTCCGTGCGCGATCAACAAAAGGTTACCAGACTTTTCCGTGAAGGATAGATATGATTAGAAACAACACGCAGTAGAAAACACCCAGAAATAAATGAACAACAGGAGGGAGAACAAACTAAGAGGAGCTCTGCCACGAGATCCCGTTAGTGTCCTAGAGTTACTTATGAATCGACTTGACTTCTCTCAATAAGTGGCTTAGCTTTGTATGGAATAACTGCGTTTTTATCAAGTTTCATGTAAACCGAACGTGCTCTATTATCCTAAAAATTATCCCGAATTGAGGATTCTGTAGTATTTAATAAAAGTTTGTGCCCTCCACCTCGGGTTTTATTTAGATGGTCTCACCATGAAGATGTCACGTTTTTTAAGCCCATATATATTCTTCGTCTGTATGAAAGTGTCCGCAGTCCAAGTTATTTGTTTCTTCCTTCACTATTAAGAGTAACATGGTAATCAAAGCCACACTTCCTGATAAATAGTTTTCTATTTCGGATTTTTCCAAGTCCAAGTATGTTGCTCTTCTTAATTGGATAAAATGTTGCTGTTCCATACTCAAGTATCGGCCTAGCATAAGTCTTATAGGCTTATATGACACTGTCTAGGCATACGTGTTCCTATTAACGCTGCCTCCGCGATACCACGTGAAGTAGAGTTCGTGGCGTATCCTAAATCTTTGGAATGGTATCATTTGTCCTTTAAGGACAGTCTTCATTGCATTTACGAGAGATTACAAGTTCTCCCAAAAGCTGGAGGCAAAGACTTCAGCTCATGAGAGAGGTCAATGCTCAATTCGTTTATGAATCATCATTTGTAACCTACACAATCGAGAGGGAGGGGAAGGGTTAATCGATCGAGGCGAATCTTTTTTCTCTCGGGATGTGCCATGCATTCTACGTCCATGTGGTATCGTTGACGCAATTTGATCACGTATTTGACCTCTACAATCACTTGCAGTGGCCAGGCAATGGAGAAGTCGTGTTCTGCCTTTCTAGACATGTCTGGTCCTAGTTCTTCAACCCAGATTGGATGCAGGGCGTGGTTGAGCTAGACGGGACCTGCCCTAATAGCTTCGAGTTGGGGTACTTGCGACAGCCAGCGCCCTCTCCGACGGCCCGTCCCGCTGTAAATTGTCTCAGACCTAACTTGAGTACGTATAGACCAATAGTACTCAAAAATTCGGTGCCTTCTAGGTGTGAAACTCTTCAAATCTCATTTTACTCAATACTTTTTTTTACAGAAACGTGCCTTTAGTAAATGGCAATATTTCTGGAGCAATATGCACTGCCAATCCTATTAGATACCAGTATTACATTTGAAACGGAATAAGAATAACTGTTATATGGGCCGAACATTGATTGATGTAAATAATCCTATAATACGTATAGAGAACGTTCATGGAATTAACCTCAAAGAAGGATAACAAGGCGAATCTCATCGAGCTCTGGACTACTCCAAGGACGATGAGAGGAGCTGAACAGGCTCTCGCAGTACTCTTAATAGCAATGTCCTCCACAGCCGCTCTGGTGTAAACGACCTCAGAGGGGAAACCGTCCCAGTGCAAAAACCGTAGATGGAATCCGAAACACGCACCATTGTTGACCTCAGAAAGTCATTCGCCCACGGTATTGTAAAACCTGGGGAGCGTCCCATAACGCGCTGCACTTTCTTCTCTAAGCGTCCATAATTTTTTAAGAAGTGAGGCATGGCGAGGATTGTTACCTGTCCGTCCTCACTTGAAATTATGTAAGAGGCGAAAAATGTGGTTAGGAACAGGATTCGTTAAGAGGTTGTTCAATACGCAACGCTTTCTCTGGGCTAATGGTGAGATCCTATGTGTAATGTTGCCTAAACCATAGCAATTCTTATTCTTGTGATCAAACAGGAAGAGGAGGTTTATGAGCTGTGCTATGCTGATGGGTGGGTAATTCTCCCTTGTCATCGACACTTCTTGCGCTGTAGTTCAAGACACGTGAACTTACTGAGTAGTGGAATTAGACACTGGGTAGTGGACTAAACTGCATGTGAAAAGAAAAGTGGGGTAAAGGGTGATAAAGCCCCGTCTCTAAGTCGCTAATCAATCCTCTATGACACACATTTGGCACCTATTCATCTTTGGGAGTTTGAATGCCTACTTGGCTCGTAAAACGACGTGTCGCTACTAGCCGATAGAGTATTTTTCCTCCAAAGTAACTTTGCCACTAGTTTACCGGCACCGGGAGGTTGGAAAACTTGATTGACCTGGGCGGGGCCTTAATTCGGTGTGTGCGCGACAGGATTAAACACAGAATTTTTCTTCGGCGGATCATCGCAAGTCACTGTATACAGTTAAATGCGCACGATTGCCTCCTCGACATCCGTTAGATATAGAATGAACGACGCATCTCAAAACGTATACAATGACTTTAACTTACGTTTAGAAAAAATATTTGCTGTTTTTCTTTTGCATCGTTATCCACGTAATGGATAAATAAATAAATAAATAAAAGGAATTAATTAACGCCATCTTTTAACCTTTTTATCCTTTATTTTGTTTCTTCATAAATGTCATGAGTCGACGTTAATGTTCAGCGTTAATGCTCAGTTGTTGCTGTCTCCTTCTCAAACGAGAAAGTTTTCCAATAATGTAGAATATTTAAAAGTTGTGCTCTCATTTAGCAGAATTACCAAGACTTCAAAAACGATACAAACTTCTTCTCAAAAGTATGTCACTGTTTGTCCGCAAAAGGATCTTTTTACAAAGAGATGGAATCCCTTCAAAAAACTCTCTGTCGGCAAGGCGCTCTTCAAATCGGAACGTGTTAGTGATGGAGCAAAGCCACTGAGTATCAGCAGTAAGGCCGGCGTAAGAAAGCTTCGTGCAAGGTAGCTGCCCAATCTGGGCACAATGGGCAGTTTACACCGGCTCATCAAGATCACTGCTCGAGTTCCTCAGCGTTCCACCTCGTAAAAAACCTCGAGAGGCGTGGCGCGCAGCGGAGCCATGAACTTCTTTCGGTGGCTTCGACGAGGGCAACACATGCTCGACGGAAAAACACGAACGCGGTTCCATTAGCGAGAGGTTGCTACGGAATGGTCATGTCTGTCCGCTTGACCTTATGAGGATGCGAAGCATCGGGCCGGCCGACGAGACGAAGGAACGAGTTGCGCATGCGACAATGAGGAGTGTTCGCCGGTGGTATTGTTCCGTCGGCACTCGAGTCGTCTGCGAGAGCAAACGAAGCAAATCACGGACAATTTCGGCTCCAATTCGGCAGGTTATCAGCTCCCTCGGAGAGTGTCCTTCACACTTTCTCCTATCACTTCGAGGTCTTCTTCTTTCACGAAGGGAAGCTAATCTGGTCATCGGCCGCATAATCCCCTGCGCGACGGTTTTTGCCGATGCAGGGGACACCTCCGTGACTCCTGGTCCACCCCCACCTATCGACTCATCGCCCCTTATGTCGTTGTACTCTGGCCGGGCTCGTTCTTCGTTTTGAAAGACGCGAAAAGACATAGGCTTTTTGCGACGCGGAAAAAACTCGAGTAGCAGCGAAGGTTGGCCGTCCTCGCCTTGTGTGGACGGGTGGACGGACGACGGGACGGGCCTGTCACGGTCATTTGTGGCGCGAATCTGCTTCGAATCCCTTCGTCAGCCATCACATCTCGCTCGCGGCTCATTGCGCAACGCAAGCAGCCAGCCAGCGCCTGACGCATGTTGCCGGCCGACGGCGGAACTTTCGCCGCGTCGACAGCAGCAGCAGCAGCAGCAGCAGCAGCAGCAGATCAGAGGCTGTCATCATCAGCGGCGGCGAGTTGCGGATAATCCCGAAATGGTACCGAAAACCACCCGCAGACACAGCTGCTGCCGCTGCCATCGCACGCCGCGACCAGTTCCCCGGGCGGAAGAGCTTCCTGCGCTACTCACCCCTTCTTTCGTGCTGCTGATCTCCTCAGGGGAAACTGGGCAGGCAGGCTTTCCGCGGTTCGAGCAGGCGGCAAGGGGTGGGAGCGACGGATTTCCCCGCTAGCCAGTACGACCTCGTACAGGACGACGCCGCCAGGAGTGGGATATGCAGTTTTACAGGGTCCTATGGAGTTTTACAGTGCAAGAAGGAGGCGCGTTCCGATAGCGAGTGGTCGGAACGGCCGCAAGAGCTTTTGGGAATTAACGTCCTCATTAGCGCGTGGGCTTTTCAAGATGTCACCACTTTTAAAACATTCTTCTTCTGTATCGATAAGCCCCTATCCGTCAAAACGGAACATCACTCGCAAAAAGATGACACGCCATTTTAGCGTTCTCTCGTTTTTCTATCCATTTCTGCCTTTCTATTCTTTTTATTCAAGGACGACATGCAAGAGGCACAGATAGACACTATGAAAAAAATGGGAACAAAGAAACATAAGATCTGGGAGATTTCATTGATTCTAACTTCTGATAGTAGGCAGAGCCCCAAAAAAGAAGTGAGCCAAAAATTTCCTTCCCGATGCCTTTGCTAACCTGAATTCTCTAAGGGTTGCAACTGATGCGAGAGCCGTTTCACACAGACATTAACTCAAAAAATTGGCTTTGTTTTTGTAAACACAAAAAATCAAGACGTATTATGCTGCTACAGGGAGGTGACTGCCGGGACCATGACACAATTCTTCTCTCCAAACCAGTGAAAACTTGTAGAACATTTAAAAGTGTATGAAGACAAACCACACCTCAAAGACAACGTATCACTAGTTAGCAGTGAAATGATTTCTAGCATATTATACAAACTCCTTAGACCTGAAATAGAGTCGCCTGGTTTAATATGATTGCTGGCTGGGGTTTCGCTCAAAAATTTGTGCTACCTATCTGCTCGACTGCAACTCAAACTCAATTCCAAATACTAAAAAATCAACCATATTGGTCTGTATTTGCTGGTTCGCGCGTCAAACCTAGTCGGAGGAAGCTCCGACTATTGCATGCTCTCCGATTCAGGATTCATGGTTTGGGTTCCGCCCAGCCAAACCAAGAATTCCATCCACCTGGAATCCGTGAATTTATGCCAAACTTGCATGGGGATAAAATTCGACTTGTTTGAGTTCGCCTCAAGTCATTGCATAGACCAAATACGCGATCAAGTCACGTCCACGTTTCCCTCGAAGTAGAGTGCGTGGCTCATCTCGCATAGGGTTTGAGTAACGGGGCCCTTTAACCGTTTATACCCGTCCGCCCAATTTATCCATGAGATTTCCAGACCATACAGTTAATCTAGAACAAAAATCGATGTGGTCGATCGATGTTGTTCGCTGGTTGTGAACCTGTCCAGAGACAGTCATATAGGTTCTATCACCAACTGGAAAGGTGAACTCTTAGTACCGAGCAATGACGCCGATCAAGACGTCGAGACCCTCCCCTAACAAGGGAAGGTCTGAAGCGTATGTCTGAACGTGGGGAGCGAGTCATATAGGGAGGATCCTCACCCCTCAATTGGTTTGAAAATGTGTTTATTTTTTGCCAAGTCGCTAAACCCAAGGAGTAGGGGTCACATTTGGATACGTCGCAGCACGCGTTTGTGGGTCTTGTACGCCCGCGATGCTTCTGCAGTGACTCGGAGCGCAGGTGGTTAGAGAGTTGACTCGGGCGAGAGAGGTCAGGGGTTTGGTTCCTCTGCGTTGCTGCGTTTTTACATTTGAACTGATTGTTAGAGATTTGGGGGATTCCGACGTCTATACAATTTTCAGACGTTTTCTGCGCATTTTTCCAGCTGTACGCTGCGGTATTCGACATGGTGATAAATGTTCAGCACCTGTGATGCACAGGTACAAAGTGCCTGTGTAATGAATCGCGGTGTCTTCCTCCATGGTTATGAGCACGCAACCGAAATGCAATTGAAGACGTACCCTTTCCTCCGAAACAAGAGTTCCACCCGAAAACTTTATCATATGCCCACTGCTTGCTTTCCACTCCACGTCCATCAGTTCATCTTGCGGATCCCAATCCTCCTCTTCTTCTTCCACCACTTCCAGCTGTTCGTCTTCGTCAACTTCAAGTTGACGGCGTGCTTCGAAGTTCTTGAGTATGCTGGCCATCCGTTCGGCCAGCTTGATTTCTTCCCTCGAAGATTCCTTGTCTAAAGACTGGCCACACTTCAGCGTGAGAAGGTGGATCACCACTCGACCGCCGGCTGGCATTGTTGGTGTTAGGTTCTAGAAAATCTTCAGCAGACCTCTGATTTCCAGGAGACAGGCAGACATGAGGAAAAGAGTGTATCGATGCCGTTTAGCTTAATTTGCGGGATCCGCACACCTCGTTTCTCATTTGAACCACCTCCGACGTCACAACGTGGTCTCATTTGAAAATCCGAGCAGGATGGTTTTTCCCGAGGCCTTTGGTCCATGTACGGAAACAGACTATGAGGAGCCTGTAGCCTTTATAAGCTACCTGTAAGGTTCCTCGTAAGGTGCTTCATGCACTTTGTACCTGTGTATCACTGGAGTTGAACATTTATACATCACCATGTTGAATACCCCAACGTGCCGCTGGAAAAGGCGCAGAAAACGCCTGAAAATGGTATAGACGTCAGAATCCCCAAATCTCTACCAACGGTTGAAATGTAAAAGCGCAGCAGATGAACCAAACCCCTGACCTCTCTCGCCCGAGTCAACCCTCTGACCACCTGCGCTCCGAGTCGCTGGCTGCAGAAGTATCGCGGGCGTACAAGACCCCAAACGCGTGCTCACGTGCTGTATTCCATTCTGACCCCTACTCCTTGGGTTTAGCGACTTGGCAAAAAATAAACACGTTTTCAAACCAATTGAGGGATGAGTGTTCTCCCCATATGACTCGCTCCCCCGTTCAGACATACGGTTCAGACCTTTCCCTTGTACATATGATTGTTGCGTTATGGCGATCGGGTGAACGGACAGGCAGAATGATATTGTGTAACGAACTTTGTTGCAGGAAATTTGGGTCGCGAACAAAAATCAAAGTAGCAAGAAATGGGACAATAAACGACATGTTTAGGCAAGTCCCATATTTCACTACACCATACATCTCTGCTTCTGAAGACATGACTTGCGCGGTATCGAAACAGGTTCTCAGAAATTCCATGAAATTGCCTTCGAATTGCTTCTAAAAAACGTTCAACCGCAGTACAAAGAATTAGGGAGAATTAAGAAAGTAAACGTTCGAAAATCGTGATGCTCGAAATGCAGCTACCCTACCCTGAACGGATGAGTGAGGGAAGGAACCTAATCTCAAAGGCTCATAACAAAGCTGACCGATTCCATCGAATTTCCCATTAATTCTACCTCTCGTCTTATAAGAAAAATTCGACACCTTTCTTTTGAGCTCGATAACATCGGAAGCTAACCTCTCTTCTATCTACATACATAGGAAGGCAATGAATGACATTAGACGTTCAGTAAGTTCATGACCACTCCGGTAGGTTTCCTCAGAATCTCCAGTCAAAAAAATTGTTGGAAACCAATGACCTCCCACTTATTTTTGATAAGCTTTTCCTTGGAAGTTCACACATTCAACTGAAGCTCACCCTCGTTGTTTTTAAGAAAAACAACTCGGGTTCAGATTTCTTTCTCTTTCAGATACCCAGTCATTAATCATGGGGTTGCATGGCTCTCTAAGCATGCAACGATTGATGATTGTGTTGACTTCTCGGCGAACCGCGCAGGAATTCCTTGCGCTCCAAAAACGCCATTTTTTCTGAGCAAGGAACCCTGCATTCCCCAACAGCGAAACCGAGGTGTAAAGCAGAAGCATAGTGAAAAACGCTGCTCACGGAAACTCATGCCTCTGTCAAATATAGGCGTGGAGTTCTCCGTTAAAAGTGGAACTGTTCGGAGAAGTACGCACTCACTCGCACTCAGGGGTCGTGTCCTTCAAAACGACAGATTTTTGCTCCGCTTCTCGTAGATTTGTATGAATACGCCCAAGGATGGATGCATTGTAAACTGCTTTCATATAAGGGACCAGTATTTGGCAAGCAGGCCTCTCAAGACAACTATCAAAACGCGGTTCAGGTTAAATGCAGAGGACAGAGGGTAGAGGACGCCGTTAATCCTTCTCTTTTTGCGCCAGCCGTTCTACTAATAAGAGATTTCGAGGAGATAGTTCGGATGCGTACTTTATCTTTATCTGGAGACGCCCCCTTATTCAATGAGTTGTCAATGTTGTAATCCTTCTCAGAGAACTCCAGTACAAACTCAACGACCTCGAAGGGAGGGAAGGCATAGTTAGCCTTGTCGAGAAATCCGAACCAACAACCTGGAATGGGGTCAAGCGACAACCGACGCCTACCCCGACTGTGCCACCACACGCACCAGTTAAAGATAGGACCTGATTTACGGGAGTAGAGGCAAGCAAGGATCATATGTATAGCGATTGAAGAGTCTTTGTGGTATCGATGTCCCCACTGGAAAAGGAGCTTGACATGTTTCACGTGGAGTAGAACCGTGTTGTTCATATTATGGAAATATCGCGTCATCACCTTAATTACGGTATATGGGAGCATAGAAACTTGATATGGAGCTACTTTGGGATCGCATTCATACACAGTGGACCAGTTCAAGTCCCCTGCATCATTACCTGTGGATTAGCGGAAAAGCTAATGGCACCATTTGGAAGAACTTCTCATGATGTGCCTTTGAAAGATGCTATGATGAGATAAACCCGACCGATAAGATCTTCACCTAAAAACAGCGCCCTACTGAGAAGAAATATTATATAGCGTGAAGTATCAAACATTAATGAACCTCACTAACACGAGAACTCAAACACAAGGTGCCTAGAAACTAACAGGTTGTCGTTAGTCGAATTTTGAATTTTACAGCCAAAGCTTTCTAGATGACCTGCTTCCGACTTCTTAAAAAGTTGTCGACATTTATGCCTAAAAGTGTGTTGATCGAGAAGAAATCGCTCTCAGAATATTGTTTCATGCATTGAAACCCGTTTGATTTCCTCCTTTTGGGAAATGAAAATTATTGTTCAGCGTGGCTCCACAAACATCATAGTTAAGCACGAATTCTGACTTTGGGTACTACCGACACCTTATGAATGCTTCGCTTTTCTTTCATTCTAAATCACACTCTTGGTGAGGTAATTGGAGTATGTACTGGAACCATTTCTGCTAGGAAGGACAAGCGAACGTTTCTCGAAGTTTTTCAGAAATTCTATTCCTAAATACAAGGTGTTCTAAGCGCATACATCACTGTTTCAGTAGTTATAATGTTCTGAGGTAGCCCCTCAGCTTCAGCTGTTAAGTTGTAACGCTTATTTTGAAGAGGAGGATAAAAAAAAACTTTGAAAAATAAACCTAACCACATGTTTGCGGCTCAAATTGAGCAACGCTCCCGTCTCTCCTTGCGTCCATTATGTCTATTTGACTGGGCAGTGTCAATTTGCGCGACATTAGCACTGAAATATCGTTTCAACTAGTGTTGTTTATGCGTCAAGTTCACGTATATAAGTAGCATCTCGCCCAAATGTTTTTAGCGCAAAGCTTGAAATTTCAAGAACATCCGATTTTTGAAAATTACACCTCTAGACCCTTTTACCTACAAAACATTGAGACAAAACTGGTGCAATGAGATGAGCCTAAGATTGGGCAGCCACCTTTTTTTACTACATAACGAGGTTTCTTAGCTTACATGTTTCTAAACTTTAAGATAAACTGAACAATCATGAATCGCGGAAAGATCGGGCAGGATGGATTCTCTATGTCTCGCCTTCTACCCCATAATTTGTGCATCTACCCTATCTTCGATGCCAGTTTGTAAATTACGGCAGATAGTCGGTTTTTTAGTCTGCCATTGAGTAAATCCTAGCTTTTTGTAGTCACAAGATTTTAAAAACAATATCAGACCGCAAGCTTTCTTTTTGATCTGCAACAGCAGGTTCATCCTGGTCCTAGATTGAAGTTTTGTGTGCAATTTACACAAACAGAATTCTTGCTCAAAAGCAAGATTTGGCAGAGTCAGAAGCGAAATTTTTTCTTGAACTAAGTTGCAAGGCCTTGTATAAATCGCATTTACACTAGCAGCCATGTAAACATTGCGAAAAATGGGACATAAACAAACGAAAGGCGCGATCTTGGCATGTAACAGGATTGTAAATAAATTCCTTGCTCTACCAAACGGTCATGGAACTTTGTATCTATCTAAAGATGCAACGTATTATTCATTCTAGATCATTACTCAAACAGTGATCACCCTTTTTACCAACTAATCGAAATTGAACCTGTAGCATCTGAAGCTTCTCGATGACTGTCGGCCCACCCATCGGAATAGCAGAAGACCGAGGAAACACAAAAGCTTTGACTTCTTAAGAGCTCGAGCTCTCATACCACACCTCCCGCTGCAGGCATGCTCGCAAATAATCGTATACTTATGGTGAGACCTTATCGAAGGATACCAGCGTTTCAACGAGTACCCAAAGAGTGCCGCACATTGATCTTCAATCGTTTCATTTGGTCTCCAGCAGTTCGCACTGCCGAGCTAATGGAAGTACGCCTGTGAAAACTACGATTTGGTCGGAGCAAAGCTCTCCCGTCCAGTTTATCGGTCATCTGAAAATAAGGAACCATTCTAGGCACTATTTTGTGTGTTTATTGGACCAAAGGCGCGCGGCAGTGCAGTCAGATGAGGCGTGCAGTTGGAAGAGGCGATTTTGAGAATAGAAATAGATCTCCTTTAACAGCACGAGACATTCATCGTTGCTAACTGTTCCTTTCCTTTAGGTGCTTCTTCACACAGAGAAAGCGCTTTCTTTCTCTTTATATTTTAAGCGTCATCCTGTGAGTACTGATAGAAATAAACCTTCAATGATCAACTCTTCTTCGGAAAATAGCCTTTCTCGAAATCTTGCGATGTGTGTAAATCTGTAAATAATAAAAGGGGGTAATCTGAAACAGGTTCTAATTCTTACAATGAATGGTCCAAAATGGCTATTGAGGTTCTTGAGGGCGGAATCTTTTCAAGAAGACTGTGAATACTTATTTAATCATTTGTTCCGCTTGAAATCCCTAGCTTTGTTGAGGACGTTCTCTAGGAAATCTGCAAACAATAAAAATTCCGATTTATGGGTGAGTGCTGATCGATCCCAGGAGGTGTGGATGTTACGTTCGATCGAAAGGCGCCGGTGGTGTAAAGGCGTAGAGCATTCCCACTCGGTCGGAGGGAGCTGCGGGTTCGAGTCCCGCACGGCGCTAGAAATTTTGATCCCAACAAATCATAGTTATGACAGCATACAACCTCGATACCAGCCACTTGAGGCATAAAGAAACTGATTTGAATCGTTTTCTAGATGATTATGAAAATCGATCTTATCTTTGTAATCCGGTGATCTAACGTTACAAATATGCTGACTTTATAATGGTTTCGAGTGATATTCTGGGCCTAAAAATTCATAGATTTTCCCATGTTACGACTTTAATGCTTTCAAAACACCGTCATGTTTTTCTTGTGGCTGTTTGATCAGCGTGGTGACTAAGTCTTTACAGCAAAGCTGTTCTCCTTGGTTCGGGATTCGCTGAGAGGGCGAGCCGGACTTCGGCGAACTGGCAACTGTTTTAGAGGCGGTAGAGGTAGGCAGCAGAATTAATAGAAGCATAAGGAAACCCCCTGTGAGGTGGGCAAGAAGAGGGAGAATGTGCCCATTTGAAGAGGCTCGTACAGATTGGGCTGTCCGAACTCGAATGCACTGAACGATCCAGAGCCGCCAGGTGAAAAACCTGAAGTGGCCACGCTTATTATCTTCTTTCGAAATGCCGACGACTTCGTTGCAAGCAACGACGACGAGTGGATCCGAAGTGGCTCGCGGGCAGACACTGTTCGCCCGAATCCAATTAGCTCAAGAAGCAGAAGCAGAAGGCTGCGATATCGAAAAAACCACCTCCACTTCCCCACCGGGTCGATCTGCAACACCGTCGATTGTTTTGCCTGCCGAAGACGGCCGGCTGGCTGGCCGGCCGGCTGGCCAAGTGTGACAGACACAGCGATCTTCTGCTCCATTCTGTTGTAGCTGAACAAATAGCGTTCGACTGCCCGGCAACTGGTTATTATGTGGCATGTCGAGAGTGAAACATGGAGGGGGGGGGGACAAATAGGGCGACAACAAGACGCTGCGCCGCCGCCAGGGGGAAATAACTGTCTAATTCTCTGCATTTCAGGCTGCCCTGACGACAAAATCTACGTGTATGTGAACGGTTCGGCGCATGACAGGACGCCGTACATCTTCGTCGAGCTGTATGCCGACGGTCTGCAGGTATGACCGCCTAGTCAGCCTCCTCGTCAGAGTGACAGCGGTACTGATGGCAAGCGACAGCTCCTTTCAGGACTGCATACGGAAGTGCTTCGGCAATCAGTTCTGCTACTCGCTGAAGTACGACGCGAAAGCCGTGGAGAAGTGCTCGCTGTACTACTTCGCCGCCTACAACTGCACTGCTCAGGACCTCGTGCTCGCCAGCACGGTACCGTATCCCGGCGGTGCGGTCACCGTCGACTGCCTGCGATGTCCGGCGAATGGCGACTTCAGTGAGTTGCCCCGTTGGGAGTGGTCGTGAACTCGTCTGGTGGCAGGAAAATTGCCCCGTCAAAATTAGAGTTGAGAGCCATGTGCAAGGTCAGAGGATGACCGGCAGCGAAGAAAGGCACTTGCAAGATGACAGAAGAAACCCCTGAATTTACCTTCGCGGCCTACTCGAGTGCAATATGTGAATGGACAGTTACTACGGGTGCAAGAAGTATTTAAGTGGGGGGGGGTGGGTACAAAAGGGATAACAAACGTTAAGGAAGGCCAGTTTCCACTGTCTCTTGTAGAGGTGCTTTTTACTTTGGTACCCAAATAAAAGGAAGAGAGCATAGTATGCAGCTCGAGAGCTGTCGTTCCATCCCATCAGACCTGCCGTAAACTTATGTTGATGGGGAATTATCAGTAAGGATAACATTCAGGATAACTCGTCACACCTTTTCAACAACTAAACCATTTGCTGATGAGAATAGTTGGTTGAGATCACTCTTGCTCCAGTTTGTTGTGAAAGGCCGAGAAGCGAAGAACTGCAATGATATGCTGTTGCACCCACAAGGGAAAACTTTTTTATCAAAACGGCTACCAAATGGTGATTCCTACATTTTTCTAGGCGGTGCTAGCTGGAGTAGTTTGATCACCTCCAAAGGATGCTGGCTTCTTCAAAAGATTCGTCATGATACTTGTACTTTTTTCGATAATCTTCCCTCACTATATTTAGCAGATTGGAGTCATTGTAATGGAAACATCCTCTAGTACCAAGGTTCAGGAAAATCCATTGGGGTTTTTATTTATTTATTTATTTATTTATTTATTTATTTATTTATTTATTTATTTATTTGCACATAAATGTGCGCACAATTCTAAAGTAAATACTGAAGGACACAGCATGGTGAGTAATATAACGCGGTGAAAAAAAAACAAACAGAGAAACCTCAGCAAGTCAAAGTGCTACACCAGGACGTACTGTAATATATGCAGGAGGGGGAAATTTGATGAAAAAAAAACAAGGGCTGAAATATCTTGATGTAAGGCAGAACTAAGGACTGAGGGCTGATTAGTGGAGCTGTAGATGGAGAAGAGCAGTGGCCCGCCAAACACTGCAAGTCGTTGTCGAAAACGGCTCCGGATACCAGCTTAGTAGGTCCGTCAACTCCATCGCTCCATCAACGCCCGCATAACGTCTGCTGTTGGGAGAGGAGAGAATCGAAGGTTTTTAGTGCTAGATAGGATACGAAACATAACTTCGAAGAAAAGAAAGGTAAGAGCTACAACGCAAGAACAATAAGGAAAACTACAAACTCGATGGTTATGAACAAAAAAAAAGAAAAACAAACCAGAGGATTAGAAACAAATAGAAGCAAAAATTAGGAAACGAGAGCATAGGAACACAATTACACTTTAACAGAGTATTCAATTATATGAAAAGTAGAATTAAAAGAGGACGAAAGAACTAGGATGCTGCCTCTAGGTGATGTCAACGAGGTGCAGTGTTGAGAGTAGGTCTAATTCCTTCAACCTCTTTCGGAAAACGAAAACATTTGGTGACTCTAAAAGGCCTGGAGGCAGCATTTGTAACCAACGAGCACCTCGGTAGAAAAGAGAATTAAAAACCTTTTCGCGGTTTTTCCGCTTTATATTTGGGTATTGAAAGCGGAACCTATTACGATGACCCCATGTAGGTAAAAAGACCCAGTATTTGGAGGGTTTCAGTCGAGACTCTCCTTTAAGTACCTTGAAGCAAAAAACTAAATCGCTAAATGTACGTCTGTAGAGAAGACTTTTAAGGTTAAAAAGCTTAAGTCTTTCCTGATAATTTGGGATTGTCCTCATGCCACAACAACTTGGTATACATCTGCAGAATAGAATTTTGGTGAAAGACTTCTGAACCCTCTCAATTTTGGTCTGGAGTTTTTTTGAAAAGGGACTCCATACCTGCGAGCAGTACTCCAATATAGGAATTACATAAGTTTTGTATAAACTGATCAGTATGGAACTGTCATTGCACTTTATGTTTCTACAAATCAAATGCATAGTAGAAAAAGCTTTCCGCACTATATTATTAATGTGCTTCTCAAACTTCAATTCACTATCTGTGAAAATGCCAAGATCACGAACTTCAGATACAGAAAGCAACTCGCAACCGTTAATTTTATAATTCATGGCAGGGGTATTACCAATGTGAAAAACTTTTGTTTTAGAGATATTGACGGGAATTTGCCAAGCGTCGGCCCACTCCAACATATTGCCGATGGACTGAGTTAGCGCTTGGTAAACAATTGTTTTGTTATCATTGTTGTAGGCTCCATAGATCTTAATATCGTCAGCATACATCTTCACTTTAACATGGGGGTTTGTAACTAGTTTCGAAGGAAGATCGGAAGTGTATGCAAGGAACAGGGTCGGCGATAGTACACCCCCCTGTGGTACTCCACTTTTGCAGTCATAGCATTTCGAAAAACAGTTACCGACTTTGACGCGCATATGCCTTCCACACAAGTAAGAACGTATCCACCTTAGAAGAGACAAATGAATTCCATTTTTACATAGCTTGCTTAAAAGTTTTTGGTGATTGACCTTATCAAAAGCTTTAGACAAATCGAATTGAATCACGTCAACGGAATTTCCATTGTTAAGTGCAAGGTTCCAATCTTGTCCGTTGCTTAAACCTGCTTATCCTCTTGGCCTAGTTTTATTGGATTTCTCTATCGCTACTGAAAAGAATAAAATGATAAACAAGGGCGTTAATCGATTCCTTTGAGGGGTGCGCCACGCGTTCTTCTTCGTCGGGATGCTGTGGAGGCAATCTTAACCCGTACATGGCTTATACATGACCTGCGGAAGCCAAAGAATGGATAAGCCAGCGTTTCGCCCCTCCCAGGCATGTCCGATACCAGTTCATCGAGACCTTTGATTTTTCCAAGGGGATTCCAAACTAATAGCCTCGTTTTGTGGTTCATGCGACAGTCGGCGCATTCTTCGACTTTACCACTGCACCCCTTGGAAAAGACCCACAATCAAAGGAACTACAATTCGCCTTCCATTTCTCCAATGGAAACAAATACTTTCTGATGAGACGTCTTGTCGCCTACCGATTCAATAGGTCATCTGTTTATTATAGTGCTCAACCGCTCGGACATAAGTGTTACAGTAGAAAGAGTTTCAGGCCATGTTTTCTAATCTTTTGTTGTTTATTTTGTTATGTTACAGAGAGCATCCCCAAAGGGTGACGTGGTGATGTTCGATTGACGTCCAGTTGTTCAATTCTACCCTTCCCCCGTACCTCAAAAGTCCTGCACCGATTCCATGAGGAATGCGAACGGCTCCTAGGTGGCCTCCATGCTGTAAAGAACTGTCGCTGCTCCGAAAGCTGCCTAATTAGTCAACCAAATTCTCCTTTCGCGAATGGACTTCCGCTAGCGCCGAGTGTTCGGTGGGGTGTGCGACGGCGCTGAACGCACCCACAGAGGAAACGTCCCTTCAAGGTCTCCGTGGCAGAAGGCGCGTTGATTTTTCGGATCGATTTGTGTTGCCAAAATCGGATGTTCAGTCGTGGGGTGTGATGAATGATGCCGATGACCCGAACGTCTGCGGTCATGGAATGTCGTCGGCATGTGTCATCGGGTAGCGAAATCAGACCATAAACACTCGCCAGTGCGGCGAAACGTGTCTTGATCGGAGACAGAGAGATGCGCAAACTCCATTGCCGACGAAAGCGACAATGCGGCAGCGGCAGCAGTCGGACATAGCTCGGTTCACAGCGGAGGGCTACAGGGGAATGGAACGGAGTGCCCATTCCTGAAGTGTTTTCCTGTCGCAGAAGTGCTATAGTGCTACCTTCCACCACTTCCATGTGCAAGCCGCTGGCAAAATCTTCGTGAACCATGCAGTGGCAGATAATTCCGCCAGAAAGACGTTTGGTAAAACGGTGTAATATGGGAGGTAAGGCTTTAATAATTTCGAAAAATCGGAGCAGCGCAAAATACAGCTGGACGTAGAGCACCTCTCGACGTATTTAGCAGAGCATCATTTGCAGATCTTCGCTCCCTTTTCTGTCATAAAGGGATAAGGCTGGAGTTGGTCAGTTCATACCTGGGATACGCCACTGTGCGCTTTATTCTTCCCAGACAAGTCTAGCACCAACTCACCGAGCCCGGAATGATGGAAGGCTTGGTTAGCCAGGCCGGGAAATGGGAACCACGATCCTGGTACCGAGTGCGCGTGACAGCCACCACCTCCTCCGACTGCTCCACACGCGCCCGAGAGCGTATTACCTAAGCGTAATCTCTATTACCCACTTGCGGTACTCCTAAGATGGTACTCAGAGACGCTTCACTAAGAGTGCTCATCTAACGATAAGTGTGCTAGGTATTGTCATTCATTCCTATTTGTTCTGTGTTATCTTAATTTACATACATATGTAGATGTGGACCTTAGCTGAGTATTCACTGCAGAATGATTTGCGTTGGCTTACGAAGAAAAGTCAAGGTTACTTCATTCATATACAAATCTAAAACGAGTTCTCCAACCTGTAAGGATGGGAGGTTCAAGTCCGGGTTCGAACGATGAATCGGTTCTGCAGTGTGCAGCGTAGCGCTGGCGCATCTTCCAAGTGTGCTACTTTCTTAATTTTGAGAGAATGGTGTTGTAGTAGTTTTCCACAGTTAAAAATACAGTCTTAATGCAGCCGAAGACGTGATATTAAGACCCTCGCTTCCCTTGGAGCCTACACATAGTCAACCAAAAGGGGGCAAATTCGGCACTGTCGCATCCTATGTTTTTAACACGGGAAATTCGACAAATTTTCAAGGCCTCACTATGTCCGAAGGCTTTCACATCAGAAGATTTAGGGCAAATAAGGCATTTTTGAGAGATAAAAAGTAGTTTTTTTTGAAGAGTTACTGCTTCTTCAATAGAAGCCTGACACTTCACTACAGCCTAATATGATGGTCAGTCGAGCTCCTTAAAAATCGTGTGAGGCATACTGAAGAGTAGAAACGAAAACTGCCAAGCCATCTAGGAACTGCACTTTCCTCTAATGGTGCGAAGTTTTTTTTTGCAGGAAAATAGTCTTAACCTTAGAGGAGATTATCCTCGGTTCAGACACAATCGTTAACAAATGGAATAGAGGTGGAATATGTGTGCAATTTGGAAGACCGAGCTTTTTTGATAATGGAACCTCGTGATATTCTGGAATGACCTTGTCTTTTCTGATGTGTCGTTTTTAAAGGTTCTATCGACCTTCTTCATAAGCTTTACTTAACATTTTTACGGTATTTTTTGAAGAGTTGCAGGTGATTAGGAACTCGACAGGGATTAGCTTTAATCTATAGGTCTATCAGTCTCCAATCACCAACTCCGCCTGTTTCTGCCTTCAGAATCCTCAAAGTTATTTAGCCGTCGTAATTAACCTGTATCTGTAAATGGTTTTTCTCCGTAAGCTTTTTTAGTGCTTCTATAAGAGTGGTACGTAAGTAACTGGCTTCCGTTGGAGTAGACGGTCACCTTGGGAGGCGTTAAACACTTGAGTGACTCACGGCAAATCAATGGCGTTGAATTCACTTTCCACAGCCCTGCGAATAAGCCGGCAAACGAGCAGTGTTAAGCACATGTAATCTGTGCCTAAGGAGTCTCGTTTCAGTCACCGCGCCGCCGTTCCCGTCGGTCACGGAGCAGAGCATCGTGGCCAAGGACTCGAAGGGACGAACGTTGTTCTCGCACCCGCTTGCCGAACAAGTCTCCCACAACATTCACTCCAAACTCGAAGGTGAGCTGCGGCCGCTCTGACTGTTCGAATTCCAGAAGCGTTGCGTGGTGCTGTGTAAGTGGAGAAGATTGCGACAGAGGTCATGAAGTGTTCAAGTGTTCGCCGAAAACGACGTTCTTTTCTTTTCATTGTCGTGAGTCAAGTTCTGAGTCGCGGCCGAGGCGATGGCGGCTGTCGGCTAAGCCAAACTCGAATCGTGACGTGTCCGTGGGGCTAACAGCAGCAGCCTTCGAGGGAAGTGGCGGTCGCGGTGGACCCGGTGATGGCACAAGTTGCTGTCATGGCCGTCGGCAGGTTCGTCCGGCCACCGCCACCGCATTTCTCTCACCTCGCGACCTTGCGACTGATACGACGTGCACGCACAATGTTCATATCATCGTAAAGGCTCCGCTAAAGACAACAGTCGCAGCCCACTCTGTTACCGACCACATTCGGCAACAAGCGGGTAGTTCAAAGGGCAGAGGGGAGGCGTAATTTTGAACCATTTACTACTACGCAGAACAGTTTCTTGAAGTCAGGTGTGAATCAGCATGTTGCACCCTTATTCTTGACAGGGCTACCCGTACTCTGAGTTTTGTAAATCATCGCACCCGTAGTTGCATGTTTCCAAACACATCTGACACTCAAGTTGTTTGGTCAATTTGGATTCTCCAGCAACAACGCAATGGTCGAGGTTTTACAAGATCACAGGTTTAGTACAATTTCTTTAGGGAAGGGGTAGGATAATTGCTATCAAAGATTTTACAGAGCTCTTCGCATCTGAGCTGATGAGTTGGGCAGTGAACAAACCGGAATGGTTGAGAGGGTAAAGATCATTGACCGTTTTCTAAGGTGCGCCAGATATTCTCTTTCTGTTGGATATCGTAGAGGTGAGCGCGTAGTAGCACAGTCGAAGGACGCGCTGGCTGTCGCGTTACTCCGAGCCCAGGTTTTTGGTTCCCATTTCCCTCCCAAGCCAACCAAGCCTTCCATCCCTTCCTGGGTGGGTGTTAGTCTTGTCTGGGAGGGGTACAACACTGACTTGTCCATTGACTGGCCATACAATCACTCTAGAGGCATTCAAATTGCCTTCAAGGAACCCCGTAGAAGTAGAATGTGTGACGCATCTCGCAAAGGGGCTGACGAACACCGACCTTTATCCTGTATCGTAGGGGTAGTCTAAATGCATAATTGTCTTACTCAGTGACCTAAAGTTGAATATAGGATAATGACAAAGGATAAAAGACTGCGTTACTGAATCCCATTTGGGATGCGACCACTTCTACGGGATGTCGTGGTGGCGATTTGCAATGCGTATTTGGTCTATACAGTGACTTGCGGTGGCCAGCCGATGAACAAGTCAGCGCTTTGTCCTTTTCAGACAAGTCTGGTACCACTTCACCGACCCCGAAAGGGGTGGACTTGGTTGGCCTGGGCGGGAAATCCGAATCAAGGGCGTGACATCAGGTGCACGCGACAATCCTCCCCCTCTTCCGACTGCACTACACGCGCCCAAAGTGCACTTTATGGCTAGCTACCGACCCGAGAGGGATGCATGAGGATTGGTTGGCATGCAGGACCCGCACTTTGGATCATGTGCTGACATTTCACGCAACAGGGCTACATCTCCATTTTATACTCTTAAAATGTAATATTTACCGCATGCAAATATATGGGAAGCACTCCGAGTATAGCCTCTATTAGATCTTTACTAGCACTCCAATGAGAGCTTTGAGAGCCCAGTTCCGTTTCTCAGGAAGCAGATCTGTTGTGGAAGGCTTCGCTCCAAGGAGGCCAAAAATTCTTCACGGTTAAGGGCAGGTTTCCCTACTTCGACGTTGTTGAGCGCTCAGAGTAAGGGAGTACCTTTTTCGGGATGGCGCCACGCATTCCACTCCTATGGGATATTGTGCAGACATTTTTAATGGCTCTCTTTGCATTCAATGATTACAGTAGCCAGCAGAAGTCGATGTTGTCATCTTTGGCACGTAAACGACTAACTCAGGGGCGAAGAGGAGCGTTAGACTAGGTTTGTCTCGGTGTGAAGAAAGCCAATGACGGGCGGGGAGGGGGGGGGGGGGTGCGTCTCTCACCGGCTATGTCACACTTTCCGCGATTCCAAAATATCGGCTGGCATTAAGCGGCGCTGTTACTCGTCAATACTTGCTTACGGAACTGTGAACTACCAAAACACAGGTGTGGTGATCGCTCAGTGTGCTTTGCTACTGGCTGAGCTGATAGAACAGAGGCTGATATGCAGAGGAATTGTTGGCGTCATGTCCTTGTTGTGAACGCTTCTTTACTCGTTTACACCACCATGTCGGCTGTGACTATGATTGTCGACCTAACATCATTCGATTGCGATTTCAACGACACCATACGACAAAGGTTTGGTGTCGCCACGATAGCCGACAAGTTGCGTGAAGCTCGTCTACGATGCTATGGCCACGTGCTTCGCGCTAACGACGACAGCGTGTGTAAGATTGGACTGAATCTTGTGGTCCTGGAAAGCGGCCCAGAGGACGCCCGAAGCAACGTTGGCTAGATACGTTGCGCTTGGACTTAAAGATAGCTGATGTGCATCCTGATCAAGCATTTGATCGGGAGAAATGGCGTCACCACACCAGAAGAGCGGACCCCGCCACCAGGCGGGACAAACGCTACTGAAAATGACGATGATGATGATGATGATGAATAACAATGATATAATATACCAATTTCATTTCAATTGGACACTTTTCAAATCAAATTCGACACTTTTCACGTCAAATTGGACACTTTCCTGAACTCGCCTTCTGAGATAGACTTCAGAAATCAAAGCGAACCCTTCCAAATCGAAATGACCTTTTACAGATTAAACTACAGATCCTTAATGATGATTAGTATAATTTTTTATTTGAGAAGAACTGGGTATAACTTTTTGATGTTTTTAGCTCAACTGCCCGAACGAATGGGACTAAATATTTTAAATCTAATAATAAAAATTTTATTTTTTTAAAGAAAAAATAGTAGATTAACTTTTCATTTAAAGCTCAACAAGGCAGAAACCAGTACAGTACATTGAAGGACCAGATCGCGTAATCGAAAAGCTCGTCACGATTTTTCTTTGATTGCTAGTGTAAATGCTGCTTATTACATGAAGCCTGAAAATGAGGATATGTATTCTCTACAACTGTTTTCTTGTATTGTTTACAGTTATGAAACTCAATGGGGACCGCACAACCTCTTCTTTTGGCACTATAAAGTGGCCGGCTCCCTACTCTGTAAAACAAGCTTTAAAGGCTTGTTTACAGTTTAAAGCCTGTTTCAAAAATGATAATTTCATACATTTTCAAAAAATGTGTTCACTTGTTGGGTAAATGAATTAAAACATGTAAGGAATTATAGTAAAGCCTTTCTCGAACAAACACTTATTCTGGCTTTTCGGAGAGTCTCTTGTTTAGTGTCGAATAAGTTTATTTTGATCTGGAAGAGTTCGCCAGACGTCCTACTCTAATTGTAAGTGTTCATGGTGATGTCCCACAATCTATACTAATACTAGTGGCTCTGCTAGTGTTGTTACTAACGCCGCACAGGTTATGTTTTATGGTTATACGTTTTATTTTGATTTCGTTTTTTGGAGCGCACCTATAGTACATATTAAATAAACAAATAAAGTTCCATAGTCTTAGCCTAGCTTAGAAGAGTGTCCAGTTTAACGTGAAAAGTGTCGAATTCGATCTGAAGGGAGTTGAATTCGATGTGAAAATGAAACCTATGATAATAACATATTTATAATCTAGTTCAACTCCCTAAACATACTAGGAACTTCAAAGGTCTCCTAGGGAGAAGTTCGAGTCATGAGAAAATCTATTGGATTGGACACACCAGACAGGCTTTGGATAGGAGGCGCGTACTAGCATACCGCCTTCTTATCCTATGTGCATAGCTCCTGCACCCAATTTTTAGACTAAAAATGGCACCCAATTTTTAGACTAAACGCGGCATCCACCTGAGTTCGGGTGTCGTGGAGGTGCTTCATCTTTTGATTGCTTCTGGTCACACGTTCCTTTGTCTGCTTCACCTATCCGTCATCCTGTTTTCGGCGGTTTTTGACTTTGACGTAGCTGCAGGTGCGGGTCAAGGCGGTTTCGTGGTGGTAATTGGAGGCCGTCACATCTCCTTATTCAGAGGGCGGCTAAAATGGGGAGTGTGTCGAACTCGTCCATTTCTCGAAGCTCAATGACGTCTCGTTATGAAAGAAAGTTTGACGAATGGATTTATAATGTCAGCTGGCTGCTGCCGAGTAGGGTTTCTTGTATGGTTCTTGCGAAAAAGGTTCTCGAATGCTTCTTTCCTTCAAGTGGAACCTGCTTCCATCGCAGATTCCCAAATTTACTGTGGAATAGGTTTCTTGATGCAGAAAAAACTGAGAACGGTCGCTGTCATTTGGAAACGCTTCGCCGAATCTCCGTACACAATCGGCTAGGAACGTTTCTGAGCGCTCACTTTGACGCAATATGAACGAAGATCTGGAAAAACTAAAACAGTGATATGATGTAAAAGGAGAATGCGTGGCGCATCCCAAAAGAGATTGATTGACGCCGTTTATCATTTTCCTTCTTCTTCCTTTTATAACTACACCCCATCTCCTTTCAAAGTTGAGACTTTGGTGCTCTTCCAGTAATGCCTCACTTCTTGAACAAGCTATAATGCTATTTCTCTATCAAAGTTTCAAGACTGGAGCATTCTAACCTAACAACCACAAAAATCTGTGTTCTCCACTGTTTTTTTTTTTGCAAATAAGCTGAAGCCTGTGCTCACTGGAGTTCTGCATCTTTCATTATTTCCACTTGTGTGAAGAGGATATGTATTAGCTCTAGTATCCTAAACGAAGGAAAGTCTGTAGGCAAGCCATTCCTTTCTTCCTGTCGAGTTATTTAGAAATATGGGGGAAGGTTCGAAAAACGAGTTCGAGTCCAGTATGGTACAAGAGTTTTGGTGGCAAAAAACATCCCATAACAGATCATAAGCTTCAGGCATGCTTCTTTCTAGGCTTGAGTAAAAAACGTAAACCAGTGCCCAGCACAGAAGCAGAGTCTAAGTGAAAATAGAGCCGCCATTTCGATCCGTTGTACAGTTTCGGCCTCTGGAGGTTTTTCTTCTTCTTGGTTCAAAACGTCATCACTGACTCTCTGACAGCTTTGTAAATGTCAAATTTCGGGCCTTTCTTCGTTGCGAGCCAGTTGAAGAGCGAGCAAAAAGGCGTAACATCTGTTCATCCAGTGTCTTGATGGATCGCTTCCCAAAAAGCCTTCTTTATCCCTCAAGGTCGCTACGTGGATTTTCGTCGACAAGCAATCACTTCGCCTTCGATTCAAAAATTTCGGTCGCGTGAATCATCTTGAGCGAAAAAATGTTCTTATATCTGGGCCGATAGTTTTTGCTCGTGAGCCTTCCTGTTACGTTCTAAAATATGAGTCTGTCCGGTAGCTCCAGACCCAATTCACCCAGTTGAGAGACTCGCCGTCAGAAAGGTGCAACATAGCCGAAGCAGTTCTTCTGGTGTCACCAATTTGTAGTTCACTGGTTCGACGCCTTAATGCGTTTAGGCTGCACCGATTGCCGGCCTAGATTCTACCAAGATGGGCTGTACTCGACATTCACGAAATAGTTGTTCCGCTCGTAACGAGTGTGGAATAACAGCCTCGGAGACTCCCATCTCCTCACAAAAAGTCGCTCGATACAAATCGCCTTGTAGAACGTATGAAGAATCCCAATCTCATTAGAGAGTGCGCTTTCGTGGGTCAGGGAACGGCAGCCACGTATTCGGTAAGAAAAGGCGCATGTAAAGCTGAAATGATCAATCAATGGATACAGGTCATTTTCGGCCAGAGAATGCCGTCAAATGTGGAGAAATGTGTTAGAAAATAAGTGGCAAGCGAAACTACTACAGGAACCAGCGCTCTATTCTACCGTCATTTCCGAAAATTTTGTTGTGCATCTGAGTCTAGTTGATGATGAAGCGCCCAGAAGTTGAGGGCCCTGGTGATGCAGTTGCGGGAGGCCTGATCTCATACGAAACCACAAATCGGTCGTGGTTTGCTTCTTGCCCAAGCTAATCCAACGATAGCGTGCAGTTGCCGCTCCTACGCCTTACTCGAGGCCCAGCACCAACTGCCGTAGAGCAGGCCTGACCGCTGTCCTACAGAGCTTGTCTTTGAGTGTCCTGGAGCATCCACGGTCGCAGAGTGTTCCAATGAGAACTTTCCACTTGAGCCACGTTGCATTTATCCCTTCTCTGTCCGCCTGGTCTGCACTTCCTTCCTAGGATAGGTCACTTACGAGGTAGCGGAATTCTTTCACCTTCTTGATCTTGATCGCACGGGACCGATCCTAAACTTCCCTTGGCAGTCTAGGATCAGTTCCGTGCACTTCTCAGAGCTGACGAACTTCGCCTTCTTCATATTCAGTCGCAGGCCGTTGTCTGCAAGAACTCTTTGCCTCCGCTGCCCTTCTCCTCCAGCATCTCCTAGCTGTTGACACAAGCGTGATATCTTGCGCGCAGAGGATGGTCCTGAGAGGGCTTCTCTCAAGGAGATTTACGATACAGTCAAGCGTCAGCACGAAGAGAACGGATTCAGAGCCGATACTTGATGCACCCACCGTGATATCCATCTTCCTTGTCATCCCGTGTGGAGCGCGTATACCCGCTTTCCTGCCTTCCGGAACTGACCATAGAACTAGTTAGAATTCCTTTTAGAATCTAGAGCATTCTGTCTAAAATTTAGATATGTAGTCTAATGCAAAATAGCTCTGAACTACCATATTTAGTAAGCGCTAGACATTATAGGTATCTGGATGAGCGGTTAATTTCTCTCTCCTTCCGGGAGAACAGAAATTTTACTAGTTTAGGTTTCAGCTTACTTCTAGCACCTCCTACAGTTGCCTAACTAGACGCATGTAGCAGAGAAGAAACGCATGCATTTATCAACATCACTTTTGCTGGGACCAAACTTTTCCGGAAGTCAAGATGTAGTTTAAAATGTGTTGTGTTTGTTTGGTATGTGTTTGCTGCACAAAAATGCGGCAAAACCATTCGGTCTCAGGTCGATGGAAAAACCCTCACTCTATCAGGTTTTAATTCGCTTTCCAGGGTACAGGTGGCATGCCACTAAATGAGCCGTACGCATCTTCATTTTGTGCAATTACTTTGCAAGCTTCAGGCGGGTGACCTGACACCTGTCCCTTAAGTTCCGAAACACTCGAAATAAATGTGTACGCATTGATTTTCGCTAAAAGAAACTCCTAACTAATGCATGGTCAATTTGAGCGACGGTGTGAACGCTTTTAGAGCGCCTGTTGTGCTGCAAAAAGCTCTCTCTGTTATTCGTTCCAAAGAGCTTATGGAGCTCAAATACGAGAGCCACTATATGTATTCTGTTCCATTGATTAGAGCGATAGAGAATATATATGGTGAGTTAGTTGTACTATAATCAAAATATTCCCTGTTTCTTAAACTGTTCAAAGGAGGAACACGATGTAAATTTCAAGCTGTGCCGTAAGCTTTTGCTCACTAAGGCGGCCAATTAGTGCTTCAATACCAGCCGGTTTCGTACTCTTAACCCATCTCATCAATTGACGCGATCTTGAGTCGGCTGAAATGCTTAGGATCCATAATTCCTCAGAAGATCGTTCAGAGTTACTGTTTACTATTTTTGGAATTTCTCCCGAGAACCAGTGCGTCACTGTTTGAGAGCTTCTGCTTCGATTGCTCATACTCGCGCTCTTGTCTCTTCGTTTCCACCGGTGTTGCGCTTCATCCCACTACAACCGGTGCTTTTTAGCGCCGACGGCCTTTGCATGAAGAGGAAACCCGGGAGAGAACAGGCCCGCGCTGTCGTCGACTGCTAGCCCGTACCATGTTATTACACCGAGGGCCTCTTAAAAAAGCGAAGTGCCTCGGAACAATGGCAAATTTGGTTTCTCTCTGAACCCTTCACCTTGCTCGCTCAAGAATTTTTCGTGCAGGGGACGGCCGGGGTCGTCTCCTTCGTCGCTGCACTTTATCTAGGTTAGGGTATCTAACTTCCGTGTCTTGAAGTTGGACTGTGCCTAATCGGTGAACATCCTGCTGACCCTATGCTTGGATAGCAATGCTTCCTAGTTTAGGGGGAATTCGGCTTGCGCCCACGTTTGGGTAGCGGTTGCGCCCACGTTTGGGTAGCGGCTTCCATGAAAATATAGGTAGTGCCGAGAGCACCACAAAGCTGATCACCTGCGACATTCAACTTCAGCCGTCAGTAATCGAGACTTTTGAGACTAATGCGACTTCCTCTTCGGTCTGCACCAAAACTGCTAAATGGTCTACTTCGGCTTAGACTTCAGCACATTCCAGTTTTTCGGATCTCTAAACTTCTTCTGCGGTTTGACGGTTATTGCTTCCATTTCCCTTTGGATTACCATTCTTGTGATGAAGTGGCAGTTATGCGGGTGATTTGCAAATCTACAAATGCGTTCGGCTCTTCCGGGCTCTGGAAAAAGCGTTGGAACTAAACTGAAGAATTGAGCTATGTAAACAGTGTTGTTCAGCAGTTTGAGGTATATTTCTCTGAATCAGCACACTGATACTCATCGAAAACCCCAGGTGGAGAGTCCCTCAGACGGTTTGGTACCAGTACAGCATATGAAATGCTCGAAGACTTACTTGGCCTGAGCGAAACCTGAGCATCCTGAATCGATTCGGGATGCAGACGACAGCTGCATCACCCCGACCGCGCTACTTGCCTCTAAAAGCAGCTACAACAACAAATCCTCACAAGTACGGGGAATAAGTTCTGATTTGGACCCTTTAATTTATGCCAAGAACAAATCCTATTTGATGAAGTGCGGATCAGAATTTGGCTGAAGCCAAAGGTTTGGTCGTCTAATTTTTTAGAACGAGAAATTCTGCGTTGAAGAAAAACTACGAAGGACGGTAATAATCGATCCTGTTAGGAGCGTTCCACGCATCTTGCTTCTATGTTACTGTGAACGCAATTTGAATGCTTGTTTGGCATGAAGAATGACTTGCGGTGACCAGCCGGAGAACAACTCTGTGTTTTGTTAATCCATCAAGTCCGTAGCAAATCAGCGACCTGGGGAGATAAAGGACTTTGATGGCCTATGCAGGGCAAGAGCCAACAGCCTCGACTCATGCAAGAGACGGCCGCCGCCTCTTCCCACTGCGTCACCATACGCCGTCGTGAATAATGGCGCCAGTTAAAGACATCCCTCTGCAAACGTTTAGGATCTATTGTCTAGGTGCTTGACGAACTGGTCGACGATAAACCACAGACTCATGTGGGGTGAAGAGCGAGTCATGGGTAATATCGTGTCACTAATCGCAGGACGAAGTGCTCGGCTCTTTTGTCTTTCGCACTTTTCTGTATCGCTTCTTGCGTAAGGCGTTCATCGCGCTGTAAAATGGCGTCGATAGAATGCCTGCGCCGCGTTTTTGCCCCCCTGGTGACGCCTTCCTATTTGCCTTCGGAATTGGTTACGATGATGTTCGCAGTGGAAGCCTGATTAAGCACTGTCAATCAGAGTTTAAGAATAGAGTTCCGTTCTTTGGACAACCGGCTCTTAGCGAGAATAAGTTGTTGCGGCGCGAACGGCGAAACTTATTAGCCTTGTCACACAAAAGCGGCGAAAAGCTTTGTGCGAAGAAAAGGGAATGAAAAAAGGAAAGGGGTATTGTGAAGACATTTATTCCTTGAATGCATGATACTTTCACTAAACTAGAAGTGACGTGCCTTTAAACGGCAATGCACCATGCTATTCGCGCGTCTTCATTTCTTTTTGAAATGGTTCGAAAACAGAAGCAAGAAAGTTACCTGAGACTTTTTTTCGAAGATTCTCCTACATTCTTCTCATGCTCATTCACTTGGCTAATCAAAGATATTTATTCTTGAACTTTATGGTGGACCTTATCGACAGTCAATCCTTAAAGTTGACTGTAGAAGGTGAAATCCATAATAAAGAATGGATGAAAAACATATTCTTGCCCGAATTAGCTGTAGAATGACCTTCACTGTCTGACATCGTTAGAAATTAATAACGGTTTATTTTGGTCTTTGAAAAAAAGCTAGTCCTTCTCCCATTGAAAAAGAATCAACAGTTTTTCCCTCGGCACAACCACACGGCGGGGTCTGAGATCGGGAACGAAACGAGAGACATCTTATAACACATGCTGTTTCTTGGATATTTTGCTGCATTCAAAACTCTTGAACCTGGCGGGACTTAAACCTGCACATATGGATTTCCGGAAAGGATGCTAGCCCATTACATCATCAACTCTGAGTGTAAAACATGGCAGTTAATAACTTGAATTAAAGTGAATTTTTATTTGTTTTCTGTGTGAGTCTTTTTCGAAAAAAAATGAGGGTAGGTGTTGTGCCGCAGAAACTCGTATGAAACTGTTGGTGAGTTTGGGTAGCTGGTCGCGAAATATCTCGAGTTTTGTTGATGCCATGAGATGGATTATCTTTCCTGGTCTAAGAGGCTGTGTGCCCAATCTTTGGCTTTTTCAGCAACTACTACAGCCCAGAGCACCACTCAGTTTTCTGCAACTACCGCAACCCAGAGCACGACTCAGTCTTCCGCAACTACGACTCTCGAGAGCACCACATCGCCGACCCACAAATGGGCTGCCGTCTCGCCACGAGGTGAATTGCACATTGTACACTCGCCATCCCGATGTTGCCCGCATTCGCCTCTTCAGATTGCTCGGGCTCTCTGAAGTTCTTGACAACGAGCGACGTCGACGAGGAGACGGTTGAACTGCTCCTGAATGAGACTACCGTCGCCTCAGGGAACGAGTGCGCTCAGCTTTGCTTTGACCTCAAATGCGGTGTGAGTCTTGCGTTGATAGACTTTCTTTATGCTGTCTGTAGAATACCTTGTCTTCAGTTCGCCCACTACAAGCCGGCGGAGAAGTTGTGTCGGTTCTCCATGAACACGGAAGAAGTCGTCGACGCGTCCACCTGTGACGTCTCTGCACGACACTACAAGTCCACCATAGCCGAGGACGAGCCGGTTCAGATCACCTGCGTCTCATGCGAAGCCGCGGAGGAAACGACGACTGTCCTTCCTGCAAAAGGTGAGTGTAAAGAACAGCGAAGCAGCTTTGCTTTGGCACCTTGAAGAACACGTCTCCGTTGCAATGGTACAGCTCGCCTACTTCACCAGCGTTGCGCTATCGCCGTTGAAGAAATCTGGGTTTGGTCGCCAAAAGCTCATCATTTGAAAGCCGTGTCCATAATCTGTGAAGGCTTCTGATCTAGCGTTTTGGGAACTGTGTTCGACTTTGTGCAGAAAAAGCTGGGATTAAAGGAAGACGTGATTTCCCCATACGAACTAATGAGTTCTAAGACAGCGTAATATGAATGCTATTATGCACGTAGGAAGGTATAGAGGGCGCTCAAGGCACAGAAGATTTTGATGAGTAACAGAGTTCAGCTGATGTCCGCAAAGGATTGGTCTTAAACGTGCTTCAAAGAAGATTTTCACTCTTTGCAGTGCACCCTTATTCATTTCTGCATTCCAGAAACTACCACACCGCACAGCGACTTCGCCGTTGATTCGGCTGTGACTGTGCAGAAGCATCCGGACCATGCGGCTCCATCGCCGCCACTCATCAGCACACTCTATCCAGGTAAACACATATTCATTGACTACCTCTCCAAGGGGTTATCCGTTCGAAATTTCTGTGAAAATTATTCCTCGGAAGCGATCTGCCACAATTTTACCTAGCGGGAGAGGGTGTTTTTAGGAGCATGAGAGGGGAGGTTGAGATGGTATGAGAGGAGAGCAGCTTAATGAAATCTACACCACACGCCACAGTTGAATAAAGATTGAGGGTTGATGAATCCCTGTTTTGGATGCGCCACACATCCTTCTTCATGGGGATACCGCGAGACCAACTCGAATGCGTGCGTGGCCTATCTGACTTGCGGTGGCCACGTCAGTGTTTCGTCCTTTCCAGACGAGTCTTTTACCAATTCACCGAACACAGAGGGATGGAAGGCTTGTTTTCCAAGGCGAAAAATCCGAACCAGGGACGTGCAATCCGTTGCCTGCGACTTCCGCGTCCCCTCCGATTGCACTACCACGCACCCAGACCATATTAAAGGATGTATACTAAAAGAACGGTGTTGGCGAACCTCCTTGGGATGCACCAAACGTTGTACTTCTGCAGTTAGCGGGCAGCGCAAATGTGTTATTTAGTCAACATGTGAGAACCTAATCGGAACAGTAAATGAACTTTTTGATAGGAACTTGATATGGGTGTCAGCCGTGTAGTAAATAGCTGTTCGTTAAAATTTCGGTATCATTTCCTGTTTTTCTCCCCAACTTAGTTGTATTTACATCGAGAAATTAGCTTTCATTTTCAAGTTTCATCCTCAATGGTCGGCGTTAGTCAATTGCTTTTGCGATGCGCCACGCGTCTTATTTACTTGGGTGATGTCGTGGAGCTGCTCCGAACCCACATTTTTCCTTTACAAACTTTTAGCGGCCAGCTGATGGGCAAACTAGTGCTTTATCCTTGCCATTTAAACTATCCAACTGTCCTTATCATTTAATGATTATGAATAGGATCCTTTTTGGAAGGTAGGGGCTCGTGCAGCGCAGTCGGAGGAGATGCCGGCTGCGCGAGCACCAGATACCAGGCTCCTGGTTCGCATTTTCCGCTCAGGCCAACGGGCCACCCTCCATCCGGGGTCGGTAAAATGGTATCAGTGCTCCCTGGAAAGGATAAAGCGCTGATTTGTTCACCGGCTAGTCACTTTAATTCATTAAATGGCTAAACACTGATTCAAATCGCCTCCACGACATCCTGTGGAAGTGGAATGCGTGGCGAATCCTAAAGCGGGTTGAGTAACACCGTCTTTTATCCTTAACCTTTTATCATTTGGAACTCCCTAGAATCCCTGATCTGCCTGAGAAGCAACTTTCAATCTACTCTGTGTACTCTGCTCACTCGGTCCTCTTTCCACGGATCGCCTCCCAAAATGTTGCTAGGACACATTGTTGTTAACGACCCAGTGGCTTTCGAAAAATGCAAAATAATCAATCACGAGCGGCCGCATCCAATTTTCGCCTTGTAAGGATTTACAGGCTAAATTGTTATTCTTCTATGCAGGATGCTAATTGAGGTTTGGGAAAACAGATCCTAGACAAGGATTATTTCTTGATTGTCGCTGCCCGAGGAATAATTTTCGACACCTTTTCGGGCACAAAGACCGCCACCTCGCAGCGAGGTGGCTGTCTGACCGTCGACGTCGCCGCGTAGTCCGCGCGACTCGGTTTCGGATTCTGTTCGGTTTGCATGAATAGGTATGTAGATGTAGATGTGCGTGTGCTGTGTTGGTAGACGATAGGCGATTAACCGAACAGCATGCCGCCGATTCGAAGAGCTTCTTCTGACGTTTCACCTGTTTCAGCATGCATTATAAACTTCCAATTAGATGTCGAGGCTGACACATTGTCCTTTAAGCATTATGAAGTGAAGAAAGTGAGAAGGTGAGCGGTTCACCGCACTGCACTCATCTTTTTCTATTTCACTCCACTTTTCATTTCATTTTCCTTTTTCTATCTTGTTTTATGCACAGACAAGCGTCTTTTCTGTCGTTTATTTCAATTATTCGCTGCCAATGGCGTTTTTGAGAGCGGTGTAATTTTTCGATAGATACTGTGCGTCTAACACAAGCTGAAGTACTTGTTAGCTCTCCTGCGGTGGGTTTCGCAATGTTGAATCCCTTCTATTAATGAGTGCCAACTAATTGCTTTGGAAACGACTAATTCATTGAAACTGGTGTGTATAAATCTCGATTCGTCCAACTTTGGTTATCTAAGCTCTCACATCGAAGAAAACTTTCTTTAGCAATCCTTATCTATCATTTTAGTTTTCCACATTTTGGAGGAAGTTAGCGAAGTCAAATAGATAGCGGACAAATGTGAAAAGCATGCCTTGATTATCAACCAACCACCAACAGTTTGGTTGTTATTTTTTTTTACTAAACAATTCCTGTGGTTGGGCTCTGAAGTGTTTTCTTGCCTAGTAATTACCAAGGGTGGAGATAACCATTGTGGCAACGTCTGCTTACGTGGAAGCAAGAAGGGTTCTTTTTTGGCCAATTAGTTGAAGAAATCGCGCCGTACGTTTGCCTTATTATCGCGATGTTTACTTGGCTGGTGGCAAATGCAAATGCTCACTGCGTGGAGTATTTAAAGAGTGAATTACTTCCTTAGCCACCGTTTGTCGATCCTTCTCTTTGAGCGCTAATGTTGATAGTTTATAAGATTAGTCCTGAAATTTGAAGCCACAACTGCACTGCTCCGCCAATGTGCTCTCCTCTTAACGAGGAACGTGGTTTCGCACCATTAGATTCAAGCAACATGACTTTCCCAATTTTTAAATCAAACCCTAAGTGGTCAGAATTCTTGCTTCTGCAAAGTCTTGTGTAAGGAAAACGCATCTTCTTCTAATCCACAACTCCACGTAACTGACATTTACACTACCGTTGTGGTAGCACTGCGTTTTCACGCCTGGAACATGCATAGCTCGACCTCCATATCCACCACAACCAAAGAATGTTGCTTTTCTGCTCTCTAAACCAAGCAGCAGCGCTTTCTTTAAGGTAAGAGTGAAGAAATATGGCTTTTTGCGGCTGCTGCAGCTATGTAGATGGCAGATAAAAGAGCAAAAGTGCAGCAATTTCTAAGCAAGACTTTGCAGAAGCACGAATTGTGTCAGTGATCCTCATCCATGTCGACGGCGTCTTCTACAAATCATTGAAGACGTCGAGCCTTCCTCGCAGATTATTCTAAAGAGAAAGGAAAATATACGGTTTTAAGAGGCTATTCCATGGGTATTCGCTGCACGATGCACTCTAATCCTATCGGTTCAAGTAGCTTACGGCAAACGGTGGAAGTAAGGTGACCGGACATTGCCATGAGAAGCATACACCTCCTTTCCCGCTTTCGTCTTTTTTCTCACACGGTCACTGTTGATCGCTTGAAGTTGCATTGAAGCTGGCTCTCTGGTTTTACACATTCGTAACATAACAGTTCGTGTGGATAACAGTCTAGGTCTCGACCCTCCAGGAGGATTTCTGCAGAGAACGTACGTTGGAGCCAAGGATTCTGCGTATGATTACTTCAGCCTTACCTTAGATGGTGTCGGTGCCCTGTTGTGTCCCGGTGTCTTGGCCACATACACATACAACCTTCCGACATGAACGGCTGTCCATCAAACCTCAAATGGTGAGCAAATGAGCCCCGCGTTCTGTCTACCATGTAGAAGAATCCGGCTGCTTAGTGATGTTTGGTTGTTTCAGTAGGATAAGCTATTATATTATTTCCGGCACCATTTCTTAGTGTAAGTGGCAGTATTTTTGCAGCAACCAACATTCTTTCCTATTAGTCTCCATTATCTCTTGAACAACACTGCTCACGAAATAAGTCATTGGCGGCAAAACGAAGATAAACAGAAAATACGCTCAACTGTGCGTAGGTTCAGTAACACTGTACATTCGGCTCGTGTCCTCGGTATTCTAAATCGCTTCGCGTCGCAGTGTGAACGACTGTGCGAGAATCTGCTTCCGAGGACGCTGCTCCTCGGCCGTCTACTCTCCGCGACTGAAGGAGTGCCGTCTGGGATCGGACGTCCGAGAGAGCTGCTCCAACGCCGCGTCGACCATTCGTTACCTCGGACAAGAGGACGTGAAAATACAGTGTTTCCGTTGTAGTAAGTGCATTCTATTCGTGCACGGGGGACCGGTGTCGGTGCTACTATCAACTCTGCACGCCGCCGCATCGCATGCCTTTGCACGTCTCCGACTAACCTCCACGTGGTTTCCAGTTTCCGGCACGCTGCACTCTGACAGAACGACCTTCGCCCCAATTCACTGAACTTCGTTTAGGCTCTCCCAAGCACTTTGCAAAAGAACTCGGTCAGCTGCCTGCCACGACCACCGCTGCAACACCATCGGTTGTGGTATCTCATCAGGAGGACCACGTCCACACGAGCGTCCAGCAGGATGGAAGCGCACCAAGGGCTCCTCCTTCCAGTACCGCATTTCCGACAGCCGCCGTGGAACTCAGCACCGTGATCACGCTGGCTAGTTCGCCACGGCCGGGAACAACATCGCAAGTCCGAAAACGTTAGTACAGCATAAGTATTAGCACTTTTGACTCCACCATTTCCTCTGGGAAACCCCTGAACGACTGCAAGTACTCCTCTATGGTAGGATGCTATCAATCAGGTTCGAAGGAAAGTTCTGGTGACTTTGACTGTTCCACTTCAAACAATCGTAACTTTCTTCATATTCACCGCATTCAGCCCAAATAAGAACCATTCGAATCGCCACGCTTTTTCCAATGCAATAGTAATTGAATAATTCCATTCGCGAAAAACTGGTTGGTCGAGATGCGACAAATTCTAAAAGGCTGCTTCTGCGTGGTCCTAACTTGTCAAGGCTCTCCCAGCAAGGAAGTTCTGAAAGTGCTTAATAAGATGGTAGTCGGTTGGCGCAAGGTCTGGCAAGTATAAAGAGTGAGGCAGAATTCCATTCGCTTCATTTCTTCGTTTATCGTAATTTTCTCACAGTGATTTGTGAAATGTGTGGGCGGGCGTTATCATGCAGAAGAGTAGGACCCTTCCGTTGACCTGTGCCAGCTACAGCTCACGCAATTTTCGTTAAACCTCGTCGACTTCGTCACTATATGGTGGTTCGGCCTGTTTCCAGTAAGCTGTGATGAACCACGCCAGCCACTGACCATCCACTGTTACTATCTGCTTTTTCTAGTGGGATGTCGGCTTTGGAGGAGCCTGGGAGTTCGTCGACATCAACCCACTGTAATGAACGTCTTCAGTTATTGCACAGAACCCATTTTTCATCACATGTGATGACTCTATTCAAAAACGGGTCGTTTTGGTTCCAAAGAAGCAGAGAGGAACAGATTTCGAATCGTTACCATTTCTGGCGATCACTCAAATCGTGGGTCCCCCACTTTCCGAGGGGGTTCAATCGTTCTGTAACAACAGTTTTACTGACTCCTAGAGCTTTCTCAGTCCCATGGGCTGTCTGCGATGGTTTAACTTCCACGAAAGCCTTCAAATCGTCGTCCAGGACTGCTGTAGGTCTGCCGCCTCAAGATGCATCTTCAAGGTTGAAATCTCCGGAACGAAATTTCTCGAACCACCGTTGCACGGTCCCTTCTACAACACTGTTCGGCCCCCACACATGGTTGGTTTGCCGGGCTGTTTCGACGGCAGTTTGGCCCAGTTTGGATTTGAAATTAAATACTGTTCGAAATGGCTCTTTCGACAGTTATCCAAAGACGCACAGTTATTAAGCATATGTGAAACACCAATTAATCCGTCAAATAAAACGAACAATTCCGTATCAGACGTTACATGAAATGCGAACTAAGTTGAACACTGATTCTGTAATAAAAGAACGAAAAGCGGTTGCACAAAAACCGCCTGAACTTTCCGGCCAACTGGATATTTCTCCATGGTAGCTTGTTAAATCAGATAATGAATTCTAAAAACGGTTCGCTCCTTCGAAAAACTTCTTCTTGTTGTCCCCAACATCTCCATCGACTGCTCGTCGTAGGTCATTCTATAATATACTTTGGGCATCCTGTTTAAAACGCTACCACGACTTGAAGTGGTAGGGAACCAGAAATGCTATCATTGTGCCTTTTGAGTTGCACTACTGTAGTGTTGATCTGCAAGCTCATGTAATGAGGTAAATTTGAAGAAGTACTTCGAAGTTAAAGTGAATGCAAGCTCTAGCGACAATAGGCATTCTTTCAGCATTAGTCAGTACTATTGTCATGTTTTTTATTTGTCGCTAAACTTCAACGTAACATTCTCTAACACACGTTACTGTTTGAGTGGTAAAAAGTGCGCACTTCTCAAGATTTCATGTGTTCAGCTGATAAGGTGTGCCTTTCTGTTCTGTTTTCGAAACAGCTCTCACGGTCTAACATACCCGAGATACTGACCAATAATTTTTCTCTACAGACTGCCTGATCAAGTTCCAAGCTGAACCCTTCTCGCGCCGACCTTCGGAGTTCACTGCGGCCTTCGAAATCGAGCTCCCTGTTGATTCGGCTGAGCTGTGTGCTACTCGATGTTATCAGGTGCGTTCACTTCATTCCTGCTTTCACTAAAGCCTTTCACTAAAGATGAGCTCAACTTAGAGGCGGTTTCCCCTCAGACTTGAAATGATTTATTATTGTCCATTACTGTCCACAAAAGCGGTCTCGTAATGTTGCAGGACGGTTGCAGTGGAGCGAAGTACGATCCGAAGGCTGGCTCGTGCTGGCTTTCCTATAACGACAAGCAATTCTGCGGTAAAGGACCAGTTGTGTTGCACTACAAAGCAGAAGAGCTCACCTGGATCCATTGCGTGAACTGCTGTGAGTACTGCTCCAATAGATTTCTAGTCACTTCATACTGCATTGATGAATACGTTGCGGTTTAGATACGGTCAAAGGTCCCGTTGAGGAAGTACCAAGTTCAGTCGCTCCGGTGAATGCGCACACTGCTCCAAGCAGTGCCACTCCAGCAACTTCCTCTCCGACTGATTCCACCACTGTTCAGCCGTCATCGAAGTCGTCTTCCAGCCCATCGTCAGCTGAGTCCTCCACTTCTCCAGCGACCTCTGAATCTCCCACTACCTCCGCGTCCGCTGAGGCTTCCACTGCTGCGCCTGCTGGAACAACCCACCAGCCTTCGAAGACAGTTGCTCCCTCTGACCAGTTCCAACGAGGTGAGTGAATCCCCGTCTGATTAGAACACCTACAAGCCTAGTTCATGAATTCGCTAGGAGACTATCCCAACGATATTGTTGGACAGCTCTACTGGCTAACGTTTCGGCTGGACCGCTTTCTGCAGAGCATGAAAGCGTCAAATCAATTAGGAGTTACCCCACCAAATATCTCTTCATCCTTACATATATCGATGGCATATTTTTCGAAGCCTGAACAACGGAGAGAATCCAGTGTCGTACCCCATCAGATTTCACAAAAGGACTAGCGGTGGGGTACGGGACAGTTCCTACTCCAGATTAGAAAGCAGACGATAAAGAGAATAGAAAGAGACTGAGGTAGGGCTTCAGCTCGCGCGTTATATACCAGCATTTCCATCTCCGGTTGATCTTGGGGTCCGTGGAATAGATCCAGAATGCCTCAAGGGCTTTGCGTGCCGACGTTTCAACTTCGTGCCCCAGGATCTTCACTTCAACGCCTTAATCCTCTCGGCCATGACAAATTTTCCTGTGGCAGCCTGGGACAGCGGATGCCCTATGCTACTCCTTCCCATCCAGATGCTCCCCATCCACATGCAGAGGTCGGCTGGTCTCGCCGACGTACTCCTGGTCGCAAGCTTGAAGGAGATCAAGTAGACTGCGGGAAAGGAATGTGACTGCATCATACCAGGTGTGATCCACAGAAATTCGAGAATGCAGGGATCTCCACCCGAGTCACGCAGAGAGCCGCTTCAGCCGATTAAAGACTGGGTGCAGAAGCCTCTCGCACTTAAGAATTTTCTTCATCCGCTCAGGGTGTAGGATAGCGGGTCCATGAAAAAGGTGCTGGGGATTCGAACTCTCGATTTCCGTTTTGCAGCTTTGAATAGAATACAGATAGTTGGATTCGCTAACATTATCGTTGAATTTCAGTCACAGTGATGGACTGGTTGACTGGTTGGTGTCCGCTTTGCTCATTGATTGAGGTGTTGGATGAAGGCACTTTGCCAGAGATTATTTAATTAGACATACATGTATGCTAGGGAACTTTGAGAGAAACTGTTTCCTTCTGCCACGACAAAACCCTACCTTGAGTTGACGCAGTACCTTCTAAATGGGAGGTGGAATTCCAAATGCGAAGGGTTGTCACCGACTGATTGAAGTTCTGCAGTTACCATCAGTTGGCACTGACTTGTTTCCATGACTTTTCCAAGCGCTGTGAAATTTTTTATTTTTAGCTATTCGATGGTTATGGCATAGTCGAGATCCTTTAGCACCACTACACAGTTTTATTCTTAAATGCCTCCACCTGCGGTTGCGGAAAAAACAACTCCTTACCACAATATTCCTTACTTTTGTAAGCATGCAAAACGAGGTCACAGCCAGTGAATCAGAATCCCCTGCCTCTTTTTTATTGATTCCACTAACCTACGCCTAGGTCACCGACCGTCGGTTCTTGGGGCTGCGAGGCACTACTGTACCTAATGTTTGAACGGCAGAAACTCTTCTTTGCATGGCACTGGTCGAGACACTTCTGTTTTCGTATTTCTGTAGAAGAAGAGTTTCTGCTCATATACACAATTTCCGCCGTTCAGAGCTACCGTTAGCATGGTCTCCTCGTTAGTACTTATTGTTACTTTATGGAACTACATAACAAGCTCGTATAGCTTGTTATATAGTTCCGTCGATGTGCGATAATGCTACAGATTTTGCCCCTTCAATTTTTTTCAAACATTCAACGCATTCGATCTGCCTTACAACGTGGACCATACTTTAAAATTATTGGATCACTCTTTAGTGTAAGTTAGGCAGTTCGCCGAAACGTGAAAAGTCCAGGGCAGGGATGGAAGCCCAGGGTTGACATTTTTCCAACTACAAGCTAGAACTCTTTGTTTCTTCTTGTTGTAAATAATCCGCTGAATGTTCAGGTTGCCTCATTAAATTCCAAGCACGTCCGATCGAGGACAGACCGAAGGAACTCAGCGCTCCGTTTGAGCTAGACCTTCCAGTGGACTCTATCGAATTCTGTGCCACTCGATGCTACCAGGTTCGCCGAATATTGCTATGCCTTGCCTTCCTTTCAAAGCTGAATCGTCTTGCAGTTCAAACATTTCTTTCGATCGGTCTCGTTTAGAATCCAGAAACTGAAACTGTGCTCATCTTCTCACCAAACTCCCAGATGCGCTTGAGATAATGCGTCCTCTTTAAGATTAAGGGAATTTGCTAAGCTTCCCTCTTTTCAGGACGGCTGTACCGGAGCCAAGTACGACCCCAAGACACGGGTTTGCTCTCTGTCGTACAACGACCGCTCGTTCTGCGACAAGACTCCTGTCACGCTCCACCACGAGGCGAAGAACACCACCTGGATCTACTGCGTGAATTGCTGTGGGTTTTGAGCACGCGTCTACACGGAACTGCTCCTTGTCAATAACTATTCCGATTTCAGACCCCCATAAGCCGTCCGACACGGCTCCGTTTGCCGAGCAGAATGAGGGTCCTGTGGAAGTGATCAATGCGACAGAAACAACTCCGACGTCATCTTCAGCAGGAGAAACTACTCTGACCACCGGAAAACCTTCAGAAGTCAGCGAACCTGACGCAGTGCTAGGCAACCATTCACGACCAACGACTTCGCAGTTCCAGAAAGGTAATTGTCCGATGTGAATTCGCCGGATGTCAGCTGATGTTGGCCCTTGCAGGTTGCGCAATCAAGTTCCAAGCTCGTCCATTCTCTGAACGGCCGTCTGAATTCCAAGCGAAATTCGAAATTGAGCTTCCTGTGGATTCGGTCGAACTGTGCGCTACAAGGTGTTACCAAGTCAGTTTCTCACCGTTCTTTCCTCCTCCTTCAGCTGAAGGAATATGACATAGACACCACTCCAATATGCAACAATCTCAGGATGGATGCAGCGGCGCTAAGTTCGATCCCAAAGCTCTGTCGTGCGGTCTCTCCTACGGGGAAAAGCATTTCTGCACGAATTCTGGAGTGGTGCTTCACTACGAGGCAAAGGAGCTGACATGGATTCACTGCGTCAACTGCTGTCAGTTATCCGATCACAAGTCCATTTGAGAGCCTAGGCGCCTAAAGCAAATCGTTTTCCATTCAAGACTCTCTTCGACCTCGACCGGGAGAGGAAAGTGCTGGAGTCATGGAAGCCACAGCAAGCACTGGCCTGTCGAGCACCGAATCAACCACTGGCGCCACCACGACTCAGAAATCGTCGCCGGCTTCAGAGGCGGCACCGAGCGCACCCCCGTCTCCTCTCAATGAAACCTTCCTGTCAGAGGAGGAGTTCCAGCAGCTGCTCAATAAGGGTGAGAATTGAAAGGTGTACGATTGCTCATGACTTGGCTTCTGACCAGCTTCATCATTCAACTAGTGCTCAGCATACCCAACAATCGCTTTGAATGCTGACTGGGGCTTCGCCTAGTAATTGATGACTAGACAACTTTATTGACTGACGGAATCGAGTGAAAGTGTTACAGTGAGCAGGTTACAGTGTGTAAGCGAAAAGCTCAGATAACGCGGCTTATCGCTCACCATATCGCTTGATAAGCCGCGTTATCTGAGCTTTTCGCTTACAATTCTCCGTTAAAGTTACTGCAGTAACTTTGATGAATCCTGCCCCTATTAGGCTCAGGGAAAATTCCGTTGAAAAAACCATTCCAGAAGAAAACATGCAATCCTCATGTGATCGATGTGTTCCCGTTGTATGCCTGAGGCCAATATTCTGATTGGAATAGATGAAATCAACCTCAAGGACAAACAAACTGACTTTGCAGCTCTCCCTCCTGAGAAATTTTTCTTGGTCAGGATTTTTTTTGGTAAAGCCATTCCACTGAAATTGTCTGCTATGAAAATTGTATATGTAGATGGTCGACATTTCACCTTGCTTTCTAAGAGGCGGATTATTTTAGGGACCTCTGTGAGGCATTATGTAGGTGTTTCCGCCCTCTATGTAAAGTGAAATGCGAGAACAACTGATACATAAATCTGCTCTGTATTCTTCCCGAACACCCTTCATATGGAAGGGAAAAGTACCTGCTTGGCTGCAAAACGACCCGATCAACTGAGCCACCCGCGCCCCTTCGTTTACTGAACCCTTTGCTCTGCTCTTCAAATAATTAGCCGTGTTTCAGGCTGCATTGTGAACTTCCAAATTGTGGAACTCGAAGAGCGGCCACTACAGTTCACGTCTGGATTTGAAACGTCATTTGTCACCGAGACCGCCGAGATTTGCGCGTTCAGATGTTATCAGGTAAGCAATTTCATGCAGACTCTCAAAGGCGTCGTCTGCAGATTCTCTGCTTTTTGTGACTTCAAATGATGTTCTCCGTTGTCCGTTTCTTCAATTCGTTTGTGCAATTTTTTTCTTGAGCTACACCCCCTATAATAGAAACTATAGCAGTTGTTTTTACCAGTCCGACAATATTTCAGTTCCAAAAATTGTCTTTATTTCGCTGTTCAACATTCAGTGATCGTTTCAGGACGGCTGCACCGGAGCAAAATATGATCCGGATTCCAAGTCATGTTCTCTGTCGTACAACGACAAATCGCACTGTTCGTCGGACAAGCTCGTTCAGGTGGCTCGACCCGAACAACCTGTATTCATGCACTGCATAAGTTGTGGTAAGTGGTTGGTCCTAAATTTTACTCACCAGGAAAAGGTCTCTGGTGTATGTCCGAACGATGAAAACTAATCGCACTGCGAGAATCACCACAATTCCGATAATGGAAAGTATGTTCCGTTGTTGTGTCCACGTCTTTAAAACTATCACGATAGGGGTCTCTAAATTTATTATGGAATCGCATCGCAAAAAAATAGTAGAAATGCCGAAAGGCAAGGAATTGAACGCCTGACTCCGCGTCTACGAAGCACTATTTTTGAATTTTTTGATGTTCGAGCTGCGTTGCGCCACTGTGCGATTAAATAGCCAATTTTCACGGCCCCTAACTCGACAGGTTCAGAGGCTTTACCAAAATAGAACATAGATATCTACTATATGAAGAGTAGAGTATCTCGCTTCATTTTCGTGGTTCTGAGATCGTTCCCAGTCAGAAAGAAAGATGAGCAAATTGGGCGAGAAGTATTGTTGCAACGGAGGTGCTCTTCCTTAGTCTTTGAAGCCTGTGCTTTGGTAATAAAGGTTTAAAAACTGCTTTTTGGATGTACTGTTGATTCGCTAATGTTCTGTGAACAGAGTACCTCACCCTAGGCGTACGATTTAGTAACGAGCATTAACGAACTTTTGTTGAAATAGTGTTCAGACATCTGGTATAGACAGGGAACCGCGAAACGTATCTACGTACATATATGTAGGAGGCAACAGTGTCATAAAGTTCCTCGACCACGACTGACTACGGTGATCTGAACACTCCCAGTTCGAGCTGGTCATTTTGGACCTTCGTTAATCCCATCCCTCCAAAATTCGCTGCCTAACTTTTGAATTGACTTGTTTCTGACGTTTGTCCTCGGGCTAAAGAATGTCTTAGCTCTGATTTTGTTCTACTTCCCATCCTCGCTACCTCTACTTTCTCCAGTGCTATGTCTTATCGACGTTCTACAGTCCCTTTCTGGTTGGCGATTCCACTTTTAGAGTTGAAATTTTTCAAGTTGGATTTCAATCATTAGATCCAGGTGCTGCAAAGCTATCAGCATCCAGATGGCTGTTACTATAACAAATGGAGGTGTAACATGTTCCGTAGAAATTGAAAAAAATCTGCTGAAAGCGTAGTACTCGCTGCCTTTTTTGGTTGTTTGCCGTTAACAATTTCGTCCTCACCCTTAATGCGAAATTAGAGCGGCACCTAAATGAGCTCTTCTGGTGCTGTCTGAACTTCAAAGAAAGTTTTCTGTAATTCGACTTCTTGGCACTAATTTTTTTCAAGTACATGAGGGTGCTCGCAAATGCGCGATTTCTTCGCATGCTGCATCCTAAGGGAATATTGTACCCAACGTTATGTTTATAAGAGAGGCTGACCGAATATGTACTAGACCGGACCAAGGTTGGATTAGTTGAACTTCAAATAAAGGCGATAAAGGCGAATCAAAAGCTTTTATTCGAAATGAAAGCAGAAAAATGGATTAATCTTTTTTAAGATGCAGGAAAACAGGAATTTTTAGTGCCAGAATTTTCGCACAAATTTTGGGAACCTCTCCAAAATTGCTTCATCGTCATATCTCCCCCTTGCTGATTCGTGTGGGCAGCATCTGCACTATCCATCCAATGAAAGTCGCAACGAGCTACGAGAATGAATGGCCCGATCACTTATCCTAGATATAAATATTTTATTTTGAAGAATTGTCTTTTGCACTTTTCTACAAGCACAATTTCTTTCTAAAAATTAAAACAACACAGCATTTCAAACAGTTCGTACACCTATTGGGGCAGCAGAATTAAGACATTTCAAAGGAAGTCATACAACATTTCTCTTGAAAAAAATATCCTAACCTTCTCGGAGAGATTCTAATGAAACATCAAAAAGCGTATTTTAGCTTGGAAGATGTTAAGTTTGGTTCCAAAAATGTCAAGCTTTCTTAGAGGAGTGACTAATGTGATAGAAAAAGTGTAAAATTTGACGTGAAAATGGTGCATATGTGGAGAGATTCTATTCTTCGTGATTCACTCCACCCAGTTGGTGACTCAGAAGCTTTAAGGTATCCTTCAAGGGGTACTTTGGAAAACTAAAACCTTATATAAAGAGACGATTATAACAAAGCTAGAATTATCCATATTTCTGCGACGAGGTTCACGAAACAGCACACACTAGTCGAATTCTTAGAGCTCTAACACTAACCTAGCACATTGTCAAAATCAAAGAATAAACGGTGGGAAGTAGGGGAAGTAGAATGTGACGGAAACACATCTCACCCAGATTCGAAAAATGAAACGCAATGAAGTAAGTGTTTCAGTTCCACATGCGGGGAAGGTCTCGACAGAAGGGAAGCTACCACAAACAACCACAACTTCAACCATAGAAGCGAGTGGTGAGGAGCCTTCTGAGGGCAACGCAGTTCCCAATGTTGAGGCCAACGTCGATCACGAAGCAACTACCGTGATAACTTCATCAAGTGAATCTCGAAGCGAGAAGACGACTTCACCTCCTACTGCACCTGGTGAATCCACGACGGCTTCTTCAACCATGAAGCCTGAAGAAGCTCTAACAGAAGGAAGTGGAGAAGCGCCCACCACCGAACAGAACCCAGCAGAATCAACGACGACACCTGCCGTCGAAGCCAGCGGTGAAGAGCCATCAGAAAGTAACGCAATTCCGAAAGTGGAAGCCAACGTTGACCAAGAAGCAACCACAGTAGCAGCTACATCAACAACATCTGCAGAAGGTGTGTCGTCTACAGCTTCATCAGCAACAGGGGAAGAATCCACAACGGCTGCGTCAACAGTGAAGCCGAATGAAGCTGTGACGGAAGCAACTGAAGAGGCTCCTACGACCGAAGAGAAGACAGCAGAATCAACCACGACACCTGCCGCAGAAGCAAGCGGTGAAGAACCATCTGAGAGCAACGCAGTTCCGAAAGTGGAAGCGAACGTTGACCACGAAGCGACCACCATAGCAGCTTCGCCAGTCACGTCTGAAGGTGCGTCGACTACAGCGACATCAACAGGTGGCGAGGTATCCACGACGGATACTTCAACGACGAAGCCGGAAGAGGCCGTGACAGAAACAAGTGGAGAAACTTCTACGACTGGAGGGAAACCAGCAGAGTCATCAACAGCGCCAACCGCAGAAGCGAGTGGAGAAGAGCCAGCGGAGAGCAACGCGGTTCCGAAAGTGGAAGCCAATGTTGATCAAGAAGCAACAACCATAGGAACTTCTACGTCTGGAAGTGAATTGACCGCAGCGCCATCAACAGCAGGCGGAGAGTCCACGACGGTTGAGTCACCAGTAACATCAGAGAAAGATGTAACAGAAGTAGGTGGAGAGGCTCCTACGACCGAAGAAAAGCCAGCAGAATCAACGACGACACGTGCTGCAGAAGCCAGCGGTGAGGAGCCATTAGACAGCAATGCAGTTCCGAAGGTTGACGCCAATGTCGATCAGGGAGGAATAACTGTAACGGCTTCCTCAGCCACTTCTGGAGGTGAGCAGACAGCAACGTCATCAACAGCAGGAGGAGAATCCACGACGGTTACGTCAACAATAAAGCCGGAAGAAGCTGTTACCGAAGCAAATGGAGAGGCTCCTACGACCGAAGGGAAACCAGTAGAGTCAACAACAACACTGACCGTAGAAGCGAGTGGAGAAGAGCCATCCAAGAGCAACGCGGTTCCGAAGGTTGAGGCAAACGCCGACGAAGAACCTACCACCGTGGCCGCTACATCATCAACATCTGCAGAAGATGTGTCGTCTACAGCGTCGTCAACGGTAGGGGAAGGATCCACAACGAGTATGTCAACGCTGAAGCCGGTGGAAGCTGTGACTGAAGCAAGCGGAGAAGCACCTACGACTGAGGAGAAACCAACAGAGTCTACGACGACATTGGCCGTGGAAGCCAGTGGTGAAGAGCCGTCAGAAAGCAACGCAGTTCCGAAAGTGGAAGCGAACCTTGACCACGAAGCGACCACCATAGCAGCTTCGCCAGTCACGTCTGAAGGTGCGTCGACTACAGCGACATCAACAGGTGGCGAGGTATCCACGACGGCTACTTCAACGGCGAAGCCGGAAGAGGCCGTGACAGAAACAAGTGGAGAAACTTCTACGACTGGAGGGAAACCAGCAGAGTCATCAACAGCGCCAACCGCAGAAGCGAGTGGAGAAGAGCCAGCGGAGAGCAACGCGGTTCCGAAAGTGGAAGCCAATGCCGGCCAGGAAGCGACCACCGTGGTAGCCTCGTCAACCATTTCTGAAGGAAGTGAAACAACTGCGACATCGCCAGCAAAATTTGATGAATCCACGACATTAACTACGTCGACAGTGAAACCAGAGGGCGCCATAACCGAGGGAGGTGGAGAAACTTCTACGACCGAAGGAACATCAGAGTCAACAGCGACATCGACCGTAGAAGCCAGCGGTGAAGGACCAGTAGAGACCAACACAGTGCCGAAAGTGGAAGCCAATGCCGACCAGGAAGCGGCAACTCTGCCAGTTTTGTCAACAACATCTACTGGAGGTGAATCGACCACAACGTCATCAGGAGTAGGCGGAGAGTCTACGACAGCTACATCAACTGTGAAGCCAGAAGAAGCTGTTACCGAAGCAAGTGGAGAGGCTCCTACGACCGGAAGCACTGCAGAGTCTACAGCAACAATCGTTGAGGCTAGCGGTGAGGAACCATTAGATAGCAATGCAGTTCCGAAGGTTGAAGCCAACGCCGACCAAGAAGGAACAACTGTAACAGCTTCGTCAGCCTCTCCTGGAAGTGAATCGATTACGACGTCATCAGCAGCACGCGGAGAATCCACGACGGTCACTGCATTGGTGACATCGGAGAAAGCTGTGACAGAAGCAAGTGGAGAAGCTCCTACGGCCGAAGAGAAACCAGCAGAGTCGACAACAGTACCGACTGTAGAAGCGAGTGGAGAAGAATCATCGGAGAGTAACACAGTCCCGAAGGTAGAAGCCAATGCCGACCAAGAACCGACCACCGTGGTAGCCTCGTCAACCATTTCTGAAGGAAGTGAAACAACTGCGACATCGCCAGCAAAATTTGATGAATCCAAGACTACAACTACGTCGACAGTGAAACCAGAGGAAGCTGTGACAGAAGGAAGTGGAGAAGCATCTATCACTAAAGAGAAGGCATCGGAGTCAACAACGACACCGGTGTTAGAAGCGAGCGGTGAAGAACCAGCAGAAAGCACTGCAGAACCGAAAGTTGAAGCCAATGTTGACCATGAAGGACTAACCGCAAGCGCAGCGCCACCCACATCTGAAGGAGAAACGACAGCGAGGTCGTCTGCAGAAACTGACATATCTAGAATATCGTCTTCTACTCCTTCATCGCCTTCATTCGTAACAGATTCTGGAGCGGAAGCATCTCCAACAGAAGAGAGACCGTCAGAGTCAACAATGACACCGCATTTAGAAGCCACTGGTGAAGAGCTTTCAGAGAGCAATGCCGTTCCCAAAGTGGAAGCAAACGTCGATCAGGAAACGACCATTGCACCAGCATCATCAACATCATCTGTAGGAAGTGAGTCGACTGCAACGTCATCAGCAGAAAGCGGGGAATCCACGACGTCTTCAGTTGGGAAGTCGGAGGAGACTGTGTCAAAAGAAAGTGGAGAGGCTACCACTACCGAAGAGAAACAATCAGAGTCAACAACTATATCGGTCGCAGAAGCCAGCGGTGAGGAACCATTAGACAGCAACGCAGTTCCCAAGGTAGAAGCCAGCGTAGACCAAGAAGGAACAACTGCAACAGCTTCGTCAGCCACTCCTGGAGGTGAGTCGACCACGACGTCAACACCAAGCGGAGAATCCACGAAAGCCGCGTCAACGATGGAACCAGATGAAGCTGCGAAAGAAGGAAGTGGGGAGATCCCTACGACCAAAGAAAACGCATCGAAGTCAACAACAACGCCAAATGTAGAAGCCAGCGGTGAAGAGCCTTCACAGAGCAATGCGGTTCCTAAAGTGGAAGCAAGCGAAGATCAGGATACGACCACCGTAGCCGCCTCGGCAGCCACGTCTGGAAGGACTGAAACGACAGCGACATCGTCTACAGCAGGAGAGGAACCCACGACAACGAGTTCAACAGACAAGGCGCAGGAAGCTGTGACAGAATCAAGTGGAGAAGCTTTTACGACCGAAGAGAAACCAGCAGAGTCAACGACGACGTCGGTGATAGAAGCGAGCGGTGAAGAGCCGTCGGAAAGCAATACAGTTCCGAAGGTTGAAGCCAACGTTGACCAAGCAGCAACCTCCGCAGCAGCTTCGTCTACCACATCTGAGGGAGCTATAATGTCATCGAGTTCTCGAGGAGAAACTGATTTGTCTACGACGTCCTCTTCTACACCTTCGGCGCCTTCGTTCGTTACGGAATCTGGCAGAGAAGCATCTACAACTGAGGAGAGGCCAGCACAGTCAACAACAGCAATTGTGGAAGCAAGCGGTGAAGAGCCATCCGAAAGCAACGCAGCTCCGAAAGTGGAAGCTAACGTTGACCAAGAAGGTAGCACAGTTCCAGTTCCACCGACAACTGCATCTGCAGCAGATGAATCGTCTACGTCATCTACGGCAGGCGGAGAATCCACGACAGTTACACCAGCGGTGAAGTCGGAGGAAGCTGTGACGGAAGCAGGAGGAGAAGCGCCTACCACCGAAGAGAAGCTAGCAGAGTCAACAACGACATCGGTCATGGAAGCCAGTGGAGAAAAACCAACAGAGAGCAACGTCGCTCCGAAAGTGGAAGCAAACGCCGACCACGAAGCGACGACTGTACCAGCTTCAGCAACAACGTCTTCAGAAGGTGAATCGACCACAACGTCACCAGCAGTAGGCGGAGAGTCCACGACAGCTACATCAACTGTGAAGCCAGAAGAAGCTGCTACCGAAGCAAGCGGAGAGGCTCCTACGACCGACGCGAAACCAGTAGAGTCAACAACAACACCGACCGTAGAAGCGAGTGGAGAAGAGCCATCAGAGAGCAACGTAGTTCCGAAGGTTGAAGCAAACGCTGATCAGGAACCAACCACCGTGGCAGCTTCATCGGGAACAACTGAAGGAGGTGAATTAATTACAGCGTCTTCAGTAGCAGGCGGAGAGCCCACGACGATTACGCCAACGGTGAAGCCGGAAGGAGCCGTGGCAGAAGCAAGTGGAGAAGCGCCTACCAACGAAGAGAGGCCAGCAGAGTCAACAACGACATCGGCCGTGGAAGCCAGTGGAGAAGAACCAACAGAGAGCAACGCCGTTCCGAAAGTGGAAGCCAACGCTGACCACGAAGCGACGACTGTACCAGCTTCAGCAGCAACATCTGCAGAAGGTGAATCGACCACAACGTCACCAGCAGTAGGCGGAGAGTCCACGACAGCTACATCAACTGTGAAGCCAGAAGAAGCTGTTACCGAAGCAAATGGAGAGGCTCCTACGACCGAAGGGAAACAAGTAGAGTCAACAACAACACCGACCGTAGAAGCGAGTGGAGAAGAGCCATCAGAGAGCAACGTAGTTCCGAAGGTTGAAGCAAACGTCGATCAGAAACCAACTTCTGTGGCAGCTTCATCGGCAACAACTGAAGGAGGTGAATTGAGTACAGCGTCTTCAGTAGCAGGCGGAGAGCCCACGACGGTTACGCCAACGGTGAACCCGGAAGGAGCCGTGGCAGAAGCAAGTGGAGAAGCGCCTACCACCGAAGAGAAGCCAGCAGAGTCAACAACGACATCGGCCGTGGAAGCCAGTGGAGAAGAATCAACAGAGAGCAACGCCGTTCCGAACGTGGAAGCCAACGCCGACCAAGAAGGAACAACAGTAACAACTTCGTCAGTCACTTCTGGGGGTGAGTCGACAATAACGTCATCAGCAGCAGGTGGGGAATCCACGTCGTCGTTGAAACCGGAGCAAGAAACAGCGACAAAAGCGCATGACGATGCTTCAACGACAGAGGAGATGCCATCTGAGTCTACCACAGCAGCAAACATTGAAGCCAGCGGTGAAGCGCCATCAGAGAACAGCGTAGTTCCAAAGGTTGCGGCTAGCGTTGATAACGTAGAGACAGCTGCACCGTCTTCAACATCCCCATCTGGAGCCGACGAAACAACAGCAGCTTCTTCAGCATCTGGTGAATCTGCGGCGACTTCTTCAACTGCGACCGAAGAGAAGCCATCGGACTCAACAACACCGCCATCTTCAGAAACAAAGGGAGAAGAGCCATCAAAGAGCAAAGCTGTTCCTAACATGGAAGCCAACGTTGACCAAGAAGAGACAACGGTCGCTGCTTCATCGGTAACATCTGCAGAAGGTGAATCGACTACAACGTCATCAGCAGTAGGCGGAGAGTCTACGACAGCTACATCAACTGTGAAGCCAGAAGAAGCTGTTACCGAAGCAAGTGGAGAGGCTCCTATGACCGAAGGGAAACCAGTAGAGTCAACAACAACAATCGTTGAAGCCAGCGGTGAGCAGCCATTAGATAGCAACGCAGTTCCTAAGGTAGAAGCCAACGTCGACCAAGAGGCGACCACAGTTGCAGTTTCACCAACCACAACTGGAGGCGAAGAGACGACGGTAGAACCACACTCAGCAACGGATGTTTCCACGTCGTTATCTTCCACTCCCCCGTCGCCTTCCTTTGTTACGGAATCTGGAGGGGCACTTACTACCGAAGAGAACTCTCTGGCATCAACTACGGCAGAATCGAGTGGAGAAGAGCCATCGGAGAGCAACGCCGTTCCAAAGGTGGAAGCCAATGCCGACCAGGAAGCGACGACTGTACCAGCTTCATCATTAACATCAGTAAGAGGTGAACCGACCACAACGTCATCAGCAACAGGCGGGGAGTTCACGACGACTACATCAACTGTGAAGCCAGAAGAAGCTGCTACCGAAGCAAGCGGAGAGGCTCCTACGACCGAATGGAAACCAGAAGAGTCAACAACAACACCAGTCCTAGAATCAAGTGGAGAAGAGCCATCAGGGAGCAGCACAGTTCCGAAGGTTGAAGCCAATGTCGACCAGGAGGGCACAACCGCAACAGCTTCATCGGCAACATCTGCAGGAGGTGAATCGAGTACGGCGTCATCAGTGGCAGGTGGAGAATCCACTACAGTTACGTCAACAATGAAGCCGGAAGAAGCCGTGACAGGGACAGGTGAAGAGGGTCCTACGACCGACGCGAAACCAGCAGAGTCAACCGCAACGCCGACAGTAGAAGCGAGTGGAGAAGAGCCGTCAGAGAGCAACGCGGTTCCGAAGGTTGAAGCCAACATCGATCAAGGAGTGACTGCTGTGTCGGCCTCATCAACAATGTCTGGAGGCGACGAGACAACTTCAGCATCGGGTGAGTCTTCTTCAACTCCTTCATCTCCGTCTTTCGTGACAGAGTTGAGTGAAGAGACAACCACTGCAGAGGAAAGGCCAGCGGAATCAACCACCGTAGAGGCCAGTGGAGAGGAGCCAATGGAGGGCCTGCCAAAGGTTGAGTCCAATGTTGACCAAGAGCCTGCTACTGATGCCTCAGGGACGCTTTCCTCCAAAACGAGCGACGAATCTACAACGCCGACTTCTCTCTCGTCTTCGCCATTAGATTCAAGCCATGAGACTACCGAGGAGGGTGCGGTGTCATCTACAACAACTTCTTCGTCCATAGCAGGAGCTGGTAAGTGTATCTCTGGCCAACTTTTATTACTCCTCGTTATATTGTTTATTACAGGCATGACAACTGTGGAAGGACCGACACCTATACCTCCCGTAATCCTGGGTTCAGACGACGACACTGAAATAATCAATCGCACCTTATTCCAACACGTACACGAGACCAATCTGCCGCTCAATGTTGGATTTGTACCTGGATCCGAGCCGGAAACTGGACACGAAAGTGGAGAGGAGGAAGAGGAGGAGCTACCTGTGAGTATCTGTGCATCTTCCTTATCTCGTTTTCTGAAAAATTAAGTTGTTATGCATGGCCGATGTTTAGGGTGTTACGAGGCAGCCGGACTATGAAGATATGGTGACTTCACACGCTTTTGACACGGAGGAGACGACCACATCCACTTCAGGTGAATAGTGTGCTCCGTCGTCTTTTTCAAGGGCGAACGCTGGCTAACCGCGGTGTTGCAGTTCCGACTGGGGTCACCACAACCGAGCCACCGCTTCAGCTGGTCCAAGACTTGATCGACGCGCTAGCCGGCGGAGGCCTCAACGCTATAATTGGCGGTCCCCAACGGACAAATGCTGAGGATACGGAGAGAAAGCTCGGTGAGGTCAACTGCACTTGTTTTGGTTATTTGTCTCAATTTGTCGCAGTTTGCATTGATACGTGCAAAGTCTTGCCGATCCAATTTAGATTTTGATTATGTTTCACGATTTTAGGATTCAGATTATGTTTCTATGCCTAGTCATAGCTGCTAGCCCTCCTAGACTTAGCTTTTATTTTGAAACTCCTTTCCAATCATGATGACGGTCCATTCTAAATAAAATCCGAATTTTCAAGAGATGTCAGAAACCGTGCAAATATTTCTTCGGTCTTTATTTTGAAGTGGGCGAAAATTTAGCTTTAAAATATTGCAAAAATATTGCATGGCAAAATAGTTTTGGTATTACAGTTCGACAGAGTTTGACGGTCTTGCTTGTCCTGACGGTATGAATTGCTACCAGGCTTATTAGTGGCTTGTTCTTCTCCGATAAGTTTGGTAGCAATTCTGACAATCTGGAGAAGTAGGCGATTTCGTTGGCAAATCGAACTTGAGTTTGGTCCGAAGAGCACAGAACAAGCGATTCTTCCTTGTTCGTTGTTTGCTCGCTATCCGTTTTTTTTCGTTTTCCGGCTATTTGCCGAAAAATTATCCGATATCATTGTCTGAGTTTTAAAATTTCGATATCAACTCGTCCCTGATTTCATACGCGTTTGAACACCGTCCGCTTACGTTCAATTATTTGCCTGGCCCATTAGAATTTACTTCCACTTCGACGACTGTTCTCGACCGCAAAATTGCGAAAATAAATACATGCATGGCATGGCGCACATTTCTAGGGACCCGAACAGTAAAGAAATTGTGGTTTTCGAGGTGGCGTAGTGGAAACATTTTGGGTGCTTCAGAGCTGCTTCTGCAGTCTCAAACAACGAACTGTCCAAGTATAGAATTAATTCATCATTCAGCTTTTCAACGAACGTATTTGGGATTCATGCCCTCAGTTCATGGAGCAATCGCAGGTCTACGTGAACTAAACCGGCGATGATCACGGGCCACCTATTGAGGATAACACCCTACTCATCCCTCAGATATTCTGTGATGATCGCCATGAACAGACAGCCATTATCCTTGTTATAAGAGGTTGAGAATAGGAGAGATGACAGTTGCTGAAAAGTTGAAGCAGGCTTTCAGAATCCTCTTCAACGACATTGGGGTGATCAGTGGAAGGTTCAATCTCACAGACCAAAAAGCATTATAAGGTCTCAGTTTTCATTACCGTGCGGCTCCGAATTTTTCAAATTATCTAAGACACATCTTACCAAATTCCATGAGGCAATATAAAAAAACTTCTTGACCGGTGTATGCAACTTAGTAGTTTTCCTCATTACTAAATTGATTTTTTTGCTTGTCTTATTTGTTCCTGCCTACATTGACTTTAGCTTAGGTTACTTTGCTTTGATCTGCTTTTGCATGGTAATCCATGCACAGAATAAATAAATAAATAAATAAATAAATTTCAGGTGATCTGAAGAAATATCTGCACAGGCCAGTGGAGCGGAAACAAGGTTAGTCCGTTTTTCACCCGTCGCTACAATTCGGGATGCTAAGTTATTGCAGTAATTCTTCGCCCTGTGCTCATACAGACCATTCGCAGTTCAGAGTGCTCAACTGCAGGGGTTTTTCTCACAGTTTTTCCGGTGGTTATTGTCCAAAATTTCATTGCGCTGGTCAGGCTGAGTGCAGGGCGTAGAAGCGGATGTGAGGTATCGTTGTCACCGTAACAGTTTGCGTGCCATTTCGCTTGGCTTTTTTTTTATTGGTGCTTCTTGCGGAAGTTGTTCGGAATATGTGACGCTGTATGTTAATGGTGCAGAGTGCGCTTCGGGACACACCATGCGGTTCGTGGCCAGCGAACTCACCGACCTCAGCACTCGATTCGAGGCCGACGCCGTCGTGTACTCGCTGCAGCACTGCGCCAGAATCTGCTACGAGACCGGCTGCACCATGGCCGCATTCACCAGATTCCCTCGACCGGAGTGCCTGATGCGCTACAGCAACGCCACCGTCTGCGAGCCTAACGCCAAGAGCACCACGTTCTGGCGCTTCGACGGCATCCAGCAAGTCGTCAAGCTGGAGTGCATCGAGTGTGGTATGTACTAACCAGACATAGCTAAACATCACGCTTATTGAAGAAACGTTCGTTCACCGCCGTATTACGGCGCCACGCATAATTCTCGAGCTTCTTCTCTGTTCGCGATTCGTTCGTCCACTTCTCATATTTGCTGCGTTCATGTCACGACCACGCTCGTTTCTCTTCACGGTCAGCTTTGGAACAAGTCAACTTTATGGCAACCAGCGCATAAAATAGAGAGCCCTTCTCAATTAACCAAGTCGCCATTGTCAGAGGGGCATTCTACTGGCCCCTGCATAGCTACAATTGGTCAGCTAGAATCTCAGCTTCAAACTGACGTACTCGGTAATTTACACTCTTCTGTTTTGAAATCGGAGCTCATGAGTAAGGAAAGGGTCAAATCACAGTGGATTAATAATCGTGATGCATCTCTGACGGGCTTTTCTTTTCCAATTTGACTTCAGTCTGAACATTTTTTCCGTCTCTTATGATAGAGACGGAAAAATGTGTTGACTGAGACGGCAGAAATGTGTATGTAGGTGTCGTTCTTCATTTATACTGGAGTTGGTAGCTGGCCTCTAAGAAGTTGCTTGGTCCAAAAAGCAAATTAAGCGACTGAATGAAATCCGTTGTTCTCAGTAATAAACCAGCTGGAAAGCTTTGATATAGCTTTAATCGAAACAGTCGCTATTTTCGGTACCAGTCGTTAATATGGCCTGCATCGCACGGCGGAAGCGCGCCAACAAATGACGTTCAATCAGCACCGAGCCGACAGCGTACAACCAATCATTATGCTGATAGCATGCTTCTCCTTTATGTGGCACGTTTTTTTCGACGCGACCTAGTTGGTCTAGTGCAGTATAGGCGACATTGACGACTACTTTCTTCACGGAGTCAATAGGGTCTTATAAATTTGATTAGGGCCCTATGGATCACTCTGCTTAGTTTTAGTCTTTGTCAGTATCAACCTGCACTGTGGGCACCTAGACGAACTGTCCCACGTTGCCCGCGAAAAGTCCGAAAACGCCAGAATCATGTTCTTGGCAATGCTCGAACCAGGATAAGCGCGGAGATCTGACTGGTACCCACCCTCATGTGCCTTCCTCTGATCATCGTTTTTGAGGGTCCTTTAAGGTTTGCCTCGTTAAGAAATCGGAAACGGCTTCTAAACCTCTAGCAGACTGTGACAGCAGCAGCCTTTTCCTCAGTTCGCATCGTTTGGCGGAAGAGAGACGCTAATGTCACCAGTAGATGGCCCGATGTTGAGGATATTGCTGACAAGTTGCTAGCTAGTTCTAATTCTATACCAGTCTGTATTGAAAACCAGAACCTGAAAGAAAGTGACAGAATTTTTGAGACAATATTTCCTTTCAGAGCCTTAAGCACCAATGAACTATGTGGAGGCAGACTCAGGACTCAACTGGGGGGGGGGGGGGGGAGGGGGGGTCTGATCTCCACTTTTGTAGTTAAGTTCCTTCCTCGATGTCAAATCTCTATTTTTTCGCCCTTTGAGCGACCATGGCCTAATTATGAAGCCTAGCCTGTAATCACCTCTATCGCGGGACTACCCAACGTGCTTAGCATGGTCAGTGAGCCCTTTATCCCGAAGCTACACAAGGCCAGGCGCTATCTTCCAAATATTTTGTTCGAACCCGTCGTTGGGCGGGACCAGGGTAGAATGAGGTTTCGTCCGAAAATGCTTTTCGCTTTCGATCGGTTTTCAAATGTTTCATTGGAGATAAAGCTGCGATAAAAAAAACTTAAAGTTGCACTTGTTAACGTGGTCTTCTGAGTGTATGCAGTAGCCCTACACACGCAGCTGTATCATATAAAATACTTATTACGAGAACTTTTGGTGTGGTATGGAGGTCTCGACGTCTTGCGTTCATTAACAGTTATTGGTGTTAGTAAATTCTTAAAGGGATGGATAACAGAAAATTCATCTTTCGTCAACTTTTCTCCACTATTTTTGCGGGTTAAGTGATGAAAAAGAGCTATTTGGTTCAGATGTGCATAGGCAGTTAGATAAAAAGAGATGGGAAGATAAGAACGAAGAAAAAACCACATTGTGCGAGATTTTGTCAACGTCTCATGCCAGAGCATGTACCGTCCCTACTCGCTCTTTTAACGCAAGCGCTCTTTTATTCATTCCTATTATTGCCAACTCTCCAAAATTAAATCACAATGCGGCTTCTGTTAGTTTTCAGTAAGATCTAAGGTCTCTCCAACGGGAAGCGCGTAACGTACCGTAGCAAATTCACATTTCGTAAAAGTGTACGCTACACTTGCCGTGGTGGAACTCCCACATTTTTTGCTTCATTTTTCAGTTTGCTTGCTTGCTCACAGTGAGCGACGTCATCCTATTTTAATCTACCTCCTGTAGCAACTCAGTTCACCCTCATATGTGCTCTCCGTCCTAATGTACAGCGTTCTGTTTCAGGCAAAAATACAGAAATGATAAAGCAGAAAGAACAAGTAGACATCACGAACCTCAGCGCGTTCAGCATGGATGAGGGCAACACGGTTGTTCCAGCTCATGAAGGTACTGTTCATGCTGCAAATAACCGCATCAGAATTCAGCCGATTGAATTTTCAAAGCGGGTTGAGCAGCAAATAAACCAGGAGAAACCTCCAACCTTTCCCTCCAACCTCTCCCATTGTCTTGCAGGTGTGACACCACAGTGTGATGGTCGACTGGAATTCCAAACGCTGCCTGTCGGAAGTCTTCCTCATCTCAACGTCACCAACGACGTCCCTGCTCGCACGCCAGCCGACTGCGCTAAAAAGTGCTTTGAGACGGTATGTTTCGGAGCCATTTGTTCGAATACGTTCTTTTTTAATTCTTTAAATAGTACCAACTCAACTGACCATGAATGTGTTTAATAGAAACGCAACAATTTTACAGTTAAATAAGGCCTCACATTCCTTTCTCTCTTTATTTAAAAACTGCTTCATTACGTCTAAAAAAGGTTGAGCTTTGAATAAGTCCTACAGTTTCAAATTGTTGATGATTGTGTAAGAATCTTCATGAAAGTGGAGGACCTGCGAGCTGGTCGAGCTTTATAATTTTCTAATAACAATACTATAAGAGAAGGAACAGAAGAAGAGAACCACAGTTTAAAGTGGATGGTAGGCCGGGCTCGATAGGCCTCCAAAAAAATGTACCGAAAGTGAAACATTAACTGCTCAAAATTATGAGGCAAGATGAGAATTCTGCGACTAGTCTACAAAGTTAAAGTTTTTGTTGCAGTTGAGATTCTTAGACGGAGAAGCTTCGAAAATGTCTACAATTTTTAAAACCCTTCCCTGAAGGTTCGAATTGCTGATGAATTTTCCTTTTGAAATAGACATCCGAGATTATAACTTTGGCTATTTCGCAGTAGATGATAATTCTTGGTTAGAGAGGACGAGACATGAAGAATAGGGGAGTTTTAAATATCCATAATTATTCACGAAAAAATGTGAGAGAAGCGACAAGGACAAACTCAAGATCTGTAGAGACAGCATAGGAGAATTTTCACCATGGATATTATCCATGGATTTACCTGCTATTGTAAAAGGGAAAAGCTTCACAGAGGGTTTTTTCTGGTTTGAGTGGCTAGGGAAAACAGTCAGTAAGAGTAGTTCGCGCTCATTTTAGACTTCAATAAGGAGCCAATTTAACTTCAATGTCATATACGGTAGAGCGTGGATCTTCTACCAGAATAGAAGTCCTTTATCCTCTTTATCGTTTAATTGTTATTAGGATACATAACATAGTATAGCATACAACACAGCTCCCGTTTTCCTTTGATTTTTGAAAGCAGCCTGCAGGAAATTTTCCTCTTCCGAATGCTCTTGCTTCCATTTCCTTTCCATTACCTCGGCATATTCATTCCAGAAAGGATGTACCACTGCCGGCTTCATAGCAAGCCCATCAGGAGAGATATCGAACGGCGTCTGCCTTCTCACGTCCGACGGAAGTGTTTGCGGAAACAATGCCGACTACATTCCGCAGCACGCTGCCCTGAATCCGTTCGTCATCTCATGCATCAGATGCAGCTGTACGTTCTCTGTCAGAACTTCGCTTGTCGCTGCAGGGCCAATTCAGTCAGTACCGTTTCAGCCTGTACCTACAACATTCGCACGGTCACACCAGACCGAGTCCTACCGGACTTCACGCACGTCGAGAGCGTCTCGTCGATCGGCGAGTGTGCCAAGGCCTGCTACTCTAGACGGTGCACCTTAGCGCAATACAACAGTCAGCTTCGTCTGGTGAGTTCTCCTGAATGGCTCCAAATATTCTGGAGAAATTTCGATTGCATCTGATTGCTGCTCAAATGCTGTCAAGGCAAATTGAGCTCCATGTCAATGAGGTGCTGCGCAACCAGTCATAAATGGCCTGTACCGATTATATAACCATCCTGCGCTCCTGCTTCAATTATTTCGATTAGATGCCAAAAATGCCGGTTTCCCCTTCATCCTACTCTGTTTCACCAACTAGCCTATTCTGCAGCTAATTAGGAAGTCCATGAGTTGAAGCGGTCCAGTACAGTCCGTTTGGTTCTCCATTGACAACCTACTTATTACTGTTTTCTTCTTATTAGAAGACCACAAGTGCAGACTACAGTGCTGCAGCTACGAGAATCTGTACTACGGAAGTAACATGATAGCCAAACTTTAGCTAAACATGACCAAAAACGATTCTTTTAGACGAAATACCCGAGACACCCAAATGTGTCACGTAACTAGCAGCCGTCTGCTCAATATGAATAGTGGATGGGACCTCTAGACCTTTTTCTCCCTATCTTAATCGTGACATAGAACGAAGATAATGGAAAGCATTGGCTTTAATTAACCCTTTTAAGGATTAAACCAACCGATCTAAACGTCTTGGAAGAAATTCTTAGGTTGCGTTAGATCCATACCTCGAATCGATTAGTGATGCATTTGGGACCGGGTGCGTACTTCGGCGCGCCACATGCGCTCTTGAAGCCTATTTGAGCTTTGAAAGCAGAAAGTAGAGGCTATCTGGAACTCTAGGTCACTGTTTAGCAGCTCACAAGTTGTCAGAATAAATCTCCGAAAGTCGAACACATCCACATGCAACCCACACTGCTTGCCTTATCCTTAGTTTAGTACGTCGTCTGGGATCCACAGGGCTTCTATATCTGGATACGCCCTTATTGTAGGTATGTGCCAGATATAATATTGACAATACTAGCATTCCACACCTTTCAGGAAGAATGAAGAAGTTTTGCAAGGATTGAAACGCTGAACCATGATATGTATTGAACTCTCTCAAACTCGGGTAATTAAACCAAGTTTAATGAGTCTAGTTGAAGGTTACATACTACTAACCCTAAGTGTGCGCACATCTCGACACATTACAAGGTCATATCTTGAGGATAGAATGAATATAACTTTCAACGCAATGCCCGTCGCAATTTTCGGCAGTAACTTAGCATTAAGATGAGGTACAATGAGAACATTTTGCGGTTTATATGGAAAGGCAAAAAACTGTTTACGCATGCAATTACCCTTATCCACCCTTCCAGCGTATATGTTCCTTGGTTGCTTTGAAAGCCAAATTAGAATAATCGGTAAAAAGCGCGGTTCAGCTTCCTAGAGTGCATTGCACGTACTGCTTCTGATATCGGGAAATCGTGTTGAATGAATAATAAGCCTAAGCCTAGCAATATTCGTTGTCCGGCGAGGTACAGGAAAGAATGTCATGCTTTCTGGACAACTACAGTAGTAAGGACGGCGTGAATCAATCGCTTTTGGGATGTGCCAGGCGTTTTACTTTTACGGGATATCGTGGAGGCAGTTTAAAGGTCCAATTGTTTAATGTGGTGCTGAACTCGAAACCGAGATGGCAAACGCTTTATTGACGACTAACGTTTCGGCGATGTCGCCTTCTTCAGAGCCTGAAAAAGTCGAAGCATATGATGAAGCTACCAGGCCAAACATCGCCACAAACCCTGCAAAAATTCAAAGACCCCCCGAACAGCAACCCTTTCAGCAGAGAGAGAGGTGACAGCAGCCCAATATTTAGAACACCCGAGGAGACCCCACATGGTGAAACTGTCTAAAAGGCGAGACTGATGTAAGGGATGAGCTCGCAGGTTATATAGACACATTCCGCCTGCCGATTCAACCTCGGCCTCTTGGCCTTTATCCAGAAACCCTCCAGGGTTTTGCGTGCGGCGGTGTGGGCCTCCCGTGCTAGTATTTTGAAAGTGACCCCAAAGTCGGCGCCGTTATGGTCGTTTACCCTGTGGCAGCCCAGAGCAGTTGATGGTCGTGACCTGCTCTTCCTTCCAAGTGTTGTTTAGCGCGAACCTAGAAGGGTGTTTCACCGATGTATTCACCTCCACAGCTGTTCTACGTTATTAGGTAAACAACCCCCCCCCCCCCGAAATCATGCAGTCTCCTTCGTTACCTGCAGGACAGATGGTGCAATTTGGGGTTGCGCAAGTTCGGTCGAACAGCCGGTTGCGCACTAAACGACTTTTCTGGTTAGCAGGTGTATCTACTACTTTGACGTCGTTTTCCAACAGTTGAAAGGCGTACTTGATTAAAACAATTACCTGCGCAAGTCAGCCCATGGGCAAGTTAGTGCTTCCACTCCGACAGCCCTCGTAAAAGCGGAAGGCTTGATTGCTGTGGTAGGGAATCGAGCCTAAACTATGCTCCTCGTGAGAGCGGCGTCCCCTGCTGAGTGCGCTGGGTGCCAGGGCTCTGCATCTGTAAATCATTGAAACATTGATCAGTACTGTATAATCGGCTCATGGATTTCCAGTGCACCATGACGTCCGAGCCGCTGGAATCGAAATGTGCTCGCGAGATAGCGGTCGTGACCGAAGGCGCTCTGCCGGTCACTCTCGAATGCGTCAGCTGCTCAGAATAACGGGCGTTCTCTCAACGATGATGACCTCATATCGTGCCTTATTCGCTCATCTTGCCTCCTTTATCATCTGCCAACTCTAGCCATGTCTACGGATTCACTAAATTTCACTTAACTTCGATGTTTCCTCTCACACTGCCCTTCCTTTAGCACGCTAGTCTTGTATACAATTCGACAATGTCTTCAGTGTTTGAACTAACAACAAAGTTTTATTGCTTGTCTGCCACGACGAAACGTTTCCCGGTATCTACACTCCGATAACGAGTTGCTTTCTCTCCCTTTTATTTCCTCATGTTTTGTTAATTATTCTGCTGTATGGTCCGGTACGTAAGTGTTCGGTGTTTCTCTACTGATATCGCGTGTGTGTGTTGCGTTGTCCGTTCTACCAATCCAGGTTCTTCATGATGTTCCTCGATGCGAGTAATTTTCTCTCAGCCCGATAAAGTGCTTTTACTACGTATCCCACTGGAGGAACCCGCTCGTAAATTCCATGTTGGCTGAGAAAGGGTTGCCACGTGAGATAGGCTCGTCGGGTTGCTAGGCGTCATGAGGCCGTAGACAAGAACGAGAAGTCCTCGAACTACCGCAGCAGTACGGCATGACCAAGGCTCTCCACTATCGGGCCAAAGTCGACGGAAATTTTCTGGATCCGACCGTTCTCTCGAGCCAGGCATGGATTTCTCAAAGGTGCGTGTATCCCTGCTGGGTTCGATCTGCGAAATCTCAGTACTTCTTGGGATTTAATTTGATCTTAATTCGGAAAAGATGTCCTCCTCCAATTCACTGTGTGTTAATTAACGAAATTACAAGGTATTGGTGCGATATTCTTCACTGCAGTTGTGTTTTGCTTATTTATTTACTATATTTGTACACATCCAGGAGAATATAGAATACCGCGCCTAAAAAATAAAAGGACAACACATTATCAATTCAACTGTCGGAAGCGGCACTCTTCTTCACTGTTTACGATTTTTACTCCACAACCAGATATGTGGAGTGGTTTTGATGCCATCACGTAGAGGAGGATAATTAGCTCTAACGAATAAAAATGTTTAGCTAAAAAAACAGACTTTCACCTCATGAAACCTTTTAAATTAAATCTCTAAAAAGCTATGTCATGTAGGAGCTGCGTTAGCTAGAAGTAGTGCAAAAAATCAGCACTAAAGTCCCGACAGAGAGGTTCTACACGTGATATCAAATATTTTGAAATGGTGGAATCCTTGCAGAGATTATACTAACGTTGAAAGGAAGAGGTAAAAGAAAAGCCCATGTGTCGCTCCCAGAATTTAGCTCAGGGCTCAAACTATATGTAGGTATCCTGCAAATCCCTTCCTGTATAACACGAAGAAAGAAGTTTGCTTAGTCTTTAGACTGTTTACTACTTTTACTATTTACTACCTTTGCTATCTACATGCAGAGTGTTCATATTGCAGAGCAGGCATAAAGGCTGGCATATAGGTTTGTGAAATTTCGGAGCAAAAAATAACTTCAGCCATCGCAACTCTTTTGCAGGGGTTGCTCTAAAAAGATCGTTTATGGAATTTGGTGATCTGTTCTCGGTATCTTCCAGTTCGCGAAAGAGTCAAGAGGTAAGCAAGATTAGAGCAGAAGGTGCTGGTGAAGATATGGGGACAAACTATGATAACCTGTTGGAAGTGTGTCCTAAAAGTTATTACGCATATGCAATTCAATTCGACACACTGTCGATCTCAGGGAGTTTGAACATCAATCCGATTCTGTGCAATCTCCACTCAATTCCCTTGCGTAACATTAGATCTCTGATCTCTGACAAATCCTTCAGTGGTGAAATCTCACCATATAAGAGGGTGTTGAAAATGTATTCCTACACTTTATAAGCTCCTAGCTTCAACTTATTACTAAATAAGGCACCTAATCTAACAGTCGTTGATACCATTAAATTAGCTGTGAAGGAAGTTATGATAATTTCGAAATTTGGCAAACCTTTGCTTCTCGTAACAGATTAAGAAAGAACCTAAACTTATATGGCACCGCAAAGGCACTAGGATAAGGATTAAGGATAGAGGGCAGCGTTACTCAATCCCTTTTGGGACATGCCACGCACTTCTACGGGATCCCGTAGAGGCAACTTGGATGCGTGTTTGGCCTACGCAATCACTTGCGGTGGTAAGCCGATTGACAATTCAACGCTTTACCCTTCCCAGACAAGTCTGGCGCCAGTTCGCCAACGTCGAAGGAATGGAAGGCTTGGGTAGCCTGGCGGAAATACGAACCAGGAGCTTGGCATCGAATGAAGGCAATTTGAGTGATCTATTCAACGGCGGTTACCTGGCACCCCCTCCGACCGCGCTACACGCGCCCTTGCAAAAGCATTAGTAGCAGTAATAATTGATACAAATCCTACTAATACCTGACAACCAAGGATGTTTTAGAGCCAAAGCTAGGAAGGCTCAGCACGATTTCCATGTGTGAGATCTACAAGAGCTGGATCTTGATTGCGATGTTAACTCTGTTCCCAGCTTTCGTTCTAAATAAACAGATGTGCATCTGGAGTATATCCAGCTCCCCAATTTTAGATTAAATTTGCTTGATAGACTTCTTTAAGACTACGTGAAGTCTTTATTTTATTGGCCCAAACGCTTCTGTTTACACCCTGGTGCATAGAACTTGTTCCGTGGGCCAAAATGTTGCCTATTTAGCTGGCGTTCTTCTTTATTTAAAGAACGTCTGCAGATAAGCAACCATGATAATTTTGGAGAGCTTGTTATTTCGTTTGTCCTAACCTAAATTGGAATAAGCACGTATTTTGGGTCACTTAGCGAAGATCCTATACAAAACAGCTGCCCAATACCACCGGGCTTCTTCATTTAGTTAATATTGTTTTAAGAGGCTTGATCAGAGTCAATGGGAATTTTCTCCTCAATTAGAGACATTTCTTATAGAACTAAAACTTTCGCCGAAGAATGCTTTCAACACCGAAAATATGTGACCTATTAACGATAGGAATATAGGAACTGTAGATATACGCATGAAGCTCAGAGAATGAAGGCGTTCCGACCGGATGCAGAGAACTACTGACTTTAGCTGCTTACTGCTGATGTAAGACCAAAGTGTTTTCTGCACATCTAATCGAAATTAAAGTCTTCCAAATTAAACCAAATACGCTTTAGAAAGTTGGAAACAATTGTTCGATTAAGATGGTTACTTGCTTAATTTGACTTTCCTTGAAATTTTGACGGTCGCCTACATATTGCACTAAGGCAATGAACAAGTTCTTTGAATGCCCATAGAATTCTGACTTTTCAACTGCAAAGTAAATTAGAATGTGATCAAATAATCTTGTTTCAAAATGCAGAAAACAAAAATGCCCATCATGTGAAGAAAAGAGCAGATTAGTAGTGAGTAGTTGGTTGCGTGGTTGAGTTGGGTCCTCATTTTTTCAAATGTCTTAAGCACGTTTCAAGCTCTAAAATAAATGAATAAAGAAATAAATTTTTGCCACCACACTGTACCTTTGTATTTCTGTTGGTACCTTTCTTCCCTTTTTCTTTCGCCTTCTTTTGTGGTGCTCCTGCTCATCTTCTAACTTCCAGCATTTTATTTCAATTATTTGATATTACTGCCCGTTACCTCATTATGATATGTAGAATTTCAGGAGATTTTTCAGCGCGCCTTAGAGCGCGCAATACATAAATAAATAAGTTGGATTCAGTTTTATCACTATATTATCAGCAACCAGAGTGAAATGCTCTATTCACAGTGGTAAACCTGACGGGGCTGCTCCAAGCACATGAACAGTACATCAGTATGTTTATCTGATTAATAGTGAAAAATTTTTCATGAGGTAAGTATAAATCTACTATATCTTTTTAAAAAATTCTGTTTTTCGCAACCTGAAAAACTTAAGAATACTTGCCTACAGCTAAAAGAGTAAGAATCCTACAAGTATTCAAACAGTGCTCGTTTTTTCAAGATGCTCCTCCAAGAGGCTTACAAGTCTTTAGATAAAATCAAAATGCAGTTTTTAGTTGACATTTTTAACCACTTTAAAGCGTATCCATTTTGTCTTAACAATCAAATAATAAAAACTAAAAATTGGAGTAGGAACGTAGCACACAAGAAGGCTAGGGAGAAGAGAGAGAGGGTACAAAAAGAAGTACCAAGAGACGTTATAACATCGTGGTTCGTCTTATCAATAAAGGCGAAACAAACCTTTGTTGATTTAAACTTTTACATTATTAGCAGACGTCCGTTTTGATTTGGGAGATGTGTGGTACGGTTTCAATTTGTACAGTTTGAGTTGAAGACTGTCCAGTTTAAAATAATATTGGCAAAACAAGCAACTCTTCCATGAGGATACCAGTTACCCAATTGAAACAACTTACCTCCAATGATCGTTGTATAGGGAAGGAGGCGGTGCCGCCAAGCTCGAGCTCGTCCTTCAGCGAAGAAGCATCGTCGACAGAATCGAGATCATCGCTCACAGCCAGTACATGCGTGAGTGAACCTCCGTCCTTTGGAAGCATCGTCTGTCTTCCGGACAATGATGAGCGCATTTCAGCACGACGGGTGGCAATAGCAACGACGGATGACGAAGCGAATGGAGGCGAGAAAGAACTGGGGTGGGCGATTATAAGGCGACTGTCGTTGCTCCATCCTCGACCTAATTCCCGACGAGATTTGCTCGCAATCGTGTTCGATGATCAGTTAATGTGGCACAACAGAGAACTCAGGGACTGTTAAGTTCCGAAAGCGTTCCCGGAGGAGGCACACTGTTTAGCCTTAACTATCAATTAGCGGTCTGGCCTTGACCCTTCAGTAATCCAGCAGAGGAAGCACGCCATTAGGACGAGGAAGTTGGAGTCAGGCCGTGGCCTAGTTAGCATTCGAAATCAGAGAACATGAAGTAGCGGTGCTTAAGCATCCACATTCCTTCCTTTTTCTGTCATGGAGTAATCAAGCAAGCAAGGTGATGCCATTCTAGGGATAATAATAAATGATGAAGGGAAAACCGTCGTTAATAAACCCTTGGCGGGGTACGCCACGCATTTCTACTCCTCATGAAGGCAGTTTGAGTGGTCTCGTCGATGACGGCTAGCAGGTGAACAATTGAAGGTTTTGTGCTTCCGAAAGGGGCTTACCATAAATTTACACCTCAAAATTACAGGAGAAAAGGAAGGCTTCGGGCGGGAACCGAACCTTAAACACTTTGTCGGGCTTCAATTGTCGGGCCTTGCGCCAGGTAACGGCATTAATAATAATAAAAAATTCAACTTAGTGGCACCGGCCGAGCAGAAATTGGTTTCCTACTGACCGTAACAGACTAGAAGACTATAACCAAAGATACTTGTGTTCATTCCACATTTGTCCCATCCCCTATCCAGGATAACTTTGTTTCCCTTTCTCCATGAATGAACGGTACTGCCGATTTCTCATTCTCAATTCCGGTTCTCGATTTCCATCCCTTTAGTATGTTCCATTCAGCGTTTTGTGGCTCTTTTTTTTTGAACCCTAAGACGGAAAGGAAATGATGGCTCATGTGTTCATTCTCCATCCCTCCCCTCCGTTTGGCTATTCACCTCTTCAAATTGCACCGGAGCCTGAAGAAGGAAAGCAGTTGTGCATCGCCTTCTGGCTGCGCTCTCAGCGCCCGTATCCAGGAACATACGGTCTCATAACTTCACATCTGTAAAATTATATAAAATTTCATGTATTTATATCAATTGACCAGAGAAAAAATTGGCGGTTGTTGCTGAGGCGTGAACTACTTATCAAAATCGTGCCTTTTAGAGAAGTGGAATTCCAAGCAGGTTACGCCGAACACAGTCTACTGAAAACCGTATACACCGATGTTAGATGCACGGTCATTATTCTGCGAATAAAACCACCTGAAGGAGAAATGGGCTCAAACGAGCATAGGCAGGTGAGCTTGAAGCCTTTTCGTGATAGCGAAACTTTCCTACACATCACATCGCGAGTTATTTGCTCCCAACTTTTACAAATTACGACCGTATGAAGGACCCTAACATCGTTTACTTTTGGAGCTTTTTCAAAGTGCACTCCGCTAAATCGCCTTACCACCGAAAGAATAAAGGATAAAGGACGGCGTAGCTCAATCCCTTCTGGGATGCGCCAGCGCATTCTACTTCTACTGGATGTCGTGGAGGCGATTTGAATGCGTATTTGGCCATACAATGACTTGCGGTGGCCAGCCGACGAACAAGTCAGCGCTTTATCCTTCCCAGACACATCTGGTACCAATTCACCGACCCCGGAGGGATGGAAGGCTTGGTTGGCCTGGGCGGGAAATCCGAACCAGGAACCTGGTATCGGGTGCACGCGACAGTCGCGCCTCCTCCGACTGCGTTACACGCGCCCACCGAAAGAATAGAAAAGTAAAATTTCATGGAGAAAATGAACCATTTTAATTAGAAAAGAAACAAATCAACGATTCATTTCGCCACTCAAAGAGCAAATATGGTGCTATCTCTAAACTCTACCTATAAGACGATATGTAGAAATAAGTAGTAAGAATTAGAAAGGAAGAGAAGAATGATGAATGAAATTGTGGAGGAAAGAAAAGAAAAAATAATGAAGGATAGTGAGTGCGAAAAACACTCGCTATCAAAGCATTTTGTTCTTTGAAGAAATAGTCAATTAAAGGTCGGACTAGCTGGAGTGCAAATTTTCGGACGGTATGAATCGGCACCAGGACCAGAAGACGCCGCTTTTGGGAGTAGAACCAACCCTACGGAGATCCCTACCAACGGTCGATTCAGCGCCGAGATTGACGAACTTCTGCAAAGAGTCGAGCGGAACAAAAGCAAAGTTGCTATGGTTGGTTTTTCAACGAACTCTTGAGAAGAAAGATGCTGTCTGGGAGTGATCGTATACCACAGCGAATTGACAATGTAGCGTTTAGTAGATCCGCTAGGTGCGCATTGTGCTCTGTATTTTAGATGTCCGTTATGTTGTTCTCTGTCTAGGAAATGGACTTCAACCAGGCCAAGCGAGCACAGCTGGAAACGAATCTACTGAAGAAAGCGAGGGGCGAGATGGGAGAATTGGAGGACGAGCAGTTCCAGGCGATAAAGGACGAAGACTTCCACCGTGCACTCAATCTACAGGACGAGATGAAGACGCTGCGTGGCAACGTGCTTGCGAGCGTCGACCCTCGCCTCACTACAGAAGTGCGTTCCTCACTTTTCGCACCCCTTCCTCGACACGGTAAGAATAACATCGGCAAACACGGCGATCTGCCTTATGTACCGATGTTACTCCGATGTCAGATGTCGGTACAGCCCTTACAGGTGCAAACTGACGCTCGTATAAAAGAATGGCAACTGCTGTGAAGAATTCAAGAAGACTTTCAGGTCAATGACTCAAACACGACAGCGGATATCCATCGACCAAAGAATCTGTTTGACAAGGAGGACTCGAAAATCACAACCCCAAAGCTTTTTGTTCCAATAGGTAGGATACCGTCAGTTATGAAAATAAGGCTGCGAAATACGAAATAGACCACATAGTCCTGAATTACCGTATAAGAGGAAGGATATGTAACAGAATGTCCTGTTTAGGGAACGGTACCCTGCGAATGTTTTGTCCGCTTTTCCGGGGGTACGCCAACTAGGACAGATCCGAAAGATTTTTATCTGTTTTGCCGGTACATGTCGCGAAGGTAGGCAGCGTTAGGGAGGGGGGGGGGGGGGGCGACAACGCGCTAGCCAATCATAATCAAGCAGAACACTGTCCGAACACATGGCAGCCAGTAAGGGTACCGACCATACACTTCTTCTCTGAAAGGCATGCTCAATCGATCGATCTGATTATTTTTTCGTTTCCACTTTCCACCTGCCAATGCCGTCACCTTCGCAACATGTACCGGACGCAGCCAGGGCTACATTGTAGGATCTATATTGTAGCCAAATGCTGTTTAGAATTGCTGATGGACAGGTTTAATTTTTTGGGCTCCTAACATTGACTAATCTCTATGGGAAACCGTGGTTGGGTGTCCATCGACGCACGGATCTAATGCTTTGAGCACAGTTCAGTGCTCCCATTGACCTGTCTGTCGCAGGAACTACTTCACTAGATCATGCTCATTCAGACAGACAGACATTCTTTTGCTCTTCATTACAGACTTATCACCAACTTCTACTATTGAGCCAACGATGCCAAATCGGATGACTTCATCCAGTGGAAGCGTGAACAGTGGTTCTGTGACCAGAAAAGTGACGCGAACTCCAAGCTCCCCCAATATTCTTCTTAGGAGAGGCTCAGGTGTGTTTATGAATTTCAAATTGGTGAGATTTAGCACTAAAATTGTAAAAAGAATGTGACTGACGTGTGAATTAGTGACAACAATTTGAAAATCTGAGTTTGATGATCGCATACAATACCGCCCGCGTCGCGCGGTCAAAAAGACGGTTTGCGACGGAAAAATCCGTCGCATGCACTTCTCCCGCCAACACTGGAGGTGTACACCGGCTGAAGCGACATGATGAATCCTTTTTTCTTTGAAAAATAAGGAAAATCCTAATCTCTTATGAAATGCATGAGGTAGCAGTGATGGAATTGCCGACTTTGCCACCAGTAGATGTCTTCGCGAATGGGAGTAACCCCACGTTATGTGATCAAAAGATTGGATTCAAAATGACGATAATTCGTTGCTGTTACACGCCCCTTAACATCGCAAAGGCTTTGGGAATTTCAATTTGTAGGAGGTTCACCTCCAACTGATAGGGCTGTTCCCACACTCATCACATTCTCCAACTTAAGACTTCTTTTAAAAATAGACATGAAAAAGCCTAGTGTCCCAAGCGATTCAAAGGGTGAAGGCGATATCCTTAATGAAGCAGTATTCAAGTTGTCCCACCTTTGAAGCGGGACACGTTATGTGACGTGGTTTATTGTTGTTATTAAAATGACGAGGTTGATAGATGAACCTTTATTGTGGGCCCGACATTCGACCGTGCGCCGTCTTTAGAACAAGGACAATGAACCACTGGAGCGTAAGGGTTTCGCTAGAATACAACGATGTGCTATAAGCGTAAGAGCTACGATAAACTACCATCTCCAAACTTGGCGTAGGAACAGCGAAACATCTATCTTATTGAAACAGGCTCTGGAATACTCACCTCGATCTGCTTCGAGATATTGTGGAGCAGTTCCTGTAGTCATCTAGCACGGTTTCTCATAACCAGGAAGGATAAAACGTCGGCTTGGACTGTGTTCAACCCTATTCTTAAGCTGATTCAAGCTGCAGTACATAACCGGTAACAGGAGCCCCTTGCTTAATGCGCCTTCCCAGAAACTAGGACCGTCATCAGGCCACAGAAAAAATCTGTTCTTTATGGCTAACTGTGCCTGTTGAAAAGTAAGAAACTGGATGAAAAATTAAAAGCAGTATTTAAAAGAAGAGCCATAAAGCTTTATTTTATTTATTTTGTTTTTAGTATTGACAGAGAGGACCTGAGACTTTACCTTTTAAACGATTGCTTCCGCCTCAAAAGTTATCAGAGTTTTGAGAGGTTTTGAGAGGTTTATGTATGAATGAGAAAGTTTTTCATTTCAGCGTCCTCAAATAGCAGCCATTCCGATCGGATATTAAAGAAAAGGCCCTCCTCTGTTTCATCGAGAGCGTCAAGCTCGTCTGGATCGGGCAGCAAGAATACTCCACTGCCCAAAGTGACAGAATTGCCGAGGAACAAATTCTTGGAGAAGGAGAACACAGTTGTCCCGGCCTTACAAGACAAGTTAGTTGACAGGCGACTGATTAGCCCCACCCTAGGTCATGTTGCCTATTTCAGGAGACGTCTTCCCGACATCGCCCAGGAGGAGTCCAAAGTACTAGACCAAGAACAGCAGCTGCCTCCTCTCCATCCGTCTGAAACAGACAACTACTCCAAGATGGTTGAGCTGTTCGGTTCGACTACGGTAGGTCTTCAGTAAGACCTTAGTCAAACAGTAGCGTCTGCCTATACCATTTTTACGCCAACGGGGCACTTTTCAAACCAAAGTGGACACTCTTTTAAGCTAGCCTAAGACTTTTGAAATCAAAGCGAACTCTTCCAATTCGGAATAAGCTTTTTCTACATTAAACTATAGACACTCCAAAAATATTAGTACAATTGTTTGGTCGAGGAAAATTTGTTGGATTTAAAAAAAACCAACAAACAAAAAATTCAAATGTTCATGCTAGAGTAGCTACCATAAGACGAACGTAAATAGTAATTTCACTGCAAAAAATAGAGCAGTTGTCGCATTTGTGACACCTTCTCTAGGCAGGCCTGAAACTTTAAATGCCACGCATTTCCTAAGCAGCGACTTTTACAGGCACGAAATTTATATTCTAAGAAATGGGAGGAGCGGAAAAACGGTATTGCTAGCGTTCGCCAGAAACTGGAGACTGTGAAATCATCAGAAGCTGTCCACTACCTGGAAAGCGCCACCGTACTCCTCCAAAGGCATCTCAGAGACCCTCTATATAACGTAAGTGTTCGTTTGTGCGTAAAAGGAAGCTTCCAGTGCTTGGTTATATCAATGATACGTTGTGCCTCTACTCCACCACCGACACTGATTTCAGGTTTATACTGGTGCACTGGACCTGCTCGACTACGTCTGCACAAAGTTCATGGTTGATCACTCCCTGCAAAAGTCAGCGCCGAAATTTGTCAAAGTCCTCCACGGCACCATAGCTGTTAGAGCCAGCGACACGGTATGTGCCACACACTGCAGAGCAGACTGTGCCGTGGAGCTTATTCAGTTTCAGGATCGCCGCTCAGCCGGAAAGACGCTGACGACTATGAACGAAATTCTCGAGCTGGACAGGAAGGTGCGTTCATGCAGCTTACAACATGCGCATAATTCGGCATGGATACAGCTGGGCTACCTCCAATTTATTTCATCCGAATTATTGAGCGACAATTAATCCCTCACATTAAATCTAAGGAAACAGCGTTTTCGAGAGTGTGGGAGTTGAACGAAGTCAAGCACAGGAGGCTTGAGGCCTATTTTGTTTGGTGTGCATAGGTGGTTCGGTGAGCTTAGGTCGAGCAATCATATGGGCTTTGCTTCTGGTGTTTCTTATGGAGTCCTTCAAACGGCAGTCTATTCCGAACAAGGCTTTCCGTTGCTTTAAGGTTCTCCATATCTCTAGCTCAAAGAGTTTTATGTCATACTTCAATGCTTAATTTTTAGGCAAATTCTTCTATTTTTCGACTTAACTCTTAGGGTTTTCCAAGATTCAGGCCGTACAGCTGTATGAACATGAAAATCGGGATTTGAGTAGGGCTTTATAAAGCGAAGCGTTTTCCTTTTTTATAATGGAGAAAAATAGGGAAAAATTTTGGCTGAAAATAGGCATAGCTTGTCGTCATGACAGTTTTTCAGATTGCGAAGGCGTTTATAAACCAATATCTGAAGTCAGCTGTTCGTGGAGGTCTTCGTGGTCAGGCAACCATCATTCAAAACGCTACCGAATCAATCGGCACACCGAATTCCGAAGTGTAAGAACTCCAATAACTTTTAATCTTTGAAGGAAATATGAAACCTTTTATCAAATGCTAACAATTTCTCTCCTTTTCCCGTGATGCTCTGATGAAATTCTGTATGCCTGAAACTGATGAAATTAGCCAATAGCTTCAAAGCAGCGAAGTTGTCTGAGGATTAGAACAGTGCTTTCCCGTTTAACGAATTTTTACAAGGATTTTTTTACTCGAGTATTCTTTAGAAAATTCCCTTTTATTGCGAAGGAATACAGAAGCCGCATAGCAACTGCTTTTTTGTATTTAAAATAATGTTATTGACACCTCATTCAGTAATTTAGTGCAAGTCCCCGAGCACGGGAGCTGTTTGTTGGGTGAAGAAGTGTGAGAAACAAGCACAGGCGTGAAAGGAAAACTGGTTATCGAAAGAAAAACTCTCGACTCTCTCGCAGACGCCCGTAGAATCGAGAGAAATTTGCAGCTGCCTCGGCGCTTCCTTCAAATCGCGTTTTTTAGTTTAGGTCTGCTCAGATGAAGTTTAAGAGTTTAGTACTGATAAGTTTAGAAAACGGTCTGTTTTCAGCGGCCTTACCGAGCAGTCCGTCACGCAATTCGGCCTCTATTGCCTGAAGCAAAGTGATCCAGAGGTAGATCGTCCTCCTTAGTCATCATTTTCTAACGAGGAGGAGTAAATGGATTGACCGATTGGCACAATATAAAAGGAGTGTGTAACCAGATGACTGCTTTGACACTGATTCAAAAGCGAACTACCATACAGCGTACACCATAGCAAGGTTCAAGGGCATCGCCGTCTTCTCTGACATGACTAATTTTAAGGTGCGTAGCATTGGGAAGAAACTCGTGCTGGATGTCTACGCGAACGGCAAAAGAAACGTTGTCTTCAAGCTCGTCAGCGCAGAAGAGCGCGACCATCCACATCCGCTGCTTCGAACGGTTCTCGACGAAATTGTGGTGCTCAACTCATCTCAAGCCAGGTAGTCGCTCGCCACTAACTCTTCGGCTGTGTGCTGACGCAGAGAATCGACGAGAGTTGGAGTGAATCATCATTACAGACATACAACAAGACTTAAAAGGATGTCATTCGCAACCTTCAGGAACTAAGAGCTCCATAAAATTAAGACATTTTTGCACAATTTTTTGCATTGATGGTATTAGATATAAACTAGACAATAAGCGTGCAATTCAAACCAATCAATTAGGAGCATATATCTAGTGGATACAATTATCACCCGCGAAGGAGAGGGGGTCCATCCGCCGTGCGGACCAAAATATCGGCCACTAAAGTAAATTTTAAGCAAGCTCTGGGCGTTCTCTACCTTATTGGGCAGGTAACTCTGTGCCGATTTAGAATACCTAACTCATTTTCGAATCAGGCAATCCGAGGTGCGCTATTGGAGAGTGGGGGGGGGGGCGTGTGGCGCAGTCGAAGGAGGTACCGGCTAACGCGTGCACCCCACACTAGGTTCTTGGTCGGATTTCCCACCCACGCCAACCAAGTCTTCCATCCCTCCAAGGTCAGTGAATTGTTACCAGACTTGTCTGGGGAGGGAAAGGCGCTGACTTGTACGCCGGGTGGCCACCGGAAGTCGTTGTGTAGGCCAAACACACATTCTAACAGCTTCCACGATATGCCGTAGAAATAGAATGCATGGCGCACTCCAGAAGGGTTAAGTAACGCCGTACTTTATTCTTTATCCTTTATTGGAAATCGGCCGAATAAGTGCTCCTTTGGGCTTTTTCTGCCCAAACGCCAAAGATACGGCCGATATTGTAGTTATTGCAAAATCAAAAATGGATGCGGTAGTTAAACATGGTGTTCTTTATGTATTTGTGCTAATTTAAAGAGGCCTAGTATGCGATCTCGAAAAACCAGGCTTCACATGAATTCAAAAGAGATAAGCTGGCTCTAACCTACATAGTTCACATCTGACATCTTATGTCGAGCTATGTGATCGTAATATGTTTAGTTCTTATTTATCATTCGTCTATCCATTTATTTCACGTACACTTACACCCCTTTCCGTAGAATCACCGTTTGGAATTCCATCTCTCTGCTTTTGTAAAGCCGCTTAAAAAATTTTCGCATTACTCACATATGCTTTTCCTGACATTTATTTATTTATCTATTTATTTATTTATTTGCACAATGTCGTGCGCACAAAAATCGAACATTTAAAAACGACACAGCACATTAGAAAATAGTGGTGTTAAAAAAATTCAACAAACCAAAACTAGCTATCATTGTTGCTTTGTATGTTAGCATAACTCTTAAACGGCAAGTAGAAGTCACTTAAAAGAGGTAGAGTTCTGGGAGAATAAGGGTAACGAAGCCGGATAAGAATGATGGGATAGGGGGTGTGATAGAGGATGATGGGTAACTGATGAAGAAGAGCAGTGGCCCGCCAACACTGCAAGTCGTGGGAGAAATCGGCTCCGGATACCAACTTAGTAGGTCCGCCAACTCCATCAGAACCCTTCGAAGACTGCTGCTTGGGGTAACGTAAGACGGTAACAATTCAAATCAGTTTCTTTAAGCCTCAATTGGCTAGTATCGAGGTTGTAAGCCGACACAACGATGTTTTGTTGCGATCAAAACTTCTAGCGCCAGGCGGGACTCGAACCCGCACCTCCCTCTGACCGGGCGGGAATGCTCTACGCCATTACACCACCGGCGCCGGTTGATCGAACGCAACATCCGCACCTCGTGGGACCGATCAGCACCCACCCGTATCCGGGATGGGCTGGCCGCTGATATCACATTATCGAATAACATTATCGAATTTACGCCTACGGACCCACAATCCCCTACGGTTGCTCAGCTTGCTTATTCAGAAAAAGTTCGAGCTCTGATCAGCGGACTAGTTCGAGCGGACGTCCCAGCACGAAGTCGGTCCGCATTTCTGAATACCTTCCGAGGCGGAACGAGAAGGTTCAAAGGTGAACAGCTTTTATTTTACTTTAAAAAATTTTATGCACTGCAATGAATGCGGCATAAAGTAAAAGCTTCACTTCATGATCTGTTCAAAGAACTGGCACATTCAGTACGTGTCGGAATTGCGGCGACATCGTGGACGCGTCCGACGACAGCGGTCTAGCGCAGCACTACAAGAGACGGTGCAGCGTGGTCGCGAAGTGTGACGGATGCAACCAGGTGCGAGCTCTATGCTGAGATGGACTTCGCTGGCTGACTATAACGGCAGCACCCCTAGGTTGTTCTACGAACTGCTCTCACGAAGCATCAGAAAAGCGACTGTCACGGCTTTCGCACCTGCCCCCGATGTGGGGAGCCCATTCCGAGGTCTGAATTCCACCAACATGTAGGCAAGAAAGCCTGCCGAAGTGAGTTTCAGAACGCTCTTCCAATTTTTCGAATATTTATTCATATGTTTATAAATGCAGCCAGAATGTGCTTCTGATAAACAAAACAAGTAGCCATTAAAAATGTACCTTGTACAACTTCAGTAACTGACACTAATTCTACAAAAGTAGAGAAAAAGGAAGATGGCACTATGAACTGCAACAGGGTGAGTAGGCTGTGTGTCGTAGGCACTCAGAGATTCTGTGCAAAATGTAATACTAGAACATATTAGGTTGTAGCGAAATAAATGGCACTGAACCACTGTAAATTTAAACGGTTAATATCTCGGCTTGTAGGCAAGTTTATTAATCGAAATAAAAACCTTCTGATTCTACACATCTTTGCCAACGTGACACAAGCTTTCTTATCCCAGTAGCATAAAAATCAGAAGTTCTGGAATTGACGAAATCTTCGAAGGCACTTTCGGCATCCTGTTGGTATTTGAATATTTTCCCTCCAAGAAGTCGCGAAGATGCTTGAAGAAATGGTAATCTGTTGGGGAGAGATTGGGAGAAAACGGAGGATGTGGTAGAGTTTCAATGCTCAGCTCATTCAATTTCTGCAACGTCATTCGTGCTACATGGGGGCAGAAGGAGAACTCGCCTTCGGTTTACCAAGGCCGGCCGGATATCCTTCAACTTTTTCATCATTTCTTCAATTTCAATGCAGTACTTCTCTGCCGTGATGGATTCACCGAGAGGGGGGAAGCTGTGGTGAATAATTCCCAGCGAACACCACCATACTGTCACCATTACTTTCTTTTGGAGCAATTCCGGCTTCGCAAAAACCTTGGGGCTCTCATCGCTGTCCACCCACTGTGCCGATCGTCGCCTGTTGTCGTACATTATCCATTTCTCGTCACAGGTTACGATGCGATCAAGGAATGGGTCCGTTTCTTTCCGTAGAAGCAGTGCGGACGAGATCTCATATCGTCGGTTTCTTTGCTCCTCAGACAGCTCGTGAGGCACCCATCTTTCAGAAGACCATCTTTTTGGTCTTTCCAATTTCCTTCAGATGCCAGGCAGCTGTGTTGTGACTGACGCCAAGAACCTTCGCTATCTCCCTGGTACCTTTGTGTGGATCCTCCTCTACCACATCTCTCAGCTTGTCCTCATCAACATCACTATGCCTCCCACGACCTTCATGTTCTTCCAAGATCTCATCTTCATTCCGGAACTTCTGATACCAACGATACGCCGTCCGAATTGTGGAACATCCTTGACCGAATGCGGCGTTGATCTTCTCGCCCGCCTCCTTAGCTGTAGTGCTCAGCTTGAATTCATACAAGCAAATGCCTCGGATTACCCTTTTGTCCCTCTGCAAAAAAGTCAATAAAACTCTAAAGTTTTCCCACTTTTACATAGAAAATTTGGTACTCACCGGTAGAGCAAAGTTTGCGCTTCTAAATGATATGCCACATGTTACGGTTTGTTCTTGATCAAACGCGTAAAGACGCACCAAAAAATGGCGCGAGCCAGTGCCATTTAATTTGTTGCAACCTAATAATATAAAACTATGATGGAATGTAAAATACAGGGTGTTCCAAGATAACGTGATGAAGTTTTGACGTTCTCCCATCGATGGAAAGCATCGATCTGCGGCATGGCGGCAATAGCACTACTTTGTTGTGCGTATCTTTCATTCCGTGTTATGATTTTTAAGGTTTCATTTTGTCCCAATTACGGTTTTTCTCAAGATGTCAATTCATCGCACCGCGATTTTGGAGCTTCACCGTCAAGGAGCCGATGCGACATCGTTATCCTGCTCGGTTGACTGTCTCCACAGAAGCTAATCGATGTATGTAGCTTGACCACGAAGGTGACCGTCCAAGACAAGGAAGAACACGCATTTTCAATACGCTGCAGATCCGGAAAATCATCGAAAAGCGAAAATCCCAAAATTGAGGGCCTCGTGAGAAAAGCCACCTATGATATCTGTGGCACTCGCACATCAGTGTGCCGAATAGCCAGAAAGAAACGCGGACTCGAGCCTACAAGTTCCTTGATGGACAAGAATGTGCGCGAACGGCTCCAGCGCAGCGATGCCGCCAGCTCAAGCGGCGGGCCACAGGTCACGGGTGGGAGCGAACACTGTTCAACTGCTCATCGTGGAGTAGGCTCACAACCTCCTACACGGCAGGACCTGATCTGGAGAGGCTCCAGCCAACTCTGCTATCGCCGAACATCGTCAAAATCCGCAAGCGCTCATGGTGCGGGGTGGAATTTACGCCAACGGCAAGACCCCGTAGTTTTTGTGGACGAAGGAGTAAAAATAAGTCAAGATGTGTACCGACGGGAGATCTTCGAGGCTGTGGTACTTTTCTGGTCCCAGCAGCAGTTCAACAATGCGCTGTGGACGCTTAAGAAGACTCAATCCCTGCACACAGGGCGAAAAGCACGCAAGCATGGTGCAAGGCCAGTTTTCAGGACTTCGTCATGTCTGCGGAATGGCCACCACACTCCCCGGACCTGAATCCGATGAACAACAGCGTGTGGTTCATTTTGAAGGCCAGGGTCCGTGCCAAGAGCCACCACAACCTGGATGCCCAGAAGACATCTGTGGTTGGGAGTGGGAGCGACTACCTACAGATGACCTCCGGCCCATCGCCAAAAACTTCACCAAGCGTTTTGACTTCGTATTTGCGCCAAGGGGGGCACATCGAAACCAGACTGATATAGTGTTGCCCAGTTCTATGTCGTTGTTATCTATATATTGCTTTGTAAAGTTGTTTCATAGTTGTAAGTAAAAAGCCTTCATCACGTTATTTTGGAACACCCTCTAAATCCATCAAATTGCTTTTAAAATTTTTAAGCAAAATCAATCTGGCACCAGCATCAAAAGGGCTATTGCTGCTTTAGGTTTATGCGGCGACTGTGACTTGCGATCTGATTTCCAACTGAACCTATGTATTGAATTTCTAGTTTTTTCTCGCGGAATTTCTCCTTGTTTCCTAGCATTCTTTACGACTCTCGCACTAGTTCTGTCATTTATCAGCCCCGCGACAGCAGACTGCGTTGCAGCAATAAAGCGTTGCGTTGCCAATATAGCCGATGTTGTCGGCTCTCATAAGATTACAATGAAGTTGGTCGACGCCAGACAACAGCTGCACTTTCCGCAGGTATATACCATTTTCACATCATATTGCACGCTCTTACAAGCGATTTTAATGCTTCTGAAATCAAAGTGAACGTTTCTCAAGTCGAACCAGTTTCTTACAATGTAAACTACAGGCTACAAGACGGTTAGAATAATTTTTTCTTCAAGGAAAATTTGGTATAACTCTTTAAATTTTTTAGTTCAGTCGGAGTGTAATAATTTTATAAAATTTTTATTTTTTAGAAAACAACAAATTAAAATTTGTTTGAAGGCGCAGCATGGCAGAAATCGTTTAGTACATTGAAAGATGAGATCGCGCCGTGCACTCGAAAAGCTCTAACGATTTTCATTTGATTGATGGTGTAACTGCCGCATACATTAAGCATCAAAGTAAGCATATGTGTGCTCTTCAACATTGTCTTTGTTGCACCGTTTACAAGTGTGAAACTTGACGCAATTGAAATTTCGCTGTCAATCAAATGAAAATCGCGACGACTTGTACGAGGACATGGTGCAATCTCTTCTTTAGGCACTAAAAAATGCCACCTCCCTGCTCTTTGAAGCAAGCTTTAAACCACTACTTTCTTCAACATTTTATAAAATTTCACGCAATGTGTTCACTTATTGGGTAGGTGAGTGAAAACTGGAAAGAAAGCCATCAAAATGTTCCTTGATGAAAAAATATTCTAACCTTTTTGGAGAGCCTCTAGTTTAATGTAGAAGGAGCTCTTATTGATCTGGAAGATATTTGGTTTGACTTCGAAAGTGTTAGGCTTGTTCAGAAAAGTGTGCAACTTGGCGTGGCAATGGTGTATTTCAACGCACATCGTGCTTGGGAAGTGATCGTTTCCTGCACATAAAATTCAAATAAAAATCGACTCTTTACTATTCCATACAAATGGGAGCAAGGAAGTCGGTTGTGGACGCTAATCCTTTTCCTTGCTTATAACGTCGAGGGCCACTCCGTTGTTCACGGTTTCTCCGTAACGCTAGAATTTGTGCTGCCATGAAAAAACCAGTAGCACGATGGGTGCAAGTACTCTCTTTGACAATTTTTGTGAACAGCATGTTCCAGCTATCTGTGTTCGTTCAACACATAAACGGCGTCCACGCTTTTGCGCTCAATTTCCACAAGTGTGGTGCTGGTGGGCATCTCTGGTTTACTTTGCCATCACTTACGTATTTTGAATTACTAAATGTAATCTCTCATTTTATTGCTACGTGCTACACAGGTTATTCCGTAGATACTTTGACTAGCTACCCATTCCCAGAAGCCGCGCAGTATTTCTTATCTACATATTTGCTTTTTCATTTACTGCACTCGAGGATGGAGAAGAACCTTCTTAAATTCATCGTTATGTAACGCTAGAACAGATCCTGTGATGACAGAAGCAGCTAAAGTAAAGTTCTCTCTGAAAAAAACATAGATAAGAAAATAAACAACAAAAACACTCTAGGTTCAATGCTTCGGCGACCTTTGGGGTTTGTGTTTTCGAGGTCTGACACTGGCCTTCCCTAAAATTAAGAACCTAAAGGAATTGATCACGTAAACCCAAGGGGCCACTTTGCAATCTATGAGCATGTAAGTGCTGTGCGATTTCATCAGAGCACATCCCTAGTCTCTGTTTGAAATGTGGAGAGGCGTAGTACTAAAACGTGTTTTGACCACCTCTGTTCGAAGGCGAAGGAAAAATCTCGTTTTGCTCGGCCAGTCCGTTACCCATGCCTTCATTTTTACACTTGGAGCTTCTGATGAAAATGAGAAATAGAGTTGAACCACTCACTACTATGGCTCATGTTGCCAGGCGAATACTTCCAGAATTTAAATCAGCTACCGATGAGCTTATTCACCTAAAGAAGTGGTAACGCTAGGGAGACGTCACTGGCCAAAAGCAGAAATGCTTGTGCGAAACAACCAGGCCGCTGGGTTTTCGAATATTAGGTATCCTCCACCCACCTCAAGCCCAACATCAGGGTCACAAAGTGATCTGATGAAGGAAGATCGTCCCAGTATTAACGCAATACTGTGTGTTGTGTTTCTCTAGTCAGCAGGAATACCTCATAGGTCAAGCTACATTGAGGGTATTGGTAGAAGTGGCGGCCTTCTCTATTTTCCGTCGTGAAAATTGTGTTCAAGCAGCTTCTACCTGATGCTCATGAGGTAGCCTCTCAGTGGAGGTGTTCTTCTTCAGGACCTTTTAGCGTGCTTCGTTTCCGCTGCTTCTGTACTGTTTTTGAATACCAATAGCGATTTTCCCCTTATTCTACTCAGCTATATGCCAAGAATGTAAAAAAGAAATACATCCCACAATCTAATACACTACTAGCAAGAAGACTACTGTCAAGTTGACTGGAACGGATGTGACAGTTTCATCGTTATTCGTGGTAGAAATTTCAGGAAAAAGCTCGTTGTCTAGCATTCACGACATCTCGTCGGACTACGCAGAAGACTGAAGAACTAGTAAGTGTTGTTCGCAAGCTATACGTCACTGCTGTAGGAGCCTACGAAAAAACAATAGACGAATCTAGTGAGCGGCAAGGATGTGATGAAGCCGCCGAGAAGAGCTGTCTGGAAAGATTGTCATAAACCTTGTTCGGCTCCCTTCGGTTTGAACTAGACGTCGTTCTGGGGGCCCCCTTTGGGTATCGACGCCTTCTCCTTCGGAGTATGTAAAAGTAGAAGAGACTACATAGCGGATCTTACCTTTACCTCTCCTCAGGGAACATGCCACGAAAGATGCCAAATGCCAAGAATTGCGACTTCTACTTAACCATCATATTTTTAGATAGAACACTATTTTCTTAAGAAGACACAGACGTAAATTCGACATGGGATACTTAAGATCCTGAAAAGACCATGTCGCACCCGAGAGCCGACAATCTTGGCCAACAGCTCGCTAGTACGGTATCTGATTTCCCTCAACGACTTCCAGTTTGGGAACAAATTTATTGTTGCTGGAGTTCTATTTTCCAAACAGGTCCACCCTTTACTCTGAACTTCTAGAAATTCTTTCGTATGCTTATCCTGAAACTGCCTGATTTTGCGCAAACGATCTCAAACTGCTTTGCTCACATCTCTTAACGAGGTGAGACAAGCAGTTGAAAAACCAAAAGGATAATCGGTTATGCGGTTACTAGCTTGTAAAGTGTCGTAAATGTTTTCTGTTTTACTTGTTGCTACCAGAAATAATTCCGCATATTTCTCCATCCTCGACATTTCCTTCCTCGAGCGGTGAGTCAATGCTCTTTGTTTGCCTGGCTGAGCAAATTACAATGACTAACTGAGGTCAGCTCAACTTTGCTGGTCAACTTCAATCAACAATCTACTTCATTTAACATCACTGTGATTCAGAACCCACGCAAACAAAGAGCATTCATCACAACTCAGGCAATGTCGAAGTTGAAGAAATGTGCGGAATTATCTTTGGTAGCAACAGGCAAAACAGAAAATATTTGTGGCACTTTTTCCAAAATACTAACTATATTACCAACCGATTAACCATAAAAGAAGGAGCTCACGAAGGAGCGCTAAGCTATAAAGGATTTTGCCATTTCAGAATCGGAACTGTTTGACACAGGCTAATATATTCACAATTTTCCCTTAATGAGGCGCTTATCGTTGAGTGAACATTTCAAGGTCAGTGAAAGTGTGTTATGTTTAAGCACCCAAGTTTAAGGCTTCGAAGAGGCGACAAGGCCTAAGTATTAGTCGCGAGTCGTAGAGGCAATCTGAATGCGCATTTGGTTAATGACTTACGGTGACCAGCCAAAGAAAAAGTCAGTGTTCTATCTCTCCCAGTCACGTCTTTGGTAACAATTCACTTACCCAGAGGGATGGGCGCTGAGTTGGCCTTGACGGAAAAGCAGAACCACGACCTTGGAATCGCGTGCACGCAACACTCGGCCTTCTCCAACACTGCGCTACCATACGCCCGTTGTTCTAATCATGAACCGAATAAAAACTAACCAACTTTGCACTCTCCGGTAACCGGACACCGAGCTACTGGTTACGTGTTCACTCCTACCTCTTATAATCTTCTATAGTTTCCTACACGGCGCGTATAGTGCAGTCTGAGAAGATGCCGGCTGTCGCGTGCACCCGATACAAAGTTGCTGGTTCGATTTTCCACCGGCTGGTCACCGTAAGTCATGGTATCGCAAAATATGAATTCAAATCGCCTCCACGACATGCCTTAGAAGCAGAATGCGCGGAACATCCCAAAAGAGACTGAGTAACGTCATCCTTTATTGTTTCTTACGTAAAAGGATTTTCAGCCTCAATTTCGATATGGTCACCAGCACATTACACGATTGGCTCGGAGTGAATAATTTTATCCGTGTCGTACAGATCAAATGCAGCACGAATTCATTTCAAGTTCACTACGCATATGTCGACCAGAAATCTGTCTTTTCAGCTGACAAGAAAAATTCGTGGTGACCCAGCGCGACCAACAGCAGCTCCACATCAATATCACGAGCTCCTTCTACGTAATCCTTGAGTGAGGACGACGACATTCGCTTTCATTTGAACATCTCTATTCTTGTGATGAGCACATGGCCCAGCACGACTGCACGCCTCGCAACCACTGTCTCTTTGTCGCTCGTAGACTTCAGAAGAATCTCGCAGCTCAGCTCGCCCTTGAAATCATTTTGAACAACTGCTCATAGAGAACCGATAAAGTCTTAAGCGAATCACTTTGGACCGCTGGAGGTGAGAGAGGAGGAGGCAGAGTGAGACGCCTTCGTCGTCGTCGGAAACAATTCTCTCCTTTGATGCGTCGAGTTCCTAAACAAACGGTTCAATAGCGGAGAACTCGTTGGCGGGACGGTTGAACTACCGGCGGGAAAGATAGGTAAGCGATGTGAGACAGAGCGTTCTCGGACAGCTTCTTCTCTTCGAACTCTTCCGTCGTCTCGTCCACAAGGTCACCCACTGACGAGAACACGTAAACCTGAAGGAACACGTACTGGGCGACTTCATCAGAGCGAATTCCCAGTGTCTGTCTGAAGTCTCCTAACTACATTTTTAAAATCTTCAATTTCTGGCAGTTGCAAACGGTGACCAAAGGAAGTTGTCAGCAATGGAAAGCAGAAAAATCGCGCATTTCTCTATTGATCACACTGAACATCTTCGACATCATCATTGAATTCAACACATTTTAACTCAGAGCAATATTCGATTGAAGAGATTCATTTAGCTTCTTCTTAAAATTCGTTAATCCACTATATATAATATTAAACTGATAACACTGCAAGGATGTGCACAGCAATTCTACCATTCTAGTAAACAAATTTTTAGGCTTACTGCAGAGCAGAAAACCAAAAATTTCCAGTTTATGATGTGCAAGGATTGCATAATGTACTATTCCAACACAGAGTTATCTATATGTGATTGATAGCAAAAATGTCGCTTATGTGGACCTGCCAATTGTTTTCTTTTCTGTGCAGAGGTCTACAAGCAAATCCACGTGAATAGTTCCCCTCACCATCAAATAAAAACCGCAACGGAAAATTTTGGCGACTGCGTGGCGAATCTAATTGTATAAAATAAACCTCGTATTCTGTAATTTAGTGTAAGGTCGAGGTCGACCCTTTCTCTAAAAGAATGATATGTCTATGAACATTCCGACAGTCTAATCAGATTTTGGATACTCTGCGTAGGAAATTGCTAAATTTGCAAAAAGACGAATTGAATTCTTCAATCGAAGATTCATTTCGGTCCTCTGAAAACATGTCCGATTTAATTTAATAGATTTCCGCTTGACTTGAAAGTGTTAGAGAACTAGAGCAGTGTTTAGCCTGGTTTGAAAGTATCCAGTCCAGCATACACTATCAAAAGTGTGATCAACGCAATATGGTGAAGAAGTACATGACGCAGCTTCAGCGCAATATGTCTTCCTATTTAGGATAAGCTGCAGAGCCTCACTGCGTCCAGAATGTTAAGAATTTCCCCAATACTCTAACGATGCATACATTTTTTGAACTGTCACTTATGCAGCACACTAACGAGAGGGGGTACATGTCGCGAAGATCCAACGTGGGGGTGCGAAAAAGTGCAGCCGATAGTGCCGGAACGCCTCTTTGCTCCTAGCGTAATAGCGGCATCCAATCATGTGCACTGCCTGTGCGACTGATACGGTACCTGATTGTGTCGCGGTTACGGTAGGAGCAGCAGCGCTTTCCCACAACTCCGCTGCGCGTTGCCGCACACCGAGACATGTACCCGAAACTGTTGCTTACGGCTTGTTCATGTACAGGACATGGACAAGTACCGGCACAGCTCTGAGAATGTTCAGCAGCCATTCCGAAAACCCCAAAAACATGGAATGCGCGCTGACCTTGTTGGTGAAATGCCCGCAAAAATCGAACCATATGGTGACGGATAACGACAAGTCCTTGAAACGCACGTACACCGGGTTCGGCAATTCTGAGAGCGGGCAATCGTTAGACAGAAAAACGGAGACGGCGAGCAGTCATTAAGTGGTGCTGCTGGGCGCACGCACCATGCATAAGCCTCCAGTGTATGGTGTGATGGTCGAACGAGACCGTGTGCCCGTCCCAGACCAGCGGATCCGTCAGGGATCGCGGTCTGGTCAGCGTCGATCGCAGCTCGGGCACCTGCACGTCGCACACTTTCTCATCTCCCTCGATGTCTGAAACACAGAGCCACTTGAAGAGGGGGTACGGTCGACTGCACAGATACTGTGTTTTCACTCATAGCATACCTCTTGAGGTGTCGTTCAACATTTGGATGACAGAAACCTGCTGATGCAAGTGAGTCTTCAGGTACTTCATGAACACGCCGTTCATCTCGCCTTTTATCTGAAACGGCTCTTAACGGTTGACAATATCCCCACACTCACTCGCATTTAGAGAACGCGCTCTTATCAGCCCTCATTACGATGTTTTTTTGCGATCAAAACATCTAGCGCCAGGCGGGACTCGAACCCGCACCTCCTGCTGATAGAGCGGGAATGCTGTACGCCATTACCCCTCTGGCGTTGTTTGATCGAACGCAACATCCACAACTCGTGAGACTCGTCAGCACCCACCCATCGGAATCCCCCAATCGGAATGAGCCAGCCGCTGATACCAGCATGGAACCTTAACCTCGATACCAGCCAGTTGAGGCTTAAAGAAATTGAATTGAATCGTCCTCTTATAGCTAACGAAGCCTTCGTTTCTGCTGAATTTTTCAATGGTACTGACTTATGACGCCTTAGTAAGTTTGTGACAGGCGCAAGGAGCAGCGTGAGTGCGTGACTTGGTCAGCAAGAATCCAGACCAGCTATAGCGCTTGGATTTCATCGAGTTGCCGTGCGTTAACGCCTGCTAGGCCTTCTCTCCTTCTAGGATCTATGAACTGATACCAAAATGTCCAAGACAGAAAACACTGCTTTTTCTGTCGACTGACCACCAGGCATCTTCACGACATCCCGTAGAAATATTCGCTGGACCGAAGGATCATGCTATTTTAGTTCATTGAATATTCCCACCACTGTTTGAATTTTGTAGGAGGTTTTGGCTTCATAGGAGGTTTTGACAGCCTTACCTAGAGGTAAATGTAGCTTTAAATAAATACGAACTATATACGATGACAGCCAAAAACAGAGAGTATACGCCTCTTTCCTTGACAACAGAAAGCCCAACTTTCGTGTCGTAGAGCTTAAAGGCTTGAAACTCGAAAAAACGAATTCGGAATTAAATCGAAATTTAGACGCTAGCAGGAAGGCATTGTCTACAAAAATTGCAGCGAAGCGCTCACAAGAGTAAGCGATGTTATCACAATTCAACTTAAGGTTTCAGATATCAAAAAGTATCATACTGATACACCTTCTTGTATACAAAAAAGAAAGAAGTTCGCTAACAAGTCTTTGTTGCCCTAAACTCTATTATTTGGCTCTTAGTAGCAGAAGAGGAAGCAAAAAATGACTTATAATGAATATCACATCATGAACAATGGCCGGTTTGTGAGGTTTGTGAAAGATCTGGGGAAATACCAGTTTTCAAGAGCACGGAACCAACGAAGTTTCTACGTCACATACAGATGATCATTCTTCGTAATTGATGATCTACTACTGGTACAGTTTAAGTAACGGTAATGGAATATCGCAAGTAGGCTAGCAAATTGAAGCCGGATATGGTGGTGAAAGTCTTAAAACAAAGCATGAAAATCTGCTGACGATGTACATTTCTCTGATGAATAAAATACTTTTATACCTCCGAGTGGCAACTTCAACTAACACACCGTTGAATTCATCCGTGCGAAAACTCTAGGGTTCGAAGCTGAAGGCTATTATAGGTCTTGCATCGTTATTTTCTCGTGTTTCCTGGAATGCTTCCAAGGGAAGCTCTCACCGTGTGCATGAGGAGCGCAAAAATGTATTCCTACAGTTTACAAGCTCTGACTGTCCACTTTTCATGAATTCAGGTTGGTTACTAATGCGTTTTATTGCTAATGGTGCGCCTGGGCGTTATAGATTATACCATAACTGTATCGTTGACACCGGCCGACGTTACGGTCATTTGAAATCAGACGGCAAAGCGACGGATACATTCAGTTCAACCTAATAGAATGCGTTATGCATGCCAAACTGTTGTACACTCGAATGTCATCTGCGTCACTTCTGCCAGTTTAAAGCCAAAATTCTGTAAGAAAGCCGTCAAGATCCAACGCACCTCGTATGCTCCAACTCCGCCGCTGGTTGAATAGCCATAAACAGTGTTTCGGTTAGGCTTGTGCTTAGCCTTGAAAGGTTCCGCGTATTCGACAAAAGCAGAGACGAACTCGTATCTAAACAGGAGGAGCTAGTGAGCCTCCGAGCCAAAATGGCTGCAACCCACGGTTAGGGGAACTCACGGAATGAACTTCCTGCACACGTCAAGCAGAAGAAGATTCAGCGCTGGACAGTGATCACTGAACTCGTAGAGCACGTAGTCCATAGAGAGGCAGTGCTCGGGCTTGTGAGCTTCCGAAGGAGCATCCACCGGCAGAAGGTAGCACTGCCCATTCACCTCGAAGCCGTGTCCGACGAAGTAGAACACCGCTGCAGAGAACCGCTTGCTTAGCGCTTTGAATTCTAACACAGACTACAGTGAGATACCATAGACCCCATTGCCGAGCAGCTTCTTGTACTCTCTGATGAGGAACTTCATCTCAGCCAGGGTGAGATCAGCCAGCGTCACAGTCTTGTACTTCAAATCCTAAAGCGATCGACATTTAGCGCAACAACCGAGGTTGCCAAGCCTTACCGACAGTGGCTGACCTGCAAGGCGGTCGCTAATGTCTCGGCATCGCAGAGGGGAGTGACGAGCTTCGGCAGATGCTGGTACATGCAGTTGCTGATGATGAGCGCCACTTTGTCCGCAGCAACAAGGTTCTCACCACTGCGTTCAGCTGCTAAACATCAGATGTTTCGTAGAGGTCACATACAGAAGACGTACAGAAGAGCAGATCCATGACAAGGCATCCTTATCCACGTATTGGGTGGGGTGAGGAAAAATCTCTGGTTGGAATTTTGTTTCGAAAAACGGAATTTTATAACAATACGCGCTTTTTCGACTGAATAGCCATCAGTTTTTAGACCATGCGCCCCACGATCCGCAGCTTTTCGTTCCTTTTGACCCACAACTTCGGCGGCGAGTGCAAGGCGAGAAAGTGGGCGACCCCAGTTTCAGGTTGCGACTGACCACTGAATTTCTTCTCGCCAAGATGACATTTCAAGGCTCAAGAGCGGGTGGTGGTCAGGAAGTGCCAAGTCGTGAGGATGAGAAGTATGCGGTAGAACTTCCCAGCCGAATTCGACAGCATTCTGACAGCTACGCAGGGACTGAAGCGTTCTGCAGCAGACCGATCTTGACGTGAAGTTTGGCAGCGCACATTTGGGCTGTTACAGTGGTCCCAGCACAACGCTGCGGAAAGTAGAATACTCCCTTGAAATCTGCCGACAGCAGAGAAGATCTCCTCGTGTTGGTCACCTTGACTCTCTCTTGCAGGTGGTTCATCGTGGAACAACCACTGACAGCGTCGCCTACATTTAACATCTCCTGTATCACCTATCGTCCCGTTACTTATCGAGCTATCACCTGCCTCAATATGCCCCAATGGATCTTCCTCGCTCGAGGGACATGAAGAGCGTCACATCAATCATTTAGGGCTTTTACTGGGTCCGACAAACGCGTTGTTGGGGTCCTGGTGTTCTCTTGACATCCCGCGGAATCCGGTCGGTGACGGCTCTCGTCCAGCGGGTGTCTGCGAATCGCATTACGTGGCCGGCCCACCAAATTTTCGATGACTTGGCCCATGCGACAGCGTCCCAGATCGTCGAATGTCGACGAAGCTCGAAACTCCGAAGGCTTCTCTCACTGCGTGAGTCGTGTCACTCTAAGCATCGTCTTCTCGATCCCAAGATGCGTGACGATGATCACTGTTCATCCTGTCTTCGTAGGGCCCAGATCTCTGAGGCGTTAGAAGGGCACAAAACATGACTGGCCTAACATACGATGACATAGAGGAACCAACTGTCGTCACCAATTGTAATAAAGGATAAAGGACGGCGTTACTCAATCCCTTTTGGGATGCGCCACGCACTCTACTTCTACGGGATGTCGTAGAGCCGATTTGAATGCATATTTGACCATACAGTGACTTGCGGTGGCCAGCCGATGAACAACTCAGCGCTTAATCCTTCCCAGACAAGTCTGGTACCAATTCACCGATACCAGAGGGAAGGCTTGGTTGACCTGGGTGAGGAATCCGAACCAGGAACCTGGTATCGGGTGCAAGCAACACTCGGCGCCTCCTCCGACTGCGCTACACGCGCTCCCCAGGTGTAATATCTTTAACAAATTGCTTGAATGGAGAAAAAGCTATTAATAGACACTGATCCTCGACGCCCTATCCGAATCGCGCCGTACGCGAGGAGGTCAAGTTGGGTGGATTTTACGATAGCTAATGCCGTGAGGGGTGGTTCACTATAGTGCCATTGTGTCTCTCCTCCAAGGGCTTGTGCAGATTGTCGTCGTCGAAAGCAGTTAAGCTAGGGGAAGGTAGTTGATCTTTTGAAGAAAAAACATCAGATCTGTCTTGTTCGAAGGGAAGCACCACCACAAAGCGAAACAAACGGAAATAGAGTGATCTGCACCAGTTAGAAAACCGCAAAAAAGTGTCCTCGTAGGCTAGTTCATTGGACCATTTTCGTAGAATGGTTCAACGACTTATGAGTGGTCAGAGTGAGCGTAATATAACTCTGCCGTTGTTTCCTCAGCACCGTAAGGTATGAGATTTGTTGGAGTTGAAGGATCTACTAAGATGGTATCCGGAGCTGATCCCACGACTTGCAGTGTTGGCGGCCCACTGCTCTTCTCCTTCAAACTCTCATCCTCTCTCAGTCCCCTCCTATTAAGATTTTTCACAGAATTTGCCTGTTTTTTCTAATTCGCAGTTCCGCCCTTACTTCTTTGTGGAAATATAGCGTAGTCAGTTAATTAACTTCTGTTTTCTGATGGCTTTCAATTGCTTGTTTCTCACATTGTGTTTTCTGCGGTTTACCGTGACCATTTTGTTTTCTTTTGTGCGCACTATATTGTGCAAATAAATAAATAAATAAATCAAACAACACACTTTCAAATTTGACGTCGCTGTCAAAGAAAACCGAGCGAAATGTCTCCTCACTAGGATAGATCCGAAAGGTTTCCTGACCGAAAGGAGAATAAACAACGAAGCGTGGATTCGGAGACGATGATACTCTTTAACGCAGCACAGACGTTGCATACAGCGGTTTGAGATCTATGACCTTGAAGAAACTCATGGCACACAGCGACCCGCAGATTGTTCTCATCAATTGAGGTTGTGGTTTCTTCATACAGCGGGTGAGCACGCATTTATATACCACTTTGACCGTAAACTTTTCAAACCAAGCTGGACACTTGCCAAATCAAATTGAATATCCTTCTAAACAAGCTCAACGACTTCGAAATCAATCACAGCAACTTCCAAATCAAAATGAGTGTCACTCAGATTAAACTAGAAACTCTCTAAAGGGACAGAATAATTTTTGTCCACGTAAATTTAGAATCATTTTTTTTGAAATTTTATAAAATGTTTCAATAAGAAAACACATTATTTGAAAATGTGTAAAAAATAAGAAAAATAATGGTTTAAACCCTGGTTCAAAGTGCGGGAAGGCATCAATTGTTTGGTGGTAAAGGAAGAGATTGCGCCATGTAATCGCACAGGTCGATGCGATTTTTATTTGATTGGTAGTAAAAGTTCTTGCGTGGAGCTACACATTTGTCAACGATACAACAAGAGCAATTGTAAAAAAAACAATATACTCATACTGCTATTTCGCATATGCAGTTTTACACTATCAAACAAATAAAAATCGCAACACCAGACGAGTGCACGGCGCGATCTCCTTTTTTAGCAACCTAAAAATTGCTGCTCTTTTGGACTCTCAAACACTCTCGAACTAAGCTTTATTCCATTATTTTCCCTCGAAAACTAACGATTTTGTAAATTTTTATGCAGTATATCCACTTACTGGGTGGAGCAGGTAAATTTTAAAAATTAAAAAAAGTTAAGCTCCACTTTCCTGGGCAAAAATATTCTAGCTTTCTCGTGGTGTCTATCGTTTAGTCTGGGAGACGCTCGCTTTTATTAGGAAGATGATCAGCTTAATATCAAAGTCGTCAAGCTCGTTTAGAAGCGTCTCCAATTTGATTGGAGAAATGCCCAATTTGGTTTGAAAAGTCTCCAATGGAGAAAAAACGCGATGAAAACAGTATACACTTCTCGATCTCTCAAGAACCGACCACATTTTGGGGTAACTTATCCAGCAAGGCTTCCAAGGATTTACAGAGAAGAAAAAGACCTGCCAGGAGCTTTTTCCCAACCAATACAAAGACATGTAGTGTAGTGTTGTTACCAAACAATCGAAGAATTGCCCAAGTAGTTTGAACCCACTCGGCGGATCAGGCGGCCTCTCCAGCGCAGATGTACTCATGCTGGCCATTATCTCCCTCAGGTTCTCCAACTCCACATTTCGGCAGCTCTCACATCCTGAACGAAGTCTTTATGAAGAAATCTCGTTACAGTTGCAGCTAATGGAAACAAGATTGAGAAAAACTACAACGGCTTTCAATTCGCTTCATTTAAGCCTGACGTGACTTTTATCGATATCATCGAAACTCTGGCGTTAGGTGAGACTCGAGCACGCGCACACTGCTATCCGGACAGGATGTTCATGAAAGCACTCCACCAGATTTTGCAGCGGTAAATGCAGCAGTGCATGTAGTGCAGCGGCATAGGAATCCTGCTAGGAAGACCGAGTTTGCGAGTTCGAGTTCCGCTTACCGCTGGAGTTTTGGCCGCAATAAAACATCCTTCTAACAGCTTGCTGCTTCTCTTCTGGTATCTCAAGGTGCTAAGTGGGGGCTATAGGGTGATCAGTGCCCAATTGAGCTTCGTTGATTTTTGACGGGTTATCAAAGAGGTGTGGTGTTTAACGTTATCATGATGCAACATCACGCACTTGCGATTGGCCAGTTCAGGGTGTTTTATTATGTTGCTGATTTCTTCGTTTGATTCCGAAGATGGGGACAGTAGACATTCAAAGCAATAGTTTGGTCTCCTGGGGCCGGATTCATCAACGACTTACGTAACTTTAACGGAGAATTGCAAACGAAAAGCTCAGATAACGCGACTTGTCGGCCATCATACCGCTTGATAAGCCACGTTATCTGAGCTTTTTGCTTACAATTCTCCGTTAAAGTTACGTAAGTCGTTGATGAATCCGGCCCCTGGAAGCATCTTAAGGGCGACTACACCCTCGCATATGTTAATGCGGTTGGTGAGATGGATTTCCCTTAATTCAAGGAAGAACCCAAACATCCAGGTTGTTTGCGTAAACAAGCTGTTCCAAGTGGAAGTAAACGGTTGAATTCGGTATGCCAAACTTCTCTGTCACCTCTCGAGAGGTCATACGCAGGTTAATTTCGACTGACGCCCTCATTTTGTCGCCATCAGTAGTGATTGTACAAAAAGTATGTGATGTACCTCGCACAATGAAATTTCCAGAGCGAAAGCGAGCAAAACCACGCCGACACTGACGTTGTGAGACAGGCCTTCCCATAAACTTCTCACAATATCTTCGGGCTTCATCGCCTTTTTGCCCTTTCGGATGAAAACAATGAAATATGCCGATAATGCTCTCCTTGATTACCCAAATTTTTTGATAGAAGATAGTACACAGCCTAACCTTTAAAACATATCATGAAGCAAGCCACGAAATCACTACTGCATAAAATTTGCAGTTCACGCCATCTATGGGAAAAACGCCATTAATTATCGAACAACCTAATGGTAGTCGGTAGTCGCACCCCCTCTCCTGGTATGAAGTCGCGTGAAATTCAGTCGTATAATTTGGGTGCCTTTATGGTACGCCATAATGGCAGTTAAATTATATCAAACACTAAATGGAACTTGTTGGGCCAGAAAAGGGGACTCGAAAATCCTCCATTCTCTTTGTCAACGACTCCAGGTCGCATTTAGAGCGTCTTTTTTGTACCGGCTATCGTTTTTCGAGTAGGTGCAATCCGAAAGCCGTTGACATACAAAAATGCTCCGTGGTCGCGCAGAATTTGGAGGGTCTGGAACGCCGTCGAGTCAGTTCTGTGTGCATCCAAAACGATCGGAGGTTCCCACCCAGAACAACTAAATTTTCCATCTTCCCAGGGCCGGTGAAGTGCTGCCACTCATTGGTTGAAGTACATAGAATGCTCGTCGCATCCTTCCAAAGCATTGACTAAGGCCGACATTCATTTATCCATTTTAGTATAAAGCACAGCAGATCAAACGTAGCGTCCGGTTTCTAGCAAATTCAAAATTGGTAAGTAAAACAGGGTCTCCGGAGAAACTGCTACTCGAATATGGGCTGTTAGCAACCACAGCAGAGTGTCTGACACTCCTGTCAATCCGTGAAAATCTTTGATAACCGAATTAGCACGTAATGAACGAAACGCACGTTGCTCTTCACCGACGAAAGGAGACATGGAGATAGAGCGAGACACGAGCCGAGAGGAGTACTGTTTCCCTGGTTTCCGGTAGAACTCCGAGTAAATGTGACCGTCCTCCACTTCGTTTGTCACGACGCAGTAAAAGGTAAAGGCCGACGAACATTTACACCTGAAACATGCTCTACTTCGGACTAGACATTGAGGAAAGTGAGTTAGAGACATCCACAAATGATGATCAGTTTCATGTCCATCTTGGAAGACCATAACGCAGCTTTTTACCAGAAACTAGAGGCTATACTCCGTGAGAAACATCGCATCTCAATTTGCCTTCGGGCCAGCTGTTCGGAGCGCGGATGGTGAATTTTCGTCCTCCCTACGTTATTATCATGACCGTGAGTCAAATTAGCTGAAGCATTTCTATCTGTAATGATAAATTCTTCGTAGAAGGAGTTTCGTTATCATTAGTAATATCTCTTTCTCACAACGTTTGCTTGAAGATTGGGGAAAGCCTGGCTATGGTGATGGAATGCTCTGATACGGGCGCGTATAAACTCAATGACGGCTCGAGCTCGACACTCGACATTGGTGTAGCAGCGACGACGAAGATGTGATGCAGTTAATCTTCTATTCTCTTAAATCGCTCTTTCCATCTAATAGTGTATGCTCTATCAAGCTCTATCTAGGTCATTACAATCACTAGGCTTTTAGATTATTTCCTATGTAACTCTCTTCGTATCGTGGCCGATTGTTATTATTATATAAAGATTTATATTCGATTTAATTACCCAAGTTTGAGGTTGTCCTGTAATAAAAGTGTGTGATCTACCACGTGGCGACAGAAGTACGAGTGCTCGAATTCGCAGTTATCACAGCTCACTTTCTGAATCAACTCTTTCAAGAGAAGTGTTCTACATTAGTCAAGCACTTTCAAACGAGACCTGCCATATGAAAGACCCTTGAATTATATTGTCTGTGAGCAAAATCTTAGCTGCCACTAGCAATGGAACCAGGAGTTACTGGAGTTCAAGGTGCCAGACTTCAGAGCATTCACCTATAGTCTCTAATGCTGCAAGCTGCAGGCAGGAATAGTTTAAAAGTGGAAATGACGAACGGAGCGCACGGCGGATGCGGATCACAGAAAAGCCCTAGCCCTAGAACCGAAGAAAAATAAAGGACGGCGCCAGTCAAAGTCAGAGACGCGCCGGCGTTCCGACTTTGACGAGAGGCTATCTGATTGCACATACAATGAATTGCGTTGGCTAACCGATGAACAGATTAGTGTTTCGTCCTCCCCAGACAAGCCTGGTATCAATTCACCTCCTCGCTGGTAGGGTACGCTTGCTTGGTCTACCGAAAAGTTCGAACCAAGAATCTCTACACGGGTGCACCCGAGAGCAGCTGTCTCCTCCCACTGCGCTACTAGGCCCTCTTGAAGCGATGGCCAAAAAAACCACAGTTTTCCCTTCCCGAGTAGGTCCACTACCAATAAGCCTACCAAAAAGGGATAGTGGATCTGGGTAAGGGTGGGCGCCGAACCAAGAACCCCGATCCCAAATGCACCCGACAGAAGGCGCCATCTAGAACTGCGCCACAACGGGACCGTTTTCGTTTCACAACTGTAGAATCTCAGGAGCTCCATTGAGTGATGTTATTAAAAAGATCCACAAACGTCACGGGTAATCAACTCAAGAAACTCGCAATCGTCTGGCACAATATCTCAAGAAATTTCAAGCACTAATTTCTGCATGCCCAATGCCGTGTATAGCTGCCATGGATTCTTTTCCGCCAGAGAGCTAGTCGCTCCGTACCTAACAACATCGATTATGTGCGACGAAGCGCCTTCCACCAACTCGTCGCCCTTGTACCAGTGGTAGGAGGGCGAAGGGAATCCGACGGCCTTGCATTGCAACCGCACGATGCTGTTCTCCTGCGTGATCGTGGCGACGATCTCGTCCGATTTCGCCCATCGCAGGGGTTCTGTAACACGAAAGTATGGGTGCAGTTCGATTCCTCGATTCCATATTTCTCCACTACGCATATGCTGCACTCCTTGGAAGAGAATTCGCAGACAACAAAGTGGGGGGGGGCTCCAATTTGCGCCACTTTGGGAACAAATGGCTTTCTACCACGCACCTCCAGCAGCCCATCAATCTACGAAGTTTTTCGCACGCCTCTAAATTTGGGGACAACACACAACAGTGCAACATAAAAAAAGATCCGGCAGATTTCAAACGACAACAATGCGATCTTGAAAAATAAGAATCTACCATTTTAACGTCGATTCGGACACTTTGAAAACCAAATTGGACACTCTTCTAAACAAGCTTGGCGCTCTTGAAATCTAACTGAAGATCTTCCTAATAAAAACCAGCTCATTCTAGATTAACTTGGAGTCTCTCCGAAAAGGTTACAATAATTTTTTTGTCAGAGAAAATTTTAGTATAACTCTCCCTGAAGTTTTAATTTATCTACCCAGGTACTCTCAAAGGACAACACTGCATTCTTGAAAAATAACAATTTATACCATTTTCGCATCGAATTGGACACTTTTCAATAGACACTTCTCCTCGACAACAAAAACAACTCTAAACAGCACACATATCCTTATTTTGATCGCTCATGAAAGTGGCATTTACAGAATCTAATAAAAGTCTCGGCGACCTCTTTGAATGCATGGCGCGATCTGATCTTTAATGCGCTTTACATATGCCTGCTTCTTTGCCGTGCTTTAAGGTAAATTCTAAATTATTATTTTTCTCTAAAAATTTTTAAAAAACATAACCTTGTTACACTTATTGGGGAAGGTAAACTAAAAAATCTAAGAAATCTATATCAAATTTTCTTGAGCAAGCAATTATTCTAACAAACTTACTGAGTCTATAGCTTAACCTGCTTGAAGGCCATTTCAATTTGGAGGAGTTCACTTTGGTTTTGTCCCCGCCGTTTTTTTTAACGATTCATTGCGGATTTCGCCGGCGGTCTCTTGCATAGCGCTGCACAGCATTCGAAAAAGAATGATTTTCTCTGTCAGAGCGTGCGTTGCATTTCTTTTGCGATCCTGAGTTTTGTCAATTTTTACGTCGTAAAAGTGAAAAAGTGGCCATCTGCGCAGTTGTTCTCTCCGCTTAGGTTTGGAATTTTTTGCGCACCTTTTTCTATCATTTGGATGAAAATGTTCTGTACTACAAGAATACGTGTTAGTGCTATTTGCTCATTTGTCCTGTATTGATTTTCAGGCCATCAAATTGTGACGTCCGACTTTCCCGTCCGAATTTTTACCAACAGCTCCTGCTCTGAGGTGAACTTTTTTGCTTGGTGCTATATGTCGTTCGGAAGGCAATGTCTTGCTCAATAAGAATTTGTGTCGCGTTTATTGATTTCTGTCGAATATCAACAAAATGCCGAAAAGAGAAAAATCATCTTCACCAACAACTCCTTCTCCTTCTTCAGTTGTTGATATTCGACAGTAATCAGCATGAACCAATAAACGCGACACAAATTCTTACTGAGGAAAACATTCTCTTCCAAACAACATACAACACCAAGTAAAAAAGGCCAACCATAGAACCGAGCTGTTGGTGAAAATTCAGACGGAAAAGTCGGACGTCCCAATTTGAAGGCCTAAAAATCAATAAAGGAAAATGAGCAAATAGCGCCAACATGTATTCTTGTAGCACAGAACATTGTCCTCCAAATGCTATAGAAAACTGCGCAAAAATTCCAAGCCTAAGCCGAGTGAAGCGACTGCGCAGATGGCCACTTTTTCACTTTTCACTTTAACGACCTAAATAATGACAAAATTCAGGATGAAAAAGAAATACAATATATGGTCTGATAGAGCAGATCATTTTCTTTCGAAAGCTGTACAGCGCTATGCAAGAGATCGCCGGCGAAAACCGCAATAAATCGTTGAAAAAAAACGGCGGGGACTTAACCTACATGGAAACCATCGACACTGAACTAATAACAGGAAATGGAGAGGTAAACGTAGAGGTGCTCAATTTCCGTCAGGATGAGCCACCTCTCCGTGTTCGTGGAACCGCTAAGGCAAACTCGTAGGCGTTCCTCTACGAACGGCTAGCACACTGCCTGGTCAGACCGGGAATTCAACGCAAGCGTCGATCAGCCTATCGTCTCACCGACGCTCGGCTAAGATCTACGGAATATCGACGGTCGAAGTTGATCCTTTGAAGCGTAAGTATAGGCCTTGAGGAAGCTTTCAATTTGTCCCTCCTTTTTTAAGTACCAATTACACGACGAACAAAGCCTGCAGCTTCTACTTGTTTGACGGAACTGACCTCTCAATACATTGTACTCCTATGCTGTGTCGGAGCGAGTTCTATCTGCGCATGAGATTCTTTTTGTGCATCGAATAAATGATTATAATAACTGAGGTGTTTACAAAAAAGCGAATTTTTCATTTCGAAGTCAAACAAATGTCCACTAGGTGTTTCGCAACATCAATGCTGCGCAAAAAAACCCTTGCGACTGGCACGAAATACAAAATTATAATCTAGACAGACCAGCCAAAGACTGGACGTTATGTACCAGTTTCACATTAAATTGGGCACTTTTCTAATCGAACTTGACACTTTTCAAACCAAATTGGACACCTTTCAAAACAGAACGATGTCTTCCAATGTCACCTACAGACTCTCCAGGAGTGCTAGAATAGTTTCCTGTAAAAAAACTTGGTATAACTTTTTCTGAATTTTTTGAATCCATCTGCCTAAATAGTGAATACATTGTTCAAAGTTTTATAAAATCTTTAGTTTTTAAGGAACAATTGTGGGTTGGAGTTTATTCTAGAGTACAAAAAGGCACCAACTTTCTTTGGTGTTAAAGGAAAAGTTCATGCAATGCACTGGGATTTTCACTTAACTGATAGCGGACACGCAGCTTATTTGAAACAGCAAAGTGAAGGTGTGATTTATACAATTGCTTTTGCTGTACCGTTTACAAGTGCGTAATTCCACACAAACAGAATTTTTGCTATCAAGAAAGTGAAAGTTGCGATATCCTGAATGAAATCGTGGCGCAATCTCTTCTTCTCGAACTGTAAAATTGCCGCCTTCCTGCACTTTAAGACTAAAACAAAAGAGCTTGAAATAGTATATTTTCCTTGAATTTTTTATAAAATTTCAAGCAGTGTCGAGCAAGTGATTATAAAAATTTCAAGGAAAACCACACTGAGTTTTTGTTGGATAAAAAATTGCTCAGACCCGAGAGAGTCTCTTATTCAGCCTGGAAGACGCTCGTTTTGATTCCGAAGATGTTAGGTTTGATTTCAAAAGCACCAAGCTTACTTAGAACAGTATCAAATTTTGCTTGAAAATTGTTAAATTTGATTTGGAAAGTGCTCAGTCTGATGTGAAGATGATACATCACTTCAAGTCGCTTCGATGTGCAGATACAGACTTCGAAATTGATGTGGGTCTGGAAGGTCTTTACTCAGAGTAAAGGCCCGCAAAATGAATCTGGAGGAAAAAGGACACAGAGGCCGCGGTGTCATCTTAACAATAGGCTTTCAGGCAACTAAGGATACCGTGGAAATCGTCTTTCATGTAAAGAAGAATATCACTCCACTGGTGCTCCATAAGCTGACGTCTCTTCAGGCGACCACACAAGTGGACATCTGTTTCTCTTTCCTTCTTTATTGGAAAAACGTCGATTTTTTACCACAATAATGTGTAAATCTACTATAAAGCCAATGAACCTGTGCGGCAAGGCAAAACATCTTGTAGAACATTTACAGGAACAACCAGTCTCCACAAACAGCCTTCGAACGTTGACTTCACTCTTGACTATTACCATATTTCCGGTGATCTATTGCAGCTGATGCCCACCCTACAGCCCTTAAAATCAATCCCGTAAACAGAACATCTGTAAAAACACATCACCAGTGTAAGGAGCTCCTCAGGAAGTCCGTCGTACTTCCGCGAAGGAGCTCCTGTGATCTCAAGCAGTAATGGCAAGGAGTGCGGATCGCGAGTTGACAATGTCCCCTTTCACACTCCTCCTTTCCTGTTTCACAGTAATGGCAAAATTGAAAGTAATTTATTTTTATGAAAACCACTGACTGAACTAGCTTATGCGCATGCACCTCATTTCAAAATCCCCTAGCCAGGACAGCCACCTTGTTTTTGATAGTTCCGCTAGTTTTTTAGTGATGTCCTCCGACTAGGATAGATCAGTGGGCACGAAGAGCCTTAAAAATCGATCTGAAAAATTCTGCCATAACCTTCTTTAAAAATTTACGATTCACCTGTCTGAAATAAGTGAATAAAGTGTTCAAGATTTTATAACAATGTTAACTTTGAGTTACAAAAATGTTAAGCTTATTTTTTGTGTGCCATAGGGTAAGATCGCGCCATGCATTTGTATAGCATGTTCCTATTCATTATTGATAGCTATTGATAGCAAAAATTCATATTTTCCTGCGAAATTACGTTTAAATCAAAAGTACCCAAAAAGCAATCGGGGTAAGTGGCCATATTTCCACTGTGCAGCTTCAAAGAGCAGTATTTACAGTTTCATTAAGATGAAGAGTTACTGCTGGGCTAATGTAGAGTACGATTTCTTGTAAGAAAAAACACACTCAAAACTGCGGCTATCTTGCACTTGAAAGTAAGCATGAAACCATTATTCAAACACACAAAATGAGACTAAAACATTGCATGCATTCAATTCATCGATCCAGGCGAAGTTATAGGAATTTTTTGATCGGCATTTTATTCTTGCCTACTCGGAGATTCTCCTTCAAGTTGGGAGACGTTCGTTTCCATTTTGAAGGCGTCGAGTTTTACGGGAAAATCGTAAGTGCCCGCCTTCATTTAAATCTGCTTCCCCACGACGGGGAAGATTTGGGGAAATACAGCATAGACAGAAGCTGTTATTTGAATGCAGTTAAAAATCAGGGTGCCTCCTAAAAACCGAGGACTGAACCACTTTTTGTTCAGGTCAATTTTGACGTGAACAGGAGCACATCACCAACGACGACCTCATACCACTACATCGTGATAGAGCACTAATAATTTCGGCACTATTGTACTTTCAGGACTCCAGAGGTCGAGGAGAGGTCGAAAAAAATCACGAATCTCACATCCATTTTTCCTACTATGCTAGAGTACGGTAGGCACGGGTGACTCGGGTCATGGCCACCGAAAGCTAAGATACTTCTTCAGAAAGCTGGAGTAGGTAGCTGCGTGTAAGGAACGCTATTCTCTAGATCGATTCGTGATCAGCGCCCCCAAATAACACACTAGCTAAAGTTTGGGTGAAATCGGTGATTATGACCTCAACAGCCTTTCACCCGTGCCTTCCGTTTGTTACCTACCGTAATCGGCCGAAAATTCGAAAACGGATGTCAGGTTCGTGATCAGCACCCCAAATAACCCCGCCAGCCGAAGCTGGGCGAAAAAATTTTTCAACCTTCCCTCGGCCTCTGGACGGATGCAGCTTGACAGCACAGATACGATGATCTCCTCCTACGGATTTCGGTACTTGCCGGACCTTCGCAGTGGCCAGGAATACTACCACATTCTTCCCTTTGTACAATCTCCAGTTCTCTGCTGTCCTTCACTGACGCGGAGAATAGCATAGCAGCCGTCTTCTGCAATTTGAAGGTCAGCGTGTACACTACGGATGAGTTACAAGTCGCTTCAGTGTGAAATTTAGAATAGCTCGCAACGACTTGATGGCTGCTTTGAAACCGAAACAGGTTACAGAGCTTGCTCGGGAAGCTTTCAACCTCCGAGTTAGGTAAATTTTGTTGCCGAATGAAACAAAGACTGCACCGAACAGCACTATTGTTACAACTCCGAAACATACTGCACGTACCCATCCGGTTTAAATGCTGTATCCCAACCCTCAACAATCTCGCTGACTGTTTATACTTTCAACGTCGAGCGACGCGATGGCATGTATAGTGGCTTGGTTGATCGATCGCTTTGTTCAATCAATTTGGCCACTTTAAATGGCATTGTGTCGTCCTGCGGCGGAGCATAAACGAGTCCTAGACCACGTCTATACTCCCCGCCCAGACGCGATGCCCTGTATAGAGGCCAAATTGATCGAGCGATGCGACCGATCAATCAAGCCGCTACACATGCCAACGCATCGCTTGACGCCGAAAGTATGAACGGCGTCCCACCGTTCAGAGATGGCGTGAAAGGTCGCGCGCGCGTCGCTCCGCCATCGATCGGCTTAAAGGACCAATCAACGCACTTCCCGCGAAAAAACGACGCGCTTCATTGTCGAAGTGAGAGGCAGTGCCTCATCTCCTGGCTTGCCTAAGGTCCCTCCACGCTCTCATCTTCAGACTCCCGAGTTCTCGTTCGTGCTATTCTGCCTGTTCGTATCTCACCCCACTCTTGGTTGCTGCCCATGGCGTGCGTTGGGCGATGTTCCTTGGACGTGTTCTCCCCTCCTATTTGCGAGTATCCAATGCTTAAAGACCGGTCACCCTTTGCGGGCGATAAGTCGACATAGTGTCGAGATAGATCCACGGCATATATAGCGAATGTCCGCAATACTAGAGAACGCCTACAGGTTTCTGTTGAGTGAGCAAGGATCGGGAATATCTGTCGTATGCACTGCACTCACTTAGTATGAACGTCTAAGCAGTGTTGGAAGTAGTCGCAGTCCATCATTCTAACAAAGCATAACGCCTCTTCGGCTAGTGTTGTAGCTGCGCGCTTTGATTTGGAACATTTAGGACCACAAACCAAGCGTATAGGATTCCCTTGAATAGCCCTGGTAAGGAATAGAAAGGCCATCAACTTGAGGTTGAATGAAATCGTCTAATCTTAAAAGATTTCAATAATTAGGAAGAAACTCCGTGCAGAAGCCCCAGTATTCCAAACTCATTAAGCAGAGCAATATCCGTTCACTTCAACTTTCGCCGAGGTTTCACAACATAGACATATTCTCACACCATCAGTCTCACGTAAAATCTGGTTAGACCCTGCTCATAGTGCGCGACGGAGGTGACAGGAGCGACTGAGCCGCTTGCGGAAAGTATACGAATCCATTAATGCCGAGTGATCTGGCAAAATAGGCACGTATTCTTTGCCCGAGTGACCAGTTACTCTTGTCACTCCCGCCGCGGACCGGGAAAAGGTCCTCGACTACGATAAGTATGGATGTTGCTCAGCAACACGAATGGAGCCCTCCCAGTGAAACATGCGCCCTCGCTTAAAAAAAAAGAAATCCAATCAGAAATAGGTCAACAAGTGTCTATGTTACTTGTAGACCCGCGTTCAGCGTGAATATGGATTGGAAATCACCGAATAAGGAAAATAAAGGTCTGGATACTACTCCGTGTCAAAGTCCGAGTAGTTTAGTTACGAAATAAAACAACCCCGCGTGGGATAGCCAACCAGAGGCCTGCAGTTTTATCCAATTCGGAGAAAATGCACAAACATCTCCTTCTCTGCAGTTGTAAACCAGTTTGAATGCATTCCTTCGATGGAGTTTATACTTAGACCACATGTAAGCGTCACAGAAGCTATCCATATCGATTAGGACGCGCAGGTAATCATAACGGCGACGCCCCAAACTGAAGAATGGATCCCACATTATTAGTTGATCCTGCCTATACGTGCATGCTGACCTGCAGAAGCATTTCCATACCTTCAAGCCACCATCGGAGACAAGAATCTAGATTACGGAAAATGCAGTGCCGACTTACCGTAATCCAAAATTGCGCAAGCGGTGTGTTGTGCAATCACGACACGCCCTGTTTCACGGGATTTTCACGCGATGTACAAGGAGCATGCTTTGGGAATGATTCCCAGCTGATTAAAGATAAGAGATAGTGCGAATTTGTTCAGATGTTTGGTATAAAACCAGCTTTATTCGAGGAAGAGCACTTAATTGTTAGTATCTTAAGGTTACCGTAGACGAACCATAGAATTTCTTGTGTAAAATCAGGCAAACCTTTTTCCTAGTCCTCCATTACCGCGGTTTCTTCTTCTTGGAGCTTGTGGTTATCGTAACATCTCGATTCTCTTAATCGTAGCGCAGTTGCACCGTTGTTTGTTTGTTGGCATCAGGACGAAAAAGTTTAAACTAGATAAATGAAGGAAGGCTAGTTACCGGAATGCAAATCAAAACCATATTTTTCTCCCATTCACTGTGTTTTATGTTTTATTTATCTTCAAGGCTTTTACATTGTGCTGCGTATTCTCATGAACAAAGTATAATCGCTTTACAACGCTAAAAGAAAGAAAACATGATAGTAATACCGCATTTTAACAGCAAAATGTGGACGAGTAGAAGATGTTTGCCTGTTCCACTCGAGTTTCTAGACAGGTGTTACCACTGTCCTAAACAGCGACTTCTTTATCCAGAATTCGTTCACAAATTCCAATTTCAGGCTCATAGTAGCCCGGGATTGTCTACATTCTTCACAGAAAAGCGAGTTCTTGTTTAGAAACACATTACTTCTAGTATATTACATGTCCCCAAATTCCGACCGTCCCCAAATCTTAGCATGACGTTGAACACTGATCGACTTCTGAACCCCTACGCATATTGAACAACGTGTTCGGAACGTCTTCTGAAACCCTACACACATTGGACGCCGTAGACCTTACCGGCAAGTCTGTAGGTTCCGATAGATTTCATTAAGATTGAGTCTGAGTACTATACTTCAATTTGAATGTAACGGCTTAAATCCAACAGCCTTAGACCAAACTAATAGAACAACAATGTTGAAGTGGACGCGATTCCTTAAGAAAATGTAGCAGGGCTGCATGAACAAAACCGACTGTGTGACACAACATAAGGAATTGAACTTCCCAACCCCGGAGCGCAATCCCGATCGGGGGGGGGGGGGGGATGGGGCAGTCCATTATGAATTGTTAACGATAGCTGCGGATCTGTACATACAACATGCAATGCAACATTTTGATACCTCAACTTACCTGTTACCCTCCTTTGGAAATTCCTAAAATAGGCGCTATGGTAGTTGGGGGGGGGGGGGTCACCTTGCAAAAAGTGTCACAGACACGAGAAAAGGTAACACACTGATAGTAAAGAAAACAACCAAACAATGCTATAGCTCTGTTCTGTTTCCGCGTCAGCGGAGGAGAGCACAGATTTAGGCAGGGGAAGGGACTCTAGGGTGTGGCTCGAGGGACGCGCCCGTGCTAAAATTGCCTACATCCTGGAGTTCCCTCCCTTGCCAAATTCGGAAGCAGGTAAAACACGGATCTGTAATCGAAAAGTGGAGATAAGACTGCATTCATATTCGCTATGTAGCTGCTCGCCGCGGAAGGCCATGGAGACCCCCCTCCAAACTACCATAGCGCCCTGAAATAAAAAAAGATTTTATTAGGGCACGGGCTATGAAGAGGCTGGAGCATGTTGCATTACTTTAAAAATTGAAATAGACTCCCCCCCCCCGATATGTACTGCACCAACCCCGGTTCGTAGGAGCAGTTCCAAAGCACATTCCCTTTGCATTAACTGTCTCCCGGTTTAGTAGCAGCTGTTGTAGAGTGCTTTCCCTTAGCATTCACCGTGAAACAGCGCGTGTCGTGATTGCACAACACACCGCTTACGCAATTTTGGATTACGGTAAGTCGGCACTGCATTTTCCGTAATCTAGATTCTTGTCCATCGGAGAATACCTCATGTCATATGAGTCACGCGGGGCTCCTTGCTTTATTAGTGCTGAGTACTATGTACTGGCCGAATAAACTGTAGCAATAACTGAGTAGCTGACCATGAAGAGAACTTAACTGTTTATTGGCCAATCAGTTTCCAAAGGCAGCGAACATAGCTGGATGCCAAAGGCGATCATCTCAGAAGGGTTGTTGTTCGTCAAAAGGAGGGAAACACCGACGAAGAACAATCACTGAAGAACCAGGGCCTCTGCCTATCGTGATTTTTATCGCTGTGGCCTCTCAGCTCTGTCGTTTATACTTTGCAACGAGTGCAATTACACTGCACGGATCTGCAACTAAGTGCCTGTTCATACTTCGCGACAAGAGCGACTTGTCGCCCGTGCAAAATATGCATATCGATTAAAACCGAGCGCGTGCCGCCAAAAAGTGTTCATACTCAAGCGCCGGCGCTGTCGCTCTTGTCGCCGCGCACGCCACGCGCGCTGTGTTCTCGTCGCTCCCGTCGCCCGTGCAAAACACACGAATCGATTAAAACAGAGCGCGCGCCGCCGAAAAGTGTTCATACTCGAGCGTTGTCGCTCCAGCCGCTCTTGTCGCTCTAGTCGCTGCTGTCGCCTGTTCATACTTCCGTGCGTTGTGCTCTTGTCGCTGCTCTCGCGAAGTATGAACAGGCCGTAAGCCCTAGCGCCGATTAGCGATGGAGCGCGGAAACCTTCGGAAACCTGTTCCCTCAGCCACTTATTCATCATGGCCTGCCTCGTGAAGCGTTTTAATGCGTTGTTTCGACAATTCGACTTCTTCTGTGGAGGTTTTATTAGGAAATTACTTACGCTGGTTTCTAGGCAGGGGGGGGGGGGGAGTCCAGGATGAGCTACATTCAAGCTGCTCGTGTGGAAACCGCTTTGCTCGCTGAATAGAGTCCCCTGCTGGGTTAGGAAATGACTTCATGCTTAGTTATGGAATGACTTTATGGTAGCTTCCAGACAAGTGAGGGCAAAAATGCGGTAAAGCATGAGAATCGGACCCCTGACCTCGCTGGCATGAAGCAATGCCAGCGAGGTCAGGGGACTCTATTCAGCGAGCTTTATCTTATGCGCCTCGAGCCGATTGCTGGCAGTGCCATCATGGGCGCACAAGAGTCCGCAAGCGCACAGCTTCCGCGCTTCATCGCTGATCCGCACTAGGGACCAGTTGCAGATCCGTGCAATGTAATTCCTGTTCTTCCTTTGCAGCAGCAGCAATAGATGATATCCGTTTAAATCGCTGCATGTTTATAGTCAGCAGGATTGATTGAGTCGCCAGGGCAAAACATACAAGTCCAAATACTGAGAGACCTCACGAAACAAATCGGTCTGTACTCCCTTCCCTTGATGTTTCACAGAGGACTTCACTCCATCTGCCGACTGACTGGGATCCCTATGAAATTCAGGGAGGAGATGGCGAAGGAAAACGTCCTCTAGCCCACCGAAACGGGGAATGCATACGAAACTCCTCCATGCCGCAATCAACTACAACGTGAAAGCCGCTTACTGAATTTCCTCGAGAGGATGAGTTGAGCCTGATCCATAGCGGCGCCATGATGTTTCGAGAGCGCTTGCAGCCGAACAAGTAGATCTCGGACTGACTGGCCACGATTGCTCCACGCTCGCAGCACGAAATCGCCTGGGCAAGGCTCTCGTCCGATTCTTTCCACCTCATCTTCACTGCAGGAATAGTGCTCGTTAACTTAGCCCTTTACTGCAGAATTATACCCATTTCTTGCTGCACTGACCTCATGTAGTAGATGCTGTTCCGATTCGTATCGACAATTTTTAACCAGAGATCGCCCGATGTGAGGCAGTTGGAGAGCAGCTGCGATGTTTTTAGGTTCAAATCAGCCAAGTTTGTGTCCAGTGATGTCATCTGGTCACTAAACGAACCTGCTTTAATCCATCTTTGCAAAGCACCATAAACAGCGATGTCGAACACAGACCAAACAAGTCGAGCGCTTCAATATCCCTGAATTTCGATAAACGATACCATCGAATTTCTGTGACGGCGAGATCATTTATGACCCAATTTCACTATTCCTCGGGTTCCATCGTAGGTTAGTGAGGTCTTTCATCTTTGCAGAATAGTTTACTGGAAGTTTTCGAAGGAGCGTGGTTAGCGCAATGAACAAGCGACTGATGTTGCAAAACCTTGGAGAGTCAGTGGCACTATGAAGATAACTGCATGCCAAGTCAGGAAGCGCCTTCACTATTGATCACAGGCAAAGGGTGCCACTATGTGATGAGAATTCCCATCCTAATAAAAGACTGCATGCAAAAATAGCAATACAAGGAACATGCTATATAAACATCACCGCTACTACAAAATTGGGAGGGTTGCCATACGCTGGAGGCTGAGTGGGCTACTAACAGGCACTCTTCGTTCTTCGACGGCCAGCAACCGCTTAGTGTAGTCATCCACTCTAGCATTTCTTGAAAGTTGGCTACTTCCGCTGACTTATACTCATGAAAAGGCAGAGATTTACTTGACTTAAAGAAGACCCTGATAAGGACGAACCTATGACCGAATCGCCAGCATGACAGAGGCGGTAATGCTTAACTTGCCAGACGTTGGTTCTACTTGTCCTGCAATTAGCATATCGTTTATAGCTAATCTTCTTATATAACTAGGAGTGCCAGACTACATGGTTGTTCTTCATTCTACTCAAACACCAGGGATAAGAGCAATTGCTTATGTAACTGAAGCAAGCAGCGTGCCAATTACAGCTGCTACGGGAGCACAGCTTGCAAAAATCACAGCAGTGCAATTGTATGGTCTATCTGATCGAAAAATCTATCTGATTTCACTTGATTATACATTCGGTACAATTCGACTTCGACACAGATCTACCATCATTTTCCTCTATGAAACCCCGGGAATTCGTTCTAAAGCTTCTAAAGTGGAGACGTTAAGCTTGAACACATATACTGCAGCTTTTGAAGGTCATCTAGCCTGTTTCGAAGAGTAACCTTTCCTGCGGTCGGATTCATCAGCGACTTCCCCCCCCCCCCCCCGCGGATTTAATGGATAGAGATGCCTGCGATGCAGCATTCATTTCCATCTCTTATCTCTACCCCTTATACCCGCGGGCTTAATTGTTTATGAATCCGGTCCACGTCCTGGAGAAAATACGGGAAGAGCTTCACGTGCTTCGTTTAAGTTTAAAACTGTATTACTACCTAAGCTGGTGGCTGGTGGAGAGTGATGCCTTTGTCACGGTATAGGGCGTTTGTAAATCCTCACTCCCAGGCAGGAGCATGACACCTTTGATGATCTTTTTGACGTTGGGTGCATCCTTGAGTGCAAATAAATGCATAATTGAAACGAGCACCATGCCGAAACCGGATTCTTCCTTTTGGGAGGAGGGCGCGACTAGAAAAGCGGGGGTAAACATAAACAATATAGCCTATTCCGGGAAGGAAACTGCTTACATATCCTTATGTAGGTTAGCTCAGTGTGTAGTCTCTGAAAGAGTTCACTTTCAATTTAACCATCGTTCTCGGAAAGCAGAGAAAGACCTCCCCATTGAAATAGATATCCTCAAAACCGAAAGTATCTTGTTAAAGCGAAAATCCGTCTTATACATATTTTTCGGGCTAGGCTGTGATGGCGCAGGTCTAGAAAGGAGGTCCAACCTGTATCTCTTCAATTTCCATCTGCCCGATAGCGCCCTTAGCAAATGAAGGTAAACGTGTTCAGCATTTTCATTCCGTAAGTTTTTGGGCAAATTCTGTCGATGTTATGAAGAGGATGAGGTTTGACTCCTGCTCCACACCTGTACCCACGTGATTAAAAACTTTTCTGATTAGATATAAGTAGAAGTCCGTAGGCGCAGATGACTTTCAGGAAATATTAGCCTAAGTAGCTATACCAAGTAGTTGTGCGCTGGTTAGGAGCGGTGAGTGCGCCCACCTAATCCCCGCAACTTCCGATGTTCTGCACTGGTTCAGAATTTGGGCAACAACTGAAAGGGAAATTATGGGACAACAAGGAATTCGTAGGAGATAGCAGATCGCACTCGAAGCACTCCACTACGGAAGGTAGAGGGTGCCTACGTTCTACCGCAAATACGGCAAACACTCGTTAGATTGGAATACAGCGCGACGTGCCAGGACGCGTCTGCGAACACGCGGTGACTCAACAGTGCGCCTCCAGCTTAAGGATTCGTGCCAAAGTGACCCACACGCTCTCCGTCGGGAGTTGCGACTTTCCCCACCGTTTTCGGAGGACACCTCCGGCGGGTCCCGTGCCACCACCAGCTCCATTGTGGCAGCGTGTGCTCCCGAGGGCGACGGGACGGCGAATGGCGATGCGGCTGGCACGCTGCCAACGGCCGCCTCGCCCTCGGCAGGGATTCTTGGCCGCGGCTGCGTACGCGGTGGACGTGCGCTCGGCTGCGTATCTGCGCATCTGTGTGCGTCGGCGAGTAGAGCGCAGAGAAAACTCTAGCCGGGGAGAGAACGCCGGGGCGTTGCAAATAACGCATACACAACACGGCTATCGATCGGTTTGTGTCGCCGATCAATACTTTGCTTCTGATGTTGTTTCCTGGCACTTACCGTGCCTACCCTAAGGCACTTAGCCAAGTATTGCTACGGAAAGCCGCTTGAATTTTTTCCGATCCTTGGGTGGTCTCAGGTTGCCGCGGGAGTCGGCGCATACGAAGAGCTGAGCTTGAAATAGTGATATCGAGGTGCTGCTAAACAGTTCTCCTAGTATTTCACATCAACTCGTAGAATTCCACGCTGAGAGCGACTAAGTTTCCTTTTAAGGCCGTAAAATTTTGTGCATAAATTGCGAACGACGAACGGCTGTCCCAGCCGCAAGGCCTTGAACTCGAGGTCACTCTGCTATGCCGCGTTGTGCTCATATCGCGGATTTGTATCGCATAAACGCGTGAAGATTTAATGCCGGGCAGAGGTTGGTTGCAGGTTTACGCCGGTTGATCTGCTTGCTGCCGAAGGTTCGTACAGACGTCGATGTCATGGAGCCGCCTGCGGTGACTTCATGCAACTCCCAGGGCTCCTCCAATGGGTTAGCATTGTTTTTTGCAGCATCTCGATTATTGTTTATATTAAGCTTCGCTAGATTTGTGATAAATCCTTCATTTCCAGGATGGAGAAGGTGCGCCGGCAAGCAGCGGACTATCTGCAGATAGATCCGTCCAGCACCTTCATCAATAACGCCACTCGAAATTTCGAAGATCTGCCGGAGAATTTTCTGGACACTATTAGTCCGCAGCAGAGTTCGCAGTCGCTTGGTCAACTTATGAACGACCATGCGAATAGTCCACAACTTGCTCCATTAGCGCCTATGAGCATAGGTTCCGAGCAGAGGTGAGGTCACATATTCTTCCATTGCTTGTGTTCAGTCTGCGATTCCGAGAATTAGTGCCTTCAGCGGCCCTTACATGATGTCTCTCGGGAGTCAGTACCAGGACCAGATTCGACACCCCGTTCTCGATAAATCGAGACTGGATAGGTTTGTGCCACAGTTCGTTGTTAAACATAATTTCGTCGTTTTCATTTGTTCATTTCGTTTTTGTAGTGATTATTTAGTTCTCATTTTCTTTTGAAATCTCCATGGACTATATTACATTGAATATTGCGTAACAAAGTCAGATCCTAGGGATCCCCTGAGGATATTCTAACTAAGCTTAATTTCCGTTCCTTCCCGTATTGCTTGCGCCATGCCTTTCTCCTCATTAACGGGAAATTTCAAGGTCCTCAGCATTCATCTGGGTGCGTGGTAGCGCCAGACAAGGTTGTCACGTGCAACCGATTCCGCTCCTGGTTTGATTTTTTTCCCAGGCCAACAAACCTCCCATCTCTCCAGGGTTGGTGAATTTTCAGACTCGTCTGGGAAAAATCAAACATTGGTTGGCAGCGCAAGTCCCTGTATGGGCCAAATCCGCATTCAGATGAATTTGTGATCCGCAGAAAGGCAATGCGGGGCGTATCTCGAAAGCTTGTACATAGGCACCTTTTTTGTTTTAATTTAGGGGCTCTCGCACTAAATGTACGTTTTGAGCCCCCCCCCCCTCCCCCTTAGGCACCCAATTACTTCTGCAGTTTACATAAACGTTTATGGTGACTGCGCCAGATCCTAAATCAATCGCTCATTTCTAACTGGACAAAATTGTGCACTTTTCATTTTCTTAGGCAGGTTGAGACCAGTGTTTGCCTATTGGCACCTTGTAGATATTTATCTGTGCTAAATATTAATCACAGTCCCTACTTCTTTCATTTCCAAGTTTAAAACGGGAAAACGAAAGGTTGAGCACTAACCAGAAGCTTTATCTGTGTTACTGCTTGTAGAGATGAGATCTGTTTTACTCTCAATTCACTACGTGTTAGAATGTTTGATAACTCTTAGCAAGGCCATGTCGAAAGAAAACGGCTTAGTCCCTTAACGCTTATTTAGTGGCTATTATTAACCGCTGTCTCGGGATATTGCAACCATAAGGTTTAGCTTCTTCTACAATAGGACGCTGCCTTTGAGCGAATAGATTTTGCTGATCAAATCAATCCTCTTTCTGTTTTGATCAGGTCTTGATGCTTGGAGATGATGATACTAGGGTGCAATGAAATTTATATACTAATGTTGGTGCTTAGTTGCTCTTTGAATAGTAGTGTCCAGGCTTATCTTTCTGGAACAAGGATTTTTGTGTTCTCAAAATCAAAGTGGATTTTTCTCAGAATGATTGTTTTTCACTAGGGCCTCAGTACATTGCAAAAAAGTCGTTGGTTAACACTGTCCTTTCGTTTATTTCATATATATTGGTTTGTTTAACAGGTTGTCAGTGCACGCCATATGTCCATTATTTTCGCTGCTCCTGCAAGCACCATGTATTCGTTCGAAAACTGAAAAATCCTTGGACGATGCGATTCTTATGCGAAAATTGATTTTCATGCACGGCTTAAACAGTTCTCGAACACTAAGCGAAAGCGAAAGTAGTCTCAGCGACGTTGTCACCACGAGGCTTCAGTTGAGTACGCATGGGGGGGGCTGCTATCCTCCATGACCGCCTATGTCTTTCTGTATCTTTTGCTTGCTGGGTCCTGCGAGATGGTAAAGTAGGTATTGGTCCGCAGCGCCTTCACCCGTCATTGTACAGGCCAAGTGAACTAGAGGTTTAGAAAGGTTACAGCTGTAAGAGCTTGCATTAGGTCGTTTATGCGGTAAGGTAACCATCTGAAACGGCATTTACTTGAACATCTGTTTCACCGCTAGCTGGTTGTTCAAGGTGTGTGAAAAGTATAAACGGCGGGCTTAGTCTATTCCTTTTTGGGATGCTTCACGCGCTGTACCTCTGCGGCATATCACAGAGACAGTCTCATTGTGTATGTGACCTGTACAGTGATTTGATGGGCAGACGATAGAAAAGTCATTTATCTGTCCTAGACAACTTGGTACCAATTCATCATCCAGAGGAATGGAAGGATTGGCTGATATGGGCTGGATCAGGACTGTGGGGTTCACTCGACAGTCGGCAAATAGACTGCGCTGCCATTTGGCCATTCGCTATGTACAAACCTTCACTAATTGATACAAAGCTGGGACTCACAATTTTTAATCCAGTTGACAGATCTAGAATTTAGACCGTTTATTTTTCAGTTTTTGATTAGCAGTCAGTTTTTTTTTTGTTTTATAACATAATTTTCAGCTTTGGAACTGGCCCAGCTGGTTTGCTTTCTCCCCTTCACCTTGACAGCCATACCCGCAGGCTTACGGGGAATTCTGATTTTGGTCGTCATGTCTACATAAAGGTGCGTTTAGAAATCTTCTATGTTATGAGTTTAGGTGTTTGATAGAAGTTGGAGTGGATGTACGAAGTTGCCGGTCTATCTTAGTTTTTTCTCCAGTATAAATTAACTTAACCTATATTGTCGATATCATTTAAGGAGGAAACAGACCCCCTTGACACCGCATCACATCACCTTCTCATGCAGCAGCAAATTCCGTTGACTTCGCAGCAGCAGCAACAGCAGCAGGAGCTCGAACGAATTGCGCAGGCTGAGACACCTCCAGCTGTGAGCAATGTGGAGCTGGCTTCTACTATGATTGCAAGTCTCATCGGAGAACAGGTACTCTTGGTCGCTTTGGAAAACGTTCATGCTTCCACTGTCACATTCTTACAGCGCACTTCGTCGCCGTCTCCTCAGAATTATTCTGTGGGTGTTCCGCATTCTACGGCAGCTATGATGCAGCAACGATTAGCAAATATTAAGCGGGACACGGAAGACTCTCTTGAGGGCCGCTCGAACGGTGACGACGCGGAAATGGAGCTGCAGAGACAGCAGTATACGCAGAAAGGTGTGCAAAAAGCGTTTCTCAGCATCGTAAGCGGCCTCCAACATGAAGGAAAAATTTCATTACATGCGCGCAAAACGTGTGTGTCGTGAGCAGAACTAATTGGGTTTCCCCGGGACTTCAAACACGACGGATCGTTTCCAACGTATATCATGTTCCGAACCAAGCATTCTCACCAATGTGTTTGCTTTAAGTATGCCATTCTCGCTATAAACCGGACGCCATTTCAAGCTGATGCCGTTGATGCCATTTCAGCGGAGCTCATCTCATTGAGTGATTAAAAGATTGCGAGATTAAAAAAAGTTGATTTAGAAATTGCTTTAGTACTCCAAAATGGTGACGGTGCTTAATTATTCATAAAACCAGTTTATACTGAAGATTTTTTTTTGGGGGGGGGGGTGATGTTATCGGTGCCTATTTTAAAGTAGTCGAGTGCTGCACGCTATGAGGTTCATTTTGATTCTTGGACGTCGTAGAGCTTCGCAGTGGAGACTCGCCTATCCCTTGTGTGTTTTTCCTTCCTTGACTGAACACTAAACATTACGCTAACAGCGTTGACACTGTCAGACAGGAAAACATGATACCTACCAAAGGCTGGAGCAGCGCAATCTGTGTGTTTGATAATATGGGAAATTTTTACTTTCTTTTGCGGTTATACAGGCATGAAATTCGTGCTTCAAAGAAGAAAGATTTTTTTTTGCACTTAGCAGGCTTGCTCCCGCTTCGAAAGGCGAAGGTGAGCACAGAACCCGTCTGTTTGGTCAAAGAGCGTGTGCAATCTCGAGCCCCACACAAGTGTCCTCAGTATCGAATTTTGCAGATATCCAAATAGATTAATCATGGCGGAATTGGCTAGAAACCCGGCCGAAAGCACAGCGTTCGACTTAGGTCCTACCTGGCGTAAAAGCTCGGATTGCAACAGAACATCCTAACATCTTGGTAATCTTAGTAGCCTGTATAACGATCACTTTGGGCTTCTAAACATCCTAAGCAGAATAATCGTTGTAACGATGTTACATTGTGATCAAAGCGCTAAACGCGGGCAGAATAATCGTTTTAAAGTCACACGATACAAGCGAACCTTTAAAACGTTTCGAATCTTTCTTTTTTTTTGAAGTTGAAACCTGGCAGTTATGTTAGAAAGTGTTCAGCTTGAACTGCGACCCGATTTTATGTGAGAGCTGTCTAGTATATTATGGAATGTTATGAAAAATGAATGGGTTAACCTAGTTTTTTATTTATTTCATCAAAGTCATAAATTTCGTGCATTAGCAGACGACTTTTGATTCTATAAAGCGAGCAACTACGTGGTAGGCATTGCAGAGCTGCTCCAATGTTTTGCCATAAACGTCATGAATTATTTGAGAACATCATAGCGGTTAAAAGACTGTGTCTGCGATCACTAAAGGGAAAGGTTGTTTCCAGTACTTCTTCAAGCTACTAGGTTGACTTTCCATATTCCATTTCCGCATTATTTAACTGCCTAACATTTTCGCTGTTGTCCGTATTGGTTTTACCATGTTCATACCTAGTACCTGAGGTAGTCACTTAAACGAAATGACGAGATTCTGTGGGAACACTTTGAACTGCAGAAACAAACTTTTTGGAGGGGTGTGAAGTCAACAACGCATGTGTTTTATTATATTGCATAGGCTTATGCTCTCAGAATTGCTGTCTGCGTTCGTTTTCGTATGTCCTAAATTTCGAGAAGTGATTATTACCGCGTGAATGGGCACTTACGTGTGTTGAATACCGTTGAAGTGGCGCAGTGCTATCATAAGCATCAGAAGCAAGTATACTTTCGGTAGAAGCATAGATGTGCTTGCCTAAAACAATAATTGGGATTTCCCTTGGTGTAGAGTATTTAAGGTGCACTTTGCTAAATAAGAATTGTGAATTTCATATCAATGAGGATGCAGTAAATTACTGCGTGTAGAGCGATGGTTCTAACAATGTTGTTGTAAGCAGATTGGTTGCCATACGATGCATGCATTTGCCCTGCTGCGAAATGAGCACTCCATGGTTGTGCATTGCAAGTGGTGCTTCTACAGCCAATATCGCCAGTGGTTCCCACGGGAACCGTAGGGAAGGCCTTTAGGTAGGCAGTTTCTGTAACTGAAAAAGATTGGCTGAAATAGCCCAACTCGAAGAGGAGTCTGCGGTAATGCAAATTAGTGATTTTTGGAACACGCTTTGAATTATTACTGAAGCGTGAATTGGGGCTCGTCGAGACTGGCCAGGGATATATTACAATCAACACTAATGTGTTCAGTGCTCTTTCATGAAGCTCTTCGCAGCGTAGGGAAGGTTCACTAGCCTAGTTGCTGTGGTTGATTGGGCTATTTCGTCTAGTTCTTCACAAAATCTGCTTATTTTCAATTTTTTCCTCGCTTTGCGTAGGCCCGCGTTACGAAGTATTGCGTAATGCTTCTTTCTTTCTTGCTGAAGCGAGAGCTTTAAAGATCTTTGTGACACGTCTAGATGGAACCCTGTCCGGAAATTCCTTGAATGCAATTCCTTCACCATGTATTTTACTAGGAGTTAGAGTTTTGCAAAACTCTGTTTTTCTTTCACTTTTTACTTCTTACGGTATCTAGCACTCCTTTATTATTTTATTTATTTATTTATTTATTTATTTATGTGCTACGCCACTGAGGGGCGTGCTGAGGATTTTAACAATAAAAGACAAGGTTAGTAAGGACAGAGTAGTGGGCGAAAAAAAAACTTAGCAAGAAAAACCAACAATACCAAATACTGGTTAATGGCAATACAACATTTGAAATAAAAGCAAAGGGTCAACGAAATGCGTTTTGAGTGTTAAGCATTACTCTCAGTCGATCCAACGGTAGGAAAACTATATCTATATGTGGATTCTACAGAAAAAAAACCATTCCAACCAGATCACGCTTAGATGCGACGGGAGCTGCAAGGGGAAAAAGTTTTGGAGCATACTATTATATCACGGAAAACACGCAGCAGTAATATGAGCCAAACCGCTATCTATAGGAAGGAGGACACCAGCCGGAGTAACTGTAAACGGACAATGTATTTCGCGGTGTAGTTTGTGATCCCGGTCTCCCAGGACACGCACCACCGGGCGGACTCCGTATCTCAGGAGTCTCATTATACTGGTACGCACCCAGTGGCGGCCCGGAGACACAAAACGTTCAATAAGTGAGACGAGGCATGCTGGATAGGAAAAAGGAAAAGTGGGAAACTGGGAGCAGCACGGAGTGTCCTATATGAAGAGATCAACTGCATACGCAATTTCAACCTGCTTGAAAAGAAGTTGCAAGCAAGATGCCCGCTAAAGACGATAACCCCTTGCAACTCATCAATCACAACTCTGCGCAACTTAGGTTAACTTTGATTGTCTCAGAAGACTGAAGGAGCATATGCTAACTCAACTCAAAAGTCGCCTCATGCTAAAACACTTGATCGGAAACTCAAAACAGTGACATAAATCACAATCTCTCTTCTTTTCGCCAACGCACGAAAGAGAAAAAAATCAGCAGATAAGCTTTCGTCAAGAAAAGTCAAGTGGATAAGCGAAAGTGCAAATATGAGACCATAATAACTCTCCTACTTCACTAGAATAGACGGAAGCAATTGTAATAACAAAAAAAAACATGTAGCAAGCTTCGCTGAAACGCAGTCCAGACCGAGACCCATCAGGTAGATGAAAACGCAAGTGGCAACCGTGATCTCATTGGCGGATGGAGAACGACCAGCCACGTACCCGCTCCGATCAGAAGTCTGGAATACCAAGAACTTGGAGCAGATTGATATTCTTCAATTTAGTTCTGAATACGGATATGTTCGGGGCTTCCAAAAGAGCATCGGGAAGTTTTTGCAGCCATCTAGCTCCCCGAAAAAACAGCGAGTTGAAGACCTTGGTGGATCGATTTCTGGCGAGTCTAGGATTCTCAACTAAAAGCGAAGAAGTACGCCCACGGCAAGGTCGGAAACACCAATATTTGCTCGGCCGTAGTTTCAGATCGCCTTTAAGCAACTTGAAGCAAAACACTACATCACTAAACACTCGTCGGTAAAGCAAACTTTTGAGATTGAAATATTTTAACCGATCAGAATAACTAGGAAGGGACAATGGATAGTTCGGGTCAGGTTTGCAGCGATAAAGTAATATTCGCGTAAACGTTTGTTGGACTTTCTCAATTTTCGCCTGAAGCTTCTTTGTATGAGGACTCCAAATCTGGGATCCGTACTCCAGAACAGGAATTACATACGCCTTGTACAGCTTCAGATATATAGAAGGATCTCGTACCTGTGTTCTTGAGCATTTTGAAGTTCTTTCTCTGATTGCTCTGGATTAAACTGCTGACAATTTCCGCTGCTTGATTTAAAGTCAGCAGAAGAAACAGTGACTCTGATTTAGGAAATGTTAGAATTGATTTATTTTCTGTCACCACGATGTCTTGTTGCGATCAAAACTTCTAGCGGCAGGCGGGACTCGAACCCGCACCTCCCTCTGACCGGGCGGGAATGATTTATTTTCTGGCGAATTCTACTCTTTCTTTGGTCTGGTTTACATTTTTTCAGAACAATTTCGATGGATATACAGACTCTAGTAGTGGTCTTTTACCGGTGATTGATGGGTGCACTCCACTTCTTTTACGGGTTTTCTTTAGACCGGACTACCATCCTGCTACCAATTGTGGTTTTTTGTAATAGCGAAAACGTCTAAAAAGGGAAAGAAACCGAGCTACAAAGATAGCCTACCTCATGCGGCGTATTCTCCTGCTTGTATTGATATTTCTCGCCTTTAATTACAGGAGATCTACGAAAACTTCAATATGACCGAAAAACTTGTTTATGAACGAGCCCGAAGTTTGATTGCTGCTTGCGCTCTCCACTTTTTGGTTCAAAGTTTTCAGCGTTCAACCCTTTTTCTTCACGAAATGCTTCGTGACTCTATCAGTTCGAGAGTGACTCTATCATAGCTTTTTTATATTCCGATGTGAACGGTTTTCGAATAGCTCATTATAAACAGTTAATTTTAATAGCAGTCCATTAGTTCCCTGTCAGACGATAAATAGGGAAATGAGGATGTTATAAATTTGGTGAACTGTTTGCTTGCCTATGGATGTACACTGCCACGGACTTCGATTCTTGCCTAGTTCCACCAAGACGTCCATTTCTCCTTGGCCTGTTATTTTGTATTATATATGGTAATGATAGGGTCTCTTCGAGAAAACAAGCTGAAAGAGTGCCTTGGCCTAATGTGTGAGGTAACTCAATGTCGCTTATAAACAACCCCTATGTAGTTTTAGCGGCGCGTCGTGTGTATTCCACTAAGGACAGCAACGATCCACTGAACGCTGAAATCGACGACGACATCTACATAGATACGAAGGAGCTGTGCAAGAGAATAGCTTATGAGCTGAAGCAGCATTCAATTCCGCAGGCCATCTTCGCAGAACGCATCTTATGCAGGTTTGTGGTGTTGAACCGAAGTTAAGTACAGATTTCTTTTAAACGAAGGTAGTAGTCACATACTTGCAGAAGCCAAGGCACGTTGTCGGATCTGTTGCGAAACCCGAAACCGTGGAACAAGTTGAAATCTGGCCGGGAAACATTTAGACGGATGTTCAACTGGGTGCAGCAGCCGCTCGCGATGCGACTGGGGATTCTCGATATGTATAAACAAGGTACGATGAGAACTCTATCGCGTATATTTATCATCTTTCGAGTAGCTCTGGATTCGATCAAGTGCTGAAGAAGCAGCATTTCTTGTGGGACCTTAGTGTTTGCTGTTGATCGCTGCTGTTACTTTAAGAAGGAGATGAGCAATCGCTTGTTGTTGGAAAACCACCTGCAGGATGTGGCATGTCTCCTCCGACACCTGCTCAGAACGTTCGACACTCTTCGCGACGAAGTCTCGGTGATCCTGATCAGCCATCCAACAAGCGGCCGCGGCTAGTGTTCACTGACATCCAGAAGCGAACGTTGCAGGTACATCACTGCTTTCTTCTTTGTTTGTGTACTCTTTGTCAGGTACATGAAGTGACATCAGGTTTTGAGAGTTGAGGACCCTAAACTGTTCTACCTGTTTTAGTTAACATGCTTAGATGGACAAGAATTTTCGGCAGCATGCAGTGTCCCAGAAAGTGACCCAGTCCTAGAAAATGTTATCACTGTTTGGATGATTGTGAAATTGTAAGATAACCGTTTTAGCTTTATTCGTGCTTTATAGCCTTTTAAAGCGGGTTATTTCCGGCATGTTAAATGCTGAGATAGCAGCAGCTACTCATTCAATATGTCGGAGGAGACACTTTCTCCAAGGGTGGCTCTAGGAAACAACGGGACTAAACATCATTGTTTCCCTATTTCATCTCATATTTTTTCACACTTTGTTGAAAGTAAACATCGATCTGGTTAATGCTAAACACGCTCTGAACTTAGTTATGTTCGGACTGTAAAATTGAGTTCTCTAAGAAAAGAGGTCTTGAAACTAATTTATTTTGTACACAGACAACCACGCTAACAAAGGAATGCAAACAAGCAGTCAAAATCATAGTGGGTACCAAGAAAACAAAATAAGCAAGAAGCGCCAACACATTTAGGAAGAAACGCTAAAGAACAATATTTGAACAATATAATAAAGGGGAAAACTTGTAAGCTGCATCCTTGAGTGACCGGTTAAGAAGTTTTTTTTACAATGTCTTAAAAAGTTCGGTGTGTTTCCTAGATAGTTTCAAAACTTCAGAGCTTTCTGATTAGGTAAAAAAAAAACAGACTGTGTACTGCTTTTTGCTGCGGGAAACAGGATTTTCCACTGACAGCTCGTTGTGGTGAATGAAGAAGTATAGAATTCCTGAAGGGGAATGCTATTGAGACCATCTATCATCTTTCATATGTAGTGATTGAGTCGCACTCTTCTTCCTCCACGTTAAAGCGTAATTAAAGTGGGCAGATTGAAGAATTTGCTTCGTAAAACTGGTGGAGGGATGGTGTTGTAATCGTACCTGTGTTTGTATCCATATTTTTCTTGTAAGGCTGTTTTGCACAGATTCCAGCATGGCGATTTATCTCTTTATTTCGATCTGAAAGTTGTGGTGCCATATTTTAGAACTGATATCACGAACGGCTTATCTGCACATAATAGGTGTTACACTGAATTTGTTCGCAGGCATTAGAAGGTGTAATGTACAATTCGATCGCTTCTTTTTGATAATTTGAGCCTTACTTGTAGCATAATTAGATTCACATTGGACAGGAAACGTAAACTATGATAAAATTACCACTTGCTACCAGAAAATCTTCGAATAATTAACTCTGTTAGCGTTATTTTCTCGTACCTCGGATTTTTGGATGATTCGAATAGGGACATCTAAAAATGATTCATTCGGATCGAATGTATACTACCCTGTAATCTTGAGTACCAGTGGAATATGAGAAAACTGCTGCATTTCGCGAGCAGTTGACATTTGTACGGTTCTGTTTTTCATGGTTGAGATTATTTTCCGTGCAGAACTATTTTGAAGACCTTACAGCGCTGTTGTTTGGATCGCTTTTCGAGAGGGATTTTCTAAATATCTTTGTATCAAATTTGACAGTTAATGCACATATAGGAACGCAAAAATGAATTAGTTATTGGTCTTTGAGAAGGAGACCTTTGTAACACTTAAATCTTTCAGATTTTAGGGGTTTTCGTGTTTTATCGACATTTTGATGGCAATTTATAGGTACTTCTCACTATAAATTTTTGGGGAAGGCGATTTTAAAAAATTTCTTACCTATCAACATAGGAAACTGTTATTCAGTGGCACCGCTCGCACTCGATTTTGAGTTTCATGTTTGGATGCTCCGTGTCTGTATAGGATTGGTAGGAAAATTCCCTGGGGAAGATAAAAGACTTTCTTACCGTTGTGTGTTCCAAACGCGCGTTTAAGCTGATTACGTGGCATCCATCTTATAGAAGTAGCATATGCGGGGCATCACGTAGGGAATTCTTTCTTTCTTTCTTTCTTTCCTTTTTCTCCTTTCTTTTTACTCTTTAGATATAAAATTGGCAGCGTTCACTGCCTGAGTGTGCATTATTTTATTGGAAAGCGGGATAAGGATAAATAAGCTGTTACAGTTTATGGTTGATAAGCTTGATGTTCTAGTTTGTAGAGTGCGGTGCAACCTGAAGTCACAGGCTACGTGTTGATTTAAAGGCAGTGTTTTTATCCAATTTATTTTTGGGTTGAGCGCGCTGTAGCGCATACCGAGGGCAGGCATGACTCGCGCATAGGTTGTTGCTTCGGGCCCGTACCAAAGATTCCTACCACCTCGCCGTGGTCAATTATTTAGGTATAAGACTTGTCTGAGAAAGAAGAAGTATGTCCATCATCTGGCCACTGCAAATTGTTCTGTTAGGCCGAATATTCATTGAAACTGCCGTCCGATATCCCGTAATGCTAGCGTGTTCCGCAAGGGGATTTACTAACCCAACCTTTATCTTCGATAATTTCTATATTTAATTTATTGGATTAGGATCTCTACAAAGTGCAGCAGAAGATGGGTTCTCTTTCCACTTTGTTTCATTGCGCTTCAGCGGAATTTTGACACGGCACGCTTCTTAGTGCCCTGCTCCAGAGAGAAAGAGGTTTCTCAATTTTTAGAACTCCAGCGAAGGATAATCGATACTCAGTGTTGTACAAAAAATATCGTATCTATGCTAGCCGTGGGTAGAGGGGAGGGGCACTTCTTTCTGTTTAACAACGACGACATAGGCCTATGTTATACTTCGACGACGCGTCGCCGACGCTGTGTTGCGCGGGCTGCTACGCACTGCGTAGTAGCCCGCGTAACACTGTCGCCGACGTCGCCCACAACAGCGTCGCCGAAGTATAACATAGGCCATATTCGACAGCAAACTGTTTTGCAAAGGGGTCACACTGAACTAGCTTTCCAAATTCCCTTCTTTGCAACTTCTTAGCGTTGAAAGACCATATTGTTTGTTTTACGTTCCTAGCAGTACCTCCGTCCTCCGACTAGGTTAGTTCTGAACTTTTTGAGTAGTTCTGTTCTGACGAACAAAATCTATCTGCCTCAAAATTACCTCATTAATTGGTTGCCTAATTCACTTTTCCTCTTGCCCTGTTTCTGGCCTTGTGCTGTTAAGGCTCTGTTATATTTGTGCTTAAAAAACATGGGTTACTAACAGAAACAGTGTTATAGTTTTCAAGTTTGAGGCCCGTTCTTGAGATCAAGTTAAATGAATAATCAAGACCTTTAGGATGTGCATTTGCGCCTAGTTTATGCCACATACCCTCAACATTGAAATTTTAGGCGATCTTCAAAGAGACGCAGCGTCCGTCGCGTGAAATGCAGCAGACCATTGCCGAGCACCTCCGCCTTGATCTCTCCACAGTTGCCAACTTCTTTATGAATGCCCGTCGGCGGAGCCGAATAGGTCCGAACAGTGATGAGCCTCAGCCGTATCAGCAGGTATGGAGACTGCTAGCTTTTTTGGCTTCCAGCGAATGAGAAGATCGAGGACTTCTGTGATTACTGATGTGGCCGTTTTTAGGTGCGCCCCATCTCACCGCCACCGGACTCTCCACCCCCAGCAAATGCTAGCGCAGGCCCAATGGGAAATGGACCACCTTCTGCTCATGCGCGTAATCGACGACAACCAGCGAGCATGCAGCACGTTGAAGCCACGGTAGGCACCGATTTATTACTGCTATATGGTGTAGAAAAGGCAGCTGGGGAAGTTCTTGTAGCGGGGTTGATCACTACTGTTCATTTATCCGTCCAAGCAGATTTTCGCCGCTCTAGACGCACCGCAATTTTTCCAGAGCACCTAGTAGACAATGGACATTAAATGAAAAGTATGCAAACCAGACCTTTGGAAATTGATTACTCACAGCTATAGACAGAGATAGAACTATCATCCATCACTTGGATTTGATTGCCATTCATTCTCCGATGGCGTCCGTCCAACGCAATGCCCACGAAATCCACATATTTATTTATTTTTTGCACATTTATTTATTTATATCCACATCCCCCTCTTTGAGACTCGGAAATGGTATGGCGACGGGGCGGGTCGCCGATAACAGCGTTCAGGAGGAATTTGCATGAGTGGCCTCTGCGGGAGGGAAATATCAAAAAGGTTGCTTTACTGCTGAGAGAATTTGAATTGCGCTATTTTCCCACCCGACTTGAGAACTCTGCTCACTTATTAGTAGCGTTTTGATACAAGCTAAATGTTAAAAACTCCTGCTGAGTGCGGGCCTGGTTTATTTCGTATGGTTCAGGTGAGCAGCGTTGCGGAGTCGGCAATTCAGTACAGCCGTGAACAGGCTGCCCACGATGCTGCTTCTCTGCGGTCGAACTCCATTGACGACGACGAGAGCTACAAAGTATGCCTGTTTCAAGAGAATCACCGGCCTTTAACGAACACTGTTCAACTAGTCTTCTACAGATGTATAAGATGAATGACCCACTGGCCGATGATACCGGGATCTCGATTGTGGCTGGAAATGTGCACGATGTGTACAACAACGGTAGCGACACGACTGTTGAGGTGAGATTTTGACAGGAACTGGCATAGGCGGTTTTCATTTGTGAGCAGACGCAGCGGTAGTTGAATTGTAAGCGCTGTGTTAATTGGCTGGTTGGATTTGACGATTTCTAAAAGTAAAAAGTGCCTACTATATCCACTTTTGATTAGTGGTAGGATCTGTGCTCGGGATACTCTTGAGTTTGCTGTCCTAGTTCGTTTAATTATTTACATTTTACATTTATTACATGAATACGCATATACAGTACAACTGCTCACAACACTAGAGCAAAGAAGGAAACAGATCAACTAAACACAACTATTTAAAAAAGAATGAGAAAAGCATAGAGCGAAGAAAGAAAAAATATTGGGCAACAAAACCAAGAAAGAATGAAACACAGAGTGCTTCATAGTTCCGCCTGCAGGTAACGATGGACAACTGTTTTGAACTTACTAAAACTCTCAGGAAGCTGGTTCTTCTTGATAATCTTAGCAAATTCTAACGCACCGCGACAGGAAAAGAATTGTCTCCTCAATGTGGTTCTGGGTCTAGCGATACATAGCTTAAATCTGTTACCTCTGATTTTCGATGGCATCAACTTGAACAGGTTATTAGATCTAATGGAAGCCTTGCCACAAAGACTTTATAGACGAGAAATAGATAATTTCTTTTCCTCCTAGTGGCCAACGACTGCAATCCCAATATCTTGTTACGAACAACACTGTTAGGAACAGTACCATAACTAAAACCGAAGGATCTAAGAAAAATTTTTCTAGTGAAGCTATTCTGAACACGCTCTAACCTTGCTATGATCTCCCTCTTATGGGGACAATAAACACAAGTACCATACTCTAGCAAGGATCTAACAAAGACCTTGTAGGCCCTCGTTAGAAGCCTAGGATCCTTAGACAAGAGAGTTTTAAACAGAGGAAACAGTCTTTGATCGGCTCTGGCAGCAATATTTTTACAGTGCTCATCGAAACTAAGTGCATTGTTCAAAAGAAAACCTAGATCTTTAATTTCATTTACTGTTTGAATTCTAGCTCCGTCCATAGAGTAGCTACAACTAGGGTTATCCTTGCCTAAGTGGAGTACCTTAGTTTTTTGAATAGAAAGAGGTAAGTCCCAAGCTTTGGACCAGTCATTTATTATATCAATAGCATCCTGCAGACGGTTGTCGCTGATTGCTCTAAATCCATCGTATATTTTCATGTTGTCCGCAAAATTTTTACATCCTACTGAAGAAAGAAAAAGAAGCGACGGAATTTCAAAGGAATAAATATTAAAGAGTATGGGAGAAAGTATCCCACCTTGAAGGACACCGCTGGGCACATCAAGGCACCTGGAGAATGAATTATAAATGCGTACTTGAAATGACCTTCCGTTGAGAAACTCTCTCAACCAACTAATTATCAATGGATGAATGCCTACTCGATTGAGTTTCAGGAGCAATTTCCTGTGATTAACTCTATCAAATGCCTTTTCAAAGTCAAAATAGACAACATCGACATTCTCACCCACATCCAGTGAGGATGTCCAGTCATCCAACGCCTCAATCATCTGGGTCACAGTGGACCTCTCACTTCTAAAACCATGCTGATGTGGGGACAAAACGACTTTGTCCTCTAAATACCTAACCGACACCTTTTTAATTATTTTCTCGAAGACTACAGAGTACTGATGTTATGTTGACTGGTCTATAACTCGCCAGATCGGAAAACGGAGGTTTCTCTCGAATAGGAGTGCCCAATGAAAGCTTCCATGACGACGAGTAGCTTGACTGCAGACAATCTCACGCGCCGAACGGCGGGAAGGCAGCTCAAACGTTGATCCAAACGAGACGTGAATTATGATTCAAATTAATAAAAGTAATTTTAAAAACATTGATCTTGAAGCAGCAGGAGTTTCCAATCTCTGTCGGAGTGCACCAGCGATCTGTGCTCTCCCCACTGCTCTTCGTGATCGTCATGGATACAATTACACGCTATCTCCAAAGGGCAGCTCCTTGGACGCTGCTGTATGCCGATGACGTCATGCTTGCATGCGAAGACAGCAGAGCTCGAGCGATAGGCACAGGCTTGGTGCTATCGCCTAGCATTGTTCGGACTCAAGCTAAACGTCAAAGAGACGGAATACTTGACGACGGATGTGAATGAGCTCGAATCTATCAAGATCAATGGTGCTGAGCTCTCACGAGTCACATCTTTCAAGTATCTTGGATCAACAATCACGTCCGATGGCAGTCTAAAGTTGGAGGTGAATGCACGTGTGAGTACAGCCTCGTCCAAATGGCGTTCGTTGACTGGGGTGCTCTGCGACAAGACAATACCTGAGTACCTCAAGTCAAAGGTGTATAGAGCAGTCGTCCGCCCAGTAGCGACGTACGGTGCTGAGTGCTGGCCCGCGACGAAGGAAATTGAAAGCCGCCTCAGTGTAATGGGGACGAAAATGCTAAGGTGGACGGCTGGAGTAACGCGATTGGACCGCGTTCGCAATGAAACCATGCGACAAAGGCTCGGTGTCGCCTCGATAGCTGACAAGTTGCGCGAAGCACGTCTATGATGGTATGGCCACGTCCTTCGCGCTAACGACGACACCATGTGTAAGATTGGCCTGAATCTTGAGGTCCCTGGAAAACGGCCTAGAGGACGCCCGAAACAACGTTGGCTAGATACGTTGCGTATGGATTTGAAGTTAGCTGGTGTCCATCCCGACCAAGCGTTTAATCGGGAGAAGTGGCGTCACCAGACCAGAAGAGCGGGCCCCGCCACCAAGCGGGACAAACGCTATTGAAAATGATGATGATGATGATCTTGAAGCAGTCAGCTACTCATTAACGACCATCTCTGGTTTAAACTTTTCTTTTGGTCTGAGTGACTCTTGTCTCGCACATTAAAAATCGATATGAGTGGCACATAACAACACTTTTATGGGAGAAGACTAGAGATTCCTGGATCTGATTCCTTTAAGATCTAAGCCGTTTTACCTTTGCCGTACACCTTTAATATAGGCTTGAAGAAGGTTCCGTGGACTGAAACCTCACTGGGTTCACTGTTTCGGGCTCGATTGGAGAAAACATGCAGGTGCAACTCTCATGCAAAACCCTTATCAAAACACTAGAACAGAATCTGGAGAATCCGTTCAAAGAGTGGCGCGTTCGCTCAAGTTGATATGGTGAAGCTCTGTCTAGTTCTACTTAGATGGAAAATTTGTAGGAGCCTACACTGTTTTAGTAGACGACTATATCGCATATTCAAATCTAACCGACTTGCTTTCGCCCTACATCGTTATCTTATGTGACGTCAGTGTCAAACTAGTTCCAGTCGTCCGGAATTGCATCCGAAAAAGCGTTCAAAATGGAGAACATAGAGTGCGGGTGCATATGCAGTGTAACTACAGAAACTTGACGCTTTGAAATCAGTATAAACATCTTCAAAATCAGAATAAAATATGCGTCTTCCAGATTAACTAGAGACTCACAGGAAGTTAAGGGGAATTCAATATTATTTCAAAAGTTTTAATTCATCCGCCCCAATGGGAGAACATGCTGTTTGAACTTCTGTAAATTTTTTATTCTCATGATATAACAGTGAACTAAAATTTGTTTTAGAACGCAGAAAGGCAGCAGTCGTATAATGTGTTTGAAAAAGAGAATGCGCCGTGCACTCAACTAGAACGTTGCGATTTTCGTTCAATTGATTGCAGAAATTCCGTTTTCATGAAGTTACAAGACGTAAAAAGACATATGCTCGCTTAGCTGTTTCAAAGAAGAAGCATTTACACTTTCAGTCAAGTAAAAAACGCAACGATCTAGCTGAGCGCATGAAGTGGTCTACCTTTATACACTGTATGATCGCTCCCTTCCTTCGTTTTAAAAGAATTTAACTCATAATTTTCCTGAAAATTTTAGAAGATCTGGATCAACGTGATCACTTATTCTGGAGGTATTTTTTAAAATTTCATATAAATTCATACTGAATTTTCCTTGAACAAAAATTGATCAAGCCGTATTATTTGTTTATTTATTTATTTATCAGACATGAACATAGTCATGCATTACATAAGCAATGACAGAAAAACAAATACTAGGTCACACAAACTACAACAAACATAAAATTAAACACAGCACATTTAACATAACTTTTTACGTACCACTAAGGACTTGAACGAACTCACAGACATGGTTATGATATTCTCATCCTCACCTAATAATAAGTTCAAGTCTTTAAGTTTTCTATAAGTGAGGACGTTTGGTCTCGCCTGCGATTTTGGAATAGGAAGGTAAAGCCTTAGGTTCCCTCTCCTATTCGTAGTCAGAGGTACACCAAAAAATATCGTGGGATCTATTGAAATTCTATTTGTAAGAATCTTAGACATTATGGTCATGTCGATCATCTTCCTTCGACTGCGGAGGGAAGGTAACTATTAAGGTATTCTCTATTTTAATGTGATAGCTCAATTTGATTTTGAAGATGTTAAGTTTGGTTTCAAACGCGCCAGGTTTGCTTAGAGTAGCCCGATTTGACATCAAAATGGCATATATCACCGTACTTTTGTGGTGCCTTTGGTAATGCTGTCAGTTCGGAAGACATGGGAAGGTGAACGTCCGCTGGCGATCCGCTTCAAGGCGTCCACACTCTTATGCGGCAACGCCACTCGCCGCTATGGTTAAGGATAGGGCAGCGGCGTTGCCGCAGAAGTGTGTGGGGCCTTTACGCAACCAACGCTCGAGCTATGCCTTGTAGGGCTTGCTGTTGTCGGTTGAAGAATAGCGCAAACCTTAACGGTGTGATATCGGTGAGGAGTCACACGCACAGAGGCATTAATGTGCGGCTGGTATTGTTTGATAGCAGACTGTAGGCGACAGTGGCTCAGTGCTGGAGTGTAGTTGTTATGCTGTTGTCGCCACATGCATCTAATCGCTGACCATTTCAGTCGTTAACGTCGATAGGCGCGTCTCCCGTGAATGCCATAGATCGTGGCGTGGTTAAGAAGGAGAGCGACGGCATAGCCGAGGATGCGAGCACACAATGACTGAGAGCGGCGGCTGTTTACCTCACCTCGTGACCAAACACAAACACCATTTTAACCACTTGCCATTGGATAGTCAGTTGAGTCGTGTATAGTCCGGACGGATTTCGTGTTTCGTTGTTCCTTTCATTGCTGCAGTTTCATCCCCCGCATGGAACGTGTGGGTGTACATAGAGCGTCGCTGGGGTTGCCGACAGGCCTCTCGGCGGCCTGTCGGCCTCACTTCCTTCCCCTTTCTCTAAGTCAGCCTCATAGCACGATGGCGTGTTTTGCATTTTTCGCACGTTGTGTAGCTGTTGTCATCACAGCGCATCGCTTCTCTCACCTTTCCGTTGAATGCACGCGTTTTCCGCGCTTCGCTGTGGCTGCGCACAATGGGCGGGTTTACCATGATGATGATTATGGTCGTGTTTTGTTTTCAATCCCAAAGTATTCTCTCATTCAGGCTTTTAGCCTTCTCGGTGAAATTCAGCTTCATTTTGGCCTCATTTTTTACTCGTCGCGAGTTTGATCACTAGAAGAGGGCAGCGTAGGTGTTCGTAGTTTTTGCTGAACGATGTTGGGAGTCGTCTGTTCCTCGTAGTCGTACCTTTCTTCCGTCGCTCTCTCTCTCTTCCTCCCTCGCTCTCCGTTTCAACCCAACCCTCTATTGTGCTGTGATGTGTGATTTCCGTTCAGTTTAGAAGACGTTAGGGCGATATGTACGTATCGTAGCTTCGGTCTGGAGTCGAACAATCAAGCCGTCTTCCTGTGCATCTTGACATGTCCCTCATCACTTATGAGCGCGACTGAATGTCTTCGTCGCATGGCTTAGCTGTCTCGTCTTCTTCCAATCCATCCTCTCGTTGATTGTCAGCACTGTTCATCACTGGTTCTTTGAATATTTCAATTTACATGTTCTATTTCTACGTTTGGCGTTATACTCACTACTCATAGTTCATGTGTGTAAAGATTGCATTATACAAACATGTTTCTAATGGAGATAATAAATGTAATAGGTCACGTGCATGATCTGTAAATTTAGAACGCGAAATTTGTCAAGATAGCTGCAAGTGACAGCTGAGTGTTCGGGTTTGTTTTGAGATGCTTTAGGGCCTGTTCATACTCCGCGACAAAAGCGACTCGTCGCCCGTGCAAAACGCGCAAATCGATTGAAACTGAGCGCGCGCAGCCGAAAAATGTACTCGAGAGCCGGCGCTGTCGCTCCAGTTGCTCCAGTCGCTGCTGTCGTCTGTTCATACATCTCGTCGCTCCCGTTGCCCGTGGAAATATGCAAGTCGATCGCGCGCCGCCAAAAAGTGTTCAAACTCGAGCACCGGCGCTGTCGCTCCAGTCTCTGTCGCCTGTTCATACATCCGCACCCCGCGCGGGCTGCTCTCTCGTCACTCTTGTCGCGAAGTATGAACTCCAACGAACTCTTCGCTGTGAAAGGTCTGGAAGAGGTTAGAAACCTTCAGAACAACCAGGCACTCGTCACGGTAATGACTTCTCAGTAATTCAAAGGAGGCATTTTAGGTAGGTGGTAATTTGGGGGGGGGGGGGGGGAGATGTATGTCGCGTGATACGCAACTTGAACGGCAATCTAAAATGTGTGCTTTACATCTGCAGCGGATTTCAAGAAGCGGAACAATGGCACATTTTTACAAGACGTCGTTGTAACAGCTTACAACCTCGATAGCGGGAAGACCCTCAGCTTGACCGGCTCAGTGCTGACATCAGCGGTCGGCTCATGTCGACATACGAGCGAGTGGTGATGGCTCCCACGAGGTGTGGATGTAGCGCTCGATCAAACAGCACCGGTCATGTAATGGCGTACAGCATTCTTGCCCGGTCAGCAGGAAGTGCGGAGGTCGGATTCATCAACAATTAATCCGTGGGTATGCGGGTGATAAGGGGTAGAGATAAGATAAGAGTCAGGCAGAGATAACGCAAGAGTCAGAGACGCAGGCTTCACTGTGGGTATCTCTACCCCTTATACCCGTGAGTTAGTCGTTGATGAATCCGGCCCCGGGTTCGAGCCCCCCTAGCGCCAGAGTTTTAATTGAGACAAAACATCGTTGTAGTAGCTTCCAAGCTCTATACCAGCCACTTTAGTCCTAAAGAAAGTGCCTTGGAACATTTTTACCTTGTCACACTACCGAAGTATGCCGGGAACATCCGCTGGCTGTCGAGTAGAGGTGAGGTATAAGAGGAAACGTTGTGATGGGTCAACGTGTTGATGGTTTGACTCCCTATTAGGCAGTAGTTTTCACTAATCTCAAAAAATATACCCGACAGGGTCCGTAGGTTAGGTGTCTTCCCGAGTTACCGCCGCCGACCACCGCCCCGATTCCGAAAGAACAGAGCCGACTATGCGCCGCGGAGCAGACCTTGTCATAGAGCGGTGATTGAGGACCTTACTTGTTCTTGCCCCCCCCCCTTTTCTCTTTGCTCTTCTAGAATTCATATGTTTTGGGGCGCTGAGTGACATCTGGTGGTGGTGGAGAGGGGGGGGGTCGCCTTATAATACGCTTTTTACAAACTGTAACACACGGAATCTGGCAGCAAAGCGCGTTTTGCTCAACTAACCTCATCTCGTCCGAGGCAAGCGCAGCACCTGGTCAGCCTACGGTAATCGAGCGTGCAAGACACCTAACGTAACGCACCCAAATGTAAACGGTGTGGCCTCTTTCGGCCTGAAATTTGCGATGAAATACCCTCTCGTGGGCCAGCTCCCGGTGTCGTCTTTGCCCGATCTTCGTCTCGATTTAACATGGATGGCGTTGATTAACCGCGTCGGATCGGGCAAAGACAACACCGTGAGCTGGCCCATGAGAGGGTATTTCTTTGAAAATTTCTGGCTCAAAGGGGCCATACTGTTTACATTTGTTTCGCTATCCAGCGACGCTTTCTCTGACTAGGACAGATACCGAAAATCTTCGTCAGAGTGGAGATCAGATTCATTATTTCTTGTACTGTCACAATCTCTGAGATCAAGACAACTTTTCGCCCAGATCTACCCAAGGGAGCTTACTTGAGATGACGATAACGAATACTTAGTCATTTACTTATTTATTCCAAACACTCGACAGAGAGTGCGCTCAGATGAAAAGCACAGCCATTAGGAACAGGGAAAAGAGTATGCGGTTCAAAGAAATAGAAGCACCTCTTTACGGCACCTCAAGCACATTGGACCGGTGGCATTTTGGAATGAGTCAAAAGCCGTTACCCGCATTCTAGGTGGCCTTGTCCTGGCAATATTCGCAGAGTTGGCCATGGTGCCCCCTATGCAACAGGACTTGCCGGAGCTTCGGGACACGGGTTTGCCAACCTTCCACCTAGAACCGACAAAATGGATAAATCTAGCTGGAAGTGTGTAAGCTTGCAAACATTTTGGCAGCTTAACTGACAAGAGAAAAGGGTCTGCTTCCCCTACTAGCACCTAGAAGCAACCATGAGGCTGTGAACTAACTGCTTAGGAACCGATAGGTAGCGAGAAATAGCAGTCGGTATAACGCTACCAAAGAAGGAAAGACGCTAAAAAATAAGAGAAGTGTGATAAAAACAATAATAGGACAAGCAAGGTCTTAAATAGCAGAGCAGTTAGGAGCGGATAGGTGCAAAATTACGCACATAAAAGGCATCTTCAATAATATCAGTGCCTCCTCACCTCGCGCATTGAGGAACCACTGGACCCATAGAACACTTTACATATCAGATGCATTGAAATGTTAGAAATCTACACCAAATCACCCACTTAGTCCATCTACAAGAAGAGAATGAAAATCAAAACTGTAAAGTGCAGTCAAACAGAATGAGAACAAACTATGTACTGCTTTCTGATTCTCAAAAATGAATGAAGGGAAACTGTTGACAGGATCACATGTCTACGAATAATCATGTACGAGAAGACTGTTGTCAGTGAGTACTAGACGGAGAAATGTTAAGCAATAAAAAATCTGTTGACTTAGATCTGGTATACCTTTATCCGTGTAGATGTTGATTATATTAGTGTTTGGTTTGGATGCGTATTTGGCCATACATTGACCTACGGTGGCCAGTCGATTAACAAGTCAGCGCTTTTTATTCCCAGACAAGTCTGCTACCCGTTCACCGACGCGGAGGGGTGGAAGGTTTGGGAAGACCTTGGCGAGAAGGGTGCACTCGACTGCCGGCACCTCCTTCGACTGCACTTCACACGCCCCAGTCTCGTGGTAGGGTAACAAATTCTCCTAGGTGTGCAGAATATACCGTCGGGAATCGTTGAGTAAACTTCATCTTGCTATATATGGGCGAATGGGCGGGTAAGGTACACAGTGCCACATCGTGGATAGGTTTCGCCCTTCTGCGGCGCAAACCCCCGGATTTTATCGTTGACGAGTCTGGCCCCCCAGTGTTACGCATTCAAAACAAGTGAGCCTCGCTGCTTTGCCTCTCTCTTCGACTTCAACGTGAACCTGACGTGGACGACGTGGCTGGCCAGGCTGTGGTTGCCGCTGTCGCCATTTGGCAGGCATGCCGACCGCGGCGTCGTTGCTGTTGGCCGTTTTGGTGACGGCCGAAGGGTTTCCCGACATCTCGCAGATGTCCGTGGACGAGACCCGTGGTCGCGAACTGCGCGAGTTCACTTTGGTTCCTCCGTACAGCAACGTTGACAACTGGGGTCTGTTTGGTGCGTGCCGTGTTTCACAGCTTCATCGACGTGCGTTGTTGTCACCACATCCTTCCGTGTAGGAGACGTCTTTATCTCAAGGAACTACATTCGTTTGACAAGTGATGAGCCTTCCCTTACTGGCTCAATCTGGAGCCCGGATGGCCTCAATGCAAGAGATTGGGAGATTCAGGTAGCGTTAGCGTGATCTTAATTGAAGGTACTGGAGCATCTCTCACATCGTTAAGGGTCACTTTCACCTTTCGACTAGTGGGGATATTCCGGCAGATGGACTGGCAATTTGGTACGCCGACACGCCTGGCGATGGACCAGCGTGGGGAGCTCCGTCAGTATTTCACGGAGTTGGAGTGGGTAAGCGTTATTTACATTTCCTACTGAAGACAGGTATTCTTTTAATAATCGCAGATTAGAATGCGTTACTAGGCGAATATCTAGGCTATTGTCAAATGGGCAGGAGTAGCAGAAATCGTATTTTCATTAAAGAAGGTGAGGTGGTATGGAAAGAGGAGAACTTGAAAGATGCTCGTAAGAGCCCCTGGCACTATTAAAATCGATCATCTCTATCACCTAAATCATCTCATGACATGTTGCTTCCACTCATTCCTGTTCAGTGTCAGAGTAGCCCAGTGTATCCATCTCTTTCGAGGTACTCGAAGACCGTCAGCCCAATGGAATCCAGTCGGTAGAGGCTCGTGTAAAGAGCGGAGTATTTGGGCGTTTTTCAAACACTTGAGCGGCATCTGTGTCAGTGCTTTTGATCCTCGAACGTCACCGAAGTTCGGAACTCCGAAGACCTTCTCTCACTTGAGTGAATCGTGTCAGTCCTCTCGACTCCACGTTGCGCGACGCTGATCGCGTGTTCATCCCGCTTTCGTATGGCTCATGTCTATGAAGAGGCAGCTGGTGTTGCCTGACGTTCGTGTTGCTGCACCTAGGTGCATGAGCTTGAGAATTACCAGACGTCTTTTGGTGGTATTCAAGCTCTTGGCTCTTTGACCACTGTCGCGCAGGTGGTGCACGAAGCGGTCGTGTCCTTCGTCAATGTTGTCCATGACGGTATCTTCCCAAAGGAATGCAAGAGAGCTGTAAAGATCGCAGTTGATGGTCGTTCTTAGACTCCTCTTCTTGAACATTGCGGCTCTATCTCCTTGACGCGAAAAGCGGAACCTCGCGCGAAGGCATCGGAGACGTCGATCAGGCAATACATGCGGTTGAAGATGATGTGGTCGACATCGTTGTGGAACTTGCCACCGGCGGATTCCCAGGTCCATCGTAGTGCGGAAGGCTTTTGGAACGGCAAGATCCCTGGATGGTCTTGGTCGACATGATGAACTCGGAGTTTTTTCTCGTTCCACTCCAAACCGTGGGTCCTGATGTGAAGCTCCTCCGGCGTCCTTCGTGGCCCGATCTTGGCGTCGAAATCGCCTATGATTACCTTGTAGAAGGTGTGATCTTCCTTATAGAACTCCTCCAGCTCCACGTAAAAAGCTTCCACCTCTTCGTCTTCGTAGTCGGATGTTCGATCTCTCGATAGGGAGCCTTTGGTCTCTCTTGTTAAGAGGGATCTCAGGCCGATTGTCGCAGGGGACAAGCGATCGCATGTCTACGTGGCGCGTCCTCGGGTAGTGGATAGGGAATGCAGTTACGACAGTGTACTGCCTAGAGACGCAAAATGCGCGTGGATGTCCGCGCATGCGCGAAATGTAAATATGTCGGCCCGGCCAAAACCTTGTACTCGGTGGACTGGGAGTACATGTAGGGCGATTCGAGACCGCCTCAAAAGTCTCGCCCCGTCCCGTTGGGCAGTCTGGCTGGCTGCTCGGAATTCCTCGCGCGCACGACAGAGCTCGACTAACTACTTGTGTGTATTGCAGTCAAACACAGCAGCACTAAAGGGCCTCCTTTCCCTGATCCCAAAAATGTAAATAAATAAATGTGGAGGTTCACTGAAGACTTATGTTGGAGGTTTTCCGGTATAAATAAATTTGTCAATTTAGAATCCGTTTCTCAATCATAAGAAAGATTTCAAACGTGATATGATGTCAGGATGTGTAATGGAAGTGTGCCGACCCTATCATTAATCTCTGTTCGATTCGGGATCTTGCCCTGGCCAATCGATACTTCTTCCATCCGCCCTGACAAGGTGAATTGGAACCGGGAGTGTCTGTGAAGAACAAAGACTTGTTCATGGGATAACCACCGCGACTCACTGGTGAAGGATAAACATCGGCGTCAATCAGCTCCTCAGTAAGATGTTCCTCGCACTCAATTTTAACGAGATATCGTGGAGGCAGTTTGACCACGTATTTGGCCTATACAATGAATTAAGCTGAAAGTCAATGTTTAGCCCTTTCAGACATGTCTGGTATCATTGTATTGATTCTAAATGAATGGAAGGCGTAGTCAGCATGGGCGGAATCCGAGCTTAGAACCTCGATTCTTGATGAACGCGCTTCACTACACGCGCTCTGCAGCCGATTGCGCATTCGTCTAGCTTCCGAAAGATGACGTAGAAGTGGAAGGCGAAGGTGTCCAACGAAGAAATGTCGGCATTCATCCTTTTCTCTCTATCCAAAACTTATAGTAAAGCATTTACAGATTATATCAGATAGCAAAGTTTTATTTTTTTCTTATTCAATGGCTTGTAGCGCAAAGGAAACAACAGCTCGAGATATTGAGGTGTGGTGTGTAGAATGGTAGTTTCTTGTTTTATATATCTATTTATAAAAAAAAGGCTCCATCCGTTTAGGTTAGGGAATTAATCGAGCATTCTAGTCCTTGATACATTTGTTAACGAAGAGAGGGAGAATTCTGGACAGTCTGTTCGCCTATTTATACTGATCAACCACCACGCACTAAACACTGAAGTGGATGTCGGAACAGATGGGAGCAACCTAAAAATTTTGCCGGAATGCAAGTTGGGGTAAGTGGATGTCGATTTGTCTGCTCATAGGCGAATTCTTTAGTCAGGTTCCAGAAGTGAACTGATATTTTCCCGCGAACCGACGACGGACGAATCTACTGCAACGCTGATGATCCTGGTTCGATACGTGAGCGAAACGATTCAAGTGTTCTATTCCATTCCGAAGAACAACAACCACTTCTGGACTCATTGTACAAATGCATCCAGTGAGTCTTCGCATGGAATATAGCAGTTTTTGATCAAAATAAAGAGCAATCGGGGTGGATGGTCTCCTTGATATAGGCAGGAGAAGAATAAAGTTGAGCGCTATAGGAAAGAGAAGAATAAAGATGGGATCGCCTTCTTCCTTCTTTCTTTTCTTTCTTCTTTGACACTGATGCTGGGCTCAGATCTTTACTTGTGGCAAGCCACCGTAATCTCTGCCTCTTCTCGCGACTAGGCAATTTTTTGTAGGTCTGTTCCAAGGTTCTACTAGTTATCTGTTCTTGAACTCACAAGCGACAGTGATCGGCGCTGACCTAAATCTCGTTCGTTTTAGAACTGTATCTTCCTGTCGGCTTTCGCGTAGGAGTGTCGGCTGCAACGGGTGAACTAAATAGCGGCCATGCTCTAACGTCTCTGCGAGTGTGAGTTACAGTTGCTACTACGTTTTGTGCATGTCGCGAAGGTGTACAGCATTTGGAGGTGGGAAAGCGCCAGCCAATTATAACCAAGCACGGCACCGACAGTACCTGTGCACTCCCTCTCTGAATGGGACATCCATTCGATGCGACCTGATTGCCTGGCTTTCTGCCAGGAGGGGCTCATTTGTTGTTGATCAGCACCTAGCGACTGACTCCATTTGAAGCTGTACTCTGTAAAATCTTGAGATTAATTTCAAATGGTAATTCAAATGTTTATTTGGGAGCTCACGAGATTTTTTTAGCAGGGCACAAGATTTTCTGAATCGCTTCTCAAGTCAGCGAAACTCAATTCACAAGGAACTGAATACCGAACATGAACACGTTACTGAATACTGGACATGTCACGAAAATAAAATTTTCTACCTGAAGGATACAACGTTAGAAGATGCAACTGTACCCCATATAATTTCGAGCCCTTGTTATTATGCAGCAAACAAATAAATTCTTTCTGCAGCGATCTTCGATATAATCAGGGGATTCGATTTTTGCATCGATTTTTTTCGGCAAACGTGAAATAGATCTCCAGATCGTATAGAAGATCGCTGCAAAAATCTAAATTTTTCATGTCTTAAAATTCTTTTTTGGTCATGAAATTTGGTATGGTAAAATTTCACCCCTATAAGTTGTTTGCTTCAGTTAAAAACATTTTTTTTTTCATGAAAAACTATGATCTTGAATAAGACTCCCCGAATCACATCGAAATCCGCTTCAAAAAGACTCGTTTTTTTACTTATAGTAACTCGGGCTCGAAATTTCATGACATGTAGATTCTCCTTATTTATTATTTATTTTGTACGTGAACAATCACGCAGATTAAAACGAATACTAGCAAACAAACAGACAAAAATGATCGTGTTAATGAACAGGAAAACACAAATTGCGATAACTAATACAAACACCAACAACACGGCAAGCCATTAAGAAGCTTCTTGGAGATACCGGTCAATAAGCCTTTTGTATTGCCTCAATGAATTTGGCACAACGATTTTCTTAGAGAACTTTAGGAACTCAGAGCCAGCCCGATGTGTAAAAAAAGCCGATCTTACATTAGTTCTAGCTCTCGGTATTTGTATCTTACTTTGACCACCTCTAGGGCTGAAAGGTGATACAGTAGAAATCTCGGAGGCGAAGGCCCAAAGTACCATTTATCAACTTATACACTGTGATTAAATCGTATCGTCTTCTTCGGCAAGCAAGAGACTGCAACTTGAAGATCTTGTTCTTTTCAGCGGCAGGGGGAGTCACCTTGCTTCAATTTAGTTTATGATGAAGTTTCTGATTTTTGATATGTTTCGGAGAATTTCACTTTGCGAAGTATAAGTGCTGACTTATAGTTATAACAAAACGCTGTTTATCAGAACGTGCTGTAATAGTTCACAACGGTCTAAAGGTATATTTTTCCAACAAAAAAAAACTGTGGCAAATACGCTCATGAGCAACAAGAAAAATGGAGAGCAAATATCTCTATTGTGACAAATCTTAATTAGTATCAAGCGTCTCTGTGACAACTGAATTTTGGATCTCTTTAGGCACGAAATCGACATACCTAGGCCAGATTCGGATAAGCCTGTCACAGACATAAAATTTGAAGGAAGCTACACGACGGTACACGGTGAGCACTTTCTTTCGCTAATCTTAAAATTTAAGACGAGATGACTGCATTTCAAGACATATAGCAGAATAGGAGCTTCCAAGAATATGAACTCTGATCGAGGGAGCGTAACTGCAGCACCAACAGAGCTGTCAGCAAGAGTTGGGGTTGGACTAAAGGATCAGAAAATTAGAAATATTGTGCGATATGAGTGAGATGTTAAGTTTACACCAATTGTTCATTTAAAGTTTTTAACAATCGGCGAGACTGATAATGTTAGAACTATGGGCCAGTTTCCGTTTTGTAGTAAATTAACCTATATTTTCTCAGGAAGGTAACTATCAACATCTTGCTCACCAAAGCAAGATTAAACAAACAAGTATCAGCTAGCGTTCTCGGTTGTCTTTTGGTTTACGGTAGAGGATTGTGGTTGTGGTTGCCACCCTTGGGCCGGATTCATCAAAGTTACTGCAGTAGCTTTAACGGAGAATTGTAAGCAAATAGCTCAGATAACGCGGCTTATCAAGCGATATGGTGAGCGATAAACCACGTTATCTGAGCTTTCGTTTACGGTTCTCCGTTAAAGTTACTGCAGTGGCTCCAGGACCTAACTCCAACGCGACGTCGCGCGCAAGCCGCGTGCGACGTCGCGGCGCTGAAACGCGGGCGTGCGCTCGGTGACGCACGGTTAGCCGCGGAGCACGAAATGTGTTTAAGCTCCCAGACCACATTTCTAGAAAAGAGCTTAAGATCCCACAGAATGTGGTAGGCAACAGTCTGCAGTAGGACAATTGATTCGAGAATGGTGATAGTGACCTTTTTCCATAGTATAACAATAATCACGAGTAAAAATTGACCGAAGAAGTTGTAGATGGCAAATACTGACGCTAGAAACCATCCACATGGTCATGATTCCTGTATAAACTCTTGCTGATCGTCCTATTGAAACCACATTCATATACCATCTCCAAGAAACGTTGAAATAAGGCAAAGACATGTCCTTATAGGAAGCGTTTCTAGCCGTCGGAATCATCGGACCGCGACAACTCGTCCAATTTCGTCGCGCACCGTGCGCGACGCCAGGGGGGTTCGCGCGGCGTTGGAGTTATGTCTGCCCCCGTGCTGCAGTAACTTTGATGAGTCCGGCCCCCGGTTATAGCTGGCGCTATGGGCATAAATGTGTTGATCTGGGACTGTAGCTTTAGCAGGCATTACTTTTTATTACATGATGACTAACTTCGCGATGATGACTAACTTATTACATGATGACTAACTTCGCGTGCAGTAACACTAACAAATAATGGCGACATTAACAAGGCTGTCAAATAACGTGTGGAAGTGGATACGAATTGCTGAAGATTAAACGGTAGACCAACTTGCAGGTATCGCCTAAGGTAGCTCTCTGCTATGGACTCATATACGCACGTGCAGAGATCGTCTGAAAGCGCTGTAGCTTGATAAAACAGTTTGCTTCCGGCAAATGTCCTCAAATGATAAGTACGCACTGTTACGACCCTACACACTGATTGCACCACCTCGAATGCTGGATTCATGAAGGTGTGAAGCTGTCAGTTCAACAGAAAATTACAATATCGATTTTTCACTGAGTGGGTAGCTATAGGTGCGCTAAAGCGTCGGTGCACTGAAACGTCGACACCGTAAAAACAACGACGAAAAAATGCAAAACAGTAAGGAAATGGTAATAATAACGAACTGATGTGGGCGATTCAGAACAACTACTAGGAGCTTCGAATTAAGACATACAGTCCCCTCCCGTTACAACGCCTCCGGATAAGACGCGACTCTCGATATAACGTAGATTTTCTCTGGCCCGACCAGCTTACCTTTACGCCAATACAAATCAGCTCCGCTTAGGACGTGTCGGACACAACGCTACTCCCGTTATAGCGTAGATCTGAAGGAAACTCTACGTTCTAAATGACTCCCGTTATAACGCGACCACGGCTCATTTCCGGTCCCACACAAAAAATTAAGACCAGCAAGAGGCTGACCTCGTCTGTAATCAGACCTACCCTTCGATTGCTTCATTCATAGTCACTACCAGCACCCGGGTGGCAACGTATTAGATGCACATTAATGTTTTCCTTGCATGCGCGGTCACCAAAAGTGTTCATAGTCAGTAACAAGTCGAGCACATTGGGAGGTCCTGGTAGTCGTTAGAAGCTTCCGAACATTGAGAAATTTCCTCTGTCGGAAACGAGAGAGAATGTGGAAACAACTCTGATTATCCAAACAATGCCCTACACTTATGATTCTAGGCTGAAGCTTCTAGTATAGATGCTACATACTGCTACAGGATGTTTTGCTGCGACCAGAACTTTCGCACCATGCGGGACCTGTGCCTTCATCCTCTGCTTTTCGGCCAGGATTACGGCTGCAGCGCTGGTTAATCGCACTCAACATTCCGATCAGAGGATAGTGCTGATAAGCCATTTGCAGCAAGGATGTCTTGGATGTGGCACGCGATTTAACAGCACTGATAGCGTAGTGAGCTAAAGTCTTGCCCGCAGGCTGGGAGTACTGGTTCGATTCCCGTCTGACGCGATAGTTTTGATCACAACAAAAGATCTTGCAACATTGGGCTGCACAATTGTGCTGTTGATCTGGTCCAACTACCCTTGGTACTCTGTTATTCCTCACACTCGTTTTGCGTACTTATGCATATAACAGAGAGTATCTCTAGTGGTAGAACAGGGCTTCATTAATAATTTGAAGTTGTTATTTGCCTTCACACTTTCTTATTTCATATCTCATCACTATACCCACTTTTAGTCATTATATGTGATTATAGATAAATCTGTGCGTAGAATGGTGTAGAAAATTTCAACTCCGGTTAGCGCGCGACTCCCGTTATAACGCGGATTTTCTCCGGTCCCTTCAAACGCTTTATAACGGGGGGGGGGGGGGACTGTATGTTGCACCTCGCCTATGTTCCCAGTGGAAAATGGAACTCAAATCCTAAATTACTTTCTTATTCTCTTCCCCTGGAACGCATTCACTCCTCATCACTGGTAGAAGGCTTATCAATGACAACGGTGCAACATTTACTCGGATGTGTAAGCCATGCCCTTCTTTAGTTGCGTACGAAATATTTTTATCCACATTCAGTGAGCTCTGTAAGTGAATGAGCCGAAAAAGGTGAGTGACATTAAGGAGATGTCATTGCCTACGAGCAACCTTATGCTAGCCTTCGAAGTTTAGGTATTCCGTACCCCTAATTTTGCCTCAGGACCAGCAGATGCTGTAGATAAAGATAAAGGGTATAGAAGGTGAGACTGTAGCTCTTATGGTTAGAGAAGTAGTTCTACAGTAGACGTTGCACCCTGCATAGTGAGAAGATGACCAGATCTGGAAGCAAATTTGGGAAGGCAAAGCATGGAGAAAGGATTCCTTCCACGTCAGGAAAGAAAACCCTAGACAGTGTCTCTAGCTAGCTATCCTTAGTATAGTCTACATTTAAACACCGCCGAACGAAATAAGAAGAACAGAACATGCCTATATTTAATGCCTAATCAATGGCGTCTGCAATTTTAAGCCTTCAAGGAGTACATGGCACAACCTTGACATGTAATGGCTCAAGAAATTTTTGTCTTCTTGTCTATGTTCCTAGTTAGATGTCGACAAAGAGACCCCAACGAATCCCAGCAGTGAACTAAAGACTGGTTGTTGTCGCCCACCGTGAGGTGAGTTCCACATTCATACCTCACATCACCAAGTATGAAGTGGGTGGCGCCTGCCTTCTCTGCGCTACACCTCCCGTTCCATTCTCCTTTCCGAAAGCACTCTACTAGCACTACCTTATCATTTGCAGGAGGCGACATAAAAGGCTCGACCGTCGGTGATTTGTGGGCAGCCGTCCACGTCGTGGTCGTAGTTGTGCTGGTGCTCGGTGTTGTGTATGGACTGTACACGGTGACCGACAGGTTCATCGACGACAACTTCATCATGGCGCGACCTCGAAAGCGGTTCTACTGATGCGACTTCTGTTGGCTGCTGCTCGATTGCTCCTTATCATATCTCGATGTAGTTTACTTATCGTACTGAATACCTTAGACGTTGTTTTCATCGTTTGTGACTATTGGCTTTATCCGATGTCGTTCTAAAGGTTTCGCATTGTTTGTACAACGATCGAATAATTCGGACAACTCCCCAGTAGGAAGTGGTTTTCGGTCGTTTTACTTAGCTCTCGAGAGTTGTTAAACTTCCATCAATAAACAATGTCACACAAAGGAAACATGAAGACGTCTTTGAGGAGTGGTGTCCTTCTGATGCTCTCATTGGAAAGACATCAGCTTGGAAAGATTTAGTTGTGCAGCCTAAGCACGGAAACGTAAATCTGAAGTCAAATCGAGTGATCGCCGATAGTGCTCCCTTTATAGGTCCGTCTGGTTTTCACAACAAAATCGACCAATGAAGAACGAAACAGGTGCAAAGCAATAACGGAGGGTTTGATGAAAATTACAGGACCGACCATGAAACCTTGACCAAAGGTCACATCTCCAAGGTGGGATCACCTGCAGCGGCTCAATAAAATTTTGCACTGGCCTTTCACTATACTTCACCGGAATGTTCCATTGAATCACTGCATATGTACATGTATGTCATTTTCGCTTTACAATGGTCGCTTTTGGTTTTAAATCGCAAACTTTTCAAGCAAAGTATGAAATTTCAGTGCTCATTCAACTAGCGCAGTTATTTTTCTTAAGACACTCTGTTTCGTTCCTACCCTTAGACGAATGTCAGATAGAAAAATAGGAGCTTTCCCGGAATTAGAAGTTTTCTTAAAAATTAATAATTTTAACTTCGATAAACAATCTTAAATTCATGCGTATATAAACAGCAATTACGCTATCATTACAATGCAGAGCGCTATATTCAACTATGTAACTCAGTCTCTCCCTATATCTGACTTGATGATGTCTAAACTCTCGATACATCTGACTTGGCTTGCAAAATGTCCACTTTATTTCTAAAGGTTCTTGTTTTAAAATTAAGCACTGTCTAAATCAAGAGGAAAATCGTCAAGTCTGAAATCAAAATGGTATACATATTTGGCAGGTATGCTGCCAGAACGAACCAGAGACCAAAACGAGTGACACGTTCTGGTCTAGTGAGTTCGCAATTGTTCAACAATGCTTATGAAAACTATGCGGAGGGACAGCTTCACTTTTGAAGACTAAATGTGCATTCGTTGAAGACTAGATTAAGTGGCTCGTTTCGATTACCCTCTAGGAGGCATTGGTTCACTAGCACTACATTTTATTCCGTTGTTTTCCATTCATTTGCTTTCAACTCTTTTCAGAAAGAAAAATAGTTCTTACGATAGTTCATGTCAGAACGGGAGAAAAACCCGAACCAAGAGCCTGGGATAGGGTCAGGCGACAGCTGGCGCCTTCTCCGACTCGCTCCTGTGCGCTTTATAAGACTTATAAGACTTAAAAAATTAGATGCTCTTACCTTACTTTTCGTGAAAGCCAAAAAGCTTCTTGTTATAAAACTTTATGGCTTCAATCTCTGCAGGGTAAAAACTAAATAAATCGAAATTTAGGTGTACGTTAGAAGGAGGTTGCTTAACCAGTCAGCAGTAATGTACTGAAATGAGGCAACTTGAATTAGTGATCGAGGACCTTAAAATGACAGAGCCTTGTGCACAATAGAGGATCGCCCAGAGGAGTAGGTAAATAAAATGACTTTTCCATAGTTTATTGAAGGTTTGATTCTTCAAAAATTCTTCTGCCGAGCGTTATTGCCAAAGGGAAACAGAGTAGTTCACTTAGATTCACCTACGTTCAACTGTCCAACGTTCACAGCTTGAAGGTTGTTACCTGGGCCTTCCTTTGCCAGAAGGATGCGAAGAGTGACAATTTTTCCTTGATTAAATTGGTCTGTGTTGTTATGACTTGCGACTAGAAGTCAAAAGCGGTGGAATCGTTTGATCCGACCTAATAATTACGGCCCTTCTCTTCCATCGGCTTTGCAATGGGCTCATCTCCTCTAGATTCTACTGGATTGCGTATATATATATGTAGTTTTTCTTCGATCAACAACAAAGCCGTTTACTCGTGTAGGTCGTAGAGAATTCTTGTCAAGGAATCAGGCGCGTGACATTGTTTCCCATACGCAGGATGGAGGATTAGCCATGCGGACAATAGAACTGCATTAACAACGCAGAACTTTTCCTCCTTCCTTGTACGTTTCTCACCGGAGATAGCCTCACGCGTGGCTCTTGGCGCAGCCGACGGGCTGATGTGCTTTGTCGCAGCTTTGATATGATTCACGGATTACACATCGCTAGGCGCGATTGCTCTTAGCAGCTGCTCGTGGATCCAAAAACGAGCGCTGTTGTTGCCCCTGACCGACGTCTTGGTGATGTTCTTCCTCTTCCGCCTTTTTGCTTTGTTTGTGGCTATATCCAATAGCCTCTACCACTCGCGTGTGCAAACCTTTGAAGTGTTCCTAGCACTTTGCTTGCAAAGAGTAGAGTGAGAGGTAGAAGAACGATAGAAGGATGGATGTTAATAATCTTTTAAGCGATTGGCCTCAAAAAAAACATCCTTAATTTCTAACGAGTAGAGATACCTGTTGTGTTTCATCAACCTCACAACATTCTCTGTTTTTATCCTCAAAACGATAGTGTCTGTTACCGTTTTTCTTTTTTCAGGATTTTGTTCCATTGTTCACTTCCCTCACGACTGTATTTGTAATAAATTATTGTTATTATAAATAATCTACGACATTATCACCAGCACATCTGCTGGTTAATCAATAAGTTCGTGACGATTCCATTTTCGGACTTATTTTACGATAATTTGCTCGCTACTTGTCAATGCGTATGTCGTTTCCGAAAGATTTATTATTTTGCTCTACAAGGCTAATATATCCGTTTTTATTCCCATGGCTTAAATGGTTTATTTTTTAGGCTTAAGTATAGAAATGTGCAAGAATTGGCTCAACTTGCAAAAATTCTTCGATTTCCATAGAGACTAGAAAGCTACAAGGAGGAACCCACTTCTTTCTCTGCTTTACGTTGTCGTAGATTCGTATCTAGTGACAGATCTGTATAGAAGTCGTCGATCCATCTTAGTAGGAGGGAAGCATCTCTAGAAAAGCAAAACAGTTGGAAATAGTGTGGTCTCCCTCGCCTAGAAAACTACAGTGAAAGTCCTCTCGTTGGCAAGCTTACAATTTTCCCTTTGTAAACTAGTTCGCATTCAGATTTTTTCGGCGTCGACGAACAGTTAGGCTGCAGCAGAAAATGTTGTGCAGCAATTAGAAGACGTTATTTGCTTCTGTACGCTTACGAAGCAACCAAGATCCCAATTCTTCGGAAATCCCATCGAAGGCTGATCAAAAATAGTTCCTTCGAATAGCGCATATACACACTTTGACAAATAATGCACAAATAATCATGAAGTAAAACCAAAAATATTTATTTATTTATTTATGAATACACCCATGAGGATGTGCCTAAACATCATGCTTGTAAGCAAACGAAAAAACCAAGAAAACAATGAAAGGAGAAAACTAAAGAAAATATGAAAAAAACTTAGTGCCTTCTAAATAGAGCAAGCGCGTCGAGAAGAAGAATCGCCATCAGTGAGCGTGGACTTCAAGGGAATAGGGCTTAGGTAGGGCAGGAACACCAACACACAGGCAACATGTTCACTACAAAAACGACTAAACGGAAACTTGCCCACAGTATGCTCAGGAGTCATGTCGCACCGCAAAGAGGAAGGGCCTGTGTAATAAATGCTACTTAGTCCCAACGAAGATAATTATCATAAGCCAGCTGTATGCATATATGTGACAGACCATACGCCCGATAGACACATAATGGGGCGGCTGTAAGAACTGGCTGTAATTTTGATAATATGAGCGCTACGGACTTATTGACAATTCCAGAAAAGTTCAACGAACTTGTTGACCAATCCAGAGGTGCAATGAAAACGTCTTAATACATTATGCAAAGTTTTCAGTACGCAGCCGTAATGCATTCTTCACTGTGGCAGCTGCTCAGAAAACGTAAGCTCTGGGCAAAAGCAACAGAAATAAGGCCCGATGAATGTTTCAGGAAAGCAGGCGGTAATTCCGAAGGCCAAGTGGCCATCCTGGTGTGAACCCGTTCTTCAGAATAACCGAGGCGAGATCTGGGTCTTCTACATACTGAGCTATTTGTTGTCCCGCAATATCTTGTTTACCCGTGCTTTAGTCTTATATCATTACTTTGCTGTGAAAGAAATAGAAGGTAAACCTTCCCCACTTTGATAGCAACGAAATGTTTCATGAATTTAAGAAATTTGACTAGAGCAAGTGTTGCAATGATTGAAGGGACATCGCGAAGGACAACGACCACCCTAGAACGAAGTGTAGGGTGACAATAAGATGAAATTAGAGGAAATTGTGCTCAAATCTTACAATTAGCGTAGCCTCTAGTAAGCAAGCTCCCCGAAAATTTCAATCGAAGGGCTATTTCAAAACTACCTTTATCTAGTAAGCTTTTTCATTTTGCGGTATCTACAATGGGAAAGAAAACAGCAAAGCATACGTCACTCTACGGCGCTTCAACGACAGTACGAGAAAAACCCTTTTCTTTCTATTTTCTGTCTTCATTTTCTAAGCGGTTTCAAAGGGATCTCGCTGTCCAGCGAGTCCGATCGAACGCACTGATATCTACCAGGGAAATGAACTTCTAATTTGCTTGACAACTAGACTTAATGTGTGCAAAACCACATTAAGTCTGTTCGTCAGACAACCTGCGTGAATTCGATTCGTTCGCGTCTCGTTTGGCCTGGCCTGAAATAGACCTACTAAATCAATCAGGCGGGTTCACATGTCTTCCTTTTGCAGAAATTCCCTCCACATCCTGTTCCTAGGAGATCCCAGGGAGCCGGTGGTGCCCTCCTCCAGAGTTCTCCATGGGTGCATCGCAGTGGTTCTTTCCGATCGGCACGTGGTTGCTTCGCTATCGCCACCCATTCAACCCCTCGAGCCGCCGCAGTCTCTCCCGTCCAGCTCCCCGTCCGTTTCTCTTCACCGCCTCCCTCTCAACGTTTCCAACCGGCCATTCTTTCGCTCAACCCCCATCGCCGCTCTCTGAACTCATGATCTCTGTCGCCTCGTCGCTGTTTCAGTTTTCGCAGCCGCTTTCCACGGGCGCTTTCTCCATTTCACTGGTTTCAAAGTCGCCCCACTAGCAAGAGTAATCCTTGTTTCCCACTCAAGTGCTTTATTCCAGGGACTTGCGGTACAACAATGCTCTCTCGTGTGGCAAGGATCCCGGTTAGTTGCCCTTTCGTTTCTTTCCCTTCATTGATTCAAATCGATGGCGTGCAGAAGGGCGCTTACAGCATTTCCGATGACTGGCAATATGTAGCGTGATGCAGCACTGCTAATCGCGGTGGCGTGATGGCAGTGAAATATGGCGCTTAATTTTTATATTTGCACGAATTATAGTAGTGCAAACGCCGCCATCCACACCCAGGCAAGGTCAACCTTCTTTACATTTCTTGTTCGCTAGGTTCCGCTACTAATTATTGTCTATTGTCTACTAAATATATTTGAGAAGCGATTTGGTATCATAACATCGGACCAAGAACAGTCAATAGATGTAGAACGCAATAGAGATAAAAGGACTGAGCACATTGGCATAAGTTAGAAAAAGTAGAGGAGTATGCCATCATTTAGGGGAAGGTCACTTCTATTTGTGCTTCACTCCTTTTATTAGTTTTTCGCTCTCTGTGTGATTTATTTTTCCTCGTTTTTACGTCTGTATGCCGCATGTACGATATGCCACATGTCGCTTTTGCCTCTATTTCCTCTATGGCAAAACCTATGAATTCGCACACGTGTGGAAAAGGCGATGCAATCATAAGGCGGGGGGGGGGGGGGCACTCCATAGTCAGTTGTAAGTAAGTAGAATATGTGGTGAAACACATACAACATTATATATATATATGTATATATATATATATTAGGTTGTAACGAATTAAATGGCACTGGCTCGCGTCATTTTTTGGTGCGTCTTTACGCGTTTGATCAAGAACAAACCGTAACACGTGGCATATCATTTAGAAGCGCAAACTTTGCTCTACCGGCGAGTACCAAATTTTCTATGAACTTTTACTTTAGAGTTTTATTGACTTTTTTTGCAGATGGACAAAAGGGTAATCCGAGGCATTTACTTGTATGAATTCAAGCTGGGCACTACAGCTAAGGAGGCGGACGAGAAGATCAACGCCGCATTCGGTCGGTCAAGGATGTTCCACAATTTGGACGGTGTATCGTTGGTATCAGAAGTTCCGGAATGGAGATGAGAGCTTGGAAGGACATGAAGGTCGTGGGAGGCATAGAGATGTTGATGAAGACAAGCTGAGAGATGTGGTAGAGGAGGATCCACACAAAGGTACCAGGGAGATAGCGAAGGTTCTTGGCGTCAGTCACAACACAGCTGCCCGGCATCTGAAGGAAATTGGAAAGACCAAAAAGCCGGAAAGATGGGTGCCTCACGAGCTGTCTGAGGAGCAAAGAAACCGACGATATGAGATCTCGTCCGCACTGCTTCTACGGAACGAAACGGACCCATTCCTTGATCGCATCGTAACCTGTGACGAGAAATGGATAATGTACGACAACAGGCGACGATCGGCACAGTGGGTGGACAGCGATGAAAGCCCCATGGTTTTTGCGAAGCCGGAATTGCACCAAAAGAAAGTAATGGTGACAGTATGGTGGCGTTCGCTGGGAATTATTCACCACAGCTTCCTCCCTCCCGGTGAATCCATCACGGCAGAGAAGTACTGCATTGAAATTGAAGAAATGATGCAAAAGTTGAAGGATATCCGGCCGGCCTTGGTAAACCGAAGGCGAGTTCTCCTTCTGCACGACAATGCTCGCCCCCATGTAGCACGAATGACGTTGCAGAAATTGAATGAGCTGAGCATTGAAACTCTACCACATCCTGCGTTTTCTCCCGACCTCTCCCCAACAGACTACCATTTCTTCAAGCATCTTGGCGACTTCTTGGTAGGGAAAATATTCAAATACCAACAGGATGCCGAAAGTGCCTTCGAAGATTTCGTCAATTCCAGAACTTCTGATTTTTATGCTACTGGGATAAAAAAAAGCTTGTATCACGTTGGCAAACATGCGTAGAATCAGAAGTTTTTTATTTCGATTAATAAACTTGCCTACAAGCCGAAATATTAACTGTTTAAATCTACAGTGGTTCAGTGCCATTTATTTCGTTACAACCTAATATTAGGTTGGTCGAAAAGTCTTGCAGCACTTGACCTGCTTGTTAAATTTGTTAAAGCTCTTACAGTATTGATCTTGTGTGGTGACGTAACAGCGCATCCCCGAAGCTTCCCCAAGCACACTAAGGCCTCGTCGAGTAGGAACACAGCAACAATGTCAAGCAGCATCTTAAGACCTACCGTCTACTACGATGCAAGGCCATTCCGCAACTACTGCAGCCTCCAACACCTGCGCTGCATTCAGGGAGAAAGTCATTCACTATTCCACAGGGACCCGTTGGTATCAGAGCCTCAAGGCTGTAGATATCTCTCTCGAAGGTCGACCTCGTTTCGGACGCCCCTCTGTTGAAGAAGAAGCCAGCTTGCGCGAAGCCTTCGAAGTGAAGCCAAATTCGACCACTCGAGAATTTGCGGGTGTACGCAAAGCACCGTCGTGAGGCCACCAACAGGATGCCGAAAGTCCCTTCGAAGATTTCGTCAATTCCAGAACTTCTGATTTTTATGCTATTGGGATGACAAAGCTTGTGTCACGTTGGCAAAGATGTGTAGAATCAGAAGGTTTTTATTTCGATTAATAAACTTGCCTACAAGCCGAGATATTAACTGTTTAAATTTACAGTGGTTCAGTGCCATTTATTTCGTTACAACCTTATATATATATATATATATATATATATATATATATATATATAATGCTTACCTGACCCCTCCAGTGCGAACAACCCGTCCTGTCGCTAAATGAATAAAAAAAATAGTTACAAAAATGTAAACGCTTCGGTGGCAAGTCCCCGTTTAAATTCCCGTGCTACCTAATGTGTGCGCGTCAACTCATCACCGGGAGGCAATACGTATAGCCGACTCTGTGACGCCTGCGGCGTATTTTTGTTATTGTTTGTTATTTGATGTTTTTTGTTGTTATCGTTTTTGTTACTGTTGTGCCTAGTTAGGAGACTCTGAGGTTGGCGGTGGGGGTGGACATGACAAGATGGCAAGAGAACGAAGGGTGGTCTCGTTATAAGGTGCCCCCGCCTTGAGATTGCACCGAAAAGGCTTCATTTCGGCCGACAAATTATGTGATCTGCATCGCCATCTCATGCTCTAAATTAGTATGCATTAAGTCCGTGCCGTACAATATTAGTAATTATATCCATGTGACAATCGAGCTAGCTCCGGTCTCGAGCAAATGCCACTTTGTAATACAACAACTATACGTAAGGCTCACGCACACTTCTGCGCGTTGCCGCAGCCCGCGTAACACTGTCGCCGACGTCGCAGGAAACAGCGTCGCCGAAGTATAACATAGGCCTTAGTCATGCCGTTCAGCTCCTTTCAACAAGGTGTCGTGGTTCCAGCTTTGGGCCTTGAAGCGTTTGCTTGATACTGCGCGTCGCGAGTTCTCTGGAAGGTGGTCTTCTTGTTTGGAACTGAAAAGAAAGTCAAGCCCTGGGCGCATTCCGTTATGTTTAAACTGCTTAGAAAAAGAAGCTTCCTTCCACGTAGGCCAAACCACACTTGCAGTTCTATTACTTGTTGGTCGAATTTTGACCTTTTTTAACAATATCCAACAAACAAAATCGCCCTATCGCCGTTACTGGCAGGAAAAAAATTAATCGCCATGATCTTGACAAGTACCGACATTACTGTAGAGACCTGCGAGAAGCCTCCGTCGTCGTAACTACAGTTATGGCCGTATCTTTTGATCAAATCCCGAAAAAGCCGCGTTTTCCCGGCTTTTGCGTCTTTTTGATATAACTCGCTTAAAATTCATTCATTTCAAAAACAAACGATATATTTGAGCTCAGGAGCTCGAGCTCTATCGTATGGCATACATTGTTTATATGAAGCTATGAAAATGGTCGAAATTGAAAACTTGCGCTCCATTGCGAAGGGCGGTCGCGGACGAGTTGTCGGTCGCAAGCCGTCGAAAACCGTTGCGTGCTCACAATTCTTCTAGTTTGTGCTTTTTTGGGAAACGGTGGGTATCGTTCGATTCGTCTCTCGGAGATCTACACAACCATTTGTACAACTTCGCCGGATCACCGCGTTTTCGCAGTGGGTGGTCAAAGATGACAAATGACTGGGGCAGACCTTTTGCGATTGGAGAAGCGCTCATTTTTCAGGACTTGCATGTTCTCGGAGTATATAAAACCTGACGTAAAGTGTCCCGTCATGCCAGGAATCCACTGAGAGTGCACCGTGCACTATGCATATAGGATCAACCTATCAATCGAGGGGAGACAGCTTGTAGTGTGAGCGTTTAGGGAGTCTTATGAGAAATTCTCAGCCGCCCTACTCAGGAGTTGCTCTAAGGCTGTCCAGGTACCCTTTGGAGTGCGCTGTGCACTATGCATATAGAATGGAACCTATCAATCGAAAAGGGCGAGAGAGCTTGTAGAGTGAGCGTTTGGGGAGCTGATTGCTGTGCTCTGTTCCACCGAAACCTAGGAGTGCGCCGTGAACAATGTATATAGGATCGGACCTATCAATCGAGTGGACGCAATAGGGTGTAGAGTGGGCAATTTAGAAGTTTTATGAGAAATTCTCAGCCGTTCTAGTTAGGAATTGCTCTAACACAGTCTAACTAGCCTTTGGAGTGCCTCATGAACAGTGCATATAGAATCAAACCTATCAATCGAGTGGGCGCGACAGCTCACAAATTCCACGCGCGGGCGTGTTTGGAGCGCAATAACTCTGTCGAGATCGAATCGTTCCAGCTGCGGCTCGTGGGTTTCGTAGACAACAGAGAGCTTTAGTAGTCCGCAAAAGTACAGCGTTGTAGCTTGCAGGGGCGAAATTATAGCGGTGTAAAAATGCATGTGAGGCTTGTATGGCTTAATTTTTTCCCGATTTCAGTCGATCACTGTGGGAAGACGCGATGAGCCAACAGCCCATAAGCGCGTAGGAGAGCAGAATACTGAAGGCACTTTGCGATGGCATGCTCATAACTCCCCTGTTGCCTAAGCTGCTTCGGCCCCATCTGACATTTTAGAGCGGTGGAGGACAGCGGTGAAGTCTCCAGCGCTCTTTCTCGTCCACATCTGAGTTTTCAGCACTCGCAGTGGTAACGTTCTATTCAGCTCGAAAAGCTCTATCGAACGGTACCAATCTCGTCCAATTCTAAGAACATCGATTTTTTGACAATTTCGCATCGAAGACGAGGGCACACTCCAGGCCGCGGCAGAGGGGCGATGACGTCATCAAAAATTGATTTTTCCGAATCGGCCCAAGTTTGGTACCATTCGATAGAGCTTTTCATGCTAATACGCTGAATTGAATGGTTTGGCTAAGAGTAGCGAAAACTGTAATCTGAGCCAGTAAGACCGGGGAGAACATCGAGAAATTTGACACGCGGGTGTGTTCTGAGCGCGATAAAGGATAAAGGATAAAGGATAAAGGATAAAGGACGGCGTTACTCAATCCTGTCTGGGATGCGCCAGCGCATTCTACTTCTACGGGATGTCGTGGAGGCTACATGAATGCGTATTTGGCCATACAATGACTTGCGGTGGCCGGCCGATGAACAAGTCAGCGCTTTATCCTTCCCAGACAAGTCTGGTACCAATTCAACGACCCCGGAGGGATGAAAGGCTTGGTTGGCCTGGGCGGGAAATGCGAACCAGGAACCCGATATCGGGTGCACGCGACAGTTGCGCCTCCTCCGACTGCGCTACACGCGCCCATAGCGCGATAACTCTGTAAATTTTGAACCTTTCCAGTTGCAGCTTGTGGGTTTTGTAGGCAGCAAAAAGTACTAATAGAATTCTGAAACATAGCAATGTAGCATATGATTGGACAAAGTTACAGAGCTGCGAAGATGCAGGTTAGCCTTGTGTGGCACGATTTTTTCAAATTTCAGTCGACCCCTGCGGGAAGACGCGGAGAGCTAAAGGCCTACAAATGCGCATGATAGCTGAACACTAAATATGCTTTCAGGTGACATGCTCCCAACTCCCTAGCTTATTAAATTGCCTTAGTTCCAGCTGCCATTTTAGGGTGGCGGGCTTAGCGTTTGAAGTTTCGTGCGCTCTTACTCGCCCATATCACAGGTTTCCCGAAACTCAATAGTACCGTTCAATTCAGCATTAAAGCTCTATCGAATGGTACCAAACTTGGGCCGATTCGGAAAAATCAATTTTTGATTACGTCATCGCCCCTCTGCCGCGGCCTGGAGTGCGCCCTCGTCTTCGATGCGAAATTGTTAAAAAAATCGATGTTCTCAGAATTGGACGAGATTGGTACCGTTCGATAGAGCTTTTCGAGCTGAATAGAACGTTACCACTGCAAGTGCTGAAAACTCAGATGTGGACGAGAAAGAGCGTTGGAGACTTCACCGCTGTCCTCCACCGCTCTAAAATGTCAGATGGGGCCGAAGCAGCTTAGGCAACAGGGGAGTTATGAGCATACCATCGCAAAGTGCCTTCAGTATTCTGCTCTCCTACGCGCTTATGGGCTGTTGGCTCATCGCGTCTTCCCGCAGTGATCGACTGAAATCGGGAAAAAATTAAGCCACACAAGCCTCACATGCATTTTCACACCGCTATAATTTCGCCTTTTTGCAAACTACAACGCTGTACTTTTGCGGACTACTAAAGCTCTCTCTTGTCTACGAAACCCACGAGCCGCAGCTGGAACGATTCGATCTCGACAGAGTTATTGCGCTCCGAACACGCCGCGCGTGCAATTTGCGAGCTGTCGCGCCCACTCGATTGATTGATAGGTTTGATTCTATATGCACTGTTCACGAGGCACTCCAAAGGCTAGCTGGACTGTGTTATAGCAATTCCTAACCAGGGCGGCTGAGAATTTTTTTATAAACTCCCCAATCGACCACTCTACACCCTGTTGCGTCTACTCGAGTGATGGGTCCGATCCTATATATATATATTGTTCACGGCGCACTCCTAGGTCTTGGCGGAACAGCGTACAGCAATTCCTCAGTAGACCGGCTGCGAATTTTTGATAAAACTTCCCAAACGCTCACTCTACAAACTGTCCCCCCCCCTCTCGATTGATAGGTTGATCCTGTATGCATAGTGCACGGCGCACTCTCAGTGGATTCCTGGCATGACGTAACACTTTACGCCATGTTTGATATACTCCGAGAACATGCAAATCCTGAAAAAATAAGCTTCTCCAATCACAAAGAGTCTGTTCCAGTCATTTTTGCCCACCCAGTTCGAAAATGCGGTGGTCTGATAAAGTTGAGTATATGTTTGTGTAGATCTTGAAGAGACGAATCGAACGGTACCAACCGCTTCTCAATAAACCTAAAACTGAAGGAGTTATGGGCATGCAACGGTTTTTGACGATTTGCTACCAACAATTCGTCCGCAGCCGCCCTCCGCAATGGAGCACGATTTTGAACGAAAAACTAACCTTTGAAAAAATTCGGTTGAACTTTGAAATTTTTGGCAATTTTTTAACGCTATCTGATAGAGCTTGAACTGCTGAACTCCAAAATGTGTTTGCTTTCGCAATTGGTTAACTTCGAAGGAAGTTATTTCGAAAGGCCGAAAAAGTCGGGAAAATGCGGCTTTTTCGCCATTTTTGAAAAGGCTACGGCCACAGCTGTATGCAGACGGATCATTAATGACATGGGTCGGCTTCAGCAGCAGCGGAAACCTGATTCTTGGCCAGTCTTCCGCCGTGTCATGGACAATCTGGAGTGCTAAGGTGTTGTCGGGAGGCGGAAGACGTCAGACACATGTTCTGGGGCATTGCTGTAGGACAACGCTGCAGCCCATGTGTCCATGTCGACCAAATGTTGGCTTCACCGCCGTAACATTCAAGTGACGTACTAGCCTGCCTGCAACCAGATAGAGAACATGTGGGAACCTTGGTTCAACGAGTATACGCGAATAAACGACAGTTCAATGACGTGGCGACGAATTTGACTGCTTGGGACACAATCGAAGATAAAATCATCCGGAACCTTGTCAGCAGAATGCATAGTAGAATGTATGATGTTATAAGAAATAATGGTGGTCTGATCGACTTTTTAATTCTATAAAAGGTTTGCCTATCACGAGTGGATACATACTTTTAAAACACCCTTTTTTGAAATAAATTCTGATTCTCGTGTGAGACGAAAGAATTTCCTGAAAGTAAGTGCATACCTATTTTCGACTGCAATCTAGTGGAGCCAGTGCGGGCCTCCAGAAATGAATGCGAAATGATTGATATACATATGTATAAATTATGAGGCGGATACATACTATTGAAACGCACTGTAGTTCACTGCGGTATGACTATTAAAGGCATTGCCTTCTGCCGCCCATCAAAGGTGTATATAGCTACATAATAGTTGCTCATCTGAAGAATAGGAAGATTGGGGATACCGACTTTTTCTGATGTTCTCAAACTTTCTCTGTTCAGCTTGATAGCAGGACAACATCGAACGAGCTCGATCTGTCTCTGGGCTCCGCCGATCATAGGTTCTGCTTCTCTCAACCGTAGGCTTTCATCTTCTTTCATCACCACTGCTCCCTGTTGGAACCTATCTGCTGGAAAAAACGCGATTCGTTCACTTGCACTCTCGTTATTCCTCTTGCACTCCTTTACTCTTATCCCACCTATAATTCTAGTTTATTCAAGTACCTTTGTTCACTGAACTCCACCAAATTTTTACAATGTAGGTGGGTATATCGAAGACTGCTATGGATTTTGCAGGAATGACAGCTGATGGGAAACATCAACGATTATTGAGGGAAGTTAAATAAAATCAATACTTAGAACTACCTAGATGATAAAGGATATAGAAGGATGTACGCAGTCCATTTTGGAATCCTTCATCCATATCTTTTATCCTCTAGGATGCGCCACTGGCCACTTGGCTAGGGATGTCGTGGAGGCAATTTGAGTTCGTACTTGGCTTAGATAATGAATTGCGGTGGCCAGCCGATGAACAGGTCAGCGCTTATTCTCCCTAGCCAAGTTTGCCAATTCACCAAACCCGAAGGGATGGAAGGCTTGGTTGGCTTGGGCGGGAAATCCGAACCAAGAACCTGATGTCGGGTACACGCGACAGCTGGCACCTCCTCGACTGCGCCCTACCTAGAGGATCATCATCATTTTCAGAACCGTTTGTCCCGGGTTCAAAATTTATGGCAAGTCGAACCCACACAATATTGAGTGATAGTTTGATAGTTAAATGCTCGCACCCATTCAGAACTATTCTACGCGCAGAGCTGATGGAATCGCAACATAACCCTCACAAAATCCGATAAAGAACTTTCGATTTAGTGATTACTGAAGACGTTAACCGTCAAGTGAAAATATTCGCAATCTGCCTCTTCTGTCAGCTTTTCGCTCGCAGTATTGACAGAAAAGGAGGGTTTCTCCACCTTTTCAAGCCATTTCTATTCTGAAGGATTGCACACTATTTAGCAGAACAACTAAGCTTGCATGCTGTTTTATTCAAGGAATGTGCAGATGATATCCTGTTTCACCTCTTAGCCCTATGCAGGATTCATTACTGCAATACAGTATAGTGGTATAGTGGCACTACAGGTATCTCCCCGAGAATCATCAGCAGGGCAGGGAGCACGTGCAGTACGTCCTAAGCGCCGAGACCCGGTTTTATATGCACCTCTAACTAGGTCAAGTGTGGCGGGAGATAGTATAGAAGTAGTCTACATAAGGCCAGCGCATCCAGATGATACCTCAGAAAAGAACTTCCGATGTGATTTGTGGGATTTGTATTGAAGTCACTTTCGTTTCCTTCTACGATTAGTTCGTTTTGCTCGAACTTGGTTTTGATCTAACGTCGTTCTTGATGTTTTTGTTCTATGTGTAAGTGCAGCCTGAGTGCAAGTAAACATATGGATACATAAATAAGTAGATAAAGCCGAAAAGACGGCAGAGTTTATATTCCTAAACTGCATTCTAGCTGCAGATGGTGTGTCAGTGTATGAAAATTTCAGGCGAAATGTGGCCAGCAGTATGCGCTTCTCTCTACGAGCGGGGTCGCACTTTCTGACAGCACGGTGAAGATGTGGATAGATGGACGACCCGTTGAGTCGAAAACCAACGAGTGGATCGATCTTACAAATCCGGTAAGTGTTGCAGACATAGGATCTGTTTCCTATTCCTTTCCTCTATTTTTGTTATTATTTTTATTATTTCCTCTGTCTCATTTTGTTATCGCTTGAACGTATATTTTCTGCACGCAGTGCAAAAACTGAAAGAATACCGCCAAGCTTCGCCTGCGGATTATCTCTGAGATCTGCTATTAAGATTTTTTGATTACCGCGATTAAAGTATCAAAACGGAAATTGAGGGTGAAGTAATTGGGTAAATGAAAATTGCCTTAATTTGGCCCACAAGTTGTGCTGATCCCTTATCTGGCATTCGTTCTTTGAATTCCGTTTCTAGTTCACCATTTCTGACTACGAAGTACTCCAGCATGGAGGTTCTACTCCGCTTTCCAAATTAAAGAGGGAACATGGCGCCTTTGATACAGTTCTCTTTTACAGCATCTACATATATCTACCGCGATCAACCAAAATTTTAAAACGGAGCTTAACGTCGTTATCACCTCCCATTATAACGCCACTATGCAGAACCAGACGGAGGATTTCTATTTTTTTTACTTCTGGCGTTGTGTAGATGCAATTATGCTCAAAAACCTCTCATCTGTTCACTAGGTATGGCGGTAAAGAAACAGTCAACTTTGGTGTTAACTCATCGGTTGCAGTGACTGTATGTATTAGGTTGGCAACTAAATTGTGGACTCATTCGTAGTCACTTTTTTCAGCCGAGATTATCAGGGTATTTGTGCATCACCTCTCCTGCTCTTTCCACTGTTTGAAGCAGTTAGTCTGCACTTCTCGGAACTACTTTTGCTGTCCTGCCATTCCGATTTAGTGGGAAGTTTTTTTTTAGTCTGAAATGAAAGGGCACAGAGCCAGTACTCGCGAACGCCCTCTTCATGAGTACCAGCTCGGCCACTCTGCAACTACAGCCCAAGAGGACTGTAGCTGTAGAAGATGAAGTTGTCCAGCGATCGACGGTGTTCAAATGGCTCAAGAGGTTCCGTGAAGGCAACGCTGAAATTGAAGACATGTGACGCACCGGACGACAGATTGCCCTTGATCGTCGAGCTGCGATTAGCGTTATCGAAAGAAATCCGAGCTTCACAACGCGTATGTTGACATTCGACTTCAGGTGCTCACATGCCTGTATTGAGAAGATTCTGCACAGCGTTGGCCTTTCTGTGAAGCTCGGTAAATGGGTGCCTCACGAATTGACCCTATCGCAGAGGACAATCATGTGGATTCCGCGAAAGAATTTTTGGACCCTCACAAGCAGGAACCATTTATCCTTCGTCTGGTAATATGTGATGAAAAGTGGATTCCACTGGATAATCCACAGCTTTCTAACCAGTGGCTTAGAGCAAAACAAAAGTTGCTGCCAACGTCTAAGCCTGACCCCCACCTGAAGAAGGTGATGCTCCCCGTTTCGAGGTGTCGGAAAGGTGTCATCATTCAGAACTCATCGAGAGCGGTTCCAGCAATGATGCCGAGGTCTACTCTTTTCAATTTGACATCGTGCATGCTGAACTCCGCCAGAATCGGTTCCGACAGCTCTTCAGGAGAGGCGTTGTCCTTCAGCAGGACGCTAGACTACGCGTCACGAACCAAGCTTTTCAAAAAATCAAGGACTTTGGCTGGGAGCGTCCAACTCATCCACCTTACAGCTCAAACTGTGGGACGAGTGACTACCACTTCTTTCGTTCGCTGCAGCACTCCTTGGCTTTAAGACAACTTACCAAGTTCGTGTCATGCCCACGAAAAGGTCAGAATGCACCTCTAAGGATTTTTCGCCTCAAAACCACAAGAATTCCAAAGGTGTGGGATAGACCAGCTACCTGATAAATGGGAAGCGGTTCCGCGCTCCAACTAATCTTACTTCGATTAAGGATTACAATTAGTTATTTGTTAATAAACACTTTTTTGTTGAAGATGCTTGAGAATCCACGAATTTAGTAGCCAACTTAATATATCTAAGTATGGATTTTCTAAGAACGCTTCCACTTCCAGACCTACACCTGGGCGCGTAGTAGCGTAGTTAAATTACTCGTTTGCTATCCCATGCACGCTGTGTCGAGGATCTGGATAGGGTCACGCCCAGCCAACCAAGCATTTCATCCCTCCGGGGCTGGTGAATTGATACCAGACTTGACCGGGAAGTATACTTGTGTTTCTCAGAAGTTTTTTCGAACGAATTGATGAACGAATAAATTCGATGTTGAAATTTTTCGGGTGAATGAACGAATGGTTTTATTCGCTTTTTTCGTCAATTCTCGAATGATCGAAAATTCGTTAAGTCCCATCTTTCATTTATTCGATTATTCGAACAAAATTATTCGATATTCCAATAAACTTGTAATGTTCGATTTTCGAATAATATTCGAATATGCCTACCTTTCGATGTTCGAATTCGAATAAATATTCGAAAATCTGGAAATATCGAGTATTTGACTATTCGAATAATTATTCGAGTATTCGAGTAGTACTGGTCCCATGCTGATATCAGCGGCCAGCTCATCTCGGATACGGGTGGGTGCTGATCGGTCCCACGAGGTGTGGATGTTGCGTTCGATCAAACGGCGCCGGTGGTGTAATGGCGTAGAGCATTCCCGCCCGGTCAGAGGGAGGTGCGGGTTCGAGTCCCGCCTGGCGCTAGAAGTTTTGATCGCGAAAAAACATCGTTGTGACAGCTTATTCGAGTATATTTGTATGAGTACAACTATAGGAAGGACAAAACACTGATTTGGCCCATGCCAACTGAAATTCATTGTATAATCAAATACGCGCTCAATATGCCTCTCTATGACATCCCATAGAAATAGGATGCCTAGCGCGTCTACAAGGAGATTGACTAGCGCTCGCCTTTATTATTTTACGCTTACTCAACACTTGCCGTTGTGGTGAAACCGCAACACATTTTTCGTTTAAGAAAGGAGCTTTTGTGCTCCTGAACGGAGGTGTTTTCCACGAGATGTCCACTGTTTTCTGTGACTTTCCATTGTTTTCTGTGACTCTGTGCTGTAAGTTACTCACGTAGAAGAACAATATCGACGTTTTGGGTTACGCTCATTTCACATCTACCTCCACACAGTTGGATGCCCAAATGGGCAGTAACTAGACATACAGCTGGCTGAGGGGTCCATAATTCCAGTGAAATTGGTGTTCAGGCCACAAATGAAGTCATCTCGCGAGTTCCGAAGTGCACGCAGGCCGAGATGCAGTCTGCTGTCGACTCATCTAAGCACGCGTTCGCACAGTGGAAGACCGCGTGAGTTGCCCCTCCAGTCGATGACGTTGCTGTTTCCTCACTTTCTCCTCCAGTTCACCGTTGACTCGGCAGCAGACGCTGTTCCGTCTGCAAGCCCTCATCAAGCGTGACTTGAAGAAGATCGCCGAGAACATCACGCAGGAGCAGGGGAAGACGCTGCCTGATGCCGAGGGTGACGTGAGCAGAGGCCTCCAGGTAACGCTTAGGGGTTTGGCTTTATACGATTCAGTTCTCAGAGAATTCGCTTAAGGTTGTTGAGCACGCGTGTTCCGTACCGTCGCTTATGCTTGGAGAGACTCTTCCGAAGTGAGTTTTCTTTGCTAATTATGCTCTGTAGCGACGTCTCAGGTGTTCAACGCTACTTTTAGTGTCTCTCGCGACATGGACACGTTCTCATGGAGAGTCCCACTCGGTGTCACTGCTGGAATTTGCCCATTCAACTTCCCCGCTATGATCCCACTGTGGATGTTCCCCCTCGCCCTAGCCACCGGAAATACCATGGTGCTGAAGCCGTCCGAACAGGACCCCGGAGCATGTATGATGCTCGTCGAGCTGGCCAAGGTAGGTTAAGTGCAATTCAAAGTTGTTGCTTCGAAGCGAAGTGGCCATCGTTCCAGGAGGCAGGCATACCCGACGGCTGTGTGAATGTGATCCATGGACAGCACGACGCTGTGAATTTCATCTGCGACAACCCCGACATTCAGGCGATCTCTTTCGTCGGAGCTGACCAGGCTGTGTGTTTTTCGCTGACCATGAAGCTCATTACCGTGTACTTCATGAGTTAATGTTTCAAGGGAAAACATATCTACGAACGCGGAGCCCGGACCGGAAAGCGTGTGCAGTCAAACATGGGGGCGAAGAACCACGGAGTGATAATGCCTGACTGTAACAAAGAGCAGACTCTTAACCAGGTTCGTCTTATTTAATACTCAACCTTGACTTTTCTTTGATTACGACGTAGTTATTAGTAGTCTTATTATGTGTACGAAAACAGTGAAGCATAATAAGCTGGTGTCTTTATGAAGTTCGTTCGTTTATACGGTTTACTTTCGTCAGAGCTTGGAAAAGAACGAAGTGAAATGTAGAATATCCAAAACAGCTTTTCAGGCAACAGAGATGATGCAGACACGCCATAAATATACCATTCTCACGTCGAAATGGACACTTTTCAAATCAATTTGGACACTCTTCTAAGCTAGCTTTAAGACCTTTGAAATCAAAGCGAACTCTTCCAAATCGAAATATCCTTTAGGCAAGCTAAACTGGAGCTCAATAGGATGGTAAGCACACTTTTTCTGTTCAGGGAAAATTGGGTTTAATCTTCATTAAATGAAATGAATGAAAAGAAATTTTTAGTTTAAATGCCCCGATAAGTGTAATAATTTAACAAAAATTTTCTTTTTAGAGCAAGAATAATAGATTGAAATTTGCCTTGAAACATACAGCGCGAAGCAGCAAGCATACTGCGCATTGAAAGATCAGATCGCGCCATGTTCTCAAACAGTTCGCCGCCACTTTGATTGATAGTGTAAATACCACTTACATGAACCACCAAGCTGAGGATATGTGTGTTCTTCACAGTTGTTTTTGTTGAATTGTTAACAGGTGTTAAACTCCATGCAAACAAATTTTGCTATCAATCGAATAAAAATTGCGATGTCTTGGAAGAAGGCGCTACGCAATCTTTAGCACTAAAAAATGGCCGTCTTCCTGCGGTTTCAAACAAGCCGTTATTTTTTTCTCAAAAAGTACAAGTTTTATAAAATTTCAAACAACATGTTCACATATTGGGTAGATGGAATAGAACTTCAAGGAAAGCTATAATAAAATTTGTTGAACAAGAAACTATTCTGACCTTTTTGGAGAGTCCCTAGCTTAATGTAGAAGAAGCTCATTTCAATTTAAAAGTGCTCATTCCGATTTCAAAAGTCAAAAGTTTTAGGCTATCTTACTATTAGAAGAGTGTCCCATGTGACTTGAAAAGTGACCAATTTGACGTAAAAAGGTATAATTATGTGTTTAAGTCAAACAGCCCATGCATCACTATATAAGTGGAGTAGAGATCCTGGATGGCACTAGTTGCAGTTAGCCTTTTTGGGAAGAGGTGGGGCATAGGGTCATAGTGGCAATACGTTTGAGGACCGCTTAGGATTCTTGCTCAAAACCTAGACTTGGAACATAATATATCAGAACCGCGTTAAAGGCAGCCAAAAAACAATAACGAAAAAGGTATATACATATGAATACATCGCCAATGAGCTTTCCCCTTCTCTGGCATCTTTAGACCATGATCTCGACGTCTTCTTGTTAAGGCGATAAGACTATGTGTAACGAGGTGGCAGATGAAAGATCAACTCCCTTTCAAATCCGTTTTGCACCATGACTTTGTAACTCATCATGATTTGCTGCCCATCTGACTTACCACTCTAAACAAAGAAACAGTTGGATGGAAGCATCACATTAAACCTTTTCCTCCAGCCTCTCACGAGAGTTGAACGCCCGGAGATTGCTAGAGTAAGGGCTCGCCTTGTGTTTTATGTCTTTTCTTTTCTGAGATGGTAAATGAAAGGCATATCAGTTTTTTGTTTCGAAGAATACGCTGCCTCGAAAAGCAGAACGCGTGTTTATCAAGAGTAAGGCCTCCCTGCCCATTTCTTGACTACCTCAAATGCTCCATCACTCCATCAACACCCGCAAAAAGTTATGGGGTGTTGATGGAATGATGGAGTTGACGGACCGACTAAGCTGCTATCCGGAGCCGTTTTCGATAGCGACTTGCAGTTTTTGGCGGGCCACTGCTCTTCACCATCAACAGCTCCACTATCAGCCCCTCAGTATTTCAGTCGCTGTTTATTTTTTAAGTCAACATTTCCGCCTCTTACAGGTATTATAGTAAGTCACGCTGTTGCACCCTAATTTGTTGAGGTTTCTTTTTTAACCATTTTGTGTCACTCATCATGCTGTGTCCTTGCGTTTCTTCTAATGTAGAGTTGTGCGCACATTTACGTGCAAATAAATAAATAAATAACTCGAGGCGTTGGAACAACCCAATCCGCAAGAAGCTCGTTCTAGTGTGACTTCAGGAACTAGAAGTAGGCTGTCTTGTTCTCGGACAGAGAAGCAACTATCTATCCTTGTTGAACAGTTGGTGTTTGGCGTCTTCACGTGCCTCGAGGGAGTAAGACATTGGCAGAACATATGAGGATACAGAGCGTGATACAATTGAACGTTCTGCACATTTCACACCATTTGAAGGATTCCCTCAACAATAGCTGTCGTTGTTTATTAAGCTGAAGATTTCATAAACTTTTTAGGCATGTGTTGTGATCAACCATGACTTTCGAGATTATTGCTTGATCCAGGTTTTCGTCTTATGTCCTTGGTGACCTATGATCAGATTATTTCCTAACTTGATCGTACCAAATAGAAAAGAGCTATTCTTGTAGAAAAGGCATTCAGCAACCCCTACCACTCCTTGTGTCCAAAAGAATAAAGGACAGCGTTAATCGATCCTTTTATGGGATGCACCATGCATTCTACTTCTACTCTGTCATGGAGACATACTTGGTGCATACTTGGTCTACACAATGAGTTTCAATCGTCAGCCGATGGATACGTCGTATACATTGGATCCGAATGAATCATTTTCGGATATCCGATTCGGATATTCCGATCCGAATCATCCAATTATCCGGCCACCGCGAAATTCCCCTTATCCGAATCATCCAAAAATCCGGGGTCTGCAAAATCACCCTTATCCGAATCATTCAAAAATCCGGTGCCCGCAAAATCGCCCTTATCCGAATCATCCAAAAATCCGTGGTCCGCGGAATTGCCATTATCCGAATCATCCAATTATCCGGACCCTGGATGATTCGGATAAAATAGGATAATTTCGGATAACGCGTTCAATTTCCTCGCTCCATTTTGAAATCGGGCATCTCGAATGAAAGTGCATTCATAACGAGTTTCGCGGGCGGGCACGCTGCTGAGTCATACTTTTCGCGCCCCACTGTAAAGTAGTGTCGTAATGACGTTGAATACGGTTAGCACGCTGCTGAGCGTGATGTCGATCTTGGCATCTGTTTCCTCAAACATCATTTTGCGCTGCCGGAGGCAAGAAGGACGGGAACTGAAGGAGAGAAGGGATTAAGCGCGTACTCTGATCCGCACTTCGCTGTTTCACATTGTACAGCATTCGGCGCAAATTGGGTCGAGGGGGTCACCATGTAGAACGAGCTCCATACCGCACTTCAACACTTGTGTGTCTACCACTTAATGAACTGTGTTAGACCATTTCTGATGTTCGACATTCATCTGCCTTCTGTTCGACATTCATCTGCCATTCTGGAAAGCGCGGATCTTAGAATAATTCATCTTGGAATCAGGGATGTGAGGGAATTTTTTTAAAGAAAAGCGGAACACGGTATACGGAACGGAAGGGCTCAAAAATGGGCGGAAACCGAAATACGAAACGCCGAAACGGAAATGATTCAAAACTTATTACTTCGTCTAATTTTTCATAAACATATATCCGTAATGGTACATAGTAATAACTGAGTTGCCGTTACCGAATTTGGATAACGGGCAAGGCAGCATGCGACTCCTTTTCAGCAACATATAACAATAAAAAATCCTTGTATTCGTATTATTACTAGGATGAATTTTCAAACATTACTAGTGTAACAAATCGAAGTTTGTGCAAAATCTCTCTGTAAATAGGAAAAAAGTATTTTAAACGCAATCAACCCAACTGACGAGAAAGATGTTAGAGATTTTGCCACTCATAGCGCTTAACCGGTCTCATTGAATGTTCCAGGTCTATCCCCAGGTTTTTTTTCCCAAGGTTACAGTTGCGTTCAGCATTCACGACACGACACCCACGCTCTGAGTTCGCATGGGTACCATTGTATCATTTGGCAGCAGCTGAAGCTCTTAAACAAACTCGGAGGAGGGGATTGGAGAGACAAGACATCGCATGCCCTCCTCCGACTAGGATAGATCCAATGTCCTTATGGAGCGCATTGTTAGCAGCCTGAGAGTGTTTATAGAACACTGATCTAGATTTGGTACTCCAGGCCACACCTACGATTACTAGGGAAAAAGGTAAGCTACTCCAGATAAGGAGTTTGATCCTTTACTCAAACACTCATGGAACCTTTGTGGACCTATGCTATTCGATAGTACATCTTTTCAAGAACAGAAAAAGAATCCAATTTGGTTACTGTTTCGACATCAGGATGCACCATCGCTTTGAAAGAAACACAATCACAAACGCATAGTTAATCTCTTTCTTCAGCCTTTAGATTATGATCAAGAGGTGAATGAAGGCACTGCAAAGCAAGCAATCAGTGAGTGATGAGTCATCGTTCCGTCTTCCGGCCCAAAAAAGAGTGGAACACGGAACGGAACGGAAGGACTAAAAACGGCCGGAAACCGAAATTCGAAACATGGAAACGGAGTTTTCGCCCATCCCTGATTGGAATGATCCAGCTCTTTGCTGTTTCCTTCCTTGACGAGAAGTGAGAGTCTTTCGATACACGCACTGTGCTGTTATTGAGGGACAGATTCCTCTTTAAAGAACGCTAGAATTCTGATAAACTGTATCTTGCTTTAATGAGTCGGATATCCGATTCGGATATCCGAAATCCGGTCTCCGCGAAATTGCCATTATCCGAATCATCCAAAAATCCGGGGTCCGCAAAATCGCCCTTATCCGAATCATCCAACTATCCGAAGATTTTCGATCGGATCCAATGTATAATACGTCGGTGTTTGTCTATTATAGTTGTGCCCGAATGAATATTCGAGCATTCGAATTCGAATATTTGTATTCGAACGTTCGAAAATGTATGAATGTGAATGTATTCGAATTCGAATGCTCGAAAATCGTCGCTATTCGAATATATTCGGTTATTCGAAATTTTTGGAAGAGCACAACTATATGTTTGTCCTTCCCAAACGAGTCTGGTACCAGTTCTCCGGCTACGGAGGTATGAAGGGCTTGGTTAGATTGAACAGGAAATACTAGTCAACCTGGAATCGGCTGCACGCGACAGCTGGCACCTTCTTGCCACTGCGCGCCCTGACCAAATGTGTATCCACTTGTAAACACTATCGTTCAGCTCATATTGCTTAAAAGAGGATATACTTAGTGGCTATGATGCCTCCAATATTGACCAAACCCACAGCGCTCTTTTCACCTTGATGAAGCATCCCATTCCTTACTTTGATACTTTGATGGTCCTTTGTCGGCTGGAGGTCTTCTCAGCGGGGACCACAACTCTTCCAGACCGCTCGATCTCTGGCTGTTTGCATCCAGTGAGGCAGACTCCGCTCTCTGAAAGATCTTGAGAATGAGTCTGCCCATCGCGTTGGCGGTTGTCCCAGTGGTCTCTTATGGTCTCTCGGGAGCCATTCTGTGACACGGAGACTCCATCTATCGTCCTTTCGTCGAAGCAGGTGTCCGGCCCAGCGATATTTGGACTTCTTCATATACTGCAGCGGGTCTGCTAATTGCGACTTCTCCCGTAGCTCCGAGCTTCGTAGGCCTTCTTGCCATTGCTGACGAAGGCTTGTCCTTAGAAGACATCTCTCCAGTGCACGATGCGTAGTTTGCATCGCTCTGGCGATTGTCTTGTTGTCGGGCCAGGTTTCCGTCGCGTAACACATCGCAGGCAGTACAGAGGCGTTGAATTTCGATGCCCTGAGGCCGGGATCCTTGACCTGATCGGTGACTTCGCGAATCGAACTGAAGGTTGCCCATGCTGCTCGTCTCCTGCGGGCGATTTCAGGAGCAAGGTCGTTATCCATGTTCAGCTCTCTTCCCAGATAGACGTAGGAGTCGACCTGTTGCAGAGCGACTCCATTTAACCTTACGAGTCCCGTGTCACACCGCTGGTTGACCATAAATTGTGTTTAGGACACATTCATGTCCAATCCAATCTTCATACCTGCCACATTGAGCTCGTTCAGCATTTCCTCGACTTCTGCCGTGCTGGTAGAGATCAGAACAATATCGTCGGCGAAGCGAAGGCTGCTGATCCGTTTACCGTCGACAAGGTAGCCTTTATCGTCCCAGTTCAAGTCTTTCATGGCATCTTGGAGTGCCGCTGTGAATAGCTTGGGAGAAATCGTGTCTCCCTGCCGTACTCCTTTCCCGATAGGAATTTTAAGCTTTTGATCGGACAGCTGGATGGTAGTCGATGTGTTCGAGAAGCATTCGTCGAGAAGTCGGATGTAGGGCGATGGTATACCAGCGTGCACAAGTGCGTTCAAAACGGCGTTGATTTCCACAGAGTCGAACGCTTTCCGGTAATCCACGAAGACAAGGACAGGTGGGAGGTGGTATTCGCGGCTCCTCTCGATGAGCTGTGAGACAGTCTGAATATGGTCCATGCAGGAGAAATCCTTGCGAAACCCTGCTTGCTCCACTGGCTGATATTCATCCAAGCAACGCTCCATGCGGTTAAGCAGTATCTTGGTGAAGATCTTGTACACAACCGAGAGAAGACTGATGGGTCGATAGTTGTTGATATCCTCCTGCTGACCTTTTTTGAAGATTAAAACCGTTTTCGACTCCTTCCATGAGTCCGGAATCCTACCAAGTCGAAGGTAGTGGTTGAAGTGCTTGGCAAGAAGTGAGCAGAGGGCACTGCCACCCGCACGAAGGAGATCAGCAGAAATGCCATCCGGTCCGGGAGCAGTGCCCGGCTTCATCCTTCTGATGGCATGAGCAACTTCTGATTCCAGAATGGGAGGTACTTCCTCAGCTGGTGGCATCAAGCATTTCGGGACAGTGATGGAAGAACGGAACAGATCTGTGTAGAATTCCTGAACGATGGCCTCCATCGCTCTTCGAGACGTTTGCGTTGTTCCATCCTTATCCACAAGGGCTGACATTATTGCCTTCTGATCGCAGAGATCTCGTTTGCAGCGCTTTATGCTTGAACCTTTCCCAGCCGCTTCTAACAGCTTCAATCTTCTGTAGGCTTGAATGGACTCCTTCACTGCAATTCGACAGGCCTTCGAGATGGTGACTTTTTCCAGATGGGAAGCATTAGGATCCAGTTTAACAGCTCTTCTTTGCTCCAAGAGTTTAATCGCATGTGCGTTGAGTCTTGAAGCAGACGGTGATGTGGCTTCGCAAGAGCTGCTAGCACATTTCAACAGTCCTTTGGAGAGAAGGTCGTAGTCTTCCCATGGATCTTCAAGAAGATTCCAATCATACGACTTTATTGCATAATCCAACTCCTCAGACTTGAATGTGGGGATCCTCACCGGTGCCGGTTTATGGGTGTCACGCTTGAACATCCTCTTTTTGAGAGTCAGCTTCGCACGGACAAGACAGTGATCCGAGCCGGTGTCAAATGAAGGCAGCACGGAGACGTCGAACAGACTCCAGCGTCTGTTTGTAAGAACATGGTCGATCTCCGAACGTGTTTCTCCATTTGGGCTTTCCCAGGTCCATCGTCGGTTTGAAGGCTTCTTAAACATAGAATTTCCATGGTAGAGACGGCACGCGGATAGGAATTCTATCAGGCGCTCTCCGTTTTCGTTCCTTGAGGAAGGTCCATGTGGCCCTAGCCTCCATTCGTCGTGATCGTTCGTACCGACGATAGCGTTAAAGTCACCAACGACAACTTTGTAGTAGCTCTTCTCGTCGTTGACAGTCCTTTCGAACAGCTTGTAGAATTCCTCCTTTTCTTCATCTGTAGCCGCAGATGTTGGAGCATATCCATATATGATGGAGATGGTTCCTTGATCTTTGGTTTCCAGACGAAGAACAGCTACTCGCGGACTGATGATCTTATAAGAGTCTACTAGGTGGTGCACTGTCGAATTGACGAGAAATCCAACTCCGCCAATATTCTTTCTGTCCACCTTTGCTCCGATAATGAGAAGCTCGTTGTGGTCGGTCCTTCTTATGGTTTCCGTTCTGCCTTTCGTTTCCTGCAGGGCGATAACGTCGTATTTGATGTTGCGGCTTCTGTAAAGCAGTGTCCGAAGATCCTGCTCAGATGCGATCGAACGACAGTTATAAGTGCAGACGAATAGGCAGTTTCCGTGTCGTGGTGGGAGGGAGTTTCCGGTAGTCCGATTCCAATGACGTCCTGATAGTTTAACTCCGAGATTAGATGGCCCCTCGCAGGAGGTGGATGCAACCGACGTCGTAGAAGTCCACCTCCGGCGCGCGGAGGACTGGGGCGCGGGTTTAGTTGTTTGAGCAGTGGTGGTCTGGTTACTCACATGTTCCTGGCCAGGGATACAGGAGAGCCGCCCATACACGACAAAGCGTCGCGTACTGCGTGACCGTTTGTGCCGTTAGCCACCACAAAGTGATGTTCACCCCTTCACCGCGGTGAGGTGGCACATGAAGGGGAGCATCCCATTAGGAAGAACAAAACAGCAGAACCTGACTTCACATGAGCTAACGACGTAAGGTGATGTCGTTACCATAACTCTGATAGTTTGATCATGAATCCAACAGAAAGTTTGTCCCACCTACTTTGAATCAAATCAGCCTCCTTATAGCAGTGTTACCTTATCGGATCCACTACGCGGACCGCATGGACGCAAAAAATACGTAGATGAGGTTCAGTCTAAAGGACTGAAGACTTGTGCTATTTTACTTCCAGGGTAAGAGGAGAAAACCGACGGCAGAATGCAGTGTCCTTGTAGAGAAACTTTTGGTTGAATATAAAAGTTCGTCGAATTTAACTAATTTCAAGCAAACATGGACGTCAAAATCACATGTCATGAGGTCTATCTACACTAAATAATAGCCTTCGTCTTTAATAAGATACGCTTAAAGAAAACCCGCTCGAGCGACTCTATTCTTACAGCTGACTGCTGCTGCATTCGGAGCTGCCGGTCAACGATGTATGGCCCTGACAACCGCAATCCTTGTCGGAGAAGCACGGTCATGGTTGCCCGATATCGTTGAAAAGGCGAAGAAGCTCAGGGTCAATGCAGGTAAGTGAAGTCTTTCTAGCATCGGAGGTATCGGCTTGAACGGCGAGGTTCCAGGATGGAAGTCAGACGCTGACATCGGTCCGTTAATATCAAAGGCGGCAAAGGATCGGGTTATCGGTCTCGTCCAAGGAGCCAAAAAGGTTGGTCGGCTATCCGAGCTTAGACGGGAGTACAGATGCCTAGCAGAATATCGCAGGAAGGCGCCAACGTTGTGCTGGACGGAAGCAACGTCACAGTGCCTGGGTTTGAGAACGGCAACTTCGTTGGAGCATCAGTTATCGCTGGAGTCAAGCCGAACATGACCTGCTACAAGGTGCACTTTCGACCAACTGTTTCTTCTCAGAGAAAATGCATACTCGTACTAAGAATGTTGTAAAGGACGGCGGTTCCAGGAGGAGATCTTCGGACCGGTGCTCGTAGTAATGGAAGCAGAGAACTTGAACGATGCGGTCGACATCATCAACAAGAACCCCTACGGAAACGGAACCGCCATCTTCACTTCTAACGGCGCTACAGCTAGAAAGTGAGTCCCCTACAAGCCGCTCCTGTTCCCCTGATAACTGTTGAGACTGCAGATTCACAAACGAAGTGGACTGTGGTCAAATTGGAGTCAACGTTCCCATCCCTGTCCCACTTCCGATGTTCTCCTTCACTGGCTCCCGCGGATCATTCAGAGGAGACATGAACTTCTACGGAAAGGTGAGAGTAGTCAACAAGCGATGCACATAACGGGACGTCATCGCGGTTCGAAAATTTCCAGGCCGGTATCAACTTCTACACGCAATGGAAGACGGTCACGCAATACTGGAACGAGAGCCTAACCGAGATAAAGCCGCAGATGTCTTTCCCTCAGCTCAAGTAGATGCAATCTACACTGCAAATAGTTTTTGCTCATGCTCAGATTTCTAACCACATTGGCACAGATGCCTCTGTTTTGTTGTTTTTGGTCGTTTATCAGCGAAGAATAAAAATGTAAAGACGTTTATACACAGTAAATACAGTCAGATAAGGCAGATCACGTAACATGCTTCGGCTTCACATATCGGCGTTGGCCTTCTCCACCTCATCGTCGTCACTATCCTCCTGGGACTTTCCGTCACCATCTTCCGCGGCTTCAGGGTTCGTCTTGAAATAAAGTGACTTAGCATTTGATTGCAGGTTTGTCTGCTAATAGTAAAAAAATCGTCCTCCTAAATGATCATATTACATTCACGAATGAGTTTTGAATACGAAGGCACAGGTCCTATCAGCCTCTGTTATGGAACGCCACATTCCCCATTTTTTTCCACGTTTCCTGCCTTTTCTATTAACACAAACTCTCTATTAGATATTGGTAGGCGACAGCAGGCGTAATAGACTTGAAAAGAGCTTACTAAGCCGCCCTGTTTGGCGCCGCTTCCCTTTGGGCATGACTCGGGAGAAGATTCATGTTTTATACTTCTACAAGTGAAAGCTCTGCTCTTCTCAAGATCTAGGCAGGGAAGACCAACGCGTTTTTCAGAGAGGGCACTAGGTGCTAGGTGGCTCAGGGGCTCACCATGCACGGTAGCCCTATACGATGCTTTATATTGCACGAAATTAAAATATTTATGGAGCACAGGCATGTTCTAGCTGTATGGTGAACTGAGCTAGGCCACATCTCTGACCGTGTTTATGAGCGCTTCAGGGAGCCTTCACGACTACCCACGGTAAGGGACTGGGTCGGGAGCTGGGAATAGCTATTTATAAAGCGAATGTGAACATGAAAACCAACCGCGTTTCGGGAGGCCAGGAAGGGGATAAAGCGGGGCGGGAAGATCTTGCGTATCCTTCCGCTCTCGTCGCTTCATAACTGCGGCTATTGGTGTTATCAGGCATTCATCTGCCTTTCTACCACCGCGGATAACCACAACACAAGGTGACCCCTGATCTATACTTCGTCGGGAACTACTGCATAGGAAGCTTTGCGACTTTTCATTCTTCTTGAGAATGAAGAGGAATTACTCAGTGACAATAAAACTTTTAGGTTAGCATGCTACCAGTCTTATTTAGTTTTTGGATCTATTTAAAAGGAAACGAGGTGCAAACTAGCCAGCAAAGGTGGTCGAACAAGGTTACTCGTAATGCAGAACCAACAATGATCTCGCCTCCTTTGACAGCGCACAGTACTGGCTATACATCTTCTATGCATTCAAAGTAGTCAACAGGGAGATGCTGGTTAGGGCAATCTAAATGCCTTCTCTTGCACTCCAAACAGGTGTGCTTGTGGACGACCATCGCTAGGAGAACTAAGGCCTATGTTATACTTCGGCGTCGGTGACAGTGTTACGCAGTGCGCTACGCAGTGCGCATCGGCCCGCGCACCACAGCGTCGCCGAAGTATAACATAGGCCTGAGACTTGAACACTCATGGCCCAACCTGCCTTCTGTAAGAAGGAGCCCACACATACTGAAGCAGATTATCTTATTGATGACAACTGACTATTGACACAACTTCTACAGCGGGAAGGGCCCCACTGTTTGTGAAACCTTGGCGACTTTCCTTCTATCCTTAAGTTAGCCTGCAATTCTAATTGTCCGCTTATTAGAGGATGGCTGGCCCTCATACCAACGAAACGCGATTGAGCAATTGCTAGGACATCCCAAGTGCTAAAGGAGATTCTATCCTCCATCATCAACTGATATAGAGAGACTTCTACAGGGTGGCCCATAAGTCCTGCAACAAAATTAGGCGACCTTATTGGTTGTCTTTTTCCAATTGCAAAGAACCGCATACCAACTGTTATGTAGCATATATTTAGTGCTATACTTCTGGAAAGTATTATGGTTGTAGCTGCTCTTATTACAAAGTAATGCTCTCTCACGTAAAACTACCGAAAATTTTTCTCTGGAGCGTGGTGGAGCTCTCTCATTCCGATGTGACTAAATTTCGGAAGATTGGTTGTTGAACATATGGTGTGATGGTATTGTGTAGGGCAGTTCAGATGCTTCTCAAGAGTGAACATTGGATGAACGGATCTGAACTACAATAGAAGAACGCTATTAATTTTCTAATCGTACAGGATGCAGCAACCAGCTGGAACAAATGCAACATTCAGCCGTGTGCGTAATCTATTACTAAGCCATATGTTGTTTCTAGAAAACTACAAGGAAAGCTCTACAAGTCCACAAGTGAGGTGAAGACTCAGCTATGAGGAGAAGAGAGTAGGAGGAATAATTTGTAAGCGCAGTTGGAGGGCGTCGTTCGAAATGGGTATTCAGCCTCTGCCTCATTTGATGGAAAATTTCTCAAAGTTGAGCGATCCCAGAAAGGTCAAAATAATAGTGCGTTTAATGCTACCTTTGCGGGAACCTGATGATATAAAAACAACGGCCACGCATGGCAAGTTTTTGTCATACACGATTTTCCAAAATGTCTCCCGCACTCCATAGGTTTTTGTGTAAAAATAGTGAAAATCAATAAAAATGTTCGTTTGATAGGAACAAATACATAACACTATATATTGGAGACTCAATCGCGCTGTTTAAAGGCAAAATGCACATTCTGGTAAGGCGATTCCTGTAACAGCAAAAGAAAAGGACGTGGTAGCGGTTCTCGGTCCATCTGCAAAATATTGCACCTGCGAAGGACTAGCTGTGAAATTCCTAAATCTTTAGATTTTCAATCTTTTTTTATTAACCATCTTAAAGAAAATGTCTTGCTCTATAAAGCCTAGGAAAACTATTGTTCAATATCTTCTTTGGAACGAATAAGAAGCAAAACTCCGTAAGAGGGGCTGCGACGTGAGCTGAAAAGCAACCCACACGATCTGAAGGCTCTTATCAATCCAGGAGCGGTCCCTTATGAATAATACCGCTCCACCATAATCTTCAAACCATGGGCAAACGTGGTTTAAAAATGTACCAAATTTAGTGCATTCTTAGCCTTTTTATACGCCTATGTTTTTGTTGCAGGACTTATGGGCCACCCTGTACACTTTAACCGGCGAAGACCATCAGTGTTCAAATGTGATGCGAACAAAGTAACTGCCGCTGCTCCCGAAAACATGCCCAAGATGCCTCGTGTTCACCTTTTCCAGTAGAACGCCGCTTAAGAGCAAAAAAGCTGTTCATTTTAAACAGCACAAAGTGGGATGGGAAGGATTCCACAAACTTCCTACAGCGCTGGCCCAGCTCGTTCCGGTTGCTACTAGCCCGATCCCCTAAAGGATCCACAATTATAATGCAGCTTACCAGTCTACGTAGATGGCAACACAATGCTCTAATGTACCGTTCGCAACACCCACATTTCTGGAAAACGAGGAGCACTGACCTAATCAATAGATGGCCCAGGGGATCGAGCGTTCTACCCCCTCGTCCACCTGGCCCGCCCACCCCAACCCCTGGGCTTGCTCGAGAGTCCCGTGGCTGCCTTACGAGGTAGTGGAGACGCAGACATTTGTCACGCCTGTTTAAAGGGCGGGGGGGGGGGGGGTAGAACGCTCATGGCCGAGCATGGGACAACGTTTAATAGATGTGGCTTTTGAGGGGTTTACACTACATACTAATTTGTGTAACAAACCCATAAAATATGGGTGTCAAAAACTTTTGGCCAACTTAAATAGTTGGCAATGGCTCCAGCCTTCTAGCATTTTATCGAAAGTTCTCGCTACCGCTGACAAAACTGTGAAAAAAAACTGTATCACTTTCCAGTTCTCTTTTGGCTTTCTATGAACAACGTTACACCCTTGTCACTAATGGTGCCGTAGTAGCAACCAGCAAGCAGCTGAGTTATGAAGTTTAACAAATCACAGCCTTGCCGCCTTATTCGCTTTGGGTAAGCAGACTTTTTATTCATGCCCTAATTTTTCACAGACCTGACAATGGTTTGACTCGCTTTATGTGTGTCTTCATGTCGTTGTTGTAATACTCATTTCTGACGCTTGCGCTTATCACGAACGTATTGAAAAATTAAATAAATAAATAAATAAAGTGAGCTCTCCTTCGAGGTCGTAACAATCCTTTACTCGTCTCTGCGATTGGGCCATAAGCAAAGTCTAGACAACTCAAAATATTATTTGAAAAAGATAGCTACCTCAACAAAGGTGTTTCTTTCACTTCACATTGTAACGAAAAATCCAAAAATGCTAACAGTTAGATAATGATGTAGCGGAGGGCTATATGGTAGCTCCCTAGAAAGTCCATTGCTGATCATGAAATTCGGACATACGTGGATAAACGACGTGGAACTGTAGACAGCCTTAAGGACATCTTAGCAGCTAGAACACTACCTGCTCTTCACTTCCTTTACTGGCCCCTGGGGCCTCCAGCTACAGGACCAAGCCTCTGCAGGTGCTACAAGAAGTGGTGGACTGTCTTGGCATCACTCCAAAGGTTCATCTGGTCCACATAAAACGACCCTTGCTGGAGTAGTTTCTCGAATGCTGCTCTGATTTTCCAGGCTTTTAAGGGAACGAAATCATAAAAACATTAGGCGAATAAAGGACAACACACCCACGTCGATGAAAAACTCAAGATCAGATAAGAGACAGAATGCTGTGTTGGCACTAGAGCTAGTTTTTCTGCATAACAATGAACTGCAGTAAGTAGTCCAGAGAATGGAAACCTACATGTAATCGTTGCCGCTTCCGCAAATAGTACAACCATTGCAGAACCTGCTGATCTTCGATGAACTTTGCGTTAGCACCTGAATGGATGGCTATCTAGAATACGTGCAGAAATCTGAATATCTTCTGAAACCTATCCTACCGGACGTGAGCGCGTCGCGGAAATTGGAGCACTGAAGACATTCAAGGATATGCAGGCACTGCGGGTACTTCAAAGCTCTGGAAGAAGTTCGTACTGAACAGGGAACAGTACTGGAAATTCGAAACGAACTGCAATGTTCGTACCGTGCTTTTACGTGCTATTTGCTTAATTTGCAATAAATTCAGCAATTACTAGGCCACTTGACATTTCGAACAGCATAAACTGACGACAAAGAAATTTCAGTAATGCTTTCTAAAAGGAATTGAACAGCATCAGTATAGCACTCCGTTTTCTTCCAATCCACAACTACTAAGGACCATTTAAACTACAATTTACGCAAAGCAGAATTTGGAACCTCCCTAGCTTCGAGAAGAGAATGAGTGCAGAGATGGGTGAAACTACAAATCCTTCTGCAACAGTACCACGGCTGCTCTGACTCCTCCACTGAAACTACTCAAGACAGAATTAGAAGTCTTCTAAGATGTGGAAGAATAGAGGTCTGTCACAAGATGATCTACGAAAGCTGACAGAATTCGTATGATCCCTCTGCAAAAATTAGAATTCCAGCCGTAGTTTCTTCAGCATTTCTCAATTTGTTAAAACTAAAGAGGTCTAGAAACAACCTTGCCGCTGGTACTGAACAATCCATAGGACCAGTCTACACTATAAAATGGAAGTGCATTGAATGAAGACAAAGGTACAATTAGATTCAGATGCCTGTAGTGACGCTCAGTTGACATAAAGAGTAGTAGCTATTGGGTTGGACCAAATATTGGATTGGTTTATTATTTCTTCTCAAAAGCCTCACTGGCTCTGGAAAAGGTTCGCGAATCTACTCATCAAAATTATTTGAAATGAACGGAACTTGCAGCATTCTTGTAAACACGTTACCCACTGCACAGCTTGCCTAGCAAGTTATCAGTTTGGAATGATAATCTAGCTGCTAGTGAGAAGACAGAATAAGCAGTTGGCTCAGAACGTTCCTGGATACGCCTAGAATGGCCTGGTAATCCCAGAATAGACTTCGAGATATCTTAAAGACTTTCTCACGCACTGCTACGAAGGAGTGGTTGACCGAGCCTCAAGACAACCTCAAGGCGACCGCTCTCATGGGCTAAATTACCCTACACTAAAGCTGAATGCGAGCCCTCATATCAAAGAGCTGTAAACGGGACAGTCTAATAAGTTTAAAGAAGACAGTGAAAAAATTTGCCCTTCACTCCTCTCGAAGGGATTCCTCCTTAACAGTCTATATAATACCCTATGCGCATTATCACCACTCAGCGAGCATCGCCATACCTGGCATACTCTGGCTGCTTCCAGTATAAAAGATACTTGAGGTAGTTGATGAAGTGCTGCTCCTTCAAGAATCCTCGCTGAGCCAGAACTGAAATTCGATACAAATACTCGAAGAACTCGTTGCCGGAACCATAAAACACACAATTTACATAATGGGGATTAGCGAGGGCCTGAACAAACTCGCACTCGATCTCGAAACGTCTTCGCTGCTCTTCCGGTGGTTCTAGCTGAGCTGTCGAAAGCTGTACTAAACAGTGAGTGCTTATAATGAACAACAAGCAATGAATCAATCACATGCACAAAAGAGTGTTTTTGAAATTCAGCCAGATCGTCTCAAACAGAATACTTTGATATATTGTTTTGCAATACAAACAAAAATTGAATGCAGATGGCAAGACGTACCAAATGAGACTACCCCAATGAACGATCGGAGAATTCTACTGGGGTGGGGAAATTTGCTTTGATTCCTAAACGAATTAAATCCCGTGCTACAAGAAACCACTCTGAGAAACGCCTTAAGAAAAACAATTGCTACTTTTTCACTGTGTATGAGTGGTTTCAACAGAGCATTTCTCCACCATGACGTAGAACTGAATTCAGCAGTGAGACATCGACTGTTTGTGAGGGATTACTGGTGGGGCGTTCCTCCAAATAGGGAAAGTAAGAAATGGGTGCTCACTTAGGAAGGCGGTTTACACCATGATGACCTGAAATGGTGATACGATGGCGCCTAGTTTGTGTTCTTAATCTGAAAGAACCTACAAAAATGATTTAGAAAGAGACGTGTAGACGCAATCTCCTGAGGAGTAGTAGCTCTGCCCAAGTGTGGTCCGCTGTCCTACATCAACGCTGATGTGGGATTGCTTGATAAATATCTTGATATGACATTAGAACTTCTCCTAGCAAAGATAGCGTCTTTACAAAACGTCGTTATGACCTGCCATACCAAGTTCTCACACGGCGCCAAGGAATGTTTTTGTTTCACTTTTGCCGAACTGATGAGGAAATCAAGTTAAAGGCGCTGAAAGTTCTCAATAGACAATTGGTCGTTCAACGCTTTAATAAGTATTGAAACATTAAACCAACCAACCCCAAACCTTAGAATGGAGGACGCAGAGAGTAGAGGAGATGTATAAAAGACATAACGCTAGGTCCTAAGATTCTTCTGCATCTTGGCGGTATAACGATTGGAAAGGGTTTATCTTATGAAGTTTCAACAACGTAAAGAGCGAGAAGGAATCGACACTGTTGCTAACGAAAATAAGCGACACTATCCATAGGCTTCCAGGTAGTATAGAACCTAAGTTTTATTTGTGGTTTCTGCCTTCTGTCATTAGTGCATACAGCGCGATGAGATGCCTTTAGTCACACTTTCGTTAAAATTCGTAATCAGATACCGATCGATATCGATATTATCGGATGTCAGTTTCTGTGCTCTTCTCCGCTCACGCTCAAGCGGAGGAAAGCCCAGAAACCGTATTGTGTTGATTGTTCTACGAGCATTTGGGCACTAGTTAAAGGTTCCGACTCCACCGACACGAATTCGTCGAAATTTTTTTTATGGCTGAAACTTTGTTTAGGGGGTTATTTGAGGTGCTGGTCACGAATCTAATATCCGTTTTTCACGATTCGGTCGGGACCACCCATGCCGCTAACAGGAGTGGTCCAAGCCGGGTCACTGATTTCGCTGAAACTTCGCCTAGGGGTTATTTGGGGTGCTGATCATGAATCTGACCCGTTTTTCGTTTTACGCCGGAGTACGGTAGGTTACGGTAGGTGCGGGTGACTAGGGCTGCCAAGGTCATGGTCACCGATTTCGCCCAAACTTCGGCTTGGGGAGTTATTTGGGGTGCTGATCACGAAGCTGAGATCCGTTTTCAAAATCACGGCCGATTACGGTAGGTGTGGGTGACTAAGCCTGCCAAGGCCGTACTCCAGCGTAAAACGAAAAACGGATGTCATATTCGTGATCAGCATCCCAAATAACACCCTAGCCGAAATTTGAGCGAAATCGGTGATCATGACCTTGGCAGCCTTAGTCACCCATACCTACCGTAACCTACTGTAATCGGCCGTAATTTTGAAGACGGATCTGAGATTCGTGATCAGCACCCCAAATAACCCCCTAGACGAAGTTTGAGCGAATTTTTTTTTTCGACTTCTCCTCGACCCGTGGAGTTTTGAAAGTACAGTAGCGCCGAAGAACTTATTGAGTAGCCACTGGTTCTCCTTCCCAAAAGCGAGGGGTTTCCCAAACCATCTTTTTTTGGGGTGAAAACCACGTCAGTGGGGGAGGACGGAAATTGCCCGTCACCAGTAGCTAGTTGCTATCCATTCACGTAATGTTCTCCGAATCTCACGTTACCCGCCTATATCAGCGCCTGGGTGACTGCGTAAGGGGCGTACTGGCTTTGATCCGGCTTTAGCCGAGTTCTGTCAGTATACGTCACTGCGACGGATGAAACACTGCACCCCGCTCCCGCCGTTTACAGCAAAAATCCAAGGAAAGATACACATGCCTACGGAGTCCGGTCAAAACTAGACAGCGCGAGGTCGAAAAAAAAACACGAGAGAGGTCTCTCTATTGCTGTTCTCCGATTTTGCGCCAAGATCGAGAGCAAACTGGATTTGTATTAGGAAGGCACTTACTCTTGTAGTCCATGCCAACCAGTTAGAGTCGTGGAAGACGGAGTGGACGTCACTGGAAATCGTGAACTTGAATCCGCCTCTCGGTTACAGGGCAAAGGACAACCATGACTCATGTTTTCGTCGATTCGCCGCGCCGTCGGTACCCTCCTGAGTAGAGATTCTCCTTGCATAACCCTGCGTCTCTTCTCGCCCGCGCTAGAGTCCAGACAGCGGAACACCTCCACGATAGAGCACTCCGCACTGCTCTATCGTGGAGGTTCGGTCGGAGGGCAGCAGGAGGTTACAGGGTACGGGTCAACCATGACTCATGTTTCGGCGGTTTCGTCGTGCCGTCGGCGCCCTCTCGATTAGAGATCCCGCTCTCCGGCCTCGCTGCATCTCTCCACCGTTGCGCCAGAGTCCGGACAACGGAGCACCCCCGCGCTTCTCTACTGCAGGCGAGACAGGGCAGCTCGAGGACTGTGCTTCATAAACCATTATTTCGCATACGAACGATGTCGGTTAGGCGACCTCTCTTATTTGAAACGTTGATGCGATGGGACAGTCTTGGCTTACCTTTTCGACTTTTTTAACGGAATGGCACGCCAAGGACACTGGTAATAGTACTCGCAACCAGTGTCCCGGCCCAAAGGTGAGATCCGATTCCTCCTGCGTTGCGAGTTTGGGACGCGTCGTGTACTTGCCAGAACGTCACAATGGTGTGCTTGATTGGTTGCACAAAGTTACACGCAAAGTGCTGAGCTGCTTGGAATAGGTTATATCGCTTTTCTTGTCTAGACCAATGGGATTTCAAGTCCGCTACTTCTCAAAACCTGGCTTCAGAACGCTTCGGAAATCAGTTACTGCAGTGCTGTGTGAACACTTACTGCAGTGTGATTGGTTTTTATCTCAAAGCGGGGTCCTTTTTCAGAAGTTTTATCCTAAGGTTCATTTGCTTCTGTCGTGCCACCCAAAACGTAGCAGCTTCCAGACGACTGTTTCGTGACCTTTAGGAAGTCTGTAAGCTACGAAAGTTGCAATCCTCCTCCTTGAAACTCAGCCTTCTTGCACTATGCGCCTCCGTGACTGCTAGCGGTTATGAAGAAGCAGGCGACGAGAGGGTACTCCCATCCGCGCACTGAGTCAGCTCACCCGGCCGCCAGCCGTCGGATCGCAGCCGGAATGCCTGTTTCTCTGCGCTCTCGCCTTTCCGCTCGTCTGGTTGACCCGTGTCCTTACCTTAAGCCCCTTTCATACTCGTCCGAGGGGCGGCGGCGGCGGCGGCCGCCGCTTCAGCGGCAGGTGGAGGGGCGGTGTCCGTTCTCGCCGCCTAGGGGTGGCGGCGGCCGCCGCCAGCGCTAATTGCGTTTGGCGCGCGCGTACGCGCAGCGGTCTCGTCTGTGCCGCCGCTCTCGCTGCCCCTCGTGGCCGCCGCCCGAAATGGCCCCAGCCATCTCGGGCAGCGGCCCCGGCGGCGGCGCCGCCAGGGGCGTGGCGGGGCGTGGCCGCGGCGACGTCGCCGCTGCCAGTATGAAAACCCCTCCACCGCCGTGGCCGCCGCTCGGGCACGTCATCGCCGCCGCCTTCCTATGCTAAACCATTGGGCCGCCGCCGCCGCCGCCACGAGTATGAAAGGGGCTAGACGGCAGCAGGAGTGTCTCTTTCTCTGCGCCCTCGCCATTCCGCAACTTTGGTTGACCTTTGGACGAGTTGTCCATCATCCAGGGTTTTGACATTCATAACCTTGTCATTGTTGTTATCCCCTGTTCTACTGTCTAGTTTTGGATATTTTACCGTTTTTAGTGTAGCGATAGATGCCTGTTTCTAAATCAAAAGTGAAACTGCCGGATCCAGTTCCTGTAAAGGTGACTCTTGTTTATGGATTGGCATCACTTCCTTGTTTTTTCTTTTGCGTACTTGGATGTGTTCATTCAATTTCTTCAGAGATTGCTAGACGAGAATGAGGAGGAACGTCTCGCAAAGAAGTTGTTCGGTGAAAGCCACGAGAAGATAGCTGAGTCGTCTTCAGATGACGACCGCAGCGACACAGAGCAGGTATGATGACTGTATGATTTATTTGATTTGTTCTTGCTCTTTATGTTTATGTTTATTACGCTTGTGTAATGCGTAACTGTTTGAGGACAAACGCAGTAACAGTCGCATAAATACTACCAAATGAAAAAGAACATGATCACGTAAAACAGGTGAAGTAAAGTAGTTCATGCAGAACAATTCTCAACCAATCTCAGAACTAGCTAGCGAAACCTTCAATGCGGGTTTTGTTTAGGGAATCTGAAGATGTTTGGCTGCTTTTAAATAGAAACTACCTGCCCTATAGAAGGAAGGCGTTGCTCCCCGGGAGTTCTTGGACAAGGGAAATATAGCCTTGCAGAAATCACCTCTTGAATGCGATTTCCTATTCTAAAGAAATCTGCTAGTTCCAGAAATGGGGTGAAATAGAGTAGCTTTGTACAAGGGAAGCGTTGAAAACCTTGCGATGATTCGAGATGTGGTAGTCCGTGATATTTACTTATAATTGATAACTTTGTATACAGGGGCGCGTGTAGCGCAGTCGGAGGAGGTGTCGACTGTCGCCTGCAACCGATACCAGCCAGGTTCCTGGTTCGAATTTCTCGCCTAGGGGACCCAAACCTTACATCCTTTCGGGGACAGTGAATTCGTACCGGACTTGTCTGGGAAGGATAAAGCGCTGATGTTCATGGGTGGCCACCGCAAGTCATTGTACCGCCAAATGCGCATTCAAGTCGCCTCCACGACGTCCCGTAGAAGTAGAGTGAGTGGCGCATCCCAAAAGGAATTGATCAGCTTCGTCCTTATCCTTTATCCTTAAGTTTATTGTACACGAATATGTAAAAGAAGTTCCGTAGGACGTGAGATAGTGCTCGCTGTACGACTCCCGCTCCATTCTCGAACCTTCAACCTGATCCTGGCTGGGGTACGATGTCCGTATGGGGCAAGCCCCAAATTCATTGTTCGCGATGGTTTGAATTCAATGTGTACAACTTTACAAGTTTCTTCGCTGTTTGCTCGCAGTGCTTCGTTGTTGCGTTGTGCTATTCCAGATGCAACTAGTGCCTTGGGTAGTCCACTTCTACTTCTCAAATCGGTCTTAGGCCCCGTTTGTACTTCGACGCTGAGCAACGCGACGTCACGTATGGTGGCCATATTGATTGAGCGACGCGATCGATCGATTTGGCAGCTTTACATGCCGTCGCGTCGCTCGGCGTCGAAGTATAAATGGGCCCTTACGTTCGGTCCGCGTCCAGTTCGCGTTTGATCATTCCGGGTTCGGTGATGTACCGGATGGAAATAGAACAGCAATTTGTCCGTCTATGATAATTCGCTGTATAGGTCAAATGTACATTGAAGAGCACTCAAAAATGTCACAAAGAAATAAAAGGCATGGCTGGTCACGAAGAAATTGACAAACACTGTCCTTCGTATTAATCCTTCATCGCATCGAGCTTAGCAATACTTCCTTTAGGAGACGCATGCCAGCTCTGTTTGGCGAGATGAAGACGACGTTGGAGATGAGGTTGAAATTCCTAGTGGTAAAACAGCTGTCCTTCTCAAACGAAACACTGACAGCGGTGGATGTGTGGTTGCAGATGTAAGTGTTTTGCTTCTTCGAATGCTATTCATCTGATTGTTTGCAAAGGACCATAAGGACAGAGCAGTATCACCTCTTTAGTGGCGAAGTATGAGCCGCAAGTTCACTTTTCTCAAGTCGTCTTTTTACCTGCACAGCTTCTTCTAAAGGAATAACCTGCGAATAGCATTTTTACGACATTAATCTCGAGCTGTTAAACGGTAGCCGAAGAGCAGAACGTTTATTGCCCTGCCTAAGTTTATACAGAGCTCAAATTATTAAGTCAATTAACAGCAACCATGCTCGGTCGCATAATTGAAGTGCAGAGGACGTGACAGCAGAAGCTCGTTTGTTTTAGGAGTATCGAAGTCGCCTCCGAAGAGCCTTCGAACGTCAACATCATGGAACTCCGAAGTGGGCCAAACTAGAACCAAGTGTGTCTCGTGGTTAATTTATTACAGATTTTCACATTGTGTCGTTCTGTATAACTTTGTCTTTCAGGTAAAGATGTCCGACAGAAGGAAGGAGACGATTCAGATGCAGAGGTTGAGGCAGAGTTTGACGAGATGACGCGGTCCTCTCATAGATATCTGGATAAGGATCCTCTCGTTGTTAAAGATATCGTATCGACGTTCCGATGGCCGGATATTACAATAGGTCACCACGATACGGTGTGTTCCAATAGCGAGGTTCTATCTCACTTTATTCAAAACAATATTCCGAAACTCTTGATTATAGCAGCCAATCAATTCTATTCTGTTTCACAACGTTAGACCGGTCGTTATAACTGGTGGAGCTTCAGGGAAAGTGCAGCTGTTCAGGGTAAAACATTTTAGCTCTAAACTGTTATTTCACATCTTCGCAATGCCCTGTTCAGGTCGGCGACAGGTCAGAAGCGGGAAATTTCCTCCAGAACGTTCAGTTTTCTAAATTTCCTATTACAAGTATGAGCTTACTACATGGAGGATGCTCCGTAGTATGCGGCTCCGTGCGACAGGTATCTTGCACCAGAGCTTCTTTGTGAATTTCACATCAAATGCGTATTTTTAAGGACTACCTCATGATGTACGACCTTGAAAAGGCAGCGGTCATGCAGATGCAGCTTCCAAAATGTGAGTTTCTCTCATTTGGCGCCTCTGTAATCGTTTCAGTTTTGCCTTGAGGTGTCTCCGCTTCCAGGCGTGCCTAGGCAGAATGTCGGCAACTTTGCCGTATCGACGGATGGTACCCTGTTAGCCATGGTCGGCCGTAATTGCCAGGTGTATGTGCTCTCTGCTTCTGTGGGTCAATCAGTTGTTTGGGGTTCTTTTAAACCTGCACTTGTTGGTAACTCTGTTTTTTAGTCAATGGAATTGGTTAGGACATTATCTGCTCCCACCGATGTGACCTCACTGCAGTTTCTTCCTGGATCAAGCCATGAGCTTTGGGCTATGACAGGTACGGGTTCCATTGAGCTTTTATCTCATGATTTATATAAAGTTGGCGAGTGGATTTAACATTTATAGTATACTTCAATATGTCAATCAAACAACAGAAACAATAGAAACACAGCACGACACAAAACGATAAGCAACTAAGATAACTGGAAAGTTAGGCAGAAAAGGGAAGCTTTCCTCCTGTGTATGGTTTTTGGTCTAAAGAAACAGCTCAGACCGGTTTCCTGTAGTGAAGGAAGACATAAGGAAGACAAACCAAACAATCTAGAGAAAACCTTCTTAGTGAAAGTACTCTGAATACTATCTATTTTTCATTGGGGGACATTTAGGCACATGAGGGAAGGATTATCAGCGACGTGAAATAACCTTACGTGGAGAAAAGCTCGCAACCAACTGATAATCGGTGGACGTACACCTCACGTTCGAGTTTCAAGAGCAATTCCCTGTGATCTCTATCGAAGGCCTTTTCAAAATCGGAATAGACAACAACATTTTCAAGTTCTCACAAGATTCACAATGAATATCCCATTTAAGCCAGGTTTCGGACAGAACGACCGAGAGAGATCAAAGTGAACCCACAGCATAGGCTAATGCCGAAGCTTTTTTAGAAACGACCTGTCGACAAGGCCATTTGGCATCGTCGATGTTCGCCCACGAACCATTAAGCTTTTTCCTGAGCACCTAACATAGTGTGATGTGAAGGGGAGCATACAGTCGAAACTTCAGTTGAAGTTAAGATGGAGCGCGAGCTCGAAATCTAACAAGTAGCGGTGCGTGGGAAGCTCTGTTGTTGTTGAAATTTTCGGAATGATAAGATTGGGAATTGAGAAAAGCACAACACTATCATTCTTATCATTGAAACCCGGAGCTGAACATTTTAATTAGCAGAAGTATTGCATTTGAAATAACGCTTGGGAGATGAAGGAGAGATGGACGTGGATGAGTGCTCCCCTAATTGGGAGGTTCTCATTTAGGGGAGGGGGGGGGGGGCGGCCTATCTCTGGCACTGCCTCTCAGGCGTTTCAAACGGAACGCTTCGCTTCTACCTCAGAAAGTCTTGTCAGTCTGTTCCTGGTCTGTTCCCGGCTATCGGACGAAAGTGAGCATGATTGAAAAAGTAATCGACAAAATTGGTAGGCCGATGCACTAGCTTGCGAATTCTAGATCTTTGCAATGACGACTTGCCTATTCTGTAGACGGTGATCAGTGGATAGTCAAATAATACGGCAACCTATTGGGACTATCAAAGCTAACACGTCGAAGGTCGAAATACTATTGAATTTCGGAACACAAATTACAGTAACAGAGCGCGCAATTTCATTGAATTCATAGGAATCAGTGTGCTTGGATGCACTGATATTGACAGCAGCGTTGGACGATGTTAACAACATACGATTCTCAGAATCGGTTTATCAAGAGCCCAATGTATGACACTGATGACAGGATGACAATGACGCTCCAGAACACAGATTCCGATCTCGTGTATTTTCTTCTCTCAGATATCTTAACTCGGAAAAACTTGTGGAGCAAGTAAAATCCGACGACAGTTATGCCTCGGGGTGCAAATCTCAACGTCTAACTGAATGATGTAAATCGAAATTGAATGGTCAAAAAAACTGTGGTGTTTCTGCCAAAGGAATGCAATTAGAAATAGCCTGTGGGTCAATAGGCAGTGTAGGCTGTTGCCCCTTAGGACCAGCAAGCCAGGACTTTGCTATTTCCTCCAGAGTTTAATGCGTTCTCTTGAATGTTACAGTGCCAGTATTGGAGGGACGGATCCTAGTGTTCGGTGTACCGCCAGAAAGGTAGATGAAACACACCTAGGGTGGCGTTCATCGGGCAGTAAATTGGCAGAAAATTGCACAACAATGTCCAATGATAGACCAGTTCAGCACTGTCTCTGTATCACCGCTTATTTTTAGTTCTTGTTACACAAACAAGATGGAATTCCCCCTCCGAGTAGAGTAGGTCCCTAGGGAATAGTTCGAGGTCTTTGTTTTTACTGCGCTCTTGTCTGGTTTCAACCTCTGTCTTGTATGACGGATTTATAGCGCACCGATAAGGGTAAAGGACGGCGTTGCTCAATCCCTTCTGTGCTGCGCCATGCATTCTACTTCTACGGGATATCGTGGAGTCGATTTGAATGCGTATTAGTCCATACAATATCTTGCGGTAGCCAGCCGATGAACAAGTCAGCGCTTTGTCCTTATCAGACAAGTCTGGTACCAATTCACCGACCTCGGAGAAATAGAAGGCTTTGTTGACCTGGGCGGAAATCCGAATTAGGAACCTTGTATCGGGTGCAGGCCACAGCCGGCTCCTCCTCCGACCCCGCTATATGCGCACAGCATACCGATAGCTTACCGAAATTATAATCAAGTGACTTTTATTTTTTGAAGTGCTTGACCATCTTTCTCATCCACTTCGTTTAATTTCTTGGCCTCCGTTCGGCACGTTTCCATTTGTCTGGTGAACTCAAGTGATGGTTGCGGAGGCCGACAGTTAGAGACTCAGTCTCTGCTTGAGTGTTTACTCTTCTGAAGAAACTCCATCAAAATATTGTGATTTTAGAGTCACTCAGTGGAAATGGATAGCTTCTGTTCGCCGTGGGAGGCTATTTCCTGATTTTCCTCATTGCAGAACGTGGTGAAGTTGTTATCTGGAAGATCGCCGGCTCCCATCACGTATTCCGAGATGAAGGAGCTGTCCGCGGCACCAAGATTCGCCTGAGTGCTGATGGTGACAGAGTCGCTTGCGGGTGAGCGACTTGATTTGTCTTTTCAGACAATTTTAACATCGATAGGTCTGCTTCTGACTGGCTACGACTCTAGTAAACGAGTAGTGTTCAGTCGCAGTGAAGTTCTTCGAAAAGTCGTAGTTCTGCTTATTTGGTTTTCAGAGTTCTAACAGTAACCTAGATCTAATTCAGGTCAAATACTGGTATCGTCAATCTGTATGATGTAGCGGATGTTCGGAACGCAGTGGATCCGAAACCTCGAGCAGTGGCATCTAATCTTCTGACGTCGTGTGATTCGATTGCATTCAATCACGATTGCCAAATTATGGCCTTCAGTAGCAACGTGAAGGTAATGCTCTTCTTCTCGCAGCAGTCAATCCAGCCATTCTTTCATACTCTTATTTTAGAAGAATCAGGTTAAGCTCCTGCATGTTGCTAGCAGTACTGTCTTCCAGAATTTTCCAAAGAAACATGAAAAGGTCTGTGTTTGTTGTTATTTATCTCCTGTGGCTACAGCGCGTTGTTAGGCTTGAAGTGAAAGCTTGAGATTTCGTTCACATTTTCGTTACAAAGATAATTAGTAATTTAGATGTCGATCGTGCAATGTGTCGAGTTTTCGCCACATAGTGGCTACCTTGGCATCGGCTGCGCTAACGGTCAACTTATATTGGAGCGGATGAATCATTTTGATGATTACTGAATGATGAATTCTTGATGAATTTTATAAAAGAAAGCAAAATTATATGTTGTTGTGATTGTTGAGTTTGTGGTTATTCATCTTTCTTAGAATTCGTTGTTGATGTATGTAAATTGCTTTGGCAACAAAGTGTTGCTGCGTTTGTGTTGCCTCAATGCCAGTGCGCTCTTTGGCACACTCACGAATGACTACTTCTTCATCAGAAAATCAAAAAGTCAATAAATCAATTTAAACGATATGTGAAGGCTTCAACACCTCGACACCACATCTGCCACCATACGAAAGAACACAGCCGTGTCATTCAAATTACTTTTCGGGCACCACATCATGAATTCATGTGGCGGGCGCTGCAGTAGGGTGTGGCGCTAAAACAGTATAGTAGTGCTGAACACGAGACAAAGTTTAATGATTCCAGCGAAAACGAATAGCAAAACATTGCGTTCTTAGTTCTTATGCTGTGTTTAGCTGAAGCCGAGGAAAAGTAGAACTTGAACTAGAATAAATGCCTTGATGTGGCCATCTAGCGCATCCTTGTCGAGACTGGCGACAGCAAGGAGTTCAGGGGGATCAAGTTCTATTTCTCGTCCCCTGGCTCCCCCAACCACTGCGCTTGCTCGAGAGTCCAGTGCTGCCTTACGAGACACTAGAGGCGCAGACATTTGCAACGCCTCTGTTTAAAGGGCAGGGGAAGAAAGCCACCCCGCTGCTATACAGGGTGTGTCAAAAAATGTATACACTGCTTGAAAGGCGATAACTGTGCTCACAGATAAGGTACTGAAGAAGTTAAGGGCTAATGTGAAAGCTTAAGAAAATGGAAATTTTTCGACATATGAGCGGCATTGAGGGCGCGTGTAGCGCAGTCGGAGGAGGCGCGACTGTCGCGCGCACCCGATATCAGGTTCCTGGTTCGGATTTCCCGCCCGGGCCAACCAAGCCTTTCATCCCTCCGGGGTCGGTGAATTGGTACCAGACTTGTCTGGGAAGGATAAAGCGCTGACTTGTTCATCGGCTGGCCACCGCAAGTCATTGTATGGCCAAATACGCATTCATGTCGCCTCCACGACATCCCGTAGAAGTAGAATGCGCTGACGCATCCCAAAAGGGATTCAGTAACGCCGTACTTTATCCTTTATCCTTTTATGAGCGGCATGGAATGCGCCATGAACTCGCCTGAAATTTTGCATTGCACATTCGATTGATTGCGTTTCGCTTGAATACTTGTTATAAATACTTCACAAAGCAGCCGTATCAATTGATTCGTGCTCCTTTTAAGGTTCAAAACTTGAGATCACATTTTGGTTGCGAAAAATGCAGGGAATGTCAAAAAATGCGGGTACTATTTGAAAGGCTCTAACATTGCTGTTAGTGAAGCATTTGAGGATGATTGAGACTCATATGGAAGCGCTGGCTGACGAGATTTCTATGGCATGTAACTGGTTAAGATTGCGCAATGCTCCCGTCTGAAACCTTGCATTTCAGACGCGATTGATAGTGCATTTGCTGAATGCTTGTTACAATCTCGTTACTACTTGGCCAGATTAACCTGTGCTGCGCTTCTTTTAACGTTGTCCGTTTCCCAGTAGCTGTATTTATGCCGATTAACTTTCTCCATTCAGCTTGAGTTGCTTCATCAGTCCACAGAATCCCTCTTGGAAAATGGGTGTTCCTGCTCATATTTAAATTGCGCAATCAATAAGCTCGCATGTCACGCGTCTTTCACGCAATTTTCAGGTTCAAAACGTTAAAAGAAGCACAGCACAGGTTAATCTGGGCAAGTAGTAACACTATTATAAAAGGCATTCAGCACATGCATAATCAATCAAGTCAGAAATGCAAGGTTTCAGGGGGCATGGCGCAATCTTGACTGTTTGCACGCCACAACAATCTCATTACTCTGTTCTTTTATATGAGCCTCAAACGTTTTCAGAAGATTCACCAGCAGCAATGTCAAAACGTTTCACATAGTACGTTCATTTTCTAAAATGCCCTACATTTTTCGCAAGCCATAGTGTGTTGGTAAGTTTTAGCTTCTAAAAAAGCACAGATAAATCGAAACAGTCACTTTGTGAAGAAATTATAACATGTATTCAAGCGAAGCACAATCAATCGAGAGTAAAATGGAAGGTTTCAGACGAATGCATGGCGCATTCTACATCGATCGTATGACACAAACTTTCTATTTTTTTAAGCTTTGATATGAGCTTTTAACTTCTCTAGTACCTTTACTGTGAGCAAAATTATCACCTTTCAAACAATGTGTACATTTTTTTTTGAGACACCCTGTATTTTGTTAATGTAATCTGTCAAAGCAAGTAGTTGCGGTGGATATTTAACGGTTAGTTATTTAACCATTTGCCAATATAACTTGCATTTGGGTTAACGGCATGACGGGACTCTTCAGAAATTCAACGGATTTTTCATACAAGGGGACGGTGCCAGCTCGCAGTGGCACTGCGAAATGGGATGTGCATCTGGGGATGCTGGTCCGAACGCCGATTCTAGTGTTCCATATCTGACGGAAAATCGTTCATATCGAAAAATGTCGGGTTTTGCCATGAAGTCTTCCCAATTCTGTCTTTGTAAAGTGACGCCGAGTATTGATAGATTAGGGGGTCACCCTTCCCGCCTTAGGCTTGAAAAATACATCTCAGCAACAGCTACGAAAGCTTCCTCATACAGAGAGTTAGTTGTACAGTAGAGTTCGATCCCTCTTCTATAGTAATTCTTTAAAGTAATGTCGCAGTAATGTCTCTTAAGTTTGACGGACTCCAGTAATAAAGATCAACTACACCAAGTTCTGGTTTCGCTATTTCACCTGATGTTCGTTGCTTGTTGGTTTGCATTGATCTAGCTCTGTCTCGCATCTGCTTTTTGCGACGTAGCAAACAAAGACATAAGTGCCCGATCTGAGAATGCTCCACCCAGGGTGTGCTTAAATGAAGTCCGAAATTTCGTAAACCGTAAATCGTAAGAGGTACCTGACTTATAATGCATCTAATTTCCTTGTTTTTTATTATGTTAAAGCTAATCGAAGCTATGTTTTGTTGAGACGTGTTCAGCTCGAGCTGGACACTTTTCCAATTACGACGGAAGCCATTAAAATCAATTAGCACCTTTCAAATCAAGTTGGACAAGTTTTTGGGAAACCAAAATAAAGTGCTTGTTCAAAAACGCTATCTTAAAAGGCGCCTATACAGGGTGCCCGAATAAAAAGCTTACACCATTTGGACGACCAAAAATGTTTATCATTCTACTTGCATATAAAACTGTGACTTTGTAGAAACAACCGCAACAACTCCGAATAAACCAACAAAAAACCATTCCATCCATATCAAATTTTTTTTGATCGCTGGCCAACTCGACGAAAACAGTATTTGCACAAATAGTCCAACAAGCATCTCCTACTGAGTGAGCACATTTCTGTGGCATGACACACATAGAGTTCTAAGCATTCCCACATTTTGAATTGTATCCAACAGCATTTTTGTAGCAGACCGGAAGGAATTGTGTGACAATTTAAAGAGTATGATCACATTTTTGGACACTCATCATAGTGGGACTTTTGACTTAAAATTATAAAAGAAGATATTTTTGTGGCATTCTTTAGAAGCAAAATAGAGAAGCAAGGTGCAGTTGAATTCAAAGTGGTTTAACTAATTCGTACAGGGTGGATTTTAAACATATAGGGGAAACACATGGTGGAGAAGTCGGAGGATGGCTATCGCGTGTTCCAGAATAGGAGTTCTTCATTAGAATCCTACCACGGACAGTCAAGTCTTCCATACCTACTGGGTTGTGAATTCGTACCTGATTTGCCTGCGAAGGATAAAAGACTGACCTCGTCATCGGCGGCAACCGCAATTCATTCTATGAGGCAAACTCACACTTAAATGACCTCTACGATATCCCACAGAGGTAGAAAGAATGGATGGCGCATCTCAAACAGGGTCTGATTAACGCGTCATGCTTTGTCCTTCATCATTTTTGAAGGCAGCCACAACTTCTGGAATGAAAGATCGTCGTTCGACGATACCAGGCAATTACTTTCGGCATTTACTTCGCTCGCAGGTTTGCTTGCACTTGTTAACTTCCGGAAACTCCAAAATATTGCATTACTAGTTAATGACTGCTTGCATTCGCCAGTCCAGCTCTTCACTACCTTTATAACAAGCGCTCTCGTCTACTTTGCAGTTTTCAGTTTTTTCATTCTGAACGGATCGCATAAGGCGAACGCAACAGCCCCAATGAAACCACTGAAAACGAGACCAAAACGTCAGACGTTTTGCTTAAGGTGCACCTCAAATGTGAATAGGCTCCGCGCCATGACGTGCAGTGATAATCAGATTGAAACATGAGTGTTTTACTCTTTCCAACAGTTTAGCAATTATTCCACAGCTTCCAGTCAAGTCCAACATTCCTTGATGGCTTTGCATGAGTTCTACTTGTATGCATTGGAAAGAGTCGTCTATGTGGTTAACAAGTGGTGAAAAAGTCACAAGTTGATTAGGCGGTGGTTGCAGTATAGAATATGGTTCAGCAGGTGATCATCTCCATTCCAGTGCAAGGAGAATTTTCATGTTTTTCTGTGGACAGGAACGAAATGCTTTCAGGCTACTCGAATGTGAGATGTTGTGCTAGAGTGCGACCAGAAAAAGGCTAGCCCAGTTCCATTGCCAGGAATTGACTAGAGCGACCTATCCACAACGCTGCGTTTTCCTGTCACAGCGCCACAGCAGAGCATAAAAAGGTAAATAGGAAAAAGCAATGAGCTATGAGAGATGTCTTTGAAAGTGGGTACATTGTCATAATCCAAATTGTATCACGTTATGTGAACGTTCCTCATCCGTGGATCGAAGATCACGTTTACGAAAATTTACGATTTACGATCCAAAATGTCATAAATCGTAAACCGTAAAAAATTTGCCAAAAATCACCGTAATTCGTAATCGTAACTCGTAAATCGTAATTACGCACACCTCTGGCTCCAGCCATACCACTTATCACATTTCACTGCAGGCAACTGGGTGATCTTCAGAAAACTGAGACTGTTCAGCAAGGAGACATGAAAGAAAAGCAAATGACTACATTTATTTTTGCTGAATTTGTCAACGTTCGCTGGCTGGCGTTTACGCTGCAGCTTCAACAGCCTGCTTCTCATCTGAAAAAGAACTAGTAAAATTAACGCGATTATTCCATATAGAACTTTACCAGAATATCAGGTTTGGAAACTGCTCACAACATGTGGATAAAGGGACCAACAGCCTATGCAACAAAAGGGGGTGTGAGGTGGTGGTGATTGAGAAAAGGAATCGTTATTAATCAGGCTTCCTAACTCCTTCACAGCAGGCGAAGGAGCATTTTTGGCAACGTAGCGGATACGCTCGACGACATCTATAAGCTTTTCAACGAGCTGCGATTATTTCATTTATGTACACAGCTATGACATAGAGCTGGTAGTGAATCCAGCTCAGATGAGTCTGTTACAGGTATAGAAAAGTAGATCATCGTTCTGGTCTCCTCTTTCCGTAGTAGAAGACTTCGATTTCATTCATCGTACGTGCGGCGATGACGAATCCCAACAGGCTTGATAAGGAGTAGCTGGGGTAGCGAGATGCGCCCAATATGCTATTGTTCACCTTCAATGGCAACTAACTTCAGAATATCGTCGGTATTGTTCTGCGCTGCGACCGGCTTTTGACATCGCCATTCTCAGATATTCATAGGAACAAATCTGTGCATCAGTTTCAAGAATTTTTGTTACGTGTTGCGCGAGAACTGCACCCAACTTCAAAGTGGTGCACTACGTAGCGATTTGAATAAGCGGTGCGCGTCAGCTAAACGTGGTTGCAAGATGCACAGAGTGTATATGTAAAGTGGTGGCAAAAATTCTTCTTGGACAAGGTTTCTTCAGGATCTTTTTTACCTACCATTATGACCTACTATATGATAGTAAAGTAGGCAAAGTAAAAACGGAGAAGGTGTGTAACGAAAGTACTAGCTAACCCTGAACATTATATTAGGTTGTCCCATAAGTCCCCGCCTTTTTTTTCAACGATTCATTGCGGATTTCGCCAGCGGTCTCTTGCATAGCGCTATACAGCTTTCGAAAGAGAATGATCGCTCTATCAGAACATGTATTGTATTTCTTTTTTCATCATGAATTTTGTCAATTTCTATGTCGTTGAAGTGAAAAGTGAAAAAGTAGCCATTTGCGCACTTGTTCTCTCCGCGTAGGTTTGTAATTTTTAGGGCAGTTTTTATAGCATTTGGAAGACAATATTCTGTACTACAAGAGTTTGTGCTGGTCCTTTCCCACTTGTCCTTTATTGATTTTTAGGCCATCAAATTGAGAATTCCGACTTTTCCGTTCGAACTTTTGCCAAAACTCCGATTCTGTGGTTGGACTTTTTTGCTTGGTGTAAATGTCGTTTGGAAGAAGATGTCTTGCTCAGTAGGAATTTGTGTCGCGTTTACTGGCTCATGCTGATTTCTATCGAATATCAACAACTGAAGAAGGAGAAGGTGAAGACGTGTTGGTGAAGACGATTTTTCCCTTTTTGGCATTTTGTTGATATGCAGTAGGAATCAATAATGCGGCACATTTTCTTATAGAGCAAGACATTTTCTTTCGAATGACATATAACACCAACCCAAAAAAGTCCAACCACAGAGCAGGAGCTGTCGGCAAAAATAACCATCCTCCTTAGCACGTCCCAATTTGATGACCTAAAAATCAATAAAGGACAAATGGGCAAATAGAACTAACACATATTCTTGTAGTACAGAACATTGTCTTCCAAATGCTATAAAAAACTGCGCAAAAAATTACAAGCGGAGAGAACAATGCGCAAATGGCTACTTTTTCACTTTTTCACTTTTCACTTCAACGACCTAAAAAATGAAAAAATTCATGATGAAAAAAGAAATGCAATAAACGATCTGATAGAGCAAATCATTCTCTTTTGAATGCTATGCAGCTCTATGCAAGAGACCGCCGGCGAAATCTGCAGTGAATCGTTGAAAAAACTGCAAGGACTTATGGGACAACCTAATAAATAATTAGAAACGGGAAGCATATAGGCATCCAGTGGCATCAGCACAACAGGGTCAGTGAGTAGTGGAGGTACAGAGAGCGCATAAGTACAGTCACACCCCGGCAGCTTAGCTGATTGCAATCAAAACATGCGTAGTAAGAAGCCACTGGTGGTACTCATAGCACTTCTTCAAATTTTTAAAAAACGGAATCAGAAAAGCCGTGTCCAGTGTTTCAGGTATATCATAACTAGAGACGCCACCTCGAATTTTTGAATGGATGTATTCATAAAAAATAGAATTCGTATTGTCTTCGTAGAAATTGTTTGATTAGATACTGGATGTTTATCAGTTCTTACACAGATACCCTAGCTAACTACCAGTGTAAGCATCTATTTGCAATTACCAGTGTTAAGCTAAATAAGCCTGATGTTCATCGTCACGTGAGGGACGCCATGGTTAAACGCGAGGCTACTGATCGGTCACTTTTAGAACATCGATTGGAGTTCTTTTTTCACATTTATAAGACCTGAAGACGAGCTGCTACAACGTGAATCTATTGCGTTAGTAAGCCTCGACCCTTGAAACGAAGGCATCATTGTCTCAAACTCGAACAAAATTGAGTTCCAGATTGAGACTCTCCTTTCTGAAACAAGTGGGATTCACACTGCACTTCTTCAGTACCAACTACAGCAATAAAAAGTCAACAAAGCATCCCGTTACTCGCTTAAATGAAGCAACAGAAAGATTTCATGGATTTTCGAGAAGCTCGACATAGTGAACTCTAGAGTTATTTATAAAATTATAATTAATTAAATTAATTATACCTACATTTTTATTCTGGGCTATTGACATTGTGAACAAAAAACAAGATGCGAGCGCCGGATGAAGTCGATACCGCTACTGCCGTTATTACAGGTAATTCTTTCTGTTCCTATAGGCCTTCGTTTCTAAAAACGAAGTTCGAGTACAAGGCGGATTCACATTGTAGCAGCTCGTGGAGTTCCAATCCTTTAGCTGAGGGCAGAGTTCATTCTGAGTCCTGCTGCAGTTGCTTACGATACTACTTCTAGCTTTTAAGTCAGTATCTTACAGAACTCTGACCGAGATTCTGGATGAATAGGATAATCGATCAGTTATCTCGAGTCTACCTAGTATCGTCCAAATGGAGCGACGCTGACGCGGACAGGGCGGGGAGTGGGCGGCGGGAGGGACTGCACTCCTCCCCCCCCCCCCCCCCCAGAAGTGCATAGTCTCAGCTAAAAATGGTAGCATATAAAACAACTCACTTTTCCCTTCCAACTTTCCAGGAAGCTCATCCTAAACATGAATTAGTTACGGTAAACAACACAATGTCAATATCACAGCAATAGGTGGTATTTCCACTCGTACCGAAGTTTATTTATTCATTTATTTATTTGTGAAATTTGAAATGACCGACAAACATTATCGATATTGTAGGAGTAGGTGTGAGAGAGGGGTAAAGAAGTACGCGAATGAAGTCAACGAGCTTATGCCAGATGCTGTTTGGTAAGTTATTTTCGATGTCCAAATCTGTCACTTGAGCTCCAAGACTTTTGTATTGCTAAGGTAGTGACCCAGTAAGGCTGCCCTGCTGTAATTGCCTTGTATACTTCTAGTGTCGACTCCTCTCGTAATCAATGAAACTAGGCATAAAGTGTGACTTTTCAAATAAGAAGGAAGGCTTCAGAATTATAGATTCTATGGGAACCGTCAGTTTGAAATATGACAATCCTAATGTTAATGTTAATGTTCAGCAGCTTCCGCGTCCGAGCGATCGCTTGAATAAGTATAGTCGTATACGATTTTCACGTCAAACTGAATACATTCCAAAGCAAGCTCGACGCTTTTGAAATGGAACCAACACCTTCTATGCCGAAGCGAGGGCTTTCTAAGATAAACGAAGTGCTTTCCAGGGAGGTTAAATTTTTTTGCCAAGGGAAAATTTGGGCAGAAAAGAGAAAGTAAGCGTCACATTTTTTGTCAATTCTTTGAAAATTTGCTATCCACCTGCTTCAAAAACCGCACCCACAGTTTAATATGCTGTCATTTTTTGGAGAGCAATGTAGCTTTAAAGAATTTTAACTGCAGAAAATCGGGAGATAGCGTCACACTCTCGTCCTTTTTCTATGTTTGATGGCGAAAACTTTGTTTTTGTTAATTACACCCAGCAGAACAGCTCAACAAAAGTCTTTGTAATAAACATATATGCCCTTACAGTTACTGTTAATGAGTATATCGGCCAATGAAGTGAAGGTTGCGTCCGACTAGGTAAGTGCGTGGCGTGACGTTTTTTGTTAATTTACGCTACAAAATTGATGCCTTTCTACACCTTAAAAAATAGCTACACCTTAAAAAACCTTAAACAACTATTTTCCTTAAAAATAAAAATTTGATAAAAATTTAAACAGCGTGTTTACTTTTTGGAGTAGATGAATAAAAAAATTCAAAAAAATGCAACCTAAAATTTCAGTTGGCAAAAATTTGTATATAATAACTTTTTAGGAAATGCTTGGTTTAATCTAAAAAACAGTCACTTAGATTTGAAAGAGGTTCAGTTAGATTTCAAGAGTGCCATTTTAACTTAAAAAGAGTTCAACTTGACTTAGAAATTATATGTTTGTCTTAATATTAAGACTTTTGCGTCAACGGATTATTTTCTAAGAATTATTGCAGATTTCTATTAGGCATATTTGAATGCGTAGCTTGCGCGGCTCGTCCGAAGAACTGCACGGATAAAATATGTGGTACGCAGAGCTGATTTCGCTGTTCTAAACCTCTGAATGGCGAAGTTAAAATTTCCCTCCACTGTTCTATAAATATGTCATAGCTGTGTGATATTAAAAAGCAAGTAAATAAGTAAATAAATAAATAAATAAATAAATAAATAAATAAATAAATAAATGGCTGTAAATACTATAGTGATTGCACTTGTCAAAGGAAAAACGCAAAGGTAAGAAGACTGTGCCGTGGTTCGGATTGCCAGATTGAACATACGTTGAACTCCTTCTTGACGATCTCTTCATCCTTGATCTCAGATCGCTTCACGAGCTTCACACTCTCCCATTCGCTGTTCTCCATCTCGAGCGTCTTGTATTCGGGATCGCGTGCATCCTTCACTTCCTTCATTGGACGTTTCGCTTTCCTTAAAAACTTCCTCACTTTTCAAATATCAAAACCAGACGATAGCAATAGGATTTATCCACAACGGCTGCTTCTTCGTTCTCACAAGAATGGCTTCGTGGAACAAAATACCGCAGTGCTTGCTCATGTCAGTTTGGCCGCTGGGATTTGTGAATGTTCAGACGCATGCTTGTTTATATGGACGCGAAAGCAAACACAATTACGCGCAATGGACAAAAAGGTACAAAGAACGACGATGATCCATCCGTCCGTGGTTTGCACCATGCACTGCAATTCTATGGGATGTCGAACATTCAACCACGTCATACTGAAGGAAACGTGGATGCGTATATGGACTGCACAACGACACACTGTGGCCAGCCGATGGACAAGTCAAGAGTTTTTTCCTTACCAGGCAAGTCTGCTACCAAAGTCTGAACTGGTAGCAGACTTGCCTGGTAAGGAAAAAACTCTTGACTTGTCCATCGGCTGTCCACAGTGTGTCGTTGTGCAGTCCATATACGCATCCACGTTTCCTTCAGTATGACGTGGTTGACCGGTGGAAGGTTTGGTGGGTTTGCGCACGAATCAGGAATCTTGAATCGAAAACACGCGAAGCCGGCACCTCCTCCGACTGCGATACCTTGCTCCAACACGACAGTGAACAGTACTAAAGGTTTGAATAGTATACAACAAACAATCAAGGCACAGGGAAATTGGAATACTCTAGGAGAGACGGGGAACCGAGAAATTGTTTCTGAGAATGTCATAAAATCTGAGCCGACTTTGTGAGTGCAGAAAGAAGGATAGATGGAGCTTTTGGCCCAGCAAAATGGATCTTTCTCTATCCCTTGTCTCAGAATACCGCGGTATGTTTTTGACCAATTTCTTTCTGAGCATAGTAAAGCTCCTTAACTGACGGATAATCTTCTCCCCCTGATGTGCCTTTTTCAAGTTCGAAACATCTGCGGATACGAATTCAGCATAAGGCACAGGGAGAGGGGTTCGGTGGTACATTGAACATTTAGGATAGAAGTGGTAGGTGCGAAGACGCTTTCAAAAAACAACAAACACCAAAGCCATGCTTTTCCTAGTGTGATGAAAGTGTTCCGATCTGTGAGCTGTTGAAAGAGCATCAGAGTGCCATAGCCAGTTCTGGGAAGAACAAGCGCATGAGTTGGCCGATGAACGAAAGACACCGAAGGTGTCGCAAAGATGTCGCAGAGGTACTACGAAAGGTGTCGCCTTGCCGGGTGGATATAGCCGGGCCATTGTAAACGAACTTCGAGCACCTTCTCATCTGCCGGGATGATGCAACGCGTCCACGTGTAAAGTTCATCAAGGGGTACAGATCACATTCAGAGGACATTATTATAGGGGTCGCCGTAAGGATGTTTGCTGAGCGGACTCGCATTTGCCAAGTTTCCTTCCTCTTGAACATTTTCGCGAGGGTTTTTAGTACCATACAAGTACCAGCTAATTAAGGCGTGTCATTCATTTGGGCCAGTCCAGAAGCTGCTATACTATGTCCTTTTCTAATGGCAGCCTTAGGTTACAGTAGCTGTGAAAAACGTCATATGTCTTAAGGGTTGGCGCTAACGGTCTAAAAAGGATAAGGATAAAGGACGGCGTGCCTAAATCCCTTCTGGGATGCACCAGCGCATTCTACTTCTACGGGATGTCGTGGAGGCGACATGAATGCGTATTTGGCCACACAATGGCTTGCAGTGGCCAGTCAATGAACAAGTCGGCGCTTTATCCTTCCCAGACACGTCTGGTACCAATTCACCGACCCCGGAGGGATGAAAGGCTTGGTTGGCCCGGGCGGGAAATCCGAACCAGGAACCTGATATCGGGTGCGCGCGACAGTCGCGCCTCCTCCGACTGCGCTACACGCGCCCTCAATGGTCTAATATTCAGAGTAAAAGGCTTGCTTACATGACACGAGGTGGAGGAACTTTGATATGAAGAGGCTCCTTCTTCTCCTCTGAAATTATGAATCCTCAAAGGGAGAAGAGCAAAGGACGAACAAAACTGATGCAATCGGAGTCAGCTTTCACAACAGATACTGCAGTTGTTTCACGTTCCAATAGACACCATCCTCGCTCACTCACCCTTGAGCACTTTCTGAAAACACGAAATCAGTTTTGACTTCGCTTCGACTGGTTCCACACACTGATCTTTCATTCTACTTTGTTTTGGCAGTAGGCAGCTTGGTGTTCGATTCTCACAATGGTGATACTTTTGCGGTGCTGATAGAAGCCTCAAATTTTGATTCAAATTTGGGACTCGTTTTGGTGATTTGAAATTTCCTATCTCCATCACATGCTCCTCTTGCACGTTGTCAGAGATGTCCACTAAAAATCCTCAGGTGCTGAGTTAGTAATTGAAGAGCATGCGCTCGTGGTTTTTGTTTGGAATCCAATGCGATTGCCACTTTTGGTTAGCAATAAGACCCACAGAATTTTATGAAATATAAAGGTCTAATTTAATAAATCCGATTAAAAGAATTACAATACATTACATCATGGGTGCAATAATATCGGCCACAATTATATGTGCTCATAGTTTCTAAACTTTGGTTGTGAGCCAACTTTATAAGGCTTCCAGGAGTTTTTGTATTTTGTGTTTTTTGAAGGCGGTCATTTGCTACGTAACGCATCTGCTTCCAACCGCATTCCTCCGATATCACGGGTGAGTACTAATAGACTCAGAGGATTTTGTGTAAGTAATTAGACGCCAAAATGAGGTTGTATTGCAACAGTTTGTTGCAGTATTTCAACGCTCTCTATTCGTGAACGTCAAAGAAAATAGACAGACTATAACTTGGTAAGATTCTTCTAGGATGCAATCGTATCTTGAGGGGCCATAGCCATTTAGGGCAACTATGTATGTATTGGGGGGGGGGGCAAAAGTAAAGAGACTCTCCACGCCGTGTCCATATATCTCGTGACTGCAGTCTGGTTTCGTGTTATTCGTATTTGTACGTTTATATGCTACCTACTGAAGCCCATCTGAGAAGTTACCACTTCCGCCCTTTCCAGAAGCATGCCAAAACCCCAGTCTGTCTCATGCCGAAACCCCCGGTCTGACGAGTCGACCTGTGTCGCGCAAATCTCGGCCAATTCCCAACCCCGAGCAGCCTGGGCTCAATATTCACGCAAGATGCGAAGTACGTCTTCTATCTTAACCCTGCCAAGCAGCCAGTCTGGGTGAGGCCTGTTGACCGTTACCGACCTTCGTTCGGCGAGGTGTTCACGGCGAGAAGCACCTTTGGAGCTTTTGGATCTGCGCCCATGGATCGGTTTACCGGAAGCTGTTTCCCAAGAGCACTACGATGAACTCCAAGGCCATGGTGAACGAAATAGAAGAGATGGGCCCACGTTCACATGCCTCACCCACCGTATTCGCCGGACATCTCTCCATGCAACTACCACTACTTCTTGAGCCTACAGGACTTCCTGGTCGGAAGGGACACAAGAACCCAAGCAGTCCTTGGAAACCACATTGAGCAGTTGATCAACACCAGGTCCAAGCAGTTCTGGAAGGATGGGATCAGGGGGCTGAGCGATGGCAGCAAGGTCATTGCCCTTAATGGCAAATACATTCCTCAGCATCGTTGTGTTGTAATTGAGTTATAAAGAGATAAAGATTTTTTTTCAATTTGTCTCTTTACTTTCTCCCCCCCCCTCTAATATTGTACTTTGTAGACCCCAGAGGACGAGGAGAGGTCGAAAAAAATTTTTCGCCCAAACTTCGCCCAGAGGGGAGGGGTTATTTGGGGTGTTGATCACGAATCTTACATCCGTTTTTGAAATTTCGATCGACTACGGTAGGTTACGGTGGGCACGGGTAACTAAGGCTGTCGAGGTCATAATCACCAACTTCGCTCAAACTTCACCTAGGGGGTTATTTGGGGTACTAATCACGAATCTGACATCTTTTCTCGTTTTACGCTGGAGTTTGGGCGAAATCGGCGACCATTACCCTAGTCACCCGTACCTTCCGTAACCTACCGTACTTCAGCGTAAAACGAGAAAAGGATGTCAGATTCGTGATCAGCACCCCAAATAACCCCCCTAGGCGAAGTTTGGGCGAAATTTTTTTTCGACCTCTCCTCGTCCAATGGAATCCGTAAAGTACAATACAGGGTGCGTAAAAAGCGTTGACGCACTAAACATCAACGTTAGAAATAACAACACATCATGAAATTTAATAGCTTTATATACAAAATGTCAACAATGATCTAGCGAACAGAATAGCATCACTTGTATCATATAAGGGCTTCTTTGCCGCGAATGCAGGGGCGAAGGCGCCGAGGAAAGGCATCGACGGTGCGCCGCAAGTAGTCCACGTCGATTTCATTCTATGCTTCAACCTTCAGTGACTTGATGCTTCTGTGCATTCAACTTGTGAAAGTGATACATACTCTTCGAGGATCTCCAAAGTGCTAATTCTGGCGGAAGGCTCGCTAAAAGGGAAGCGCATCCGGCCATTCTCATGGTTTGTGCATTCATCACAAGTGCCTCACGTTTTCGTGGATAAAGAAGTGAAGATAAATCAGTAGAGCTATCTGTATTGATGTCCTAAAGAAGAAGCTGGTTCCATGGCTCGAATCCCACCTCAAGAGTGAGCCGTATGTCTTCCAGCAGGATTATACTGCTGCGTAGAGTCCAGGATTGTTCAGCACTGGTGCCGCGCCAACTTGAAGGACCTCATTTCGGCAGGGGAAGGACCTCTGTATAGACCGGTTTTGAATCCGCTGAATTTCTCTCTATGGGAAGTTTTGGAGAAGAAGGCTTGCGCTACTTTCGAAAAAAAACCGAAACCGAAAAAAAAGCCCGAAACCCTAGCATGATAAGTCGACCTGTGTCGCGCAGATCTCTCCCGATTCCCAACCCCGAGCAGCATGGACTCAATGTTAACGCAGAATGAGAAGTACGTCTTCTACCTTAACCCTGCCAAGCAGCCAGTTTGGGTGAGGCCTGTTGACCCGTTACCGACCTTCGTTCGGCGAGATGTTAACGGTGAGAAGCACCTTCAGAGCTTTTGGCTCTGCGCCCATGGACCGGTATACTGGAAGCTGTTTAACAAAAGCACGACGATGGACTCCAAGACCATGGTAAACGAAATAGAAGAGATGGACCTGCGACTCGAACTTATTCAGTCGCAGCGCGTCACGAAGGTCCTCCTCTTCGACAACGCCGCACCCCATCGGGAACAAGTGACCACGGATAAGCTTGGCCAGCTGGGCTACGTTCACATGCCTCACCCACCGTATTCGCCGGACATCTCTCCATGCGACTACCACCACTTCTTGGGCCTACGGGATTTCCTGATCGGAAGGGACACAAGAACCCAAGCAGTCCTTGACGACCTCATCGAGCAGTTGATCAACACCAGGTCCAAGCAGTTCTGGAATGAAGGGATCAGGAAGTTAGCTGAGCGATGGCAGCAAGGTCATTGACCTTAATGGCAAATACATTCCTCAGCATCGTTGATTTGTAATTGAGTTATAAAGAGATAAAGAATTTTTTTCAATTTGTCTCATTACTTTTGCCCCCCCCCCCTAATACTTCGTGTGTACCTCACATAACCCTTAACCCCATCCCTTTAATCTGCCAAAATATCTTCGCAACTATTATTTGGATGTTTATGTAGTTGCGATCAAAATTCTTGCACCAGGAGATGTATAAACCACATCCTCTGCTTCCAGGGCAGGATGCTAGTCCACTACATAACAGCGCTGTTTCACCACACCCGGGATGAGCCTGCAGGTGATATCAGCACTTCAACTAGACGTTTTTCTAGAAAAACTGCTAGACGTGATTGTTGAACCCTAACGCAGAGATTATAAGCATCTAGTGTAATGGGCTGCATCCAGCCCGGAAAGCAGAGGATGCGGGTTAAAGAAGCACCTAGAGCAAGAATTTTGATAGCAACTAAACATCCGTCAAACAGTTGATAACCCCTTGCAGGGCGGCTTCAGATTTAAGCTGACAGGTACAACACTTCACACCAGTACCCAACTACTAGACTGTCGAGAAGATAGACGGACTGCTGAGACAAAATTTCTTATGGCGCTCCAAAGTAGGGTGACACCTCTATGGGTAAAGTCCTGTTAAGTTCGAAGTGCTATCAGGATGACAACTAAAGTTCAGCGCACTACAGAAGCCTAATACAACACAAGTGCCGTCACGCCTATCGGCGTGCCTCGCACTTGCGTGCTTCGCGCGATGTTGCAGTATCACTAAGCTAAGGTCAATCACCTCGAGCTAGCTGCTCTACTTGTACAGCTTTCTTCCCTACCAAGGAGTACAAAAGGCTCGCAGTACGTACAGTGTATAGTATGAATAGACGATCTACTGGTTCCTCACTACTGGTCCGTCCTTAGTGAAATGATCTCCCATTACTGGTACTGGTCCCCCTCAATGATCCACCCTTGGCGGACAACGTCTTCGGCCCTTCTATTAACACGTCTACCTGATCCCCAAACACGTTGAGCGACGTCTTTGGTACGTCTTATGAGTCCCAAACACGCTTAGCAACGTCTTTGGCACGTCTTCCGAATCCCCTGGCACGTAGGAAACGTCTGGGTATTCCATTGTCGCGCCACGTATTTGATCAGTATCGAATGATGGTGATCGATCTGCAGAAACGATCCCCCGAATTGGGGTTGTGCAAACTCGACTAACCCTAGGGCTGAAGTTTCCAGGCAGGTAGAAGACGGTTGCGTATTTTCCGCTTTTTTCTCTTACCGTAATTTAATCAATATCGATTAATGGCGATCGATACTTTCAAAACAAACTTCAGATTCGTGTTCAGCGATCTCGATTGCTTCAGTGCCAAAGTTCCCAGGCAGGGAGAAGACGTCTGGGTAATTTTCGCTATTTTCGTGTCGTAATTTTCCCCGCATTTCCCTCCCCCCCCCCCCGATTTTCCCCGAATTTTCCCCCTATTTTATAAATTCTGCGGAGTCGATTGATAGTATGACTCATTGCTTAGCGCGTTATTATAGAGTGTGATCTTTTTGTGAATAGGAAGATAGTATTTTAGCAAAGGAACAAAGAAGGAAAGCACTGTTAACAGCTTATGATTGTTACAGAACTCCAAGCTAAAATTGCTGTCTCAAAAAGGGCTTAGGATTATTAGGAAAAATAAAATATCATGCTCCGGCTGAAGAATTATACTCTTGATTTAGTCCCTGCAAAACAATCATTGAATGATGAGTCACCTTCTCCGTTAAGCCGCCGGGCCCAAAAAGGCCGAATGCGGAACGGAACAAAAAAATAACGAACGACCCTCCAACTAGGACTGCATGGAAGTCTCTGTTCAAATGTTATGAATGTTTTGATGGGAGATTAAGAGTGGTCCTCCCACCATAGACTTGCATTTATAGTCTGAGAATCTCAAGGACAGAGGAATCACACTCACGTCGTCGCAAGGCTTCGCCACTAAGTTCTCGCCCTCAGGTAGCGCTGGCTCCGCTTTCTTTTCCTTCTCTTTCTCTTCTGGTTTCGGTTGCTGCTCGACTTTCTCCGGCTTCTTAGCCTTCTCATTCTTAGGCGTTGCTGGCGTGGCGTTACTCGCTTTTTTCGATTTTTTGTTTGGGCTTGCTAAGGATTTTTTCTTGTGCACGCACATTTTTCTGATTCAGTTCTGAAAGAATTCAACATTCGCGCACCGCATTCGCAATGACTTAAACTGCGATGCCCACAAAGTTCAGGAGCGGTGAAAAACTCACAACCGTTTCTTGTGTTTAGAAATCTAGAAATACCACATTCAACCACACCGCTTAACATTTGAAAATACAATACAAACACTACGATGTTCGATAAGGCGGCCTTGGAAGAAAGCGGCGGGGGGGGGGGGGGGGGGAGATGGGGAGGAGAAGGGGTCGTCATGCATGGCAGCCCTCCCCGAGCCGCTTTCTGTATGGGTGTTGCACGAGATTTTAAATTTTACTCACGAGATAGGTCAAAGAGTTTCTCGGCACCACAGGATGCGTAAAAAGTATTGACGCACTAAATGTAAGCGTTAGAAATGACAACACATAAAATTTAACAAGTTAATATACAAAATGTTAACAATGTTCTAGCGAAAAGAATAGAATCACTTGTATTTTACACGGACTTTTTGCTGCGAATGCAGGGGCGAAGACGACGAAGAAAGGCATCGACGGTGCGCCGCAAGTAGTCCACGTAGATTTCGTTCCATGCTTTGACCAGATCATACTTCAATGACTTCATACTTCTGCGGAAAGTAGCGCAGGCCTTCTTTTCCATAACTTCCCATAGAGAGTAATTCAGCGGATTTAAATCCGGTCTATACAGAGGTCCTTCCCCTGCCGAAATGAGGTCCTTCAAGTTGGCGCGGCACCAGTGCTGAACAATCCTGGACTCTACGCAGGAATATAATCCTGCTGGAAGAGATACGGCTCACTCTCGAGGTGGGATTCGAGTCAGGGAACCAGCTGCTTCTCTAGGGCATAAATACAGATAGCTCTACTGATTTATCTTCACTTCTTTATCCACGAAAACGTGAGGCGCTTGTGATGAATGCACAAACCATGAGAATGGCCGGATGCGCTTCCCTTTTAGCGAGCCTTCCGCCAGAATTAGCCCTTTGGAGATCCTCGAAGAGTATGTATCACTTTTACAAGTTGAATGTACAGAAGCATCAAGTCACTGAAGGTTGAAGCATAGAACGCAATCGACGTGGACTACTTGCGACGCACCGTCGATGCCTTTCCTCGGCGCCTTCGCCCCTGCATTCGCAGCAAAGAAGCCCTTATAAGATACAAGTGATGCTATTCTGTTCGCTAGATTATTGTTGACATTTTGTATATAAAGCTATTAAATTTCATGATGTGTTGTTATTTCTAACGTTGATGTTTAGTGCGTCAACGCTTTTTACGCACCCTGTATTGTACTTTACGGACTCCATTGCACGAGGAGAGGTCGAAAAAAAAATTTCGCCCAAACTTCGCCTAGGGGGGTTATTTGGGGTGCTGATCACGAATCTGACATCCTTTTCTCGTTTTACGCTAAAGTACGGTAGGTTACGGAAGGTACGGGTGACTAGGGTAATGGTCGCCGATTTCGCCCAAACTCCAGCGTAAAACGAGAAACGGATGTCAGATTCGTGATTAGTACCCCAAATAACCTTCTAGGTGAAGTTTGGGCGAAGTTGGTGATTATGACCTCGACAGCCTTAGTTACCCGTGCCCACCGTAACCTACCGTAGTCGACCGAAATTTTAAAAACGGATGTAAGATTCGTGACCAACACCCCAAATAACCCCTCCCCCTCTGGGCGAAGTTTGGGCGAAAAATTTTTTTCGATCTCTCCTGTCCTCTGGGGTCTATAAAGTACAATATTAGAGGGGGGGGGGGGGAGAAAGTAAAGAGACAAATTGAAAAAAAATTCTTTATCTCTTTATAACTCAATTACAACACAACGATGCTGAGGAATGTATTTGCCATTAAGGGCAATGACCTTGCTGCCATCGCTTAGCCCCCTGATCCCATCCTTCCAGAACTGCTTGGACCTGGTGTTGATCAACTGCTCAATGTGGTTGCCAAGGACTGCTTGGGTTCTTGTGTCCCTTCCGACCAGGAATTCCTGTAGGCTCAAGAAGTAGTGGTAGTTGCATGGAGAGATGTCCGGCGAATACGGTGGGTGAGGCATGTGAACGTAGCTGGCCAAGCTTATCCGTGGTTACTTGTTCCCGATGGGGTGCGGCGTTGTCGAAGAGGAGGAACTTCTTGAAGCGCTGCGAATGAATAAGAGCGAGTCGCCGGCCCATCTCTTCTATTTCGTTCACCATGGCCTTGGAGTTCATCGTAGTGCTCTTGGGAAAAAGCTTCCGGGAAACCGATCCATGGGCGCAGATCCAAAAGCTCCAAAGGTGCTTCTCGCCGTGAACACCTCGCCGAACGAAGGTCGGTAACGGGTCAACAGGCCTCAATCAGACCGGCTGCTTGGCAGGGTTAAGGTAGAAGACATCTCATCTTGCGTGAATATTGAGCCCAGGCTACTCGGGGTTGGGAATTGGCCGAGATTTGCGCGACACAGGTCGACTCGTCAGACTGGGAGTTTCGGCATGAGACAGACTGGAAAGGGCGGAAGTGGTAACTTCTCAGATGGGCTTCATTAGGTAGCATATAAACATACAAATACGATAACACAAAACCAGACTCCAACTACGAGATATATGGACACGGCATGGAGTGTCTCATTATTTTTGGCCCCGCCCCCTATTAGTGCCAGTTTCTCAAAGCGACCTATATGGGGTTGTAGAGCGTTGTCTGGGAAGCACCATGGTGGTTTCCAAAATTCCTGCGAACCTCTGGGTAGGTCAAAATTGCCAAAAAACTGTACCTCTTCGTTGCGGGCCGATAAAGCAAAAACGACGCCTGGAATACCCTTGATGTGCTCGGAAATAGTCTTGCAAAGGTGCATGGATACGATTACACCAGGATTCCTTTGGCTTCTATAAGAAATAAAGTCTACAACCTACCTACACTTGCGCACCGTAGGAAAAAGTATGATCTTGTCATGGTTTATACTGGTATGTTAGGCATTTCAGTCCATGAATTCTATTCCGTTTCTCCTTCTAGCACGAGAGGTGGTCAGTGGAAGATCAGAATCCCAAGGGCAAAATGTAATGTTCGATTAGGGTTCTTTACTAATCGAGCAGAAACCGAGTTTTTGAAGCTCTCAAAGAAAAACGTTTTACCTAACTTCTTGAGGCAGTACAAAAAACTCGTTGACAGGTATCTCCAGGACGCTTCTTAGTTTACTCGTTTGATGACTTCAAATTGTTTTGTTCATTGTTGCTTTACATGCTGTTTGTTAACCGTATTTGATTTGTTATCTGCGTGGCTCTCCACGTACAAAATGAATAAATAAATAAATAAATAAAAGGTTTAGAGCTTCAGTCATTGCTAGAGCATTCATTGCTAAGTAGTCAAGGGATCGGTTACGGATGGGTCTGTGCATTGCTAGTGATGTGTTTTGCATTTTTATCGGCGTAGAGTGCATTTTAGCCTCGCCAGAGTTCAGTGTTCGCGTTTCAACCTCTTTTTAATCTCTTGTGGGATGTGAGAAAAGCTAGCCTTCGTCGATTAGAAACACGCCGCTGGCCACTGTTTTGTCCCTCCTTGTTTTTCGGAGGAAGCCTTCGTTTGATTCAATCCATGTGTGATCCCTTTATAATGGTTTGTATTAGTTTTGGAAGTGTGTCTCGTAGTAGCGTCATTTTACCGCTCTTCCCTACTACATGGTGATACAGAAGAGGGGCGGTATTACAGGCACTCGTAGTCTCGACATCCCAAAGGCTAAAAACTCCCTTCGTTCATACCTCGTTAAGGGGGGAGGTTATTTTGGCTGCTTGTCACGAATCTGATATTTGATTTATGTACAACAGCAGATAACAGCAGGTTAGAATAGACACGAACACTGCGAAAAAGCTGGCTTTCAAGCGGGATTCTTCATCTAGCCGCATTTCGTTTCCAATATCGTATCTTGCATTGAAGATAGTCCCCAAAAAATTTAAAAACCAACAACGTGTACCAAATTTGTGGTCATCGCTCAATAACATCCCTAGACGAAAAAATGAAGGAGGGAGTGCGGCTAACCTGTCTCCACCATTTCCGTTGCCTGCACCCTACTCACATCGTAGCCTACTGTAATCTACCGAAACAAAAAACAAATTCCAGATTTGTGATCAGTATCTCAAATGTTCCCCCCTCCTAGACGATCCTTGGCGAAAAAAATTCCGACCTAGCAGACGCGAGAGTACGTGTTCTCATATCTGTAGGGGGAGGAGAAGGGGACAGCCCCCTTCTCCTCCCTCTAGAGTAGGGAAGAGTGACCGGCACCAAAATAGGCAGAAGTGCGTCCAATAACGCAAGAAGGAAAAAATTCTAATTTTTGTCACAGTTAGTAAAATTAGTAAAAGTCACAAGAAAGCAGAAGGAGAAAAGTTTTTTCTTGGGGCATCCTATTATATCCCGAAAAAATACGATGCAGTGAGATGTGCCAAACGGCTATTTCTTAGAACCAGCCTGGAGTAACTATAGAAGACCAGCGGCGTAGTTTGTGATCCAGTCATCCAGGACACGCACCACCAGGCGGACTCCCTATCTCAGGAGTCTCATTATACTGGTATGCACCCACTGGCGGTCTGGAGACAAATTTTAAATTTTCAAAAAGGGAGACTAGGCCATGCAGGAAGGATTGTCCTACATAAAGAGATGAACCGCTTACACAAATTCATCCTGTTCGAAAAAATCGTTGCAAGCAAGATGTCCGATTAAAACACCAACCGTTTGCAACTCATCAATCACAGCTTAGCGCAACTCAGGCTAACTTTGATTGAAAGAAGACTTAAAGAGCATATGCTGACCCAGAACTCACAAAAAGTTGCCTAATGCTACTACTTCCAATAGGAATCCAAAGTATTTGCAGCAAGTTACAATATCTCTTCTTCTCGTCAACGCACGAAAGGGAGAGAGAAAAAAATCGGCAGATAAACTCTCATCGAGAACAGTCCAACAGAATGTGCAAAAGTGTAAATATGAGACAATATCCACTCTATTCACTCTACTACTCAAGAATAGACAAAAACAATTATAATAACGAGAAAAAATCATATGTATAGCGAGCTCCGTCGAACGTAGTGGAGATCGAAGCCGAAACTGGAAGGTAAAACGCTAGGTATGAGCATTATCCCATCAGCGAAAAGAGAACGAGCAGCCACATATTCGTTCCGATAAGAAGTCTGGAATACCAAAAACTTGGAAGTGTTCGGAGCTTCCAAAAGAGCATCGGAGAGTTTTTGCAGCCATCGAGTTCCCCGAAAAAACAGCGAGTTGAAGACCTTGGTGAATTGATTCCTGCTGAGTCTAGGATTCTCAACTAACAGCAAAAAAGCACGTCCACGCAAGGTCAAAAACACCAATATTTGCTCGGCCGCGGTTTCAGATCATCTTTAAGCAGCTTGAAGCAAAAGGCTTCATCGCTGAACGCTCGTCGATAAAGCAAACTTTTGAGATTGAAAAGTTTTAATCGATCAGAATAACTTGGAAGAGACGATGGGTAATTCGGATCAGGATTGCAACGATAAAGTAAAATTCGCGTGAAGGTTCATTGGACTTTCTCAATTTTCGCCTGAAGCTTCTTTGTGTGGGGGCTCCAAATCTGGGATCCGTACTCCAAAACAGGAATTACATACGCCTTTTAGAGTCTCAAATATATAATAGGATCGATACCCTCGAAGTTTCTGAATATCATAAAGACAGCCGCAAACGCCTTTTGAACTGAACGGTTGATATGAAGTTTCGCATCAAGATCTTCATTAATAAGGGTTCCAAAATCCCGCACCTTCTTCACAATTTTCAGAGCCGTACCATTATAATAATAGTCAGGATTATCCGGTTTTTCAACGCGCAGCACAACAGTTTTATCGAGGTTTACGGAATGTCCCAAGTCTTATCCAGTCCATCATATTAGTAATGGATTGTGCTAAGGCCTGATGCATCAAAACCTTGGTGTCTTTATTGTATATACCATAGCCTTTATATCGTCGGCATACATCTGAACTTTAACGTCCGCGTAGCTAAACGCGTTTACGGAGCTAAACATGTGGGAATGTCTATGGTGCATAGAATAAAGAGTAGAGGCAAAAGGACACCTCCCTGTGGAGCTCCACTTAGGCACGAAAGACGTTTAGAAAAGGAGTATCCAACTTTAACGCACATTTGTCTCTCTGTTTAATATGAACGGATCCAACTCAAAAGAGAATTCTTTATCACCAGCTTCTCTAGCTTAAACGCTTATCGTGATTGACTCTATCAAAGGCCTTCGACAAGTCGAAATAAATGACGTCAACACTGTCAGCTTCATTTATAGCCATGCTCCAGTCAAAATTGCAGTCTGCCAACTGGGTGATGCTCAAAAAGTGATGTAAATGGTGAAGTTTATTTCCCAGGCTTTGTGCATTAAATAAAAAACATTTCACACCTCGGGAGGTGTCGTGGCGAGCCTCATGTTTTCCCGGGCTCCCAGTTTTTGGCAGGTCCTCGACACGAGCCATCTCGCCACGGTACACAACCCACACCCTGGCATTAAGTTGCTTATTACATTCCCTGCACACTTGCCGTAAGGCGTACTCTCGTTTACGTTCTTTCGCACTCAAGCTCTTCCGAATGAAGACGTTTGAGAAATCAATAGAACGCAAACGGTGAGAGTTGGAGAGTACCGTTATCCAGTGTGTCCAAGAAGGTAGAACCAACTACCAGTCTTGGACGTGTGTTATTAGGTCTAACCATTCTGTACACTTTCAACGGGTGACACAACAAACCCAACACATCCACGACCTTACCTATGTGGCTAAGCAGTGCGATGTCTTCAACATCGCACTGCTTAGCCGACGGCGGTAGGTCAGCAGTCCGGAATTTACTAAACTGCGCGATCTTTCAACCTGCTTCAACAGCAGCGGCAAACTCCTGCGACAGTTTTGACACAGGACCGTCCAGGATTTCGCTATCACCGGGTCTTTATTACACGTCAACACGGCCAACATAATTTTGTTGATAGGCCTGCTTGCAACGTACTCATCAGTGGATAGTTAAGATTTAACGAGGGAATCTCTTTCTCTCCAGTTGACGAGTTTTATCCTACGACATTGTGAGCGAGATCAGAAAAGTCAGGAACAAAGTCAATATCGATGTCGGCACACAAGAATGACCTGGTGCAGAGCGACGAGTAGAGGAAAAGCGGTTTAGTCTAAATAACTAAACTCCTTCTAGAGAGAACAGGGAAACCAGGCAATAAGTATGCTACAGGAAACAGATAAAGGCTAAAAAGAAAAGAAAAGAGTTAAACTTAGCTGCACGGACGAAAAATCCGCGCAGCTAAGTTTAACTCAGCCGCTCGCTGCTCCCGCAGGTTTTCTAGATTCACAGGCAGCAAAAGAATATGTCGATCAATGGTCCAAATAGTGGAAGCTCCCATTATCAGCGGAGAAATCCAAGTGCTTGGTACTTGGTGCAAAGGCTGAGACATTGGTCCCATACAAACTGCAATCCACAAGTCTTATGCCTGTGAGGGAAGTTCGAGACCTACAATACCGCTCAAGTTCTTTGCAAAAAAGATGCTTTGCGACGGATTAATCCGTCACAAAGCGTCGCGTTGCCATAAATCTTTTCAAAGTTGTTTGTTTAAAATCTAATTAACACTATCAGAAGCCCCGTCTCATTGTCTATCCAGCAATCTACACAACATCTAAAACGATCGCACAGTGACCTAGTTATGAAGCTTTTGCTTCCTCGGCTCCGCTAATTGATTTACGACCCCTCCGAGATCCCCAGTGGCATGTCCTTAAGGCTTTTCGTTGATGAGGTTTATCGAATTTCAGTAATCCTCTATTGTTTCAACAGATCTGTATTTGTTACGCGTCAAGTGTCATTGTGGTACTAAATAGTGCCAAGTTTGAATAACATAGGCCCGATTTCGGATAAGCGCAAACGCGCGAAAACCAAGATTCAGTTAAGAATTATTCAAGTAGTAGCCTGCTACAGAAGACAGTATTCTACCATTCCATTCTGGGAACGATGGTCTTTTTAAAGCGTGCAAAATGGCTTTGAGAGATAGGCAGAAAATACTAGATTTTCTTTTTTCCAACAAGGGATTGGTCCAATCTCAATATGCGGCGTAGGATTTCTCCTATCTTTGAACTTCGGTTGCTCCTGTACAGGATAAGTACGAAATAAGTGTATTTTTTGTGGTCCACAGTATACCACAAGCACATTCGAATTTGAAAAAAACGAAAAGATTTTGGCCGTTCAAAGTAGATTTCTATGCGGCCAAAGTTTGAAGAAAACAACAGAAAATTTCCTTTCAGTCGCTTACCTCTTTATGGATGAGTTTATTCGAAAAATTAACTGGACAGCATTTCTCAGCTCGTTGCGAGCTTTCCACAGATGTAATATTGTCGGTATTCAAACTGTAAACCATTTTCACCTCTTTGGCCGCCGAAACAAGTTTGGGGCTGCGCTTCGGCCGAGTGCGTACACGGCGGCGGGCCGCTCGCTGCCCTTGCGACCTCCCGCGGCACTCCACATGTCGTATATCGCCTATGTACAGTATTCACACTTCCTGTGGAGTGCCGCGGGAGGTCGCATAGGGCAGCGAGTAGCCCGCCGCCGTGTCCGCACTCGGGCCGAAGCGTAGTCCCAAACTTGTTTCGGCGGCCGAAGAGGTGAAAATGGTTTTCATTTTGAATACGGACAATATTACATCCTTGGAAAGCTGGCAACGAGCTGGGAAATGCTGTCTAGTTGATTTTCGAATAAACTCATCCATAAAGAGGTAAGTGACTGAAACAAAATGTTCTGTTGTTTTCGTCAAACTTTGGCCGCATAGAAATCTACTTTGAACGGCCAAAATCTTTTCGTTCTTTTTAGATTCGAATGTCTTTGTTGTCTACTGTAGACCACAACAAATACACTTATTTCGTACTTATCCTGTACAGGAGCAACCGAAGTTCAAAGATAGGAGAAATCCTACGCCGCATATTGAGATTGGACCAATCCCTTGTTGGAAAAAAGAAAAACTAGTAATTTCTGTCCATTTCTCAAAGCCGTTTTACACGTTTTATAAAGATCAGCGTTCCCACAATGGAATAGTAGAATACTGTCTTCTGTAGCAGGCTACTAGTTGGGTAACTCTTAACTGAATCTTAGGTTTCCGCGCGTTTGCGCTTATCTGAAATTGGGCCTATGTTATTCAAACTTGGCACTATTTAGTACCACAATGACACTTGATGCGTAATAAATACAGATCTGCTGAAGCAATAGAGGATTTCTGAGTTTCGATGAACCTCGTCAACGAAAAGCCTTATGGACATGCCACTGGGGATCTCGGAGGGGTCGTAAATCAATTAGCGGAGCCGAGGAAGCAAAAGCTTCATAACTAGGTCACTGTGCAATCGTTTTAGATGATGTGTAGATCGCTGGATAGACAATCAATGAGACGGGGCTTCTGATGGTGTTAATTAGATTTTAAACAAACAACTTTGAAAAGAGTTATGGCAATGCGACGCTTTGTGACGGATTAATCCGTCGCAAAGCGTCTTTTTTGCAAAAAATTTGAGCGGTATTGTAGGTTATACGATTAATGCTAACCTGGGCGTTAGCAGTTACTATAAAACATTTGCGAGGAAAACGAGCTATAGCATCTACATTCCGCTTAGGCTTCTACGATCGAAGGATCCCCAAATGTATTTACGGCTTTATAAATCCCATGTTCGACCAATATTGGAGTTTGGAATACCTGTTTGGAATCCTTGCAAAAAGAAGGGCATCGATTTCTCGGAAAGTGTTTGAAACAGTCTTACCCGAAAGCTACATTTCAGATGTTATGATGTCAACTACTTGCAGCTGCCCAGTGGTCTAGAAAGGGCAAAAGCACTTCGCCTTCCAACGCTTGTTAGTAGAAGAAGAAAAGCCGATGTCACTATTTGTTCAGATATCTAATTCACAGGGTCTCTATAAACCCAATTTCGCTTTTCGGTGTACCGTTGACTAGATGTATGAGAGGTAAGCTACGGCTTAATGACTCGATTACAAAGACGAAGATTAGGACAAATTTCTTCGCCTTTAAGAACCTCAACCAATAAGGATTCTACTTGCTGACTGTATTAATAGTGTAATCCTGCCTTATTCAGTTTCAGCTGCTATCCTATTTGCTGGTTCCAGAAGGTGGTTAGCATACCCGTGTCCCGAAGCTCCAACAATCACCTTTGACAAATAACTGTTGGGGTACCATAGCCAACTGGTACGGGTAGCAGCTGCTTTTTTCTTCATGGCAGATTACACCGTGTGCAGCCATTTGTAATATAATCCTCGACCGATTTGCTCCGATTTTTTGTACTGGGATAATTTTCAGCTGAGTCTGCCCTTTACTGTTTTTTCTTTCTCACCATTTCTGTTTAACTGCTCTAGCATTCAGATGTATTTGATTGTTTTGAGGCGCACTCTTTGCAGTGTATAAGCAAATAACTAAACTTATTGAGAAATGACCTATATTTGTCAATTTTTAGTCTTTTTCCTGGATCGCCTCCCTGATTACACTGTTTGGTCACATTTAGCAGACATTACTTTGAAATTATTTGTTCATTGCTCGTCCAGACATTACTGTGTAGCTATTTGTTTATGCTTATTTTTATTTGGTTTTTTTAGTAATTTTACTGTGTGATTACATTCCACATCTCTAAATTAGAAATAAATTTAGAAACACAAGACTTGATATTTTGCCTTAGAAATCAACCAAGAGCCTAAAATTTTGCATGGCTTGTTTTGGACAATTTTTATTCGCGGTCTTGAACCAACAAAACAGTCTTAAGCCGCATTTTAGACACCAAAGGAAGACGGCCGACATCGTATTCGTCCCTCAACTAAGTAAAATCTCATCAATTAGCGGTTTGCTTCACCTCTCGAGTACATTCCGACGATGCCTCAGCCCCTCTATTGTTCGCTGTAGCTGTCTGGCTAGGCGTAGTGGACGGTTTAGATGATGGAACTCTTCTGTTGATGAGAGGAGCTTGTTTTCGCAGCAGGCGCCAGTAGGGAGATGTGTGGTCGTCGATGAGGCTTAAAAGGGACAGTAATTGTTCGAATTGTCCCTCAATTTAGCCGTGTGATGCACCGTCACTTCAGGTTTCGGTCTCCATAGTGATACCTTACCTCAGTGTCATCTCCACTTCTACCTCTGCCGCGCTCGCTCAACCTCAGCAACTCGTCAGCGCCGCTCGGCCATCACCACGGCTTCACGCTGCAGGCTTTCTCACTGCGCTCGTTTTCATTGGTTTCGAGGAAGCTTCTGAAGCAAACCTGTGGCTGGTCTGGGTTGCTCCTCGTGCTCGCATAAAATGTGTGCACTAGATACCATTCAGCACTAGGCCATGCTCTTCTGACCGACGCTGCTAACTCACAATTGCTTCCTTGTTAATTTTTTAGATTTTTCCCTTTAAACCGAATCTATTGCTTACTACAGTACCGGACGCGTCTTTCAGAAAAAAAAACGCCAAAAACGGCAGTTTTGTGGTTTTTACGTTTTTGGATATAAGTCGCCTAATGGACACCTATTTGAGCTTAGGAGCTCGAGCTCTATTATTTGGTATATATAGCTCATATAGAGCCATGAAAAATATTCGAAATAGAAAACTTGCGTCCCATTGCCAAGGGCGTGTAGAATAAATACGTTGAATGGCATTAGGGAATCCAGAAGTGATGTCGATTTTAAAGGATCACATTCAAACTGATACATTCCGTTCCAAAAGCTACTCTGGAGGCTCAGTTAAAATCGTATCTTATTCAAAACATGAGTCAGCTATGCATTAGCGGGAAACTCTAGGCCTCAGTTGTCGGCGAGTTTCTTGAGGTGCTTCTCATCCGCTCAGTCCATGAACCTCATCCTGTCTAGGAGTTAAAGGAGGCATCTGGGAGATTGTATTCAGTTAGTTAGTTAGAACATATATTAGGTATGTAGAGAACGCTGAATGGTCCTGCGTTTACATTGTCGTATTCGCTTGGCTTTGGCTGTGGCCAGTTTTGGCTGTTTTCCAGCCTGCATTTTGGTACAAGCAAACTCTATCACTTCCTTTGGCCAAAGAGCTTCACTGGACCTGCTGTTCTGAAAGTATTTCTTGCACTGCCTGCTGAGTATCCGCTTTGAATTTTATCCTATTGCCTCCTTCATCTAGGCGCGTGGCAGTGCACTTGAAGAACGCGCTGGCTGTCGCACATCTCGATTCCAGGTCCTTGGTTTGGGTTTCCCACCAAGGCCAACCAAGTCTTCCATTCCTCCGCGGTCTGCGAATTGATATCAGATTCATCTGGAATAACAAGCCTTGTTCATCGGCTAGCCACCACAAGATATTCTATAGGCACTGACGACGACCTTTAACTTTTCCTCCTTCATCCTCTGATATAGCCACCCTATGTTAGCAATTGTGCAGCATGTGGTTTCGGGAGCCGGTGACCCTGAGTGCGCTTCAGATTATTGGATTTGTTGCCCAAGGTATAAGACTTTATACTGAATTCGCAATGAAAAACGAAAGCAATTTCAAAACCTCTCAGATAATAATTTTATTATTGTTATAACATTAGAATTAGGTTTAAATCTATAAATAAAGAATAATCAAATTCCAACAATTCAACAACAGTCGTGACAAAATAATAATAATAAATAATAATAACAGTTACCATAGACAACGTTAACAAACATGGCTTGTTTCGCCTTTATCTTCATACAAAACGTGTCTATATTGATCGAAAAGTCTTGCAACACTGGCACAACAATATTACAACACAATACAATACAATATAATACAATATACAAAACTCAGTCCACGACATGTTCCCCATCCAGGTCTAAGATCCTGCCCATATCTTTCAGGCAGCCTTTCAATTCCTTTCCGCCAGAATTCCGAGGGCTGTGAGGAAAAGAATTCAGCAACCTCCATTTTCAGTCTACGTTGATAATCGAACTCTCTACCTCTAAGATGCTGCCCCAGAGCTCTGAACAGGTAGCAGTCAGAAGGAGTGAGGTCTGGAGAGTGTGTGGATGGGGCAGAACTTCCCAGCCGAACTCCTGGATTTTCTCGCGACTCACTTGTGCGACATGAGGACGCGCGTTGTCGTGCAGCAGGTAGACATTTTCAGCTCCGGGCGTTTTTGGCACATGGCGTCGGCCGAGCTTGCTGGCGTCCACGCCAAAGATTCTGTGAACTTCTCTACTAACTCAGAAGTGCTATCAGTCCTTATAGTAAAGCATTTTCACGCACGCAAAATATGATCCACAATAAAGCTCTGGAGCTGGGTAACGTAAACAGATGCTGTGACTGTGGTCTCACTATCCAGCAACTCCCAGTGCCTTCTGAGTCCCACGAACAACACAAAAGAACCTTCTTTTCGTGGTGTCCAGGTTTCGGTTGTCTTGTAGCCGGTTCTTCGCGTGGGAGCCATTGGCTCTTGCAGGTGTGGTTAACATAAAGAACCCAGCTTTCATCACCAGCAACAACGTCCTTTAGAAAGTCCTTTCTGGGCGAGTCAAGGAGCAGCGACTCAGCAACACTGATTCGGCATGCCTTGTCAGAGTCCCGCAGCTCATGTGGTACCCAAGACGAGCAAACTTTGCGGTACCCAAGGACCTCCAGCAGCCTCATGACGGTGCTTTGCGTACACCCAAGCGTCGCCGCCAATTCGCGAGTGGTTAAATTTGGCTTCACCTTGAAGGCTTCGCGCAAGCTGTCTTCTTCTTCCACAAGGAGCGTCCGGAACGAGATCGACCTTCGAGAGAGATATCCCCAGCCTTGAAGCGCTGATAGCAACGGGCCACTGTGGAATAGTGAATGACTTACTTCTTGAATGCATCGCAGATGTTGGAGGCTGCAGTCCTTACGGAATGGCCTCGCAGAAATTCGTAGTAGACGATAGGTCGTAGGATGCTGCTGCCTGTCGTTGACATTGTTGCTGTATTCGCACTCGACGAGGCCTTAGGTAGTGTGCTTGGGGAAGCTTCGAGGTTCGTGGATGTACTGTGACTTCACCACACAAGATCAATACTGTAAGAGTTTTAACAAATTTAACAAGCAGTAGCATCAAGTGCTGCAAGACGTTTCGACCAATCTAATAGTTAATTACCCCCCCCCCCCCCCCTCCCACCGAGAATCATCAGTGAAGAAGGTGAATAATTAATTAGTTGTTAGTAAAATAAGGAACAATGTACATATTTCATAGTTGTTATAACAAGATGCAGCATAGGAAACAATAAGATCTAGTAAGTGAACCGCAATCCTAGCTTCGCAAAATGACAAGCGTGCTCTGCGGCATGAAGCCGGAAGATAGAAGATCTACAGAACTCACCCCACCCCCCCCCCCCCCCCCCCAGAATAGACGAGGCTGAGCTCTAGTGTTGCGGGAGTTACAAGTTGATTCTAGATACGCAACTACTTCACAGCACACTGTAGTAATAGGGAACATGGACGAGGCTTGTACAACATGAAACGACCGCGTTCCTCAGTCGAAAGGTGATTTTTCTAAAGATAGACCTTCGCCAATTCGTTGGAGAGCGGAAATCGAAAATTTGAATCTGAACGAAATCTGAAAAAGCCCTGGCCTCCTACGCTGCACGTGGGATTGAAATTTGCAGGCAGACACTACAAACTCATTGTCTGCACATCAGTAATGCGGGAGGGCGACAGACGCTGAAGAGGAAGTAGAACAGGAACAACAATTGAGTCTGGTATAGCAAATGCGGCATGTGAAGGGGAGGATCTCGTGCTATGAATGATTGAACATGGGCCACCAATGTTCATTATTTTACTTAAGCAATCCAATTTTTTATTTATCTAGTTAGAATGGTTAGAACGCTTTTTGAAGGAAAATTTGGTACATGTTTCTTGATAGGTTGTCCGGAAAGTTCTCAGCGTTTTGTGTTACTATTCTTCATTCGTCTATTTCTAAGTAAAAATTCAACTTGCATTGAGCATTAATGGTACTTTCTGTGCAGAATTTTTCGCTCTATCTGACCAAGAAATTAATGTCTCAATGCTGCTTTACATTTCTGTTCTTGAAGGGCTTATTGAAGTATGTTGAAGGAGCAATTCCGAATCATATTTTATTTCAGCTTCAAAATGAGCCAATCCGCAGCCGATACAACTCGGTAAATCAGTCAGGTGTGGGGGCCTAATAGTGTAGGAGAAAGCGCTGTACGCCAGTGGTTCAGTAAATTTCGGGTCGGAGATTTTAGCCTCGAAGGTGACCCCGTTGCGGTCGACTTAGGGAATACTGGACGGCGAAGGAATTGGTGGGAACTGAACCGTCCCAAACTGTTCGCGGGATCGCGAAAGAGCTAGACGTCAGTAAAACTGCTGTTGCGGATGCTTTCAAACGCCTTGGGAAGGTGAAAAGGCTCGAAAAGTGGGTGCCCCACGAGTCGAGTGAGCAGCAAAAATTGTCACGTTTCGAGATTTGTTCTTCTCTACCTTACACAACAAAGCTGACTCGTTTTTGGATCGAACCGTCATATGCGATGAAAAGTGGGTTCTGCGTGATAAAAAAAAACGTTCCGGACAGTGTTTGGACACCGACGAACCCCCAGGCATTTTCCAAAGGCGAATCTCCACCAATAAAGGTAGTGGTCACTGTGTCGTGGTCGGCGGCTGGTGTGATCCATTACAACTTTTTGGTGCCAGGCCAAGCGATCATAGCGGAGTCCTAATGTGAGGAGGTCGACGAAATGTACCGAGGATTGCGTCAACTTCAGCCAGCTTTGGTCAACAGAAGAGGCCCGATTCTTTTGCATGGCAACGACCGCCCACACGTTTCACAAATCACTATTCGAAAATTGAACGATTCAAGGGTTGGAGTTCTTCTCCACCCGCCATATACTCCAGACCTCTCACCAATCGACTACCGCCTTTTCAAAGACTTTCAGAAGTTGCTCGCTGGTAAGACTTTCACCAATCAGGACCAAGCCAAGACAGCTTTCGTGGATTTTGTCGAATCTCGACCACCTAATTTTTTCGCTTATCGCTCAACTCGACTGGTGGTCGGTTAGCGGAAGTGTGCAGATTCGAGCGGTGCTTATTTCGACTAAATCCGATAAGATTCGAGAAAGTTATTTAATGTGAAGCACTCAAAACGCTGAGAACTTTCCGGACAATCTAACAGCAAAGTTTTCGTTCGTCTGCTCCGAATGAGTCTATTAATTTTACAAAAATTGTTTTTTATAAAGAAAAAGTATTATACTATATTTTTAAAGGACAATAAGACATTGCATTTAGTGCATTACAAGACAGGATCGCACCATGCACTACGGAAGTTCGTCGAAGCCTTTATTTGAATGATAGCGTAAATGCTGCTTACATGAAGAATTAAGGTGGGATATCTGCGTTCTTCATAATTGTTTTCGGTATTGTTTGCAAGTGTAAAACTCCACACAAACAAAGTTTTGTTATCCATTAAACAAAAATCGTTACGTTTAGCATGAGGGTATGGCGCAATCTCTTTCATTGGCCAACTTACTATGGCCAACTTCTTGCTCTTTAAAACAACATTTAAGACGGTGCTTTTGCTTAAAAAATAAGAAATTTATAAAATTTTAAACAATGTGTACCTTCTAAGTAGGTAAATTAAAACCTCAAAGAAACTTATACCAAATTTTCCGTTAACAAACAATTTTAATAACCTTTTTGGAAAATCCAGTTTGATGTGAAAAAAGCTTGTCTTGATACGAAAGATGTTTAGCTTGATTTCAATAGCGTTAAAAGAGGGTCCATTTTGACGTGAAGCGTGGTAGAAATTTTAAGGTTGTTAGCCATGGGGATACTAGCAGTGTGGGGATTAAGGCAGTATCCAATTTCATGCAGTTTACGCTGTCCAACAATGTTAATGATGCCATAATAATGGATGAAGGTTGACGGTGTTAGTGAATCCCTCTATGAGATGCGCCACGCATTCAACTTCTACGGGATGTCATGGAGGCAATTTGAGTTCGTACATGGCTAAACTAACTTTCGATGGTCAGCCAACGAACAAGTCAGTGTTTTACCCTTTCCAGACAAGCCCAGTATCAACTCACCGACCGTGGTGGGATGGAAGGCTTGGCTGGCCTAGACGGGCAATCCGAACCAAGAACTAGGAATCGGATGCACGCGGCCACCGGCATCTTCTCCGACTGCGCTACCATATCACCTCTATTGGATCTGACAAATCTGACAGATAGAACGACGTCAGGGATGTCGAAAAGCTAGTCAACATCGACGAGTATTACATCACCAACTTAAGAACGCAGAAGTCTCGCCCTACATTAAAGGGAGCCGATAGTATAAACCATATCCTGTGATCCTGCGAAGCAGCCTGGGGCGAGACAGCTGTTGAACATGTCGAAGCACTTGCGTTTTATGCTGCAGTAGTATCAACTCTCTTGTGTGCAGCGGCGACGGATCATCTTCACTAGTAGATATGCACTTCATTCCTTCATTTTCTGTCGCGAATCGGTCAACGTTTAAATCTTCTGTTGCCGAGGAAAATGAGTAGGAAATCGCAACGAAAATCAGAGTCGTCATTTTTATCTCGATGGCTCAATATCTGTGCAAGCACGTGAACTAGTCGCAATTTGGCTTCCACTCCGAACACTTTCTGGTGTTCAGATCGTTTGGTGATGCCCGTCCCGACGGACGATCCATTCTGGCGGTCGTTTTCTACAACGGAGCTGAACAGGTAAGAGTTTTCATTCGCCAGAGTATATCTCGTGATTCCGTCGATCAGACCACAATTTTGCTGTAAAAAGGGAACCCCTAGTCAAGATCCTGTCGTTTATCGTTATGCTGGAAACAATAGTAGGTCATGCTTGCACCAAATTCTTGGAAGAACGGGAGCCATTAAAGGCAGCTCGGGCGTGGCAATTGCTGCATCCATTTGGGTCTGTGGGATAGTTTATTATCCTCCGATATGTGTAATCTGTCTTTTCTCTTTGGAATAACATTAAAAGTTCTAGCGTTGACTTGTTTCAATATGGCAGATCCTTCCACAGGCTGACCTAAGGAACTGCTCCAATTTTGGTACTGGTAAAAAGAGTCGCTAAAACACTTTAAGTGCACCGAAAAATTGACTGCTTCGCTATCAGAAGTTGAAGAATCCTAAATTTTAATGTCCTGCTCTAGGGAAGGAACAATTTTCTAGAAGAATTGCGACGTGCTGATATCCACATGTCTTGCTCATCGCCTCAAAAGTTAGTGTTCTTGTCAGCCCATATCAGTTACAATATGGCGCCCTGATTAGATGGCCACCATATAAAGGCCACTTTGATATGACATCTATTAGGTTGCAACGAAATAAATGGCACTGAACCACTGTAAATTTAAACAGTTAATATCTCGGCTTGTAGGCAAGTTTATTAATCGAACCAAAAACCTTCTGATTCTACGCATCTTTGCCAACGTGACACAAGCTTTTTTATCCCAGTAGCATAAAAATCAGAAGTTCTGGAATTGACGAAATCTTCGAAGGCAGTTTCGGCATCCTGTTGGTATTTGAATATTTTCCCTACCAAGAAGTCGCCAGGATGCTTGAAGAAATGGTAGTCTGTTGGGGAGAGGTCGGGAGAAAACAGAGGATGTGGTAGCGTTTCAATGCTCAGCTCATTCAATTTCTGCAACGTCATTCGTGCTACATGGGGGCGAGCATTGTCGTGCAGAAGGAGAACTCGCCTTCGGTTTACCAAGGCCGGCCGGATATCCTTCAACTTTTTCATCATTTCTTCAATTTTAATGCAGTACTTCTCTGCCTTGATGGATTCACCGGGAGGGAGGAAGCTGTGGTGAATAATTCCCAGCGAACACCACCATACTGTCACCATCACTTTCTTTTGGTGCAATTCCGGCTTCGCAAAAACCTTGGGGCTCTCATCGCTGTCCACCCACTGTGCCGATCGTCGCCTGTTGTCGTACATTATCCATTTCTCGTCACAGATTACGATGCGATCAAGGAATGGGTCCGTTTCGTTCCGTAGAAGCAGTGCGGACGAGATCTCATATCGGTTTCTTTGCTCCTCAGACAGCTCGTGAGGCACCCATCTTTCCAGCTTTTTGGTCTTTTCAGTTTCCTTCAGATGCCGGGCAGCTGTGTTGTGACTGACGCCAAGAACCTTCGCTATCTCCCCGGTACCTTTGTGTGGATCCTCCTCTACCATATCTCTCAGTTTGTCCTCATCAACATCACTATGCCTCCCACGACCTTAATGTTCTTCCAAGCTCTCATCTCCATTCCGGAACTTCTGATACCAACGATACGCCGTCCGAATTGTGGAACATCCTTGACCGAATGCGGCGTTGATCGTCTCGTCCGCCTCCTTAGCTGTAGTGCCCAGCTTGAATTCATACAAGTAAATGCCTCAGATTACCCTTTTGTCCATCTGCAGAGAGTCAATAAAACTCTAAAGTTTTCCCACTTTTACATAGAAAATTTGGTACTCACCGGTAGAGCAAAGTTTGCGCTTCTAAATGATACGCCACGTGTTACGGTTTGTTCTTGATCAAACGCGTAAAGACGCGCCAAAAAATGGCGCGAGCCAGTGCCATTTAATTCGTTACAACCTAATAGTTTTCGGCAGTCTGGAAAAAATTGTCCATCACACTTAGTGGATGGTGTAGCCCTCGCCCCACTACAAGAAAGACGAAAAAAAGGCAAAGCGAGACATATGTTTGCGAGATAGAAGAATACAAACAACACACCACCCTAACGAATAATCCTTTGAGGCGCCTATCAATGAGCTTTTCAATGATAAGTAGTGAAATGTAGTTTGGAATAACATGTTTTTCGGACAATTTCAAAAAGTCCGAACGAGCTCTTTGGGTGAAAAAGGAAGCTTAGGAAAATGAATTTTTTGACCCGCAGCTGGGCGTGTTCGATGAGGAAGTTGAGTAAAATTTATCGAAACGTGTAAGAGTAGCTTCGTACTGATCATTTTGTAAATCATTAGCAAATCGTTTTTCTTTCTAGTAGTTACAGACTAGAAAGATTGAAATTTTTGCTCTGAACATTGGAAGCTAAGATCTCAATCATAACCGTAAAGTCACATCCAAGGCTTTCGAGTGAAGTTATTTTGTACTGTTTCTAGCCTAACTTGGTTGTACTTGGTATCTGTCGGTCTGTCTAGATACTGGTATCTAAAGGCGTCTTTCTGTACTGATTTTTCGGTCTTCTCATTTGCTACAATAACGAACTACAACGGAGACGAGATTAATGCCAAGTTCCCTTGTTGCTTCGCTCAAGAACAATACGCTCCAAAGAAGACAAACATGGAAACAAGCTTCAGATGTCTCCTTTATGTAGGTTCTCTACAATCCCGATCAAGAAACTGTGGGTACATACTTCTGAAATTCATGACCAGTCATCGTCATGCAAACAGATCAGAAAAGTCGCACTTCTCACTCCTTACTACTAGCCTCAAAGAACTACAGCGAAATTGAGGTAGAAGGCCTAGCGCTTATTTCCGCCGTCCGAAAGTTCTACAGAATTAAACTTTATACTTCTAACTGATCATAAACTTCTTTAAAGCTTGGCTCAAAGATTTCATTTATTTATTTATTTATTTATTTATTGCCAATTCGAAAGAAAAAAACACACACTGTAAAGAGAGGAAATCCACACAACAATTAGAGAACAATTAAATTGGCTTTAGAGAAAAAAATGAGGAAAATAAGAGAAAGAAGAAGAACGAAAGTAGGAAAAGGTAAGCGGAAACAATAAGGGGGATGTGGAAAAAAAGATATGAAGACTTTACAACCGCACAAATCGCGCAAGTAAAACGTGGAGGCTTTTAAGCCGCGCTAAAATAGTTGTGATAAAGTAATCGAAAGGGAAAAAATGCAGAGCAGCGGCCTACGATACTACGACCACAGGTGCTAGACTAGCTGTAAACTAACTGAGGTGGACCATGTAAGTATTGGTAAACGGGAGAAGGTACGCACCTCAGTAGCTTACCCTGATGGGAGGTCATAAGCCAAGCTTACTGCTCGCATTTTCATTTGAAGAAAAAAAAATAGCTGGCGAAAGACTCTCAAGACATACGGGCCTCAGGTACATAGAAAATGTTCGAGGAAAGATTGCTCCAAATTGCGCAATTTGTGCAGGCAGTAAAGTGCTGGAGATGCAAGGCGCGATAGAGCAAAGAGGACGAGACACATTGTGTATCGCAGAAACAACTGGCTCAGTTCGGTGATCATAGGTTCGTCAGCTACGGCATTGATAGAAGTGTCAGCATGACGTCGGATATTTCCTTGGAATCTTCAGTTACAGCACGACAGTAGCACTGCTTCTGCTGAAATGGTAGATCTATTCATGTGTTCATTCATGTGGTCTACGCAGTTGTTGATCCTTCTAGAAACTTCTCTGATGGGATATAAGACTGGCCACAGATAGGCTAACTACTCTCTCGCACTCTCCACACCGACGGCGGACTAGGACGGACGACCGGCCGGAGACCACCCCGACCAGCCACACCACCACCGCAGCAGGCCACACTTGACACCGAGGCGCACACGGCGAGTTGGCAGCAGAAGAAGGACGGACGACGAGGAAGATCATTGTGATCATAAATAAAGGCTGAGCAGGTCGATACACCAAGAGGGGTCGAACCTCCGACCCCACGCGTCGTAGCGGCGCGCGCAGCCACACAGCCACGCAGTCGGCCGGGGAGTAATGCGTTGAACATAGCACGTACATTCAAAAAAAAAGCGAACCCCTGATGTGCTAATACGTAGCCGGTATTAGAATATGAACGCCGCAGTGTTTGATGAGGTGGTGGATAATGAGTCAAACCTAAGATTGCTCTGTTGGTTGGGACTTCAGCAGTTGGGCTAGATGGTTTCGAAAGGAATGCGAGTTTCTATAGATGAAGCAATCGTTGCTCAAGTTGTTCCATTTTGCTACACTTCTTGTGAGGAAGGAATTCTCATAGCTAGATGTGTTAGGCTTTTCTGGTCTGATGCGGAAAGGGTGACCTCTCAATCTGCCAATACTCGGTGCAGTCTCAAAAAGATCAGAGATGCGAAGACTAATTTCATTTGTAGTCAACTTATACATGAGGGCGAAATCCGTCATTACTCGTCGGAACTCTAAGGATTCTGCACTTAGTCTAGACAGTCGCTCCTCGTAGGAGAGTCAAAACAGTCCACATCTGCAGAAGGAGCGGTACGTAAAACTCTTTTGAACTTTTTCAATCTCGCCTATAAGAGTACTACTGTGTGGTGACCATGCTGGAGAGCAGTACTCTAACAGCGGCCTAACATAGAGACTAAACAGTTTGAACAGCAAGATAGGATTTCGCATCTTAAAAGCCCTGAAAATGAAGTTTGAACACTTTTGTGCATTTCTTACCTTTTCGAGGATGTAGGTATCAAAACTGAGACTGCTGTCGTAAATGATACCTAAGTCACGTATTTCCTCGACGCAGTTCAAGGTGACACCTTCTAAACTAAAGAAAACATTGGGGTGTTTACGTTCTATTCTCATAACAGCGGTTTTGAGGGTAGAAATGTCTAGCGACCAGGCTCTAGACCAGCCAGCTACGGCATCAATTGCACTTTGAAGTTTTTGGTAGTCATTAACAGTGAATATTTATGTGTCATCAGCGTAGATGCTGCAGAAGCAGCCTGCTGGAAGTGAGCAAGGTAAATCGTTGATGAAGATTATAAACAGAAGTGGTCCTAGGCATGTACCTTGAGGAACCCCACTTGGTGTTCGATAGCAAGGAGACAAGTTGCCGTTAATTACTACAGACTGGGCTCTGTCGGTTAGAAATAAGCGTAAAAAATTTAACAGTTGCCCTTTTATACCGTAAGAACAAAGCTTCTTAATTAGCAATGGAATAGATATAGAGTCGAATGCTTTTGCATAGTCCAAATAACAAACGGACACATAGTTACCCTAGTCTATTTCTCTATGCCACAACGTATAGTGGAAATAAGGGCGGATGTAGTAGATTTCTTATCAAGAAACCCGTGTTGTTCGTCACAGATTAGGTTGTTATCACGTAGATAGTCTGTGATATTTTTCCGTAGGATGCGTTCCATAACCTTGCTTACTGAACTAGTGAGACAGATGGGTCGGTAATTGGCACCGTCGTTTTTACTACCCTTTTTGAAGATTGGACGTAGAAGGCCGACTTTCCATAATTTAGGTATCTGTCCATAAAGCAAAACTTTGTTAAATAGGAAGGATAGTGGAGAAGCCAGACCTATAGCTGCCTTTTTAAGAAATATGTAAGGTATATCGTCTGGTGAGGTGGAAAGCCTACTTGGCAGTTTACGTAACACACCGTAGATGGATATTCCTTTCCAAAACCAACGCAATGGTGAAGATAAACAATGCGCTGAAGAGCAGCAAGAGACATGTTGAAGAACATGGATTTCTACACGACCATTCGTTTCCAAGCAACATACCTTTGAAAAGTTGAACGCCTTGCGGATGTTGTCCTCTTCCACACGTGGTGGTCCTTCGTAGCCTTCATGTACATAAATTGACCGAGTTACATCATGTAACCCAAATCCACAGCAGATTTTGCTCCAATGAGTGTCGCCTGTGCGAGGAGTTAAACACCTATCTTCTAACTAGCTTCAAATTCTTGGCCGCATGAGAATCAGGATGAGAAGAAGTGGAAGGATTTGAAGTTTCATCATATATGTTTATGAAGTGGCATGGCATCAATAATTCGTTGGTAACAATTTCCTCTCCATCACTCTTCTGTTCTACATTTCTCTTTTGTGCACTCTTTCACTGAACACCATGCAAGTAGGGTAGCGCCGTTATAAGTATCTCGAATTTATCCTTTATGAGGCCAATTTCCTTGAGTCTTTCACTCCTTTAAGGGTTTTTAAGTCGTAGAGAATGTAACAGTACAAAGCTTGTGAGATTAACACGTCTGACACTGGAAAAATGTACAATTCTACTTCTATGGGGAGAAAAGCTATATAGTGAAGCAGATCATCGTTTAAAACGATTTCACAATGAAAACTCGTTTTCATTCGGCCCGAAAACACCCGTATGTTTTTTGTAACTCAGGAAATCATAATTAGAAATATTAAAATAAGAAAAATTTAATAGAAAGCATGAAATCATAACTCATAATTGCGTTTATTATCAGGTCAGATAAAATCCTAACGACTGGAAAGCTTGCGCCCTCATTTATGTTTTTTATTACAGAAAATAATAGGCGGTATTACAGGGTGCGTAAAAAGTATTGACGCACTAAATGACGGTTGTGGAAATAGTATTGCGCAGCACGTTTTCAAATATTCACTTGAGAAATATGGAAAATGATCTTGCAAACGCGATAGAGTAACTCGTAATTGACATTGGCTCCTTTACTGTGAATACAGGAGCGAAAACGACGGAAAAATTCATGAGCGCGCGCCGCAAGTATTCGCTTGCATTTTGTCCGTGCTTCGAAGAGGGTAGCCTTCTGCGACTGGTCACTTCTGTTGAAAGTAGACCAGACCTCATTCTCCAAAAACGCCTAAAAAGAGTAATCCAGCGGATTCATGTTTAAGCTGTGTTCGTCTGAGAAGCTGTCCACACCTGCGCGCGTTACCTGTTTGCCGTTATCGGACAGAGATTGATAATTTTGGATTCGAACGTTATCGTGCTTGAACCTCTTGTAATCATCATCTGTTATGACGGAGCCGTGACTGACGTTTAGGTTGCTGACCTCTTTCCTCACCAACCGTTTCGAACAGCGCCTAATTCTCTTGTTAAGGAAGTATTCAACTCTTTGGGTAACAGACAAAAAAAGGCCACCGTAACGATGGCGATCATGTTTCTTCAGTTTTTTTTGTGAGTGTTTTTTTTTGTGCACAATACAGACAACAAAAATAACACACAAAAACCTAGAGGGGTAGAAACAGAAAGCTGGAGCTGAAACAAAAAGTAGGTGCGTCAATACTTTTTACGCACCCTGTACTTCCATCGTATAGAAAAAAATACGCTGTATTAAACTGCATATAGAAATAATAGATATCTTCTGAAAATGAAGAGTTTAATCCAGTTGGCGCTCCAGCTGAAAACCCCAAAGCTGGAAACGTTGGGTTTGAATCTCGGGAAAGCTGTGTGGGAATTAAGTCGGATTTGAAGAGCTACATTTGGAAGGAGCTGTCTAAAAACCGACAGTAAGTTCTGGACTGGCCATGCAGACATAAGTGACATAAGCCCATAAATGGCAAGTTTGGGTCAGAATGCACAAACGCGGAAATGAAGAAGCAAGATCAGAGGTCAAGTGATTTTCCTTTAATCAGCGGTTAGTGAATGTTACCGGCCTGCTTGGTAGTTGTTGAAAAACCTTTCTCTACCGTAGAGCTGAATCTAAACTGTAACCGTGGAATTCTTCTCGAATAATCTCTGTGGCGGCTGGTGCAGTGATTTTGCAGACAATTAGCTGCGGACCTGTAGATGATTACTGGTTCGGCAAAGTCTTTATCTCAGACGTCTACATGATGACGAGGGCACATTACAGCAGAGAACAAAGACCATTCTCTAAATAGACGCCCGTCTCCTAATCATGATTGGATTACTCACTCAGCCGAATTTAGTTGCTTGAAAAATTAAGTCGTCTGGGAAAAGGGGCAGTTCGCAGGAGCACGAGGACGAGTTGCGTGAGGGGATATAGATGTCGACCTGCAAATGGGGCTTTAGCAAGAAAGGTAGTGGACACTAGCGCAGATCCACATAAGGAAACCCATGCAGAGCAGAATTGCTGTGAACCTCTCGTACTTTGAAATTTCAGATCCACGCCCAATCTTCGCAATCAGGTGGAGCGGTGCGGCAGCCGACTCTCGGCCATCGAATTCAAGCATAGGCGAGTTTCCACCGGCAACACTTCTGTGCAGTGAGTCAGCAGTGAAACATTCAGTAAAGACAGTGACCTTATTCGAACACGGAAAGACCCCAGCTCTGAAGCACTGCTCATGTCAGTGTTTGGGGGCTTCTAATGGCAGGGGCAGAAAGAGGGAGGAATTCAAGGAGACCCGTTCAAACACTATCAGCATTGCGAATTGTAGTAGGCGAAGCGGAAGTTTCTTGGTGCTCCAATAGACCGAACTCCGAAAGCCGGAGAGCATTTCTCTGTCATTCCTCTGGCACAGAACGAAGCGTATGGTAGTGGAGTGAGCTTTCAAATGTTACTCGTTTGTTGGCTAGGTCGACAATAAATGTTGCGTTGGTTGCTGCTTTATTTCCGCCAAACTTCTTCTGATTGTGATTAAGTTCATCTGGCAGAAAATAGCACCGTTTGTTTGGTAGCACAACCTGCTTTCTCAAGGCTAGGAAAGTCATTTCAAGTATTATCGAGTTTCCGCTTGTGTTAGGTTTGTTAAAAAGTTGGGAACAGTTTTGCGATCTGAACGCTCCTGTTCTTTTCAAAACTTTATTTTCGCTTTAAGCTGAACGGCTTAAAGGATCTATATCTAACCCTCGAATCTTACTTTGTGGATAAAATGTCTTCTCAAGTTCATCACCGTTCGTCTCATTAACCGTCACAATGGATTAATCGAGAAGATGCCTCAAGATTTATATTTGTCCCTGTCTCGTTCCAAACCGGTCCAGAGCATTTTTTTGCTCCATACGGATCGAAGAGAGTTACATCCTTCGTTAAAAGCTTCTAGGACCTCGAAAAATGGATCGGACTTTGTGGATAAAACGTATTCTCAGGTGCGTGGTGGGTGGGTGCTCCATCGGTTACGGCTCAAGTCCAAGAGTTGTTAACGAAACGCACTAACGAGCCCACACACTAAATCCACAATTCTAAGTGGCTGCCCACCTAATCTCGACACCTTGGACCATTCGACAGCGGCTCCGATCCTGGAAAGCCGACGAGGCTCGGAACTTCGGAGACCTTCTATCATTTGAGTGAATAGTATCACTCCGAACATCGTCCTCTCAATTCCTCGTCTCTCAAAACTCTGATCACGGGTCTCTCCTGCTTTTTATACACTTTCTTCTAGAGCGCGTTTCTGGAGCGTAGGTAAAGACAGGAAGTTCCCGTGCAGAATAAATTGGGTCCGAGCCTCGCTCACAACGATTATTTCTCCATACTCTATTCCAGGATGATAAAGCATAGTCTGAAGAATCCAAATTTTCATCAACTTTCTATAAGTAGTCTCAATCTATATTCCCCGTAGATTTGATTTTCTTCCCAGAGACATGCTAAGTGTGTTGTAGCTCGTCGTAAAAGTAGGAGAGGAGGAAGTGTGTTCCTTGAGAACCGGAATTCGAAAAGGAAGCAAAATACCGAGTCCTTGCTAACAGCAGGTAACTGCCTCAAGAAACTACATAATAAATGAAAAGTCAGATGGAACCGGTTTGCAGAAAGCAGGAACATCTTGATAAACAACTTTATGGTTATTACATCTTCTTCAAAGAAAGGTTCACCTTCATACGTTCCATCCGTTACACCGTGATCTGACATCTTGTCAGGCGGCGAACCCACGCTTCTGGCCTTGGATGGTTTTGGCCTTGAATGCAGGACAGCATGACAGATACTGCGCCGACTCCCACCCTCGGTTGGCAAACGTTTAGCTTAGAGAGCTTTATCGATGACATGTCTCGCTGTGAATTTCAAGAGCCACTCATTTCAATTCAATTTATTTCGCGTATAGGACAGGTGTGAGATAGTATCAATCAGCAACACATACCTCCCAAATTCGTTTGTTCAAGTACAATTCAGAATGCCACTAATATGATAAAAAGCTTTAAACGCCACACGCTTGAAAGACCGAGACTTCGTTGGCAATGGATCAAGCTCGGCCCTCAGATTAACATAGGCAGAGCTATCCCGCACCGTGAAGGTGTGAGATCCAACGCTGCTCTTGGGTTTTGAATGAAGTATTTTTACTTTGCCTCCTCGCGTCAGCGATGTAACTAGGATGTAAAATGCTGATTTGTCGACATCACAGGGTCCCGGAATAATTTTACACACCATGCAGACATCTTTTAACTTCCTTCATGACTGGAGTGAATGTAGTCCCAAAAACCTAATTCTGATTGGTATTCTTAAGTACAAAAATCCTCCATGATGGATGACCGCTTTACGCGCAAAATTGTTATGCACTTCTTCTGTAGCCTCTATATCCTTCACTTTCTGGGGCAAATGCAGTAGTCCCACATTGCTCAAGTAGCCTTACGTATGTTTTGTATGTTTTAGTCAAAATCTCCTTATTGTTTGTGGTCAATCAATTAAGAAGCTGATAGGTATAGATTTATGTTTGCACTCTACCACACCATGATCACAATGAGGTACAAACGGCAAGAGGTCACTCGTAATAGAGGGGCAGTCATTTCGGTTGTTCATTACTGGATTTCTTGAGGACATGCAGAACGCCTCCAACGCCTTCCTAGCCGAGATCTCTCCCTCAACGGCCGGAATACTACACCTCACCTCATGGTCGCTCCCGTTATGCACATCCATTCTATGCTTACCAAGTGGACTAGTGAGCAATCCACGCCTTTTGCTGGCTAGATGTTCCTTCATGCGTATTGCCAGAGCCCTTCCCGTTTCCTCAATATATTTAGCGTTACAGGCCAAGCACTCTATCTCATAAATTGCTCGATCTTTGAGCAATACTCCGAACGACCACTTGGACAAGTAACGCAGTTCTCCGATATGCACTGTTTATCGTAGAGTCGATTTCGTTCTAGCTGCCGTTTTATGTTGTCGTTAGGAATATTCACCAAGACAGCATCGTTCCGCAGCTGTGCGTTTAGAATAACTCTTTGGATACCAGCAGTAACTCTATCGGAGATGAAGGGAAGTAGGAAAGGTATCTTATTTGCTCGCGGCTTTCGTGGCGGTTAGCGTGAGGTGTTCGACGACGATTCAAAATTTTGTAGCTGTTTGAAACGGCTATATTGGAAGTTAGCCACAGAGATTCTTGTCGTTCATCTGGGCCTGTGCTGCTGTTCGGAACATGTTTCTTACAACAGTTTGTTTCAGAGCAGTAGAGTGCGCAGACCTGGCGTGAATCAAGATGTTCTTGGAGCTTGGTTTACGGTACCATTTCACGCTAACTGCCCCATTAGACACCTTGACCAGGGTGTTGAGATACGGAAGCCAACCGTTTTTCTTAGTTTCTCTAGCAAGTCTAGTGTACTCAGATTGCTGATTCAACAGCCTGAAATATTCATTCATTTCCGACTGTGTTGATGTTACAATGCAGCAATCATCTACGTATCTACAGTACATTAGCGGTGAGCGATCAAGCACAGGTTGTTCCACCCTGCTCATAATGCAGGCTGCTAGGACCTGTGCCAGTCGCTGACCCATGGCCAACCCTCTTACTTGAGAATAGTACGAGTCTGACCATTTAATGATGTTGCAATTTAAACATTCCTTGACTAGTGCCACGATGTTCTTCTGATAGATACGTCATTAGCCTTTCCACAGATGGTTTTTCAATGTTCAGAAAACTCTAGTTGGCTGTTGTATGAGAAACCTGAAACAACAACGTTTTCCACGTGGGCATAATGGCATCACGCACTGTCGCGCCTTGTTAGGCATTCATACCCTCCTATTCTCATATGTAAAAGATTTTTCCGGAGCGGGAGGTAGGGCCCACTCATCGGCCCACTGCGCCACTGCATCCATAGCTATTTGCAGATCTTCAGCTTGACTAAGCTCTCCATAGATCCTAAAAACATCTGCGTACTGCATGCGCTTGATACCGACCTCTTGAACCTTCAGAAATAAATCAGGCGTGTAAATAGCAAATAGGACTGAGGAAAGCACCCTTCCAGCAGCAATGCCCCTCTGCATGTTGCATCAGAATCTTGAGGTTGAAAGACAGTTTCTTACAATTATAGGGACTCTAGAAGTTTCTCTTGTATGCGTCGATCTGAACCAATCTGCTGGCCTCTCACCTTTAATCTCCAGAAGAAAACTCCTTGCAAATAAAGACTGGCGTTGAAAATGGAAATCGAGCACACTTGCTTCGCCGGAAAACGGTTATTCACTGAAAGGAGAAGTGTGGGCGTACTCTAGCACTCTGCAGCTGCATCGTTGCGTCCATTGTAATTTACTGTGTTGCACTACTCAGAATTTAATTATTTTGCACCTCCAGACGACTGTTTGCGCTGCAGAGGGTGGAATTCAAGAACAGCTGTCTGTGACAGTAAAGTGAATTAGAAAACAAAGGTGTTAGCACGCCGTTATGCAAAGAATTCGCAGTATGTTCTTCATGGTACATGCGAAATGCCTAACACTTTTTTCGGGCTGCTGGAAAGGCTAGCTCATTCTTCTTCTTCTTCTTCTTCTTCTTCTTCTTCTTCTTCTTCTTCTTCTTCTTCTTCTTCTTCTTCTTCTTCAGCGTTTGTCCCTCTTCGTCGCGGGGTCAGCTCTTCTGGTGTTACGACGCCACCTTTCCCGATCCTGCGCTTGATCAAAGTAGACGCCAGTTACTTTCACGTCCATGTGTAACGTATACGGCTAACGCTGCTTCGGGCGTCCTCTAGGCCGCTTTCCTGACACTTCCAACACAAGGCCTATCTTGCGGACGCTGTCTTCCCATCGCAGCGAGTTTCGCGCATCTTGTCCGCTATCGGTGCAACACCGAACTTCTACCGAATGACATCGTTTCGGATGCGGTCCATGCGCGTGACTCCAGCCGGCCAGCGCAGCATCTTCGTCTCCATGACGCTGAGGCGCGTTTCAAATTCCTTGGTCGCAGGCCAATGCTCAGCGCCATACATTGCTACTGGCCGCACGGCTGCTCTGTATATCTTCGACTTCAGGTGCAAGGCCAGCTCATCATCATGTAAAAACTCTTTCTCCTATGGAAACCAATAGTGGATTTGTAAAAGAAAAACTAGGAGCGTGGCGCATAGATTGGAAAAATTGTGCACCACTGCGCTTAAATCCTCATTGTATTTTTCAAATTGTTTTGTAGAATCTTATGATATACAGACCTTACACGCTCTACACAATGAGTAGCGAGCCCTAAAGCAGGTTTTTCTCTGGATAGTGATCTAAGCTAACTGTACAAGTGGCGCAAGGAAACGCTTTTGTTATTTAAAAATTTTGTTTGAAAATTCTAGCATTTGATGGTATCGCTTGTGTAATGGAGAATAATTGTGCCCCGCAAAAGCACTGGCTAGTCTCTTAGTTGACTTAAATTGTGTGAAGCGTTCCGTCACCGAAATTTGCTATCTCTAGCAACGTCTTCTTAGCGCGATTAATTGCGGGTGAAAGCCACCGATGTTGCTAAGATGCTCCTTAGCACTGCTCAAAATTGCTTTAGACAATTCATAGGGGGAACTTTAAGTGTTCGTCATACCGGATTCACTCATGGATTCGGTAAAGAATGATTGAATTGGTCTATTTTGGAACGTGAAAAAATCAAGTAAACTGCTCCTTTACGTATTTAAATTAAATTAAATTACCTAAAGAAATTAAAGAAATATTGAAGCGTCATTTCTTTACCAACTTCATAGAAACCTTTGTCTACTGTTTCTCCCGTGGATCTTCAGCAATGAGGAGGAGTTCCTAGTGAGCGGTTGGTAAATTCTATTAAACTGAAAAACGAAGAGTAGAAAAGGAAAGAAGGAAGAGGAGGAAAATAAAGAAAGGGAAAAAATGAACGAAAAATGGGCGAATGAGGGAGTGATGGTTAATAGAGAAAGGGCTTCAAGAATTAGTGAGGAGAGGAAGCAGACTTCAGAGTTGTGAAGATTTTTGTTAAGTAGACATATACAAGGGTGCCGGCTATCGCGTGCACCCAATACCAGCTCCCTAGTTCAGATCTCCCGCCCAGGCCAACCAAGCCTTCCATCCCTCCGCGGTCGTTGAATTGGTACCAGACTTGTCTGGAAAGGATAAAGCGCTGAAGTGTTCATCAGCTGGCCATCGCAAGAAATTGCATGGCCAAATACGCATTCAAATCACCTCCATGACGTCCCATAGAAGTATAATAGAACACGTGGTACATTTCAAAAGCGATTGAGTAACGCCATCCTTATCCTTAGAAAAGCACAATAACTAACTGGAATCATATCTACGCGTTGATGCCACAATATTTTGGTCAGTTTATTTGTAAGCAGGAACATCTGCGTGTTTTTGTACTCATGCCGTCACACCCCTAAAGATAAGCACAAGTTCCAGCTGTTTTTTCCCACTCGCTTTTTTCCCGGTAACACAGTGTGATCACCAGATTTGGGCGTTGAAGCGCCCACGCTTTGAGATTCTCCACTGCAGTCCTTTCTCCACGTTGTTCAGCACCTGCATGGTGATCTTGTCATCGCTATGTTGAACAGAAGCTCCCACTTTAGGACGCTTGGAAGGGTCGTCTGTCAGAACTTATCCCTTTATGGCCGACTTTAACAGCAAAACGAAGTTGAACCTTCAGTCAAGACGGCTTTCTGTCGTTCAGCTTCAGACATTTTCGTTGAAATATCCGATTGTATGTGTTTACTGCTATCATTCTTTTCTTGGAACCCCGCCAAACAGGATATTGCTAAAGATAATGCAAGTTTCCTACAGTACCTGCAGTGCAGTATAGCGCCAGATTCTCTTTATACGCAAAGTGTTCAAGCGCTGCATCCTTTAGCATGTTTCGAAAAACATCGTCAGAAATCACCTCTCCATGAGCTATGCCAGTTATTTTTTCTCTCCAAGTCAGCTCTCCAAGCAGAACAGTTTCCGCTGTTTCTTACCGTTTTATTACCGGCGACCAGAATCGGAACTTGTACAACGATGCAAGGCAGCTGCCTTGCGTGTCCAATAAAAAGAAAAGAAATAAAAGATTGGTTTTTGACAGTTTTATATGCGCATATGCTGCATAAGTTAATGACTTAAAGTTTAGAAGAATTAAATCAATGTTAAAACTGAGGATAACATTTTGTAGAGTTCAAATTTGCCGTTCCTCTCTGCTCGATGCAGAGATTTTTAAAGCGTGGAGAGTTAAAGTCTGCTGGAATAGTTGTGTGGACCAAATACGTACTCTGGTTTTCATACGAATTCCACATTTAAATCGACCTTGAAAAAAAAACCGTTTAATGAGGTTCGTTTTTTGGGACTGAAGATGGTACTTCAGTACCTAAGGTCTCCTATAAACGCCTTAGCCCTCGTCGGAATGACGTCGCGCTGGCGTCATCCAAACTTCTTATGGACTCCTGCCCCTGATGATGATGTGGATGCTCATGAATGCTTAACAGTTCGCTTATTGTGACGTTGTTGTAGTGCATCAAGAGGTCTTCCTTGTGTTTTTCGTTAACATCACTGGTTTCTAACCTGGCAATTCGTTTTGATTGATCCTGTTTCAAATAAGGGGTTCCAGTGGACAAACAAATTTCATAGCGTATCAATGACATCACGTAAACACGGGTAGGCCGCACAGCCTATCCCAAAGGAATTGATTAACGACGACTTTAATCCATTGTCACTAATTGCTCCTCCATACATTTTGATATACGCTCCTAATTGGGACCGCTACAGCTCATTATATCCACCTATTCCCTCCCTTTCTTTTTTACTATTACTATTACTATTTACTAGGCAGGATAAGGCACACGTCAGATAAACAAACTCAACAAAAACACCAGCAGAACAGATCCAAAAACAAGCAGAACGATCAAATTATCTACGGGTTATTCAAAACTTAATAGCCGCTTCCCTGCTATTCGCCTACAGGCCGGGAGACAAGGAGGACTTGGTGCAACTTCGAGTTTGAGCGATAGGTATTCGGACCCGGCCCTACATGTAAACATGTGCAGCCGAACACTTGACCGAGGAACTGGAAACCTAATTTTCACCGAGCCGCCCCTAGTTCTGGATTCAAAAACATTAAAGAATTTGGAGGAATCGACTTTGAGGATGCCAGATAATATTTTGAACACCATACAAACATCATGAAATTTCCGGCGCGATTCAAGTGTGTGTAGTTTGAGCACAGCATTCCTGGTATTCCAGGAAGAAACTCTGGAAAATGTGCACTTGCCCGAACGTACGTAGGTCTTTCTGGTGAAGTTATTTTGAGTTTTTTCCAAGAGACGAATGTCTTTCGTTTTATGGGGCGAGAATACCGGTTTTCTACAATCGGTCTGACATATGTAGTATACGCCTTAATGAGCACCTTTTCTTCACAAGTAGAAAAGCCTTTAAAGATTTGGTATGTGCGAATCGAGGCTTTTTTGCACAGCTCTTTGTAATGCTCTGTAAAGTTAAGCTTGTTATCATACCGAAAGCCAAGATCCTTTACAGAACATACTTCCTTCAAAAGGCTATCTCCCAGAGTATAATTCCCTTGCAATTGAGAACCGCCTATCCTCATATACACAGTTTTTTCGGGAGCTAATGGCAAACTCCAAGTTTTAGACCAATCATAGACCTTATCCAAAGCTGACTGAACTTTTGCCTTGTCACTGCCACTTTCTAGCACACGATATATCTTCAGATCATCAGCAAATTGCTTGTAAATTACTCCACACTCCTCTAAAACAGGAGGTAAATCGGTAGAATAGAGAGCGAACAAAATAGGCGACAGTACAACTCCTTGAGGGACACCGCTAACAGCAGGCTTGACTGACGAAAAACTTAAACCTATTCTCACTTGAAAAGTTCTTTCTGATAAAAATTCCTTCAACCAGCGAAGAATGACCGGGTGAATTCCAAATTGGGAAGTTTTTAGCAGAAGCTTGGAATGACTCACTCTATCGAACGCTTTTGCAAAATCAAGATAGACAACGTCACAGGACGTTTTCTCATCTAGATACTCACTCCAATCATTGAGGCTTTCCAGGAGATTTGTCACGGTCGGTCTTCCATTAACAAACCCATGTTGATTTTGCGGTATGATTGAGTTCTTTTCCAGATGAGTCATTATGTGGGCTTTCAAGACCTTTTCAAAAATGGTCTATAGTTGACCACCAAGTTCGCAGGTTCTTTTTTCAAGAGGGGAGTAACAAACGAATGCTTCCATCTCAGTGGAACTTCAGAGAAAAATAGTGACTGGTTAAATATATAAGCTAATGGTCCCGCAATAACATGAGCTATGTTCTTCACAAAAGTAGGAGGGATAAGGTCAGGAGTAAGAGAAAGGGAGGAAGGTAAATTCTTTAAATAGCCATATAAAGTGACCCCGTCGAAATTTGGAAAGGTAAGCATTGGAAAATCAAATGAGAATTGGAAGGAAGGAGGATCACAGTCATCAACAACGAAAACCTCACAGAACTTGTTTGCTAATAAATTAGCCTTGTCAACATCTGAAACAGCAACTTCGTTAATCTTCGTTATCCAGTTCTAAAGAGGGAATCCTCACAGAAGGTTTCAGCTTTTTATTCAAGTACCTGAAAAAATTTTGTTGGCTTCCGGTGCTAATTATCCTTTTCTCCATGCTTCTGTTAAACGTTCGATATACTGTAATGGTTCTAAACTTGGTACAATCGCTGTGGATATCAAGCGATAAAACCTCAAATCCATCTGGGAGTGACTCGGAGAAAACTTCGATGTAGTTGAATTTGTTCCTAATTAGTACGGCAACCCCACCACCTTGTCTTCTTGTCTTTTTTTCAAGGCTTGCTTGGAATCAGAAGAGTATAGCATCATACAAAGACTTAGATGATCAACATTTCATTAAACTAACATACATAGTGGCAGAAAAGAGTCGAATAAGAAATTCAAATTTTTCTCTTTTAACAATGAATCAAGCATGAGCTTCTGAGCTGCCTGCCATCTTTCTAATATTTTCCCCATCTTTCCTCTTCAAAGGCAGTATTCTCGGTGAAATCTTCTCTTACGGGAAAGTTAGAAATCAAAGTGATCGTCAGCATCAGTAGGTCGAGAATTTCATTTAATGAGAAACAAATATATAGAGCACATAGTTACAGCAAGTGACCCGATTCTAACTAAGCCTACTTCATTCTTAATAGGGGATTAATCATTTCCTGGATTTAGTACGCCACACTTTCCGCTTAAATGGGGTGTCAGAGGCAAGTTGAAGTTGTTTGATTGCGGTGTGGTAGCAGTCAAGGAGGTGCCTGCTGTCGCGTGCACCCCATACCAGGTTCTTGGCTCGAATTTCCCGTCTAGGCCAACCAAGCCTTCCCTTCGTGGTTGGTGAATTGGTGCCAGACATGTCTGGGAAGGATAAAACAACTTGTCTGTTCTGACTCATCCGTCGGCTGTCCAGCGCAAGTCATTGTACACGCCAAATGCCCATTCAAACTCCCTCCACGATATCCCGTAGAAATGAAATGCGTGGCGCATCCCGCAAACGAATTGACCAACGCCGACCTTTATCATTTATTTTGAGTACAGAATATCTTGCGAACAGGGTCCCTATAAAAATATTAGAGTTTTATCCTTCTCAGGGAGATAAGTACCAGATCACTAAGGAATGGAACAAAGAGTGCCGGGACGGGTCCCGAACCATGAGCCTCGAGGGCCCGCGCCAGTCCTTCCGGGTGTTTGTCCGAGAATTTCCCACCTGGATTTCTTCACCTTGAATCTTTGTTCAGCCAATGCTCAGAAGGATTCGATGGCCGATAGAGGCTTCGCCCACCTCGGCGACATGGTGGGCAGCTTGCGTCCGTCGTGTGCGTGCATTACCCGAGTAGGCCGTCGAGTTGACAACCTCAGGTACACTCCCTCGGCGCTCAGATCAATAGCGGAGTCGGCAATTGTATCTGCTGGTCGCTCTGTGTGGCACCGTTCCCCGCAGGCCTCGCGCCAGCGCTGGCTGAGTAGACACCTCGGTTTCTGCCACCTGAAATCGTAGTCTTCCGAGGTGTCCGACGCTGACGATCGACCAGATCTCTCTGAACTCCAGACGAAGCTTTCCTTGTCTTCTAAAGAACTCACTGTCGCTACTCCAGAAGACACGGCTAGTCTCTGCTACTTCCCTTCTGGCCTCACAATTGCACCGCAAATACGTCTTTGCAAATGAAACGACACGCTGTCTCAAACTTGCTCAGTAACGAACTGCGTTCTTGTCGTATTAGTGTCAATTCTCTTCTTCATTTACTCCTTTTGATATGTCTGATTTGGTCGACAACAACAAAAAGGCATGGCGTTAGGTGTATTGTTTGCCGACTTTATAACAACAAGTGCCTCACACTTGCTGCCGAGCTTTCGCAGTTGACTATTTCTTGCAGCCTTGCTGCGCCAAAAAAGATCCATTTTGTTCAACATCAGCACAGGCTCTACACTGTTACTGCTTCATTGGCCCCCACAACTCGGCCGCCCTTCATTGTTCAACAGCACCGTTCCGTTAGGACTTTACAGTGCTCTCTGCTGTTGGTCACCTGTAGTGTCTTTAGCTTCAGTCCTACAGAAGTAGTCATTCTTTCTTACAGTTCAGCGCCTTTCTTCCTTCTCCTGCTGTCTCGGCGCTAGTGCTTAAACTAAAGAAATCCTTTCTGGAAAACTCATTCCGAGCCCTGAAGGTACTCGACTGCGCTTATTGCGTTCTTTGTCTGTATTTAGACATCCTCTTGTACCCGTTGAGATTTCTTCTCGGAATGTTTTCTGAGAAACTCAAGAAGATAATGCTGTGGAGGAGACATGCTTCTATAGATTGAACTGAATAAAATATGGTTTTCGATTAAGAATCGTGCAACTTTTGAACGGATGAATCTAACAACCCAGTATGCTAGTAATGCACTAATATCTTCTTCAGCTACATTTGTTTCTAAGTAAAGCTTATATTTATTCTCTCTCTAATTTCCTCGTTTCTAAAATCTGTAGAAAAAAGAAAAGAGAAAGGAAGGGAAAGAATATCTGCTGATACTTAATCACTGATTAATCAATCCAATTACTATGAGAATTTGGGTAAATGTTTGTGTCCTTATTTTAGCTATGCTATGCATAACCTTTGCATGGAGCAGTTGTGTCGCGCTTATTGTTTGTTTTTGTTTATTGCACGTTATTTAGTTAAAGGATAAAAAGGATACAAGACGGGGAAACTCAATCCTTTTGCCATGCGCTATGCATTTGACTTCAACGGAATGTCTGAAAGCGATTTGAGTCCCTATTTGGCCATATGAGCTGCGGTTACCAACCGACGAATAACTCAGCGTGCTATCCTTCCCAGACAACTTTTGTACCAATTCACCGACGCAGCAGGGATGGAAGGTTTGGTTGGCCAGGGCGGGAAATTCGAACCAGAACTTGGTATCGGGTGCAAGCGACAGCCGGCATCTCCTCCGACTGCGCTACAAGCGCCCGTTATTCAGTCAACGTAGAATAAATAGATAAATAAATACATCCGTTATTTGGATTACCTGATCGGATGGGTCGGAAGAACTTACTTACTGCAGCAGAGCAAATTTGTACATATTTTCATTTCTTGTTCTCACACTTTCATCAGCACATTCTACTCTAACCTACTGGCTTGCCTCTTGGCTTTCATTTTGAGCTGTACCAGCTGTAAATCATCAAACGCTAAGCTTGAGAGTTCTAGATGAGCTAGAAGCATCGCGATGGCTTCAGTGGGCTAATGTTTCCGAACCACTTTATATTATTGATCTTTGTAATGCATAACAAATCGACCGCTATTTTTTTCATTATCCAAAGAAAATACAGACTAGTGAACTTCTTCCTTTTCTTGTGCAACGGCACGGCTCGAATGAATGCTTTTCGCTGCTTCAAATCTTGGCCTCATTTAGGGAAAACTGCCTTGAGCTTTGCTTCTACCTATTCCTCTGGACGACGTTCTGAGTTCTCCTGCTGAATTTTAATCAGTTCTTTCCCAACTCTGTCTTAGAGTTTTCTTGATTTAAGCCAGAAAGCTTTGAGGCAGGTAGAAACTTTCGGTACCATCTAATAAGAGCGGCCTAACGTACATTTTGCGCAACATGAGTAAGACCTGAAGCTCTTTAAGCCCAACACGTTGAAATTTTCGCAAGTATGGACGTTCATTCTCCTGCATATATTCTTTTCTTGGGCGGATAAGTCCAACTCTTTGTTGTGGGAAAACCTTACACAATTCAACGACGTTATCAACTTATGTAGGAGTGGTAAATGTAGGGAGACCAGGACAGCTGTCTGACCCGATATGAACAGTTCTATCGGGAGCTAGAGGCAATGAAATTATGCGAACCCACTTGCAATGTGATAGATATTGTACGAAATGATGCAGTCATTTTAGAATTATTGATTATGTCAGCAGTTTTCATGTAGACCACCTACTTTCGCTTGCAGTTAATGTGTTCTTCCAACTATGTAACTGCAACAGCGATGTGCTGACGTTTCGAAGACAAGTTTCGGCAAGAACGGCGAATCCGTTTGCTCGCGTACTCTTCTTCTTACATGTATATGCATTTATTCAGCTACCAATGAGCGTGGCTAACAGTATATATATATATATATTCTTCGACGTTGCTCCACCTACACAAGGGCTTATTTAATTCATTCAGGACTCCACTAAACTTTGAGGAATAACTATTCTGATTTTCGGCATATCAATAGGCAAGGACTATTTTTTGAAGAACCTCCTTTCGCCTTCCCGCAGAACTTTTTTCCACCAAAACTCCTTAATTCGTTTTCTACGGGAGAATAGCTGTCGTCTCTTATTTCACGTCTATTTTAGAGTGTATCTGCAAATGACTCAATTCAGTTTCTTTAAGCCTCAAGTGGCTGGTACCGAGGATGTAGGCTGTTACAACGATGTCTCGTTGCGATCGAAACACTAGCGCCAGGCGGGACTCGAACCCGCACCTCCTGCTGACCGGGCGGGAAAGCTCTACACCATCACACCAGCGGTGCCGCTAACATCGTTGTAACAGCTTAGATCCTTATTACCAGTCAATTGAGACCTAGAGAAACTGAATTGAATCATTTCTGTCATGAACTTGAAGTTAACAGGTTCCATGCCGATATCAGCGGCTGGCTCATTCCGACATACGGGGAACTGCCACGGGATGTGAATGTTGCGGGCGATCAAACAGCGCCGGTGGTGTATTGGCAGAGAATTTCCGCCCGGTCAGCAGGAGGTTCGAATTCGAGACATGTCTACGCTAGAGTTTGGATCGCATCAAGACCTCGTTGTAATAGCTTGTATTTGCAATTACGATACATTTTAGTCCCAAACCTAGAGCGGGATTAGACGAGCGTTTTTCACTTTTAACAGCTACATTGTATTAGGTTGGCGAAAAAGTCTTGCACCAAAAATTTTGAAAAATTTTCAAGAATTAACAGAAACTTCCAAGGGCTGTTTTGTGTCACGTAGTTGTAGCACAAACATTCTAGAATACTTCGCATACGTGGCAATTTGCTTATCAGGGCATATAAATACTACGATTGCAGTGAAGACTGACTGACTCCGTGACTCGGACAAGGCTTCGCGATTGACTATCGCTTAGTCTCTCCTTGTTCGTTTTCATAATAAGGAGTTTCTCGAGAATGTCGTCACGGGAGATGAATCCTGGGTCTTCCCACTTCTCCATACTCGGAAGGCCCAGAGGCTCCCTCAAGGAGAAGCACAACCTCAAGGCGGATATCGACCAGAGGAAGATACTGTGCTGTGCTGTTGATGGAATTCTCGTGGAACGCTCTATCGTGAGCCTCCTGACGACGGTACTGCAGTAACGCCGAAGACCTACGCTACACCTGCATCAACAGCTGCAGAAGCTGAGCGAGGCCATGTGTCGGAAACGGTGAAGGCGGAAGAATGTTATTCGACAGATCTTGCGCCATCGGACTACCACCTCTTTCGAGCTCTCAAGCAACAGCTAAGGGACAGGTGGTTAACGACCGAACCGAACTGGAATCCGAGGTGGAGCACTTCTTCGAGTCCAGCTGACTTCATTCCGGAAGAAAGGATTCCGTGATCTCCCCATCTGATGGCAGTGGGTTGTAAATGTAAATAGTAATTACTTTGTAGATTGAAGACGCTCATAAAAGAAGCAATAAAATTTTAAAAAAACACGCTTTGGTGCAAGACTTTTTTGCCAACCTAATATGTATGTTGTATTCCATTTAAGTCTTTGGAGCAAATTTATAGGATTTCATGGAGGAAAACAACGTGAACCACCTTTCTAGACTTACACTAATTTCACTTTCATGTGTGTAAGCATTGGCGAGGTTTCTCGCCAATAAAGGTGTCGAAAAAGTCCGCTGTCAGTCTGGCTTTATAACAAGGTACCTTAATCACCTGAGAGAAACATCTGTTCTTTCGTTTTGAATCCACCTGTCGCAGCACACACAGTCGTGGAACGAGATCTGCAACGGTTAGGTTCGGCTTATTCCCTACTTTAAGAACCAAATCCGCTTCCACTCGCTGGAAAAGTTATGCTTGTCTTAAATTTGGTGTTTAATTTACGCCTCTCTCCATCGAGTTGCTCTTAAAACGGCAACCTCTTTAAAGTTCCATAACAAAGGTGTGGAAAACGTAGCAACGTGGACATGAATTTCAGGTTTACTTTTATCCTCCTGATGATGAATAGGTTTCCTGAAGAGGGGCTTCATATCGTTGGCATAAATTAGCTCGACTTGAGTTTCAACTTAATTTGTTGTCAGTTATCTCAGTCTAACTTTGAATGTGGTTTTCATTCTCATGATGGCCTTTTCTACACTGTCGCTCACTAGAAGAATTTCAATCCGTCCCGGTAATTTCTGATGGGTCTGGACTCGTTTTCCATTGAAACATCCTGCAGATCTCCGCCTTCCAATTTCATTCAACTTTTCATTTATTTTATTTACTTATTCAAGGCATAGCCAAAATATTAGCATAGAATAGCGTTGCAACACAGTACGGCACAACGCTCAACCATGAAGGAGAAGTCAGCAGTCACCAAAGCATATCTCCTTTAGTCGGTCTTATTATATACACTTGACGACCTTGCGCAGAGAGCCTTGTAAGGTCTCCATTCTTTCCAAATAGCGGGCTAAACTACTTCAGAAACCTATAGGCTATCAAATCAGGCAGAAGGTTGAGTACTCTTAAGGATCAAGTAGGTACTCTATCAAAGAAATCCTTTGCCTGATAGATAGTTTACTAGCAATAATTCTGCACAACATGATGACGTCAGCAATCTATTCTCCAGCGGAGAGAGGGATAGTTTAGTGCCATTTGAAGTTCACATGGGATTGTACTGTAATCCATCGAAAACACCTCATCATAGATGGACTTCCCGGTGAAGCTGTTTCTGACACTATCAACAAGGACGACGTCCCTTGTCTTTGTCGGGTTGGCCACGGCAGTACCTTTCCACAATATGCCGTACATAGGCCCTGAAGACGATGATGGAGATGTTGAGATTGCAAAGCCCTGAAGAGGTTGTATATGCTGTAATAGGCCTTTTTCTTCATGAACCTGTAATGTTTAGAGAAGCATTGCTTGCTCGTTATGATGTCACCAAGTCACGCCTTCATCCACCTTTTTCAAACCTGCCCTTGACTCTGTATTCTGATGAAAGAGCCTGGGTTGAGCTCAATAGTCAAAAAGTGTCCCTTCTCAACTGCAAGTGGCAATTCCCATTTCTCCGCCCAGCAGCTAATGCTGACGGGGTGGACTGAGAATCTTCCACGTCATTAATTGTTTTGTAAATGTTCACATCATAAGCATACATTTTGCACGTGACACCAAGATTTCTGATGCAGATTGGGAGTTCGTAGGTGTTTAACAGGAACAGGAGTGGAAATAACACTCTATCCCAGACATTGCGAGCGTGGTAGGGGTGTCGGAGGAAGCTCCTGTTGCCGCTTGCACACCGAATTAAGCTCTTCGGTTCCGCTCCTGTCTTGGACAGCCAAGTCTTCCACACCTCCGGATTCGCTGAATCGGTAACAGTCGTCTATCGAAAGCTAATATGCTGACGTATCAATCGGCTTACCATCACAAATCGGAGAGGTGGTCTTCGGAAATCACTCCGCTCATCTATACCAACCATGGAGCTCCTCATTCTTGCTGATCGTCACTCAGGCGCTCTGCTACCCACCCAATGGCTTGATTCCGAACCGCTGGAAGCGAGACACTGAGGGCTCAGGCACCGAAAAGACTTCTCTCGCCGCCAGCATTGATGAAGTCCTGTAGAAACTTCGAGCTGACGACGATTCGGCTAGTGTCACGGCTAGTCAGCACTGGAGCAACCACCACGAAGCCGTAAAAAGCCTACAAGTCAATCCAGACCTGCTTCGCGGACGACGACTGCAAAGGAGGCAGGTGCTTCGGCACGTTCGTCGGCAAGTGTGACCGCGGCGGATGCAAGAACTTCTTCATGTGCCAGTCGGATGCGACTGTGGTGGCCTGAAAGGTGCCTGCAACAAGCAGATCAAGCTGTGCGACTTAAACGCCGTGTTCACGCTATTCTTCGACGCACTGACGAAATTCTGCACCAGAACACGTGCACAGCAGCCGCGGCAGTGGAGGATTGCTTCAGCTTCAAATGTGATCCAGGGCCGTGCATATGCCTGTAAACCAATAGTCATACCCGGAGCAATTTTTACCGATAGACTCTTGTGTACTATACGGCTTTGAGAGATTCACAAGATGCTATAAATTTGAAATATGTAACATTTTTATCGCTGAAGCAGGTCGGCTGCCATAAAAATAGATAAATAAGAGTCACTGTACTGGCTTCATATGCATTCAGGCCACTTTCACGATACTTCCTAGAAGTAGAATGCGTAGCGCCTCCAAAACAGGGATAGGGATATTCTGTTTACACGCGACAATGAACGGCTCCTGTGACTGCACTTCCAAGTAACACTTGAACAGTTATCCAATGGTTAGAATAACGTAGATGTATGCAGTTCCTTAATGCAAACGCATCTAGAAAAACTCTCATCAGCTATCTGAATCAGTAGAAGTTAGCGAACCACTAGACCCTCGGTGGTGCTGAAGCGAAAAAGAAAAAGGAGGCGTAGAATTTTGTTATCCAACGCCTCGCAGTTCGTTTTTTTTTGTAAAAAAGAGCTATAGATTCTCTGATTTATCCAAGAAACACATCCTGCCGTCCCCTTCGCGTACCCGAGTGGACTAGCGTATCACTCTCGCTTGAGGGACACGAACAGCGTCAAATCTTCCTTCAGAACTTTCAAGAAGAAGGCGGTTAGGACGTTTGTAATTGTTTCTTTAATCTCTCAACATGATTGTTATAGCAGCGAAAAGCGAAACTGTAAGTGATATCCAGAAGGAATCCCAATACAGAAGGTCACGGCCAATCTGAGTACATGGCTTCTCAGCCTTCTCTCTTAGGTGGCTATGTATACAATTTTCACGACAAATTGGACGCTTTAAATCAAACTGAACACTCCTCTGAACAAGACGCTTTTGAATTCAAAAATTCAAAATCCAAGTCAGAATGAGCACCTTCCACATTAATCAGGACTTTTTAGAAAGGTTAGAACAAATTCTTGATCAAGGGAAATTTTAGTATGACTTCCTTTCAAGGTTGAATCACCTACTGAATAAGCGAACACATTGTTTGAATTTTATAAAAGTCTAATTTTTTAAGAAAAATAGTGGTTTAAAGCTTAATCTAGGAAGCAGAAGGCTGTTGTTTTTCAGCACCGAAAGGGGATTGCGCCACGCCCTCGTCTAAGACGCCGCAATTTTTATTCGACTGTTAGCAAAATTTCTGTTTGCATGGAGTTTCACACTTGTAAGCGATGCAACAAATACAGTTGTAAGGAACAAGCATGTCCTCGTGTTAATGCTTTATGCAAGAAGCATTTACAGTATGAATTAAGAAAATCGTGGGAGCTTTTAGAATGCATGAGAGACGTCGCCATTTAGTACACTAAATGACTATTGCCGCGCTACATTTTAAAGCAGCTCTAGACTAATATTTCTCCCAAAAAGTAAAATGTTTATAAAATTATTACGCTTATTCGAGCAGATAAACTAAAAAGTTTTAAAGAATGTTATCGAATTAGAATTTTCTTCAAACTAGAAATTATTCTGACCATCTAGGAGAGTCTGTTGTTTAACTCATTCGCGACGGTGTCCACACATATGAGTGGACAGCGAAGAGGGCGCGATGGACGGTGTCCACTCATATGTGTGGACGGGGAATTCTTGGGAAGAACTTCTTTTTTTTTGATGTTTTTGTTCGATTTTCCTTTCAAATTCCCAAATTATTGTAACAAACCAATGTCCAGATCTTCTTCCAAAGATCGATTGAAATTTACTTACAGAAAGTAACATCTCGCGAGGGACGATGTCCACACAAGTGTGTGGACACCCGCGCGCGCCAACAAGGCAGCGGGCCGTCGCGCGCATTGTGCGCGAGAACACTCTTGTCGCGAATGTGTTAACGTGAAAAAGGTTTCGGTTAGGAGAACGTCCACTTTGATTTCAGAAATATCATGTTTAACTAAAAAGTGTCTAGGGTGACATGATAAGTGTTCAGTTTGGTTTGAAAGTGGTACAGATGAACGGTTTCCATTTGATGTTTTAAGGAACTACTTTGATAAATAAACTTGGCGCCCTAGAAAAGAGAGAGGCTACCTGCGATACCGTAGCGGAAGCTCTTATTTTGAGGCTGCTTGCCAAACTATTAAGTTGTCCGGAAATAAACGAGCGTTTGCAGCTCGAATATTCAAATTATAATAACTCAGCTCAGAAAGAACATTATCACTCACAATAGTAACCATTAGAATCAGTACGTCATTGCCAACAAGAAACAGGTTTAACTGTGCCGGTAGCCTAGAAATCCGGAGTTCTGGATGTGATGAAAGCGTTGAAGTCATTTTCGACATCATCTTTGTTGCTGAATTTTTTATCCTTTACATGATGATCTCGATGCTTGAAAAAAAATGATAAACGGTAGGGGACAGATTTGGTGAATATACTAGATATGGCAGGGTGTCGTACCCCAATTCGTCCAATTTCTGGACAACAATATTTGAAACGGGCGGACGCGCCTTGTCGTGCAGCAGGATTGGGCCTCTTCGATTGACCAAAGCCGGCTGCTTTTCCACTAACTTCTGGTCACTTCAATGTCTCCGCTGTGAACTTGTACTTGACTATACCAGCCATTGTCCACCATGCGGTCACCACGGTCTTCTTTGGACGGAGACTTGGTTTCGGCATCTCCTTGAGACTCTCATTCTCGTCCAGCCACTGCAAAGAGAGACGACGACGGTCATAAAGGATCGGTTTCTCGTCACAAGTCAGGCTCCCTTAAATTGCCCAGACTTAACAATGCACAGCTGTCGCGGCGCTTCAGCATCTGCCTGGCGGTCAGCTCGTGCGTGATCCATCCATCCAATTTCTTTACTTTTCCGATCGCATTCAAGTGACGACTGAATGTTGCGGGTCGTTTCAGCTGCACGGATACCAAGTGTGAGTTCGTAAAAGAAAATTTAGCGAAATTTGCGTTCAAACATCTCAAACGGCAGAGCTAAAAATTTGGGGAAAATTTATGTTCTAAACAAAACTTAAAAACATGGTTAAAGAAACCATGAACTTAGCTTTACAATGGTATACAACACTACAAAATATAAAACACACTTCATTGAAAAAATCTACTCTAATAATAACGAATGCAAAACGCTCATTTATTAGGTTGTTCCATAAGTCCCGCCGTTTTTTTTCAACGATTCACTGCAGATTTCGCCGGCGGTCTCTTGCATAGCGCTGCACAGCTTTCGAAAGAGAATGATTCGCTCTACCAGAATATGTTATTGCCTTTTTCATACTGAATTTTGTCAATTGTTAGGTCGTTAAAATGGAAAGTGAAAAAGTGAAAAAGTGGCCATCTGCTCTGCGCACTTGTTCCCTTCGCTTAGATTTAGATTTTTTGCGCAGCCTTTTACAGCATTCAGAAGACAATGTTCTGTCCTACAAGAACATGTGTTGGTCCTATTTGCTCACTTGTCCTTTATTGATTTTTGGGCCATCAAATTAGGACGTCCGAAGAAGAAGATTTATTTTTACCGACAGCTCCTGCTCTGTGGTTGGACTTTTTTGCTCGGTGTTATATATCGTTCGAAAGAAAACATCTTGCTTAATAATAATTTGTGTCGCGTTTATTGATTTCTACTGAATATCAACAAAATTCCAAAAAGAGGAAAATCATCTTCACCAACAACTCCTTCTCCTTGTTCGGTTGTTGATATTCGACAGAAATCAGCGTGAGCCAACAAACTCTACACAAATTCTTACTGAGCAAGACTTCCTCTTCCAAACGACATATAACACCATGCAAAAAAGTCCAACCACAGAACCGAGCTGTCGGTAAAAATTCAAACGTCCCAATTTGATGGCCTAAAAATCAATAAAGGGCAAGTGAGCAAATAGGACCAACACGTATTCTTGTAGTGCAGAACATTGTATACCAAATACTATAAAAAAAAGTGAGCAAAAAAGTTCCAAACCTAACCGGAGAGAAGGAGCTGTTGCAAATGGCCACCTTTTCACTTTTTCACTTTTCACTTCAACGACCTAAAAATTGACAAAATTCAGGATGATAAAAGAAATGCAATACACTTTGTGATAGAGCAGATCATTTTCCTTCGAAAGCTATGCAGCGCTATGCAAGAGACCGCCGGCGAGATCTGCAGTGAATCGTTGAAAAAAACGACGGGGACTTATGGGACAACCTAATATTTCTGGACAGCCTAATACCAGCACATCCATGCTAAAACTTCGCATTGAGTAGAAATTGCTTAAGCATTAGGAGCTTCGAGTTTTTGAATACAAATTCGTCCTTACTATTATAGAATAGAATGAATATATACCATGTTCACGTCGACGTGGACAATTTTCACGTCAAATTGGACACTCTTCTAGACTAGCCTAAGACTTTTGAAATCAAAACTAACTCCTTTTAATCGGAACGACCTTTTTACGTAATAAACTTCAGATTCCTAGATGCTTAAAATAATTTTTTTGTATTGAATAATTTATTTTAAATTAAATAACTGAATAAAATGCATACTTCTTGAGTAAAAATAATAAATTTAATTTCGTTTTAAAGCAAAAAAGGCAACAATCACATATAGCCCGCTGAAGACTAAATCGTGCCTCGAAAAGCTCATCGGTGTTTTTCTTTGATTGATAGTGTAAATGCTGCTTGCATAAAGCATTAACGTGACGATATGTGTGTTCTTTGCAACTGTCTTCGTTCTATCGCTTACAAGTGTGAATCTCCATGTAAACAGAAATTTTGCTATCAATCGAATACATAAAAACTGAATACAAATCGTAACCGTCTTGGAAAACAGTGGCACTTAAAATGGCCACCTTCCTGTTCTTTAAACGAACACTAAACCACTATTTTTCCTCAAAAGATAAAATTCTTATAAAATTTCAAACAATGGGTTCACCTACTGGGTAGGTGAATTGAAACTTTAAAAAAATCATGCAAAATCATACAAATCATAGAAAATTACTCCTGAATAAAAAACTATTCTAATCTTTTTGGGGAGCCCCTAGTTTAGTGTAAAAGAAGCTCATTTTGATTTAGAAGAATTCGCTCCAATTTCAATTTTAGGCTGGCTTAGAAGAGTGTGTAATTTGATTTGATTCAAAAGTGTCTGATTTGATTTGAAAAGTGTCCAATACAACTTGAAAGTGCTATAAATACCCAGTATTCGTCTTTTCACTCCTCTTTTCACTCCAATTCAGTTGAGCTGCCGGCAGCAGCTCGAGCGCTGAGAAGCAAAGGACAAACCACTAAATATGAGAGAAAATGATCCTATCTGAAGCTGAAGTAGGAACGTGTCGCTTCGAAATGCATCAGGATCCTCTTGCAGTCGATTGTCAAATGATAACAAGTGCTGATCAGTGCCGATAACTACTCTATATGCGCTTGTTAGCATTTTTGCAGCAATCCCTTTCGCCTCATTTACTAGTCGTATTTTGTATTGAATGTTGTCGAAACAAAATGCGGCTGTGTACTGTCAGAACTGATGTGAGAAAAACCGTCGAAAATGGTAGAAATTCCTGGGAATCTGAAGCGCCTTGCAAATGAAACCCATACACTTGACTGCTTACAAAACTATGCAACACAATAAGACTTCGTTCGATTCAGTCGACTTTCCCACGAAGATAGCAAAACATGCCAGTGTTCCCAAGCGTATGAACCCTGGTGTACACATATTCTGATTGCTTAAAGAAGCGGGGTCTCAAACATTAGTGAAAAAGACATGCTCTATCTTGTAGAATTCCGCTCCCTATTCGAAGCAGTTTCATTTTTTAAAAGAGCGCAAAAAACTGCAGTCACCAGCTGATGCGTGTCTAGAAACGTATAATATTAGGTTGTCCCATAAGTCCCCGCCGATTTTTTCAACGATTCACTGCAGATTTCGCCGGCGGTCTCTTGCATAGCGCTACACAGCTTTCGAAAGAGAATGATTTGCTCTATCAGATCTCGTATTGCATTTCTTTTCATCATGAATTTTGTCAATTTTTAGGTCGTTGAAGTGAAAAAGTAGCCATTTGCGCACTTGTTCTCTCCGCTTAGGTTTGTAATTTTTGGCGCAGTTTTTTATAGCATTTGGAAGACAATGTTCTATACTACAAGAATATGTGTTAGTGCTATTTGCTCACTTGTCCTTTATTATGATATGACCAGCGTCGGTTGCGGGCTTCGCCCGCACCCGACTCTGGCCGGGCGGGCCACGCTAGGCTAGCCGGCTTCGCCGGCGTCGTGTGTGGTGAGCCATGTGGGGTCAGAAACCCATTCTAACGTCGAGCCCGCTAGGGTCCCCACAACCCAGCGGGCTTCGCCCGCACCCGACTCTGGCCGGGCGGGCCACGCTAGGCTAGCCGGCTTCGCCGGCGTCGTGTGTGGTGAGCCATGTGGGGTCAGGAACCCATCCTAACGTCGAGCCCGCTAAGGTCCCCACAACCCAGCGTCGGTTACCTGCACCCGACTCTGGCCGGGCGGGCCACGCTAGGCTAGCCGGCTTCGCCGGCGTCGTGTGTGGTGAGCCATGTAGGGTCAGAAACCCATCCTAACGTCGAGCCCGCTAGGGTCCCCACAACCCAGCGGGCTTCGCCCGCACCCGACTCTGGCCGGGCGGGCCACGCTAGGCTAGCCGGCTTCGCCGGCGTCGTGTGTGGTGAGCCATGTAGGGTCAGAAACCCATCCTAACGTCGAGCCCGCTAGGGTCCCCACAACCCAGCGGGCTTCGCCCGCACCCGACTCTGGCCGGGCGGGCCACGCTAGGCTAGCCGGCTTCGCCGGCGTCGTGTGTGGTGAGCCATGTGGGGTCAGGAACCCATCCTAACGTCGAGCCCGCTAGGGTCCCCACAACCCAGCGTCGGTTACCTGCACCCGACTCTGGCCGGGCGGGCCACGCTAGGCTAGCCGGCTTCGCCGGCGTCGTGTGTGGTGAGCCATGTAGGGTCAGAAACCCATCCTAACGTCGAGCCCGCTAGGGTCCCCACAACCCAGCGGGCTTCGCCCGCACCCGACTCTGGCCGGGCGGGCCACGCTAGGCTAGCCGGCTTCGCCGGCGTCGTGTGTGGTGAGCCATGTAGGGTCAGAAACCCATCCTAACGTCGAGCCCGCTAGGGTCCCCACAACCCAGCGGGCTTCGCCCGCACCCGACTCTGGCCGGGCGGGCCACGCTAGGCTAGCAGGCTTCGCCGGCGTCGTGTGTGGTGAGCCATGTAGGGTCAGAAACCCATCCTAACGTCGAGCCCGCTAGGGTCCCCACAACCCAGCGTCGGTTGCGGGCTTCGCCCGCACCCAACTCTGGCCGGGCGGGCCACGCAAGGCTAGCCGGCTTCGCCGGCGTCGTGTGTGGTGAGCCATGTAGGGTCAGAAACCCATCCTAACGTCGAGCCCGCTAGGGTCCCCACAACCCAGCGGGCTTCGCCCGCACCCGACTCTGGCCGGGCGGGCCACGCTAGGCTAGCCGGCTTCGCCGGCGTCGTGTGTGGTGAGCCATGTGGGGTCAGGAACCCATCCTAACGTCGAGCCCGCTAGGGTCCCCACAACCCAGCGTCGGTTACCTGCACCCGACTCTGGCCGGGCGGGCCACGCTAGGCTAGCCGGCTTCGCCGGCGTCGTGTGTGGTGAGCCATGTAGGGTCAGAAACCCATCCTAACGTCGAGCCCGCTAGGGTCCCCACAACCCAGCGGGCTTCGCCCGCACCCGACTCTGGCCGGGCGGGCCACGCTAGGCTAGCCGGCTTCGCCGGCGTCGTGTGTGGTGAGCCATGTAGGGTCAGAAACCCATCCTAACGTCGAGCCCGCTAGGGTCCCCACAACCCAGCGGGCTTCGCCCGCACCCGACTCTGGCCGGGCGGGCCACGCTAGGCTAGCAGGCTTCGCCGGCGTCGTGTGTGGTGAGCCATGTAGGGTCAGAAACCCATCCTAACGTCGAGCCCGCTAGGGTCCCCACAACCCAGCGTCGGTTGCGGGCTTCGCCCGCACCCAACTCTGGCCGGGCGGGCCACGCAAGGCTAGCCGGCTTCGCCGGCGTCGTGTGTGGTGAGCCATGTAGGGTCAGAAACCCATCCTAACGTCGAGCCCGCTAGGGTACCCACAACCCAGCGTCGGCTGCCCGCACCCAACTCTGGCCGGGAGGGCCACGCTAGGCTAGCCGGCTTCGCCGGCAACCGACGCTGAGTAAGGAAGCCACCCCAGCGTTGATAGCGAAAAAGTGCAGAAAAGAGTAACCGGCTGTCATTGTGCACAATGGAGAGAGATTCGGTATTTGAGGCCAGATTCGTCAACAGTCTACCTGCCGATAATGGTGAAAGCTGCCGTCAAATTCCCTGATATGAGATTCATCAGCATTAGGTCTGGCGTGTTCTCACCATTACTGACCGGTAAGCGGTCGATGAACCCGGCCCTGGAGTCGTAGCTTCCCTGGCAGTGGGGTAGTGGTCACTGTAGGGCGGTAGACATAGAGGACAATTGAATGCAGGTTGATGAATCTAGCCCGTATCTTCCCTGGTCATGGGGTAATGGTCAAGGTAGGGCTGTAGACATAGAGGAAAATTGAACGGAAGAAATGCCATCTGCGATGCAAAATAATAGTAAAAGTGTGCAAACAAGAGCAGCCGGTTGTCATACTGCACAGTGGAAAAGGATCCAATTTGTTATGGGGTTGTAGCTTCCCTGGTAGTGGGGTAGACGTAAAAGTATGACGGCAAACATAGAGGCAAATTGAAACAAAAAACAGCTTATGTGCGGCAAAATAGCAAAAAACGATGCTGAACGGAGCAACCCGTTGCCATACTGAACTATGGAATAGGATTCAATTTCTGTAGTAGCAGCAACCCTGGTAGTGGGGTAGTGGTAAAAGTGTGGCGGAAAAATAGTGGAAGGTTGCATCACACAGGAGAGCTGGGAAGGAACACTGAGGTATGACCACTAGACACGTACTGGGAAGAGACCTCTTTCGAAATCACCCTACGTCAGGCAGTCGATGGCAGTCGATGGTAAACAACAGTGGTGGACAACTGTCAAGCGTCTTCGTTTGGACAACTGGCAACCGCACCGCAAACTTGAGTGGTTAAACCGGCTAGCTAGGCAGTATACGAATTGCGGGTGGCTAATATCGGACAAAAAACCCTTCCTCTTTTATATATGGGGGGATTTTTAGGCCATCAAATTGGGAATTCCGACTTTTCCGTCCGAATTTTTGCCAAAACTCCGGTTCCGTGGTTGGACTTTTTTGCTTGGTGTCATATGTCGTTTGGAAGAGGATGTCTTGCTCAGTAAGAATTTGTGTCGCGTTTATTGGCTCACGCTGATTTCTGTCGAATATCAACAACTGAAGAAGGAGAAGGAGTTGTTGGTGAGGACGATATTTCTCTTTTTGCATTTTGTTGATATTCAATAGAAATCAATAAACGCGACACACATTCTTATAGAGCAAGACATTTTCTTTCGAATGACATATAACATCAACCCAAAAAGTCCAACCACAGAGCAGGATCTGTCGGCAAAAATAACCATCCTCCTTCGGACGTCCCAATTTGATGACCTAAAATTCAAATCAAAATCACAGAGCATTGTCTTCCAAATGCTATGAAAAACTGCGCAAAAAATTACAAACCTAAGCGGAGGGAACAAGTGCGCAAATGGCTACTTTTTCACTTTTTCACTTTTCACTCCAACGACCTAAAAATTGAAAAAATTCATGATGAAAAAGAAAAGCAATATCTGATAGAGCAAATCGTTCTCTTTCGAAAGCTGTGCAGCGCTATGCAAGAGGCCGCCGGCGAAATCTGCAGTGGATCGTTGAAAAAACGGCGAAGACTTATGGGACAATCTAATAATTGGTTGAAATCTTTACTACCTGCGGAGCTCAACACAAATAATAATTCACAGCGATTTACGTAAGGAATCTCTGAAGGACAAGCCCAAAAGAATCACATACATTGGTCAGCTGAGTTGATAACCTTTGTATGAACTTAAAAGGGGTACTATAGCTAGAGTGTAGTATTTCCTTACTTGCCTATTTACGATACCTATAGGTCATGTACTTGTAGATATTATTCAATGGTGCTTATCCAACATCGTCCATCGGTCATGCAGGTCTGTAGTTGAGAGAATGACAAAGGCGGATGCGTTGGCGATGCAGCCGACCTCAACGTTTCTGCTGGGCATCTCAGGACGGCGCAGTTTCAAAAGAATTCCACTACGAAGGCGCTCCAACTGACGTGACAAATGCTAAGTGTAGCGACTGCTTCGTTTTTTCGAGCAAAAACTGTACTTTACAATGCTGCGCATTATAAGCTTTAATCTGCGAAGTCTGAACAGCAACTGCTTGGAATGCCCAGGCACATTTTCAAAAGAAGCTGTCATTTTGAAGAGCTGGAATTCAGTCACCTGTCCACCTGATTTCGCAGTGTTTGTTGCATGGAGTCTGCACATCGTGTTCAATTAGGCTTTACATTTGTGCACCAGTTCATTCGGGAAAAGCATAGATGTCCGCGGCTGAGATCATTGACAGAGTTCACCTTCCACATGACGTCTGCTAACCTACAGGTTTGACAGTTGGGATCTTGCAAAAAAGTGCTTAAAATAAACTCGAAACGCAGATTTCTAACAATTGCTGTCTTGCCTTTCGCGCAGGCGGATTGCAGACTGGAATCTGTTCTCAAAATCTAAGAATTTCTTTTCTAAAATGAAAGAAAACAACGGTTGTATAGCAGCAGCAGAATAAAGGGTATCTTTTTGTCAAATTTCGTATCAAATCAGTTCCCATAGCAAGAGCAAGCTTAAAAACGTTAAATATGTGAATTAAATCACACTTAAGTATTTCAAAAAGACCTAAGAGGGCTCAACTAGACAGCACAATTAAGGGCGACTCTTCATGGTATGTGTGTCAGTTGAATGCAATTGAGTGGTTCATTAATTTTGCTATTGCTTGTCAGACTCCCACCCGTCCATAAATGGCAACCGCATGCCATATGATAGAACGAACGATCCTGTAATCCGCTATAAATTTTTATTGAAAATATTTGCTTCAAAAAAGTTACTATGAAGCGATGCAAAAAACGAGTTTTTGCGTTGCAAACGTTAATTGGTTGAGTGTTTAGCGACCTTCAGGCTTATCACTCAAAGCTGGTTGCTCTGTGTATATTACAACGCTGCGCATTTACATGAATGGATGTAGGCCCTGGTTGTGTATTCACAACAATGTGGTCAACGAGGCCAAGTTTCTTTATAGCGTATGTGCGGTGATGTGCACTTAACCGTAAGAACTTCCTTGTCAGGTGTTAAAGATGCTTGTTGCATACGTAGTTGTCTGATGTCATCTCCCTTAACCAATGTTCTCTCTCTCTACATCTACCCCCTTTCGTGGAATCAGTCCGCTTTTCTGTGTAAAGCTCAGTACCCTTTCTGCGACCGTCGTCACCTCTCCTAGAAATTTCAGAAATTTCTCGTTTCACTCACAATACAGGCCAGCTGCATGCCGCGCTGCTCTGATGTCACAGAGCTCCACTCCTTCAACGTCATCGACAAGACCGTAAGTCTGTCACGGCTCCTCGGAACCGGCGAACTTGCAAAGAGCGAAACCTTAGGTATTGAGTTTTCGAGCCAAGAAGTTCGAAAGATTCACCTCGTGGAGCGTGTAATACGAGCTCTTGTGAGGTTGTGCGTGAGCTGAATCTGTTTCACTGATCGTATGACCATCAGCAATAAGACCACAAGGCAACTGTGACTTCCCTGAAATGGCATAGTGACAAGCAGAAATCCTTGGGATACCAAAAACATGCATGGCTGACAAGGATAAACGTTGATGGATTACAGTACCGCCCGCGTCGCGCGGTCAAAAAGACGGTTTGCGACGGAAAAATCCGTCGCAAGCCGTCGCATGCTCATAACTCCTTTAATTTTACGTTGTTTGAGAAACAGTTGGCACTGTTCGATTTGCCTTCTCGAGGTCTACACAAGCATATATAAAGCTTTACCAAACCACCAAATTTTTCGCCATGGGTGGCCTGAAAAAATGATGGAGTAGGCTCTTGCGATTAGGGCACCTTATTTCCCAGGACGTGAATGTTTTCGGAGTATCTCAGGTGTGGCGTACGTTGTCAGTGTTCTGTCATGCTTGGAATGCTCCGAGAGTGCGCGGTGCACAATGTGTATAGGATCGAACCTATCAATCGAGTGGGAGAAAGCATGTTCACTCCGCTTGTATCTTCCCTTAATGGAAAATGAAAGCTTCGAGACTATTTCGAACCATTTGGATAATTTTATCGGAAATTTCTAGCCGTCATACAGGGAACTGCTCCAATCTGTCCCGGAGAAACTTAATTGTGCGACGTATGCAATGCGTATGGGCGCGTGTAGCGCAGTCGGAGGAGGCGCCACTGCCGCGTGCACCCGATACCAGGTTGCAGGTTCGGATTTCCCGCCCAGGCCAACCAAGCCTTCCATCCCTCCGGGGTCGGTGAATTGGTACCAGACTTGTCTGGGAAGGATAAAGCGCTGACTTGTCCATCGGCTGGCCACCGCAAGTCATTGTATGGCCAAATACGCATTCATGTCGCCTCCACGACATCCCGTAGAAGTAGAATGCGCTGGCGCATCCCAGAAGGGATGACTAACGCCGTCCTTTATCCTTTTTTATCCTTTATGCAATGCGTATAGAGATGAAGCTATCAATCGAGTGGCTTTGACAACTGGTAGAGTGAGCGTTTGGGGAGATCTATCATAAATTTCCAGGCGCCCTGCTAAGGAATTGCCCTAAGATGTTCAGCTAGCCTTAGGAGTACGCCGTGAACAATGCATATAGAATCGAACCTTTTAATCGAGAGGGGCTACCACTTGAGAATTGCACGCGCAGGCGGGTTCGGAGCACAATAACTCTTTCAAGTTCAAATCGTTTCGGCTGCAACTCGTGGGTCTTGTAGGCAGTAAAACAGTCTAGTAGTTCACTAAAGTGGGATGATGTAGCTTATGAAGGGCCAATGTTAGAGGGATGCGAAAATGTAGGTGACGCTTGTGTTACGCATTTTTTTTCCGATTTCGGTGGACCACTGCGGGAAGACGCGGTAAGCTAACGGTCTCCAAATGCGTACGCGAGCAGAGCGCTTAAGGTGCCTCAGCTGCCTAAACAGCCTTAGCCTCAGCTGCCATTTCAGAGCGGCGGAAGCTAGCGGTTAGAGTTTCTCGCGCTCTTGCTCGCCCAGGCTTGAGTTTTCGAATTCGCAATGCTACTATTCTGTTCAGCTCTAAGGGCTCTATCGAATGATATCAATGTCTTCTAATTTTGAAGATTCGATTTCCTGACAATTTCGCATCGAGGACGAGGCCGATCAAGGCCGCGGCAGGCGGACGTTGACGTCATTGAAATCGATATCTTCGAATTGAGCTACGCTTGATACTATTCGATGGAGCTTTTCATGCTGAATCGAACGGTGTTATTGGGAGTAGGTAAAACTGTAATGTGGGCGAGTAAGAGCGAGGAGGACATCGACCGTTGTTGTCCTAAATTGCACGCGCGGATGTGTTGTGAGCGTGATTACTCTGTCATGTATGAACCTTTGCAATTGCAGCTTGTGTTTTTTGTAGGCAGCCAAATGTTCTAGCAGCGCGCTAAAACATAGCGATGTAGCTTACGACTGGACAAAGCTGCAGCAGTGCGAAAATGCAGGTTAGCCTTGTGGAACGATTTTTCCAATTTCAGTCGGTCCCTGCGGGAATACGCAGAGAGCTAACGGCCTACAAATGCGTATGCGAGCAGTACGCTTAAGTTTCTTTACAGCAACATGCTCACAACTCTCTAGCTCATTAACCCGCTAGACGCTAAAAACGACGCTAAAACTCCGCCGCCCTAAAATGGCAGCTGGTGCCCTAGCACAAGCTGCCATTTTAGGGCGGCGGAGTTTTAGCGTTTGGAGATTCCTCCGCCATTATTCGCCCACATTTGAGTTTTCAACACTCGCAATCAGACCATTAGCTTCACCAAAAAAGCTCTATCGAACGATGTCAATCTCGACCTATTTCAGAAAAATCGATTTTTTAAAAATTTCCCGACGGGGGCGCTCCAGGCCGAAGCTGCACGGGCGATGACGTCATTGAAAATCGACAGTTTCGAAATGGACCAAATGTTCTCGTCCAAAATCATCTCGGGGTTATTTGGCGCGCTGATTACGAATCCGACGTTCGTTTTTGAAAATTCCGCCGACTTGAGTAGGTTTTTTTCCGGATCACCCTCAATTATCGAGGATTTTTTCTCGATAATTGAGGGTGGTCCGGTCAGGGTCACCGATTTTGCCCAAACTTCGTATAGGGGCGGGGACTCACTTGGGGAGATGAATACGATGACGAAGTCCATTTGGACGATTACGGCAGGAGACCGCCCACACCGATAACTGAGGATGATCGGTGATCCTGACCCGACCACACTCAAAAGAGCAGTCAAAAAGCCGGTTTGCGGCAGATTTTTTCCGTCGCAAACCGTCTTTTTGACCGCGGGGGTATTGTAGGCCACTCTTTGTGCTTCCTTTATCAAATGCGCTTGTTGTTTTACGCACGACAAATCTCAGTCCTGTTCTCTGAATGCAATCAGGTACTCTCATGAACCCTACAAGAGAATACCCTTGTTAACGGCGTAAATCATCTGGATAAACCAAGGACGTCCTGGGAAGGCAATACCTGAGCTCAACATTATGTGCAGATACGCCTACTTTGTAGGTACCTCGTAAAAAGTTTGCACGTGGTAAAGATCACTCGTAGAGTGGATCTTTTGCAACATCACGTAGAGTGGTGGTACACAAAAAACGACTACTTCATGGTGAGCTCTGTTGTTTGTTAGACATTTGCAAGACGACCATCACAGTGCGTCTGCCTGAAAATGAATTGCAAAAGTCCTTTCAATTGACAAAATAATAAAGAAATTATTGTCTCAAGAAAGTCGAAACGCCTCGACAGCATATATACTTCACAAAATTGTCGCTGCTTTGTGAAGATCAGAAGCAGTCTGCTTCCTCGTGTATGAGTTTGACGTTCGACTATTATGCGGTGTTATGGGATCAGAATAAATATAAAAACGACCATCCCATTAAAGCCGTTAGTACCCACCTCAGACACAGACGACGCAAGGAGGTTAGGGCTGTCGGGTGAATTCTCAGTTAAACCAAAGAAATACTCTCCATTATCTCCTTCAATGAGAATTAGGTTGTAGGCTTACTGACTGAAAAATCTAAAATATTAAGCTAATCTCCTCCCTTCTAGTCAGTCATTGCGTTCGCGAGCGTGTTCGGCGACTTCCAACGGACTCGACTCGAATCAGATCCATTTCTTGTTCAACAAGCGCGGCAGTCGCAGCAGTATTACTACTTCCAGCAGTCATGGTACGCCCTTAATAATTTATTTGCTATTTGGATATCGTCACACATTCGTGCAAGAACACTATTGTAAACTTTGTAATTGAACATGAAACAGCATGATTAGAGATTAAAAAAGAACAGAAAAAGAAGAATTTAATGTGGCTAAGAATATCCATTTGAAACAAAATTGGGTCACAGTATGAACTGCAAAACTTTCTTCTTTAGCTTTCTATAGGAGACTGTCCTGATTTTGCAAGAGTATAGTGAAGCAATCCATGAGGTGTCGGGCTGGTTTCGTCTCAGTCGAGAATCACTGACGTGCTGTGCAAGCTGAGATTTTCGCGTCTCTCCCGGTCGTCAACCCTCCCAGGTCGAAGATGATAGAGCAGAGCGTGCAGGCTACTGAGGCTGGCGCTGTGCTGTCCTAGCTGAGAAACCACGTATGAACAGCAGAGCCTTAGGGTGTTCGTGGGGTGGTTCAGACTTCGTTAGGCTTCCGCAGAATTGTGAACGACTCCTGACAAGGTAGCTCTCGTTTCAACGGTGCGCGAAACACCAAGGACTACTATAGGAAGAATCTTTGCCCTCCCAGCAGTAGAAGAATGAAGAAAGTAAAAAAGTAGAAGAACATGTTTTGTTTTTGCCGAATCCTTGAGACGCACGAGTAAGAGGCACTCAAACTTTCCAGTGGTTAACGGTCCGCAGGCTCGAGCTTACCACGAAGGCTCAAGGGGCTCGCATCGTGAACTGACCAGGTGAGAGACGCAGTGGCAAAGGTGAAAGACCGTCGAGAAATCCAACTCGCGCAGGAATTCTTATAGATAAACGCTGTCTGCCACAATGTGAGTTCTACTAAAGTGCGCTCACAATGTAGAAGAGAAGAGGACTGACTATATGATCTTCAAAAGCTGGCATCTTGACAACACACCCAGGCTGCTTCGAAAACCCGACTAATGATATTCCCGCAAGACCTCGGCCCATGTGAAGAAGCTGTTGCCTTCATGCGTTATATATACTGTGACCGGAAGTGTGACAAGGAATATGAATAGATATCTCAGCAATCTCCAGAAAGATGTGTAGATGGCATTTCTCCATGGAGAGCTAGGGTAAAAGTGCAAAACTGCAGCGTAGCACAAGAGTCGAGCCCTCGATGTCACGTTCGTGAAGCAGCACCTCTACCGCTGCGCCACCCAGGGCACACTCTCAGCGCCTCGATCCTTCGTGGTCAGCTCGAGCCTGCCGACTGTTATCCATGATGAACACTGAGTGCCTCTTATTCGATTGCCTCAAAGATTAGACAGAAGGAGAACATGCCACTACTCGTAGGATGAGGATTCTTCCCACTGTATTCGCTCTTGTCGTTCCGGCGCACTGTTGAAACAATTCTCCTGTAAGCTTGGAAGGCGGTGCGGAAGATTGGGAATCTCCGCTATGTAGATCAACATCCCTTGCCACCTCACGCCAACGTGAAACGCTGAATCATATGGGACGTAAATGTAATATATTGTTGTATTCAATTAGATAAATGAACTCAAAAAATCTTTTTTAAATTAACTTTTTTAAAGTTTTTCCTACCTCTCTAGAATGTATCACAGGGAGGACAATGTTGGACAAACTTGAAAGCGGTTCTGATCGATTTCGTTTCAGAGACGTCTTCTCCTACGAGCACTGCTTCCTCGCATTCCGCTCAAATCGAGCACGCTGTCAGAAGAAGCAATGTGATAATGGTCGCGCCTCATGTTCACCATGTAAGCTACCTTACAGTACCTGGCTACTGTTCTTCCATATGCTTGATTTTCGCACTTTATATCCACAAGGATACACGCTCTGCTTGTCGTTTAAAGAGGGAGAGCTACCAGACTGTGAATCGCTGGAGTGTTTCAGTAAAAAGGGGTATATGTCGCGAAGTCGAGCAGCAATGGAAGATGGGAATGACCCATCCAATCATACCACATTGAAGGGGGCGTGCCATCAGAGGGGCGTGTAGAGCGGGAACCCTGATCGGCTGGCATGTGTTTGGTTTGTGTTCTGCTTGGTTATTATGGGCGCCTCCACCTATCAGTGTTGCTCACCTTCGCGACATGTACCAAAAAAAACGTTCAAAATCGAGCTTTGCCTTCTCCTTTGTTCTATTATCACTATTATTAGGTTGTAACGAATTAAATGGCACTGGCTCGCGCCATTATTTGGTGCGTCTTTACGCGTTTGATCCAGAACAAACCGTAACATGTGGCATATCATTTAGAAGCGCAAACTTTGCTCTACCGGCGAGTACCAAGTTTTCTATGTAAAAGTGGGAAAAGTTGAAAGTTTTATTGACTTTTTTGCAGATGGACAAAAGGGTAATCCGAGGCATTTACTTGTACGAATTCAAGCTGGGCACTACAGCTAAGGAGGCGGACGAGAAGATCAACGCCGCATTCGGTCAAGGATGTTCCACAATTCGGACGGCGTATCGTTGGTATCAGAAGTTCCGGAATGGAGATGAGAGCCTGGAAGGACAAGAAGGTCGTGGGAGGCATAGTGATGTTGATGAGGACAAGCTGAGAGATGTGGTAGAGGAGGATCCACACAAAGATACCACGGAGATAGCGAAGGTTCTTGGCGTCAGTCACAACACAGCTGCCCGGCATCTGAAGGAAATTGGAAAGACCAAAAAGCTGGAAAGATGGGTGCCTCACGAGCTGTCTGAGGAGCAAGAAACCGACGATATGAGATCTCGTCCGCACTGCTTCTACGGAACGAAACGGACCCATTCCTTGATCGCATCGTAACCTGTGACGAGAAATGGATAATGTACGACAAAAGGCGACGATCGGCACAGTGGGTGGACAGCGATGAGAGCCCCAAGGTTTTTGCGAAGCCGGAATTGCACCAAAAGAAAGTAATGGTGACAGTATGGTGGTGTTCGCTGGGAATTATTCACCACAGCTTCCTCCCTCCCGGTGAATCCATCACGGCAGAGAAGTACTGCATTGAAATTGAAGAAATGATGAAAAAGTTGAAGGATATCCGGCCGGCCTTGGTAAACCGAAGGCGAGTTCTCCTTCTGCACGACAGTGCTCGCCCCCATGTAGCACGAATGACGTTGCAGAAATTGAATTGAAGCATTGAAACTCTACCACATCCTCCGTTTTCTCCCGACCTCTCCCCAACAGACTACCATTTCTTCAAGCATCTTGGCGACTTCTTGGTAGGGAAAATATTCAAATACCAACAGGATGCCCAAAGTGCCTTCGAGGATTTCGTCAATTCCAGAATTTCTGATTTTTATGCTACTGGGACAGCCCCTTGCTTCTTGGACAGCCCCTTGCTTCTTGGACAGCCCCTACATGCTACTGGGGGGCGCGTGTAGCGCAGTCGGAGGAGGCGCGACTGTCGCGTGCACCCGATACCAGGTTCCTGGTTCGGATTTCCCGCCCAGGCCAACCAAGCCTTCCATCCCTCCGGGGTCGGTGAATTGGTACCAGACTTGTCTGGGAAGGATAGAGCGCTGACTTGTTCATCGGCTGGCCACCGCAAGTCATTGTATGGCCAAATACGCATTCATGTCGCCTCCACGACATCCCGTAGAAGTAGAATGCGCTGGCGCATCCCAGAAGGGATTGAGTAACGCCGTCCTTTATCCTTTTATCCTTTATGCTACTGGGATAAAAAAGCTTGTGTCACGTTGGCGAAGAGGTTTTTATTTCGATTAATAAACTTGCTTTTCTTCTTTGCTTTTCTTGCTTCTCAAGCTCTACGAAACTTTTTCTTCTTAAGGAGGAAAAGTAAGAAGAAGAAAGCGTAGCGAATTCATTTGAGCGAAAAAATTACAAATGTGCTGAATTTCTTCTGTAATTCGTTTTCTTGTTCAATAGGGTCGAGGATCACTGCCTACGGATCAGAGAGACGTTGAGAGGAGCGGCGGCACAGATGACGTTGAGGAGCATCGACTGACCTCTCCACGACCTCTGGGAAGGCAGCAGACCGCTCCGAGCTTGCCGCTAGCCACGAGGCTGCTCTACGTTGGAGAACTGGTTTGGCAGGTATGCAGCTAGCTCGCTCTCTTTTCAAGTTACATTCTGTGGAGAGGCTCGTTCTCGCAACGTCTCCAGATTGACGACACGGTTTTCGTCGGTTCGCAGGATGCCGTAGCCAACATGAACCTCTTGTGTCGACTGAACATCGAATTCGTTTGCGATCTCTGTAACGAGGATGGCGAGGAAGCGAATAGGCAAGTACCATCGATACCATCTACCTATACGCTGTTGATATACTCTTGAAGGTACAGCACACATGTTTTAGTTCGTTTCCTGGGAAACCAAACCAACACATTTTGCATGACCAATGAACGAAGAAAAAATCTGAATGCGATTAGGTCTGCGGTGATCACAAACATGATCCACGGCGGTTTTTGTTATTAAGTGGCAGTGGAAACTGGAGCAAATAACGAGAACGTCAACAAGTGGCATGGAGGAGTACGATTTCTGAGGAAAGGAATTCAGAGGATAAAGGCCAAAAGAGGAAGTTGATCAACCCATGTTTGGAATGCGCCAAACATACTACGAGGTATCATAGAGGTCACATGAACGCGTATTTGGCCCATACAGCGACTTGTGTTTCCCAGCCTACGGAAAAGTCAGCGATATATCATATTTTGAAAAAGTCTGGCATCAATTCCCCGACCACGGAGGGATAAGCTTTGTAGGAGTGAAGAGGATCCGGATCAAGTACCTAGATTCGATACAGTGATAACGGTCCGTGCCTCGTCCAGCTACGCAAGAAATGTACAGGTCTAGGGTGGGCAAGGGTCCGCACTACTCCTACAAAAGTTTATAAAAGTTTTAGTTTATAACATATAGAGATTTTGTATGTATAAGAGACTTCTAAAAAGAAGATGCTATTTGCAGCTACACATGCATTCCAGCCACAGAAGGCTACCTAGGCTTGCTTTTCCCAGGAAATAAGAAGTCGTTTTCGACATCATCTTGGTTGTTGATTTTTTTTCCTTCACATAACGATCCATTAGGGTGTCCCACACGGAATGTCGCTTCGGACCGAAAAGTTATATTTATATAAAGCAATTAAAACAAACCTGATTCGGTAATATACTCTCCACAATTATCAACAACCCTAACCTACGTACACACAAAGATTGGATCCCGTCTTTAAAGAAATGAGCTGGCCGCGAATCGAGGAAGTTGTTCACCCAAATGCGGATTTCATCGTAGACATAGATCATTTTCCCACCCAATTCACTCTGCATCAAGCGGAATATGTTGTAGTCGGATGGGGCAGTGTCAGGGCTGTACGGCGGATGAGGCAACACGACCAAGTTTCTCGATTTTCTACTGCACGACTTTTGCGGCATGAGACCTCGGATTATCATGCAGCGAGTTGGTAGAGGACGTGTCAGCTCGTGTCAGCTGGATTTAAATTTGGAGCAGGATTTGAAATACGATTTGGAGCAGACAAACTCTACTGCAAGCTCCCGAGTCGATCTTATCGGATCAGCTTCAGCGGCAGTCTGTGAAAGGTCGCTATCCATTAGAGGCGCTTGACTTCCGTGCTCTTCGCTTCAAGAGTTTCGTCGCCGGCGGAAAGACGTCGAAACCACCGCTCGTATCGTCTTTTGAAAACGACATCTTCGCCAAATGCGGCTACCAAGGAAGGATGCGATTCCGAAGCAGATTTCTTTAATTTGGACTCGTAGAGCGGGCACGCACGCCTTATCATTTCCTCGTCCATTGTAGTCTGAAGGCTATAAATTTTAGGAGCTGATGATGGGATGATTTAGGGAAAACAGGAAGTGTCTAAGGTGAAACGCCGCAAAAAACTAACCCTACGTGAGCTTACAACGGATGAGAATAAATGGAAATGAAGACCACATTGTACGCGACATTCCGTGTGATACAACCTAATAGATGCTTGAAAAAACGACAATCGGTAGGGAACATATCTGGTGAATGTGCTGGATGCGGCAGAGTTTCATATCCAATTCACCCAGTTTCTGGACAACGATTTTTGAAACCTGCGCTCGTGCGTCGTCATGCAGTCTCCTCGATTGACCAAAGCCCGCTGTTTTTCCATCTATTTACTTCTGGTGCATCACTTCAATTTCGGCACAGTGCTTTTCTGCTGTGATAGTTCCTTCAGACTTCAAGAACTTGTAATGGACTATCAGCCATTGTCCACCATACGTCACCATGGTCTTCTTTGGATGTAGACTTGGTTTCGGCATCTACTTGGGACTCTCGTTCTTGTCCAGCGATGGTGCAGGGGCAGAGCGACGACGATGCCCAACGATAAAGGATCCATTTTTCGCTGCATGTCACGATCCTGTCCAAAAAGGCTCCCTTAGATTGCAGAGTCCCAACGAAACACAGGTGTCGTGGGGCTTCAGCTCGGCGGTCAGTTTGTGCTGGACCAATTTATCAGATTTCTTTCCTTTTCCGATCGCATTTAAGTGGCAGCGACTCATAGGGCGGCCGTCAGCGCCGAAATACTGTGCTAGCGCTCTCACAATTTGACGCGGATCCGCTTCCACAATGGCTGCTCGTCATCAAGGAGTGATGGTTTCTTACCTCGGTCTTCAGATTCCATACTTTCATCTCCAGATCGAAACCCTTCGAACCAGTCGCGAATTGTGCGTACCTTAGCGCAATCCTCTCCAAACACAGCGTTGATGTTGCGGGCTGCGGCCACGGATTTGTGTTCACTTTTCCATTGATATAAGTCCCCTCTCATTATAACACGTTTGAAGGGACCGGAGAAAACTCGCGTTATAACGGGAGTCGCGTCTTAACCAGGGCTGACCTTTTTTACACTATTTTAAGCGTAGATCTATTTAGAATCGCATACAATATCTAAATATAGTTGTAGTAGTGAAATATGTGGCCACAAGGAGAGTGTGAAGGCGAAGAACATCTTTAGATTATTATTGAAGTCCCGTCCTTAAAGGTACTGTCTGCCGCTATATGCATAAGTATGACAGATGTGTGAGGAATAACGAGCACCAGAGGAAAGTTGGAAGTGATCAACAACAAAACTGTGCAACCTGACATTACAATATCTTTGGTCGCCATCAGAGCTCTCGCGCACCTGGGACATGGCCCCGCACGCTCTACCTTTCAGGCAGGATGTTAACCCACTACGCTATCATTGCTTTTAAATCAACGCCACACCCGCCATGTCCACGTTGCTCTCATCAATCTCCCACGTTGTTTTAACACATTTGCGTAAGTCTGGAGCGGCTGGTAGAGGGGTTATATGTTGGTACAGGATGTTTTGTTGCGATAAAAACTCTTGCGCCAGGCGGGACTCGAACCCGCATCTTCTGCTTTCCGGGCAGCGATGTTCGCCTTACACCACCGGCGCTGTTTGACCGGACGTAACATCCGGAGGATATCGCGGTCGACCGTGGTTCAACAACCACGCTTCTTGAGCTCGGGGTAGCAGGATGAAACGGGCGAAGCAGCACAGATCCAGTGACAAATACAAACATGTGGCAGATATGGGTTGAACATCGTGGACCCTTAGTTTTGTTCAGCCCGACCTCAAAAAGCGCTCCTATTTCTTCCTGAAAATCAGCTTTGCTGAAATCTTATTGTTTGTCTGATTAAAAATGCCATATTAATTTCATACACATAAGGTTACAAAAAGACAACCTAAAGCGACTAAATGCGCAGTTAGGGAAGCAGTTCGACTTCATCACAATGGGTGCGTGAACTAAATCAAGAGCTAGGAAGAATTTTTTGCTTCTCCTACTATGTAGATTTAGTCGTCTGTCAGTTTTTATGAAGGCAAAGAAGATTAATCACCAAACACACTTGTAGTTAGTCTTTGTGTTAAACTAGCGCGAAGCAAACGGTAGACTGATTCATTGTTGGGCATGCTTCATCTCTACTTTCGTTTAGATTCTGTTTTTTTTTTTCATTGCGGCTAACCCTAGTTGTTCTCTTGAATAGTGAAGTTGTAAAAAAATTGGAAAAAATCGGCTATCACATTTTTCAAAAGATTTTCAATAAGCATAGTGATTCAATTGAGAGCGCGTGTAGCGAAGAGGTGCCGACTGTCCCGTGCGCCCGATACCAGGTCCTTGGTTCAGATTTCCCGCCCAGGCCAACCAAGCTTTCCATCCCTCCGGGGTCGATGAATTGGTACCGGACCTGTCTGGGAAGGATGATGTGCTGACTTGTTCATCGGCCGCCCACGCGAGTGTGACGAAATGCCCATTCCTTTTCGCGACATCCCATAGAAGTAAAATTCGTGGCGCATCCAAAAAGGGACTGAGTAACGCCGTCCATTTTTTATCCTTTAACTAGTGACTTTTTTGTATAAATTTTGAAAACAATCTAGACTAAAATACTTCACACTTGCTGCATTGTGTGGTCACCTTCTTTGCACGATTCGAGGCGAACCTACTACTTTTTTTCTTTGCAGACTTACTTGTAGCAGCAAATACATCTTCTACGTTCTGCTTAAGGACCTGTTCTAGCCTTCTCCAATGTTTGGCTAAACCACTAAGAGGGAGTTTCATCTGGAATATCGTGAAGTAGTGATTTCACGAGATTCACGCGTCGGCGCGGTCCTACGCGGCAGACACCCGATTTCTCGCGCGGTCGTCAATGGGTTAAATGGTCTTCCCTTCGTTGCCTCCCTTACTGGTCCCACCTTACTGCTCTCCCCTTCCTTGGCCAACCCTTTAAAGGTCCCCTTTCACTGAACCCGTCCCCCTCCTTCACCGGTCCCACCATCACTGGTCCCCCATTACTGGTCCCTCTTCACTGGTTCTCCTTTATTGTCAGCCCTTTTCCGGTTCACCCTTCACTGGTCCCCCCCCCCCTTCGTCGGTCCTGCTACTGCTCCCACCTTCACTGGACCTCGCTTTACTGGTTTCCTCTTCACTGGTCTCCCTATCCTTCACCGATCCTCATTACTGGTCCCACCCCTACTGGTCCCCCTTTTATTCATCAACCCTTTTCTGGTCATCCCTTCACTGGACCCCTTCCCTCATTCACCGGTCCCCATTAACTGGCACCTTCCTCACCGGTCCCCCCACCCTCCCCCCTCCCCACCCTCACCTGATAACCTTCACTGGTCAACCGTCTGCCGGTCCCCCTTCACTGGACCTCCCCTCTCCTTCACTGAACCCCTCCCCTCCTTCACCGGTCCCCCCTCCCCCCACCTGATTTGATTGGTCAACCGTCTACCGGTCTCCCCTTCACTGGACCTTCCCTCTCCCCTTCACCGGTCCCCATTACTAGTCCCTTCCTCATAGCCCCCCCCCCCTCTTCACCTGGTTCCCTCCTCACTGGTCAACCTTCTGCCGGTCCTCCTTCACTGGACCCCTCCCCACTTCAGCGGTCCTCATTACTGGTCCCTTCCTCACTGGACCCCCCCCCCCCCCTCACGGCACCCATTGCTGGTCCCACCTTCACTGGTCCCTCCTTTATTGATTAACCCTTTACCGGTCCTCCTTACTTGACCTCCATCCTTCACCGGTCCCCCATTACTGGTCCCACCTTAACTGGTAACACATCGTATGAATCCGGAACCCTGGCGTGACATCGGTGACACCTCTTCTGAACCCGGACCCCTGTTGAACGACGTCGGTGACATGTATTCACAAGCCGGACGTGCTTTGCGCGACAGCGGTAACACATCGTATGAATCCGGAATCCTGGCGTGACATCGGTGACACCTCTTCTGAACCAAGGCACCTGATGAACGACGTCGGTGACATGTCTTCTCAAGCCGGACGTGCTTTGCGCGACATCGTTGACACGCCATGTGAATCCGGAACTACTGGCGCGACGTCATTGACACTTCTTCTCAACCCGGGCATCCATTGCGCGACATTGATGACATGTCTTCTGAACCCAGACGCCTGTTGAACAATGTCGCTGACACCTCTTCTGAACTCGGACGCTCGCTTTCACGACGTCGATGAGACATATTCGGAACTCGGACGCCCTTTGACATGGGCGACACGCCTTCTAACCCCTCTCAACACGACGTAGCCGACACCTCGCCTGAACCCGGGTGGCTAGTACTCGACGTTTAGGAAAGGCCAGATGGACAAACGGACGGACAGACGGACGGAGGACGGAAGGATAGACGGAAGGACAGACACAACCGCTTACTCTTTTATAAATAGTAGGATGACTCAACTGAGAATTTTTTGGGGTAGCACCAGCAAAGAACTGATGCCTATCCCTCTCATACGGCACGAGTTCGATAGGTGATGTTTGGATATCGGTTGTTACATCTAGACCAGTTGCTACCATGACTCTTCTTTCAGTTTGATCCAAAGAATTGAGAAGAGTGAGTGTCATGTTGAACAAGGTCGTAATCAATGGTAATTTACCATCTATTTATATCTGAAATCGTTCTTGATAGCAAGCAGTTCAAGCAAGTATCAAGGAGGTTTGGTCTATCAACAAATGTTCTGTTTTTTTTCTTTCAGGAGACGGTACGATTGCCCTTGCCTTTGTCCGAGACGTTCTCAACATTTCCGCTACTTCCTTGCCATGGACGTGCCAGAAACTGAGAAAAAATGCATCGATGTGAGTTCGACGTTCTTTCACCTTCAGCGCTTACCTACAATACCACGTGTGTCATACGTTCAAAAAAAAAACGTGCTGCGACAGACTAATCCGTCACAAACCGTCACATGATCTTAACTCCTCTAGGTTTAGGTTCTTTGAGAAACCGTTGGCACCGTTCGATTTGTCTTCTCAAAATCTACACAAATGTGTATATGCACAACTTTACCAGATCATCGCATTTTCGCAATGGTTGGCCAAAAGTTGACTGGAGCAGGCTTTTTGCGATTGGAGCAGCTTATTTCCGAGGACATGCATGTTTTCGGAATACCTCAAGACGTAAGTTGCCAGTGCTCGTGTCAAGAATGCTCCGAGAGTGCGCCGTGCATCGAACCTATCAATCGAGTGGGGAAAGGTATGTTCACTCCGCTTCTATCTTCCCTTACTGGAAAATGTAGAAAACTGTCCTCTCAAATAAGCTGTTCCAATTGCAAAAAGACTGCTCCAGTCATTTTTTGGCCATCTACGGAGAAAACCCGGTGGTAAAGTTGTATATACGACTGCGTAGATTTCCAGAACTGTTTCTCAAAAAAAACCCCAAAACTAGAGGAGCAATAAGCGTGTGACGGTTTGCGGCGGATTAATCCATCGTTTTTTTTTACCGTGCGCCGCGAGCGAAATTGTATAGCCTTCGTGGTTAATGCCACTAAATGCGTTTGATTTGTTCACTTTCTAATGAAACCGCAAGACGGGGGGATGGCACCCGCCAGGAGCGCCACCACAGGCCTTTGTTGTTCTTTTTATCATTTTATGGCATAATGAAGAACTGAGCACGAATAACGTATCCGAACAATTGTTCGAAAACAACCTTCGTTCGATCCTTTGTTCGATTAGTCGAAAATCGCCCTTATTCGAACATCGATTAAAATCGAGCGTTGCAGGAAACGACTACATGAATACTGTTCGCATATGAAGGTCCAGCCAACATTGGTCAAATAATGTTGGAATTGATGAACAATGCAGGGCTTCGATTAGACCAGGAAGTCTTTACATAAATCACAAACGAATTTCTGTCCATGTTGGAAAATTGCTCATCCAGTATATTCTTGAAGAACTCGATTCGTTCGCTTGATCACTCGAAAATTCAAGAAATCAATTTTTTCGTTTAGTATTCTTCCCTGGACCGAACGTATTCAGAGGAGGTGCCGGCTGTCGCATGCGCCAGATATCACGCTCTTTGTTTGGATTTCCTGCCCGGGCCAACCATGCGTTTTATCCCTCCAGGGTCGACGAAATTGTACCAGTCGTCTCTGGGAAGGACAAAGCACTGAATTGTTCATCGGCTGGCCACCGCAATTCATTGTGGCCAAATACACATTCAAAGGGATCAGTTAACGCAGTGCTTCATTCTTTATCCTTTCTTCTTCTACAGCGTTTTCCCGCTTGGGGCAGCGGAATCCGCGTTTTGCCTCCATGGACGCAATCAGCGCTTGATCAGGGTGGGAACGAGCTGTTTCCATGTCGAGCGTTTCGAGCCAGCTTTGCTTCCGCTGCTCCGTTCTGCAGACATTTCGAACTTAAAGCTTTCCTGCGGGCACTGTCTTCATCCCCATGAGGAACCTGCTTGTATCCTCGCAGGTGAGCTTCGCGCATCTTGTGCGCTATTGACACGACATTGGACTTCTGCAGAATGGTATCGTTTGGGATGCTGTCCATGGAGCGTGACTCCAGCCTGTAGCTCAACATCTTCGTCTCCATGATTCTGAGGCCGGTCTCAGCTTCCTTGATTGCATATCACCAATAAGCGGTGAACATCGCTGCTGGCCGGAAGGCTGCTCTGTAGATTTAATTGCTCTGGTGTCTTCCTTTCGCATAGCGCAACAGTTAACGGCTGCATTTGGACCAGGGGTGTACGTAATTACGATTTACGATTTACGATTTACGACATTTTGGGTCGTTAATCGTAAGTTTTCGTAAATATCAACAATCTACGGATAACTGGCGTCTAGATTACCTGATGCGGCCTGATCTATAGTATAAAGAAGTGCTTCTCGATCCTCGTACAGATCATACCGCATGTCGTTTCAGCGCTGTTTTTTAAAGAATCTGACATGATACCATGCCAGATTACACCGCCCTGTGCACAGAATTCTCGAGTTTGACTTATCTATTTGCTTAACTGACTTTTCAACGTCTATAACATTCTAAGGGCTGCCGCTTGTTATCAGACCTGTTCTAATGGAGAAACAGGAACATTCCACAAAGCGCAGTGTCGCAAGGGGTCGTTAAAACTATGCGCCCGTTAAGAACGATACGAAAGCCAACAGAGCTACTAAGCTCGGACATGGAACAGCGGTCACTGCTTGGTACTCTCTCACTAGTTTCCAATTACTACGTTTCAAAGAACTTTTACAAGTCAGAATGAACCTTTTCCAATTTGAACTGCATTCTTCCCAACTCAAATTGAATGTTTTCTTTCAAATCAAATTAGACATCCTATGCACTGCATCAGTGGCCACACGTTTACTCTCCGTGTGCTATGAGGAACGTTGCTGGACTTGTTTCAAACTATAGGAAACTTAAGGGTACTAAGCCGTCTGGTGCCAGCATCGCACCAGCAAGGTATTTCCAAACGGGTATGCTGGGTCAGCCAAACTTTGAACTTCCCTCCTTTGCCTAGTTCTGTGCTCTCAGAACTAGGAAAATGAAAGAAGGACTAGGCGAGGCAGAGGACAGAAACCATGTTTGTGTGAATGTTTGTTTTACGACCACGTGCAGTCTCGATGCGGGAACTAGCCCACTGACTAATAACTAACAAGGTCTTTTGGTGCTTCGTGTGATAGAGATGCGCCATGCATTAGCTCAGTACGATGTATGTTGGACTGCATGCGCAGTTTCTTCTCTTCTTCTTCTTCTTCAGCGTTTGTCCCGCTCCGTGGCGGGGTCCGGGTCCGCTATCCTGGTGTCATAACGCCACCTTTCCCGATCCAGCGCTAGATCAGGGTGGACACCAGCTACTTTCAAGTCCATATGTAACGTATCAGCCCAGCGCTGCTTTGGGCGCCCTCTAGGCCGCTTTCCTATCTTGCGGACGCTGTCTTCCTTTCCACACAGGACGTGGCCGTACCATCGCAAGCGAGCTTCGCGCATCTTGTCCGCTATCGGCGCGACACCGAACTTCTGCCGAGTAGCATCGTTTCGGATGCGGTCCAGGCGCGTGACTCCAGCCGTCCAGCGCAGCATCTTCGTCTCCATGACGCTGAGGCGCGTTTCAACTTCCTTGGTCGCTGGCCAACACACAGCGCCGTACATTGCTACCGGCCGGATGACTGCCCTGTAGATCTTCGACTTAAAGCGCTCTGGTATCTTCTTGTCGCAGAGCACGCCAGTCAACGAGCGCCACTTGGACCAAGCTGCACTCACGCGTGAATTCACTTCGACCATCAGTTTGCCGTCAGACGCGACTGCTGATCCCAGGTATTTAAAGACCGCAGTGCGTGGAAGCTCGATGCCGTTAACCTTGATGGAGCTGGACTCGGTAACGTCCGTCGTTAAATACTCGGTCTTCTTCACGTTCAATCTGAGTCCAAACCGCTCCAAGCGATCACTCCAAGCTTGCAACTCTCGCTCGAGTTCTCCTTTGTCTTCGCTAGCGAGCATCACGTCATCGGCATAAAGCAACGTCCAAGGGACGGGCTTCTGAAGATCTCGTGTGATGGCATCCATGACGACAACAAAGAGGAGTGGGGAAAGCGCAGACCCCTGGTGTACCCCGACAGAGATGGGAAACTCCATCGAGGTTCCAGCTGCAGCTTGAACTCGACTCTTTGGGCAAGAGTAGAGCATCCGCACCCACTCTATAAGTTCCTCAGTTCTTCAGTTCCTCAGCGCAGTTTCTTCTCTCCTCAAGTTAATCAACTCTGAAACGATTTTTTTTAATTTATTGGTTTTGACAATGGTTTTTTCTTATTGTTTCCTACAAATCCTAGATTTATAGGCAAGCTAAAGGATTGCTGAGAGATTGGAAATTTACCGTTCCTTCAAGCGGTCAAAGCTTCTTGTTACACACCATGCATAGAATGAAGTAAAGTTTTTGAATCAACAATTTTTCGAATTTGTTAAATGTGTATAGTTTGTTTTGAAAGGAGTCTGCCTAAAATGAAAACTCAAAGTGGAATGAGGAAAAATTGTGTAGAAAATTGCTCATCTTCAGCTGAAAATAACACGATAAACAAATAAATACTGGGTCACCTTGTGAATGATAACATCAGCAGAGAAAACTCTATAAACTGAGCTATACTTCACTTCACATCGGTAGCTCTAACGATTTATGGTTTACGATTTACGATGATTTTTTCGTAATTACGATTTACGATTTACGAAATTTCGGATTTCCTTTACGCACACCCCTGATTTGGACCAAGCTTCGCTCACTCAGTTCACTTCAACCATCAGTTTGCTGTCAGACGCTACTGCTAATCCCATGTACTTGAAAACCGATGTACGTGGGAGATCATTGCGTTAATTTTAACGGAGCCGGACTTGTTTACGTCGCTAGGTTCTCAATCCTCTTGACGTTCTGTTTACGTTTGAGCACAAATTTTGAATCTGCGGCTCGAGATCACCCTTACCTTCGCAAGCGAGCAATATTTCACCAACATGAAGCAACTTCCAAAGCAAGGGGGGCCTTCCGATGATCTCTTGTCAAGACATCCATGACGATAACAAAGAAGAACATGAAAGTGCGGAATCCAGGGGCCAGATTCATCAACGACTTACAGCAGTTTAACAGAGAAAATTACAGCCGAAATCCCTGATAGCGTGGCTTATCAAGCGATATGGTGAGCGAGAAGTCGCTTTATCTGAGCATGAGTTTTCCGCTGTGAATTCTCTGTTAAAGTTATCTGGGGTCAGATTCATCAACGAATTACATAACACAGATAGGAGACTCAATCGAGGTGCCTGCTGCGGATTGAATGTGACTCTTGGAACAAGAGTAGAGTTTCCTCCCTCGAGATTTTCAGGAACGTCGTGCTGCCGCAATTATTTTTTGCATTCACTCAATTTATTTGTTTTGTTTGACGATTTGAAAATTTAAAACAAATCAGTGATGTTTATTCATCTGTTTAAAAAAGACAAAAAGCTCAACTGTAGCAGCGCATAACCAGTTTGAGTCACATCACTGAGTTTGGACTTTGAAGCAAGGTTACTCCAATAGTGCGTGTTAAGCACACTAAAAGTGCCGAGTAATTTCAACGTATCGTATACGAGCAGCTTCATATCAAGTTCTAAGGTCTAAAATGATAGTTGGAGTGCGATTCTCAACGAGCAAGCTGGGATCTATTCATAATGAAATTGTTGTAGACGAAAATCAACATGACGGTGTTGTTCGACCAGTTTTGCGATCTTGTGGAACGAGGACGGAAAGCAGGCAAATCTGTGCTGGTATGCAGTGCGAAGGGTCGAAACAGGTGAGCTTGTCCGAGTGTAGCTGCAGTCCTCCAACCGAGAGGAGGACCTCGCGTGTTCAGAGCTCCTGCATTTTGCGCCGCCTATCTGATCAGTAAAGAGCGGATGACTCGGCAGCAGGCTGTCGCCAAGGTTCTTGAACAGGTAGCTCTTGTCTCTCTCTTTTTGGAGTATTCTGTGCTATGGTGAAGTCTTCAGATGAGCACCATGCGCCCTGCGCCAAATATCTCCGACTACATGCAAAGAGCACTGATGAGATACCAGTCGTCGAAGGGAATTCAGGGCGCACACAACGTTGCCCACACCATTCCACTGTTCAGCATCAAGAGAACTGCTTGGACTTGAGCATGACGGCGCGAAGCTAAGGATGGTCTCGCCAAAATCGCTGTCTCTTCACCCAGCACGTGCTCGTATTCGATGATCACCACTTGTGCATTTATGGCCTTTGTCCTTTCTCAGCAGCCCCGCTCGTGTTTCTCATGGCGATTTGCCATTGCACCTTCTTATTTCACCATGCTCGCTTATCTTTCGCGCCTGCTAAGCAGTGCGCGGCACAATGGCGTTGGGTCCGTTTCTGAATAAAATTTATTTCGCAGACACGCAGACATTTGTTGAACTTCATTGCACATATCGTTTGAGTGGAAATTGCGACGCTGTTCCATTCAGCAGCTCTCTTGGGATTCCAGGGTCATCGGAATTGAAATTCACATTTGAGAGTATTGAATGCGAAAAGTGAGAATCCCTACCTGAAAGCTTGTTGTTCGTTGACAGTAGGTCTATATGCTTTCGATGTCACGTGGAGCCGCCGGAGGAGGTACCGGCCGTCGCTAGCACCAAGTGCTTGGTTCGGATTATTTATTTATTTATAGACGCACACAACGTATGCGTGAACGTGTAGTAATACAACCACAACAATTAGAGCAGATGTGTGTAAATATCCTGAGCACTTAACTAATTGAACTAATGGAAAAAAGTAAGAAAGAACACTTGAAAAGAGCAAACTAATGAGTAATAGGCAAACTAAAACAGCAGGGAGGAACATGGAACACGAATACGGAGGGGCAACAGAAGCAACTAGTGCAAAAGAAAACAGCTATTCAGCTTTCTTATACAACGTCCGGGAAACCAGTCTTTTTGAAGGTTTTTAATTGAAGGGATAGTCCGCATTTGGCGATGAAATGGTTATGCAGAGGAATAACTCTTCGGCAGAAGAACCTTGATCTAACACCTGATCTATCACAACTCTTAAGCTTTAAAGGACCCCCTCTAGTACATATAGGCAGAAATTTAAAGAAAGTGACAGAGTTGATACTTGTTCTTCCAGTGAGAATTTTGAACATTATTACTAAATCATTCCTCTGTCTTCTACTCTCTAAACTAGGCAAACCAAACCTTTCTTCGCGTAACCAAACACAAGGCATGTAAGGGAAGTCAACACCAGAGCAACGTGCCACTAATTTTCTAATAAAATTATTTTGTACCCTTTCAAGGGCCTTATATCCTCTTTCAAATGTGGGTTAAAAACATTAGTGGGACACTCAATATGGAGCGAACATAAGTTTTGTACGCCTTGATCAAAAGGGCGAGTCCATTGTTCTAAGGGCCTTAAAAAGATTGTATGTACGTGAAAAAGCTTTGGTGAAAATGCTTCTGATATGATGATCAAAGCAAAGTCTATTGTCAAAGAAAAAGCCTAATGATAAGTCATGCACGTCACTTACGCAGTCCAATTTGAAGCCGTTAACGTAGCTGCACCCAATGTTTTGCCTATAGTGAGCAAATGTGACCTATGAGGTGCGAGAGGTAGACCATTAGTTACTGACCACCTACTGACCATATCGATGGCTCCTTGGAGGCGAACAGTATCTTCTTGGTTCTCATTGGTAGCGTAAATCTTTAAATCGCCAGCGTATCTGGCAAGTGACGCCAGATGAGCAAAGATAGTAGCAAGATCAGAAGAATAGATTAAAAATAACAATGGTGAGAGGTCACCTCCTTAAGGAACGCCACTAACACTGGGGTAGATATTAGAGAAGCAGTCACCCACTCGCACTTGATAGGTATATCAGTTAGGAAATGCCATATCCACGTAAACCCAGTTTGCCAGTAAGCCTTGAATGAAGAACTTTATAAAAGGTTTTAGCAAAGTCGAAGTACACAACATCTTTTATTAAGTTCAATAGCTGATAGTCGTTGAGTGAATAAAGCAACGCTGTCTCAATAGATCTTTCCCTCCAAAACCCGTGTTGGTAATCCGAATTTATGTGATGGCTGTCAAGATGCTGGACAATACGTTTCTTTGAAAGTTTTTCCAAAGTCCTCGAAAAAATGGAAGTAATACCGGCGCAATGTGGCTCGGGGGGGGGGGTTACCTCCAAACAGATTCGCCGGCCTTCCTTCCGACGTTATTCGGTGTCCCTCTATCGAGAATGAACCTAGCAACATATGTAACGTCTGACAAACACAGATTCGAGAGAATAAACGATAACGAACGACGCACTCGCTGGCGAGCTTGAACAGGACGGATGTCGACGCGACGCACGACGCGCCTCTGCGCGCTCCTATCGACCTTACCATTAGTATTCCTCCCCCCCCCCCCAACTAGAATGCAGGTCACCGACGCATGACAGAAGAGCAGGTTAGTGTTTTTTATTGTTCTGTTGCTCCTCTGCATTCAGCATAGGTTTTTTTTGACGTTATATACATATTTGAATCTGTTTCGAGGTGGCCCCCCTCGAGCCATATTGCGCCGTAATACCTATAGATGTATAGTGCCCCGGGAATCAAAGGATTTCTTGGGGAAAAGGTTTCTTGGGAATGGCAGAAACAGAGGAGTGCCTACATCAACCAGGAACCTCAACACTAACAAAGGAAAGATTGATATGTATTCCAGTGGAAATACAATATGATGAAGGACTTTCTTTATTAAAGAGGCAGGAATGAAGTCAGGAGCGATAAAGAGCGATGATGAAAAACTAGAAATGACTTCCACAATGTCTTCCTCATAGAACCTAATATCGCCGAACGTAGATGGAGAGTGGACGTTGCTCGAGCCGTCATTACTCAGACTGAAAGTACCATAGGATTTAAAAGACTCACGAGCAAGTAAATCGGCTTTATCGGATTGAGTATGTGCAAAATTGCCATTATCCTCTATAAGACTAGAAAAAGCATGTCGGTACTTACTCTACGGTTTGAATACCTATAGAATTTTGCATTGTCTTTAGAAGTCGCAATTTTTTGTTCTAAAAAAAGGAGCCAAATTTAAGACAATGACAATGCAATTGCTTACTTGCGCGATCTAGCGGAAGCGCTAAACTTTCAGTAGCACCATTAATGACAACAGACCTAGCACTTTCAATACCTTTATAGAAGCGAGAACCTCTAGTGGAACGAGGAAAACTTTCAGGAACTACACTATGAACCTGAAGAGAAGGCTGAGTGGCAGCCACTGAACTAGGTAGCGCAGCTTTGAGAAGGCTGGTTTCCGACTTCAGAGTATCAATAATTTGAGTAAGCTTACGACTGTGGTCCATCAACAAATGGAGCTGCTTGCGATCCTCCAACAAGCATGAAATCACTGCTTTCCGGTGGACAAGGATGGGTCATCTGATAAAGATGATTGGACAGTCGCGTCCAGATCTGCCACCGCCGTAGGAGACGCAGAATCAACATACGGTCGCTTTTGAGGCTGGCCACGCACCTGAATTGAAAGAGCGGAAAGAGCGGTCTTCATCAAAAAATCGGCAGGAGACTTCGACAAGAAACTGATGCTCCGTTGCCGGTGGCTGCTTAGGCGATTTCGGCTTCCAGCCACTAGAACCCTCGCAGGTCAGGACGATCGATGACGAGCCGTCGTGAACGGACACAGAACGAGCTCATCGGAGTAAGAATAAGTGAACATGCATCGAAGCGAAGTCGAAGTGCTGCCGAAATAAAACGTAGAGACGTTATAGCAGACTAGGAATGACAACCGGACGATGAATCGGAGCAGTTCAGGTAAATAGCGGCAGCATGAGTAAACAGACGAATCAGTGGATATGAATTCCCGCTCATGCCATTCAAGCCTTCTATTCCTTCACTAAAATTAGTACCGGACCTGACTGGAAAAGGATAAAACACTGACTTGCCCATCTGCTGGTCACCATATGTTATTGAATGCATAGGCCACTTACGCATTCAAATCACCTCTACGATATCCCGTTCATGGCGCAGCCAAAAGGGGATTGAGTAACGCCGTCCTTTATTCTTTTCAATTCTTTGTGGTTTTCAATAAACGCTACTATCGCAGAAATCAAAGGTGTGCTAGAGTTGGTTCGTTGGCACCCAAGTGACGCGTTAAATCCTTGTAGGTTTCCCAGCGTGTGGACGGTGTCACACAACGGTAAGAACGGGTTTATTGAACACAACAAACGATCACGAACGGCAAAGAAGAAGCAAAAGGAATGAAGGAATGGGTCCTTAAATCGAGGCGAACAAGGAGACTTTTGAGGGGAACGTTGCGTTGGAGATGACGGCAGGAAGGGTCACCTCCTCGTAGATCCACTGGAACCTCGAATAACCACACCAAAAAACTCGGCCACGGAGACCCCCTGAGCCGCCCGCTACGGTTCCCGCGCCTTTCTTGGCGCCGCCGCACCATTTCTTGATCAGCTATTGGCCTACATCAGTCATCACTATTCCAACATGCCTCCCCTCGCTTTTTTTAGACCGCTCCACTCGGTCTGGCAAAGGGGCTACCACAATATAAACACACGATATTTTAAACTGCTAACTGCTGGGGAATATTGGCGGAGTTGGATTTCTCGTCAATTCGACAGTGCACCACCTAGTAGACTCTTACAAGATCATCAGTCCGCGAGTAGCTGTTCTTCGTCTGGAAACCAAAGATCAAGGAACCATCTCCATCATAAATGGATATGCTCCAACATCTGCGGCCACAGATGAAGAAAAGGAGGAATTCTACAAGCTGTTCGAAAGGACTGTCAACGACGAGAAGAGCTACTACAAAGTTGTCGTTGGTGACTTCAACGCTATCGTCCGTACGAATGATCACGACGAATGGAGGCTAGGACCACATGGAACTTCCTCAAGGAACGAAAACGGAGAGCGCCTGATAGACTTCCTATCCGCGTGCCGTCTCTACCATGGAAATTCTATGTTTAAGAAGCCTTCAAACCGACGATGGACCTGGGGAACCCAAATAGAGGAACACGTTCGGAGATCGACCATGTTCTTACGAACAGACGCTGGAGTCTGTTCGACGTCTCCGTGCTGCCTTCATTTGACACCGGCTCGGATCACCGTCTTGTCCGTGCGAAGCTGACTCTCAAAAAAGGATGTTCAAGCGTGACACCCATAAACCGGCACCGGTGAGGATCCCCACATTCAAGTCTGAGGAGTTGGAATATGCGATAAAGTCGTATGATTGGAATCTTCTTGAAGATCCATCGGAAGACTACGACCTTCTCTCCAAAGGACTGTTGAAATGTGCTAGCAGCTCTTTGCCGTCTGCTTCAAGACTCAACGCACATGCGATTAAACTCTTGGAGCAAAGAAGAGCTGTTAAACTGGATCCTAATGCTTCCCATCTGGAAAAAGTCACCATCTCGAAGGCCTGTCGAATTGCAGTGAAGGAGTCCATTCAAGCCTACAGAAGATTGAAGCTGTTAGAAGCGGCTGGTAAAGGTTCAAGCATAAAGCGCTGCAAACGAGATCTCTGCGATCAGAAGGCAATAATGTCAGCCCTTGTGGATAAGGATGGAACAACGCAAACGTCTCGAAGAGCGATGGAGGCCATCGTTCAGGAATTCTACACAGATCTGTTCCCTTCTTCCATCACTGTCCCGAAATGCTTGATGCCACCAGCTGAGGAAGTACCTCCCATTCTGGAATCAGAAGTTGCTCATGCTATCAGAAGGATGAAGCCGGGCACTGCTCCCGGACCGGAAGGCATTTCTGCTGATCTCCTTCGTGCGGGTGGCGGTGCCGTCTGCTCACTTCTTGCCAAGCACTTAAACCACTACCTTCGACTTGGTAGGATTCCGGACTCATGGAAGGAGTCGAAAACAGTTTTAATCTTCAAAAAAGGTCAGCAGGAGGATATCAACAACTATCGACCCATCAGTCTTCTCTCGGTTGTGTACAAGATCTTCACCAAGATACTGCTTAACCGCATGGAGCGTGCTTGGATGAATATCAGCCAGTGGAGCAAGCAGGGTTTCGCAAGGATTTCTCCTGCATGAACCATATTCAGACTGTCTCACAGCTCATCGAAAGGAGCCGCGAATACCACCTCCCACTTGTCCTTGTCTTCGTGGATTATCGGAAAGCGTACGACTGTGGAAATCAACGCCATTCTGAACGCCCTTGTGCACGGTGGTATACCATCGCCCTACATCCGACTTCTCGACGAATGCTTCTCGAACACATTGACCACCATCCAGTTGTTCGATAGAAAGCTTAAGATTCCTATCGGGAAAGGAGTACGGCAGGGAGACACGATTTCTCCCAAGCTATTCACAGCGGCACTCCAGGATGCCATGAAAGACTTGAACTGGGACGATAAAGGCTACCCTGTCGACGGTGAACGGATCAGCAACCTTCGCTTCGCCGACGATATTGTTCTCATCTCTACCAGTACAGCAGAAGTCGAGGAAATGCTGAACGAGCTCAATGTGGCAGGTATGAAGATTGGATTGGACATGAATATGTCCAAGACACAATTTATGGTCAACCAGTGGTGTGACACGGGACTCGTAAGGTTAAATGGAGTCGCTGTGCAACAGGTCGACTCCTACGTCTATCTGGGAAGAGAGCTGAACATGGATAACGACCTCGCTCCTGAAATCGCCCGCAGGAGACGCGCAGCATGGGCAGCTTTCAGTTCGGTTCGCGAATTCACCGATCAGGTCAAGAATCCCGGCCTCAGGGCCTCGATATTCAACGCCTCTGTACTGCCTGCGATGTGTTACGCGACGGAAACCTGGCCCGACAACAAGACAATCGCCAGAGCGATGCAAACTACGCATCGTGCACTGGAGAGATGTCTTCTAAGGACAAGCCTTCGTCAGCAATGGCAAGAAGGCCTACGAAGCTCGGAGCTACGGGAGAAGTCGCAATTAGCAGACCCGCTGCAGTACATGAAGAAGTCCAAATATCGCTGGGCCGGACACCTGCTTCGACGAAAGGACGATAGATGGAGTCTCCGCGTCACAGAATGGCTCCCGAGAGACCATAAGAGACCACTGGGACGACCGCCAACGCGATGGGCAGACTCATTCTCAAGATCTTTCAGAGAGCGGAGTCTGCCTCACTGGATGCAACCAGCCAGAGATCGAGCGGTCTGGAAGAGTTGTGGTCCCCGCTGAGAAGACCTCCATCCGACAAAGGATCATCAAAGTATCGAAGCATCAAAGTAACTGCTGGGGCACCTCTTTTACCACCTTCCCGGCTGCCCGTCCTGCCGTCGTCGCCAACTCTTTCGTTTGCTTACTCTTCCTTCGCGTATAGCTGGACCAACCCTTCTATCCTGACGGTGCCGCTGCTCCTCGGTTCGAGGTCTTCTTTCCGGCAGTTCTTCTAAACGTACCCATGGTGCTAATTGTTGGGCGCACCCGGCGTAGAACACCCGCGCTTGGTGCTCAGATACTGCCACGTCTATGTCTGCTATGATGCCCATGGCGAAACACGGTGCTTTGACGTCCGCTGCCTCCGACTCCGTCGGTAGCTTGTCTACAATCCGTGTCCTGCAGGGTGGCCGAATGTACATATTGACACATTCCCTTGCTTTTTCCGCCACTCTGAACCAGGATTTGTCGTTCCCTGTCCGGAGTCCCGCCACCAGATACACATGACATCCTCCTGCGAGCCACATTCCTAGGGCATCTGCGAATGCTGTCCATGAGTCCACGCCAGCATCCTCGGGCGGCAGAACCAGAACAACGTGCTTCACACGGCTGCCGAATAATGCCGTGTTTCTAGGACGTAAGTCTCTCCAACTCTAGTAGAAGAATATCTTGGTGTCCTGTAACCCTCGCACCCGTCTCAGCGCTCGCAGGACCTCGGGTATCACCACGAGTTTGCTACGATCCTCGCCTCGACTTTACCACTGCTCCTACCGGTCCAGGTCCTTCTCGACGCCGTCGGCCCTGAAACAAAGGTATTCACCGTCTACCTTGACTCGGCCGCACCTCACAACTCGCACATGCTTCTTTCTCCCTCTCGGTCCCCTTCTCGTTCTAACCTCGATCGGTTCGTCGGTTATCTCCTCAGGACACACCCTTAACAGATCCATCTGAACCCGCAAAGGTTCTTCCTCCCGTGCAATGCGCGTCACTAGCGCCGAGTTCTCGCTGGCCAGCTCGTCCATGGCCTGATTAACGAACTCGCCACCTAAGTCTGAATGTAGCTGCCGCGGCCAACGACCGTTTTCACATACCCATCGTTGGTATATGACGGTCGCCACAGATTCGGCCCTCTTATCCGGCAGAGCGTACGCCCCCAACCACTTGCTAAAGTGATCCACCAACACCAATATATACTTCATCCCAGTGGCGCTGAGGCCCATCTCTAGAAGGTCTACACATACTAGGTCGAAAGGCTTTACTGCCATCATAGGCTTCAATCTTGGGACCAGTTTCTGTCGCGGATTGGTCAGGAAACATTCGCGGCATCCTCGCATCCATTTGGCAATGTCCTGTTCCATCCCTTCCCAGAACACTCGTTTTCGCAACATTCTCACGATTTTCCTGGTCGCAAAATGGCCTGCAAGGTTTCCTCGATGGGCTTCCTCGAATACCTCCCTCCGCTTCGTTCTCGGCACCACCAACACAGGTTATCCATCCTCTCTGACGAACTTCAAGTTCCCGTCCTCTAGTCCAGCACCTTCAACCGCTTAGACAGCCGAGGCAAGAGAACTTCCCTGTCCATATCTCCCTCACGCAGACACTCTATCACCTCACCGTAATGTCTGTCCTCCTCTAGTTCCTTCAGCCACTCCCCAGGTTCCTCTGTGGCCGCCATGCATACCACTCTTTCGTTTCCCTCATCAATCTCCTCCACCTCATGAGCAGGCCACGGTATTCCTCTGGACAGGGCGTCGGCCACCGGATTTGCCTTTCCCTTCACGTATTCAATCTTCAGCTTGTATTGCTGAATCTCAAGTGCCCACCTTAACGCACGACCGGATATGTTTGACCGCCTGAAGAGGGCCGTTAGCGGAAGGTGGTCTGTTCTTACCACCACTTCCGTTCCATACACAAAGAAATGAAATTTCCGAAGCGCAAATACGACTGCCAACGCTTCTGCGTCCGTTACGTGGTAATGTGAGACTACGGGAAGCAAAGAACACGGGATGTAACAACGTATCTTCGCCCTCCTGGCACAACACAGCTCCTATTCCGCACTGAGACGCATCCGTGTAGATTACAAAAGGGCGTTTCCCGCTTCTTGCCCCCTCAGCATCCGGCTGAACCAACACCGGCGTACTTGTCATTGCTGCCTTTAACTGCTCGAATGCCTCCTCCTGCTCAGCTCCCCACTTCCAAGGCGCTCGCTGTCTGGTGAGATCGAACAAAGGTCGTGCTGTTTTTGCGAAGTTCCAAATGAACTTCCTGTAATACCCGCACATCCCCAGGAAGGTCCTCATCTCAGCCAGGTTTCGAGGCCTCGGGTACTCCTGCACCTTTTTCACTTTATCTGGGTCGGTTCGCACCCCTTGGCCGTCTATCCGGTGTCCCAGGAAAGCAATCTCCTCCTCGAGGAAGTTGCATTTCTGCGGTTTGAGTTTTAAATTGGCCATCCGCAGTGCCTGTAGCACTTTCTGGATGACCTCGTAATGTCGCTTCTCTGTCTCGGTGGCTATGAGGATATCGTCGATGTAGACAAACAGCTCGTTGTCTTTCCGCTCGCCCAGCACTTTATCCATCATTCTTTGAAACTCCGCTGGGGACGTACTTAATCCGAATGGCAGAACAGTGAGTTCAAATAAGCCTTCCGACTTGGTAAACGCGCTCTTGGATTTCGCATCCGGCGACAGAGGGATCTGCCAGTACCCGGAGCACAGGTCCAAACTGGTAAATACCTTTTTGCCCTGTAGACTTTGCAACATGGCGTCCACGGTAGGCAAAGGATACGCGTCCTGCCGAGTGTGCTTGTTCAATTCGCGGTAATCCACGCAGAGTCTCAACGAACCATCCTTTTTCCTCACTAGCACTACAGGGGACGCCCACGGAGACTGGGAGCGTTCTATAATTCCCCGTTCCAGTAGGCCACTGAGGATCTCCTTCAATTCCGCTCTAGCCCCTAGAGGTACCGGCCTTGTCCGTTGTCGGATTGGCGCAGTGTTTCCTGTATCAATTTCATGGGTAATCAGTGGTGTCTGCGTAAGCTCCGAATCGTCTACCGCGAACACATCCTGATTCTCCTTTACGATATTCCACAACTCCGTAGGCATCGTCTTCTTCCTCCGATTCTGTGCCAATATCTCCCTTAACATGTCCATCCTATCCCCTTCCGAACGATCAGCCCGCGCCATGGTCAGCAACTCTGAGGGCACGTCTTCCCCGTTGACCTCACTCCAGTCCTCTTCCTTTTCCTCCCATCTGCCCACAGCCTCTCCGACTCGTAGCACGGCAGGTTCTTCTTGCCCATTTAACACCGGTACCTCGACTACCCCGTCCGCTCCGACCTTACACACCCCAGATCGCAGCATCGCGTGCGTCGAGATTAGTAGGCACTCCTCACGCTGATCGCAGCCCTTTAACCGTACCCAACTAACTGACCCCGGCGCTACGTAAGTTCTACGATCCACATACGCAACTCTGTCTTGCTTTCCCGTCGTACTTATGGCATCCCGACTTCTGTTTCCACCATCGTCCTGATCGCCACACCTCACGTGCTTCGTCAGCGTGTATCCCAGGGCAGGGAGTACGTTAGTGCCCAATATCAACACATCCTCCATGGCTCTCGTCACATACCTTTTAGCGGCCACTTCTCGAGCGGGCTCGCTCTCACGCACCTTAACCTCAACAATAGCGACAAACCGCATGAGCTTGCCAGATGCATCGCAGACGCGTAGTGATTTGTCCATTGGAGGTTCCACCACTTCCCGGTCTATGTCGTATCCATCCTCCATCGCCGTGAGCAGCACGTTGGCCGGGATGATCGAAACTTTTGACCCCGTATCCAGCAAGCCCTTCCATTTCCTTCCGAACACCTCAATAGATGTCGTGCACTTGCTCCCTATCAAAGGACACAACGCGGTGACGTCGGTTCCTGATTTCTCTGTTCCTTGTCTGCCTATCGCTCGGCAGGCCGGTTGCAGCAGACGCACTGACAACGAGGTCATCCCTCGGCTCTCCGCCGTTCCTGCTCGTGTTCCCTTTTCCTGACACTCCTTTGCTATATGGCCCGCCTCATGACACTTGTAGCACAACGGGGAACGCTTGCTGGCACCGGCTCCTTGGGATCCCCCTTTTGGGTCCCTTGGTACTCTAGGCTCACCCATCCCTCTCTGCGGTTTTGGCCTACCCTCTTCTCCGCCGGTTCCTCTCTCGGACCTGGAGGACGCCCTACTATTTCGCAGCGATAGGTCCCGCCGCTCAATCCTCATTGCGGTCTGTTTCAGCCTTTCATACGCCTGACCTTCACTCTCCAATGCCTCCATTAGATGATACGAGTCATTCCAATGGGCCAGGTGCTCATATAACAACTGAGCCCTCTGCGCGTCCAGCGCCGCCTCATCCATATGAGGATGCGCGCGTCTGGTCAACCGTTCCAACTCCACGCAGAAGTCGGCCACAGACTGCCCCTCCTTCATACGCAATTTCTTCAACTCTCCCAGCGCCACTATACGGTGGTTTCTTGCTTCAGCTCTGCATGCCCCCCTCAACGCCTCTACCTGGGCCTCGAAACTGCCCTCTCGTATCGCTGCCGGGAGAGCCTCATACTGTTTCCTAGCCCTACCTGTCAGCTTCGACCGCAGCAGCACGCCTCGCTCTGCTCCCGCCCAGCTATCCCTTGGGTATTTCAGCACGAAGCTCTCTAAAAACGCGTCGAACCCGTACGCGGGATCCTCTTCGCTATACGGACGTACCTCCGGAAGTGCTAAGTATCTGAGATACTGAGCCATTGGGTCGCTACAGCCTATCTTGCTCACACTTCCTTCCACGCCGCTCTCCTTATTCTGTTCTATCGGAATCAACCCACCTCGGTGATCCCATTTGCTCGCTGTCCTGGGCTCGGCTGTCATCGTCCTTGCCTTGGATTCGCTGCCGCCGTAGCGAGCCTGTAACACTGTCATGTTTTTACTGGTTTCGGCTTCGGTCCGCAAAATCCTTAAGATCTCCGCACTCCGCCTGCGTCTACCTGGGTGCTCCTCTGCGGCACTCTCCTTCACGGTTCCCATTGGCAACTCCACTTGTTGTCGGAGCCGCAGCAGTTCCGCTTCACGCTCCGCCAGTCGCTTCTTCACCTCAGCCAGTTCTTCCAACTCGCATCGTTGTCGGCTGGCCTCCTCCTGCAACAATGCATTTTCTCTAACTAGTTCATCGAACCTCTGCGCGAGACCCTCCACGGCAACCCCGTACGCCTCGCCCAGGCCTACCAACTCATCGCGCAACTCTAACAGTTCCGCAAGCCGTACCACACCTTCCGCTCTACTACAGCAGCCTAAACACTCGAGCACTATCTGCACCCATTTCTCCACTACGGCACTCTCTCTGCACCTCACTCGCAACGTGCCTAACTCGCTCATTGCTTCTTCCATCACCATTCTCCCTACCTGCTCGATTTTATCACGACCCTGGTGCCCACACCGCATAACCTTGGAAACTTCGGCCACAATTCTCACCTCAATATTATTGACAGCCTTCCTCACTCTGTCACATGCCTGGAGGCTCGCTGGCTGGTCTTCTCCGCACAGTTTGCGGAATTCTTCTTCGAGGTCGTCCGCAATCATCTCGACGTCGGCCATCTTAATATCTCGCGTCCTGCGCGAATCTGTAACAACAACAGATTCAGCCGGCTCATCGCGATCTGCACACGTCTGACCGCTCGTAATCGATTCGCCAATCGGTGCCGGCTCCATCACTTCCGAGCTCCTACCACACACTCCACAGGACAGCTTAGGACCAGCTCGGAAATCACCCTTGTCTTCGTCTTTGCCGCACCGCTAACTCGCAGGTCTACTTGGGTCACCAGATTGGCCCCCAAGTGTAGTTGTGCTCCCGCAAAATTTTCGAATATTCGAATGGTTTCGAATACCCGCAATTTTCGACCATTCGAATTTCGAATACATTCGAAAAACCCGATTTTTTGAACATTCGAATTCGAGTACATTCGAAAAACGCGATTTTTTGAACATTCGAATTCGAATACATTCGAAAAATGCGATTTTTTGAACATTCGAATTCGAATACATTCGAAAAACGCGCTTTTTTGAACATTCGAATTCGAATACATTCGAAAAACGCGTTTTTTGAACATTCGAATTCGAATACATTCGAAAAACGCGCTTTTTTGAACATTCGAATTCGAATACATTCGAAAAATTCGATTTTTTGAACATTCGAATTCGAATACTGATTCAAATATTCTATTCGAATATTCGAATATTTTCGAATGGAACATTGGGTTACAGAAAGGAAAAAACATGGCTGGTGCTTTGGTGGCAATGACCAATAAACGGCTTACCCTAACGTAGTATGAAATTTACATTCGTTTGCAAAGCGTTTAACAAAGTTTTAATGGAGTGATCTTTCCACCGAATTCTTCTATGCCTGAAAGGATGAAATATGTTACGGGTCATCAAACCAAATAACACGTCCTTAAAAAAATTTAGTTCTGTTTCCTGGTTGACTGATAAATAGATTCCAAAGGCCATACTTACCTTATCCCAATAAAGTGCCAGGTGAAATCGCACAGGATATAGCAGGTGTGTGGTGAAGCGCTTACCTTTAGTTAGAATTACTGGGGTTACATACGGGCATCCAGCTTTTCGGCTTACCGTGAGACCCCTTATCATGGAATTCCGGAAACTCTCAATTAAACTATTTGCTTCATCGGAGACCAAGGTCATCATGATGGAGATCTTCGAAACCGGAAGGCGTCATGTGCTTCACCTTTTTAGTCACATTACCTGAGAAACATGAAGTGTACGTAAGAAGGAGCCTAGAGTTATGCGTATTCCTGAGAAGTTCTTGAGTGTTGTTTGTGCATTATTTTTGATGGCATTGGAAAGTGCAGAAACTTTATAGGTCTAAATGATCTCCGTAATTGAGAAAAGAGGCGTCGAATAGATGTGTATAATATAATAGCTGCCTTCTCTAAAGTGCTTTCCTAACGCTTGTTCAAGCCGAAAACTCAGTCGCAGTTGACCCCACTCCCAACAAAGTCAGACCCGTAGTCAAAACGGGCGTACGTTACGTTCCGACGAATAAAATAGCATGGCCTGTTTCTTTTAAGTTTCTTTTGAGTTTCCTCAATGAGCGACTCCGCGCAATACATTTCGGTACCACCCTTTTCATAAAACCGCCTACTTTTGTGCTCTTTGCGCCGCGTTTCAAAATTTCAATACTTTACAATAGTAGCCATTTTCTTGCTCTACAGTCTGCACCATGCAACAGATTGGGTTTATTTGTCATAGAATAGGTGAGAAATCGGAGAAAGTTGGTCATAAAATAGCGAAAAATACCCAAAGGTCTTCTACGTGCTTGGGGATTCAGGAGACGTGCCGAAGGCGTCGCCCAACGTGCATGTGGATTCAGAAGACGTACCGAGGTCGTCGTTCAACGTGACTGGGGACTCAGATATCGCCGACCGTCGCTTAACTGCCCGAAGATGATGCCGATGTTGAGAAGAGTAGTGGCGGTGGGGATGGAGGTTCTGGATGGCTTCATACCACAAAACTACTCAAGTGATCTTAAGGTAGGTAGAGCAAGGTTGGAACATAACAAGGTTCTTGAGTATTGCCTTTTGTACTGCTGGGGAGGGAAGAAAGCAGAATGAGCAGAGCAACTGGCTTGATGAGATTGTCCTTACCATTACCTTAGTGATAGTGCAACATCGCGCGAGGCGCGCTAGTGGGAGGCACGCCGATAGGCGTGACGGATATATATTATAGGCACCAATATTTTTGCTATTACTTTACATCAAGGACTGAAGAACAGTGGCGTCGCTTTTTGATGTCCTGCCGATATTTGAACAACAACATATCCTATGTGCGACATAAGGTGAAATGGACAAGTACTTCGGATTATAGACAGCCAATCCAGGACCAAAAAGAGCATAACCGAAAAACATTGAGTGAACTGACTTCTTCTTGTCTATGCTTAAGACCACCTGAACGAAGCAGGTGTGTTACTATGTGATAATCAAAACCCAACAAACAGAAGCAGCGTTTCTAAGGAAAACTTTGCTGTTAGATGTTTTTATGCTTTTGCACCTTATAGGATTGCAAGGAGGATCAATGAGCAGCCTATCCTCTCACCCTCCTTGTATTGGTAGTCCTAATAAGTCCCCCAAGAGTGTGTAGATCAGCGATTGAACTACTTGTTAGTAGATTCAGGTTTCTAGTTACGCATCTGACCAATAGCCGAAAGCTCTAACCTATTAGGTGCTTGATGGATTAGATGGCAACGTCCGAATGGTTGAGTAATTTTGGTGTGCAAAAACGATGATGGTCGGAATGTTAGGAAACTCAGTAAGGACTGATCAACGTTACGACCTCGTTCGGCACAGAAGCATATAAAAGAAACTACATCCTTTCCACAAACATTCGCTCCATCCAAATTGGCAGAAAGGCAGACCTAAGAAACAGTTTGCATGGGCGTGTACACGGAAGGAAAACGCAATGCCTCACGGAAATGGTCCCGAGATAGTTGCTCTTAATGATCACGCTGTCCATAAGTGTTCAGCTGGATGCAAAGGAGAGCGGTTCGAAAAGGAAGGCCTACCCTTGTTTCGAAAAACCCCTTCATAGCGTCATTTGCCTCTTATGAAGTCAACACCTCTGATCGGAGGTGTCTGAGCAGTTGTAAAATCCGCTTGCTGTAATTGATCTATCACCTAGAAATCTTATACCCAGTAGCCCGCCTATATTATCGTCCCTACTGCACCCCAACTGTATGGTTTACTGCTCAGCTAGTAGTGAATGCAACTGCATCGCATAGTGATCCTGATCCGCCAACCCTCGGGCGGCGAACATACCGTGAAAACAAGGCGGCCTCTGCACTTTAGGATTAAAAAGCAACTTGATGTGAAAAGAAAGCTTAGAAAGGCTACAATAGAATCACTGCACCTCGCAGTGAAGGTAGGAAATTTGGAGCGCGAAGGTCAATACTTGGTGCACAAAACCCTTAGACCTATGTTATACTTCGGCGACGCTGTTGTCGGCAGCAGTGTTGAGTGCACTGCGTAGCACCCGCTCAACACTGTCACTGACGTCGCCGACAACAGCGTCGCCGAAGTATAACATAGCCCGAATGTTTTCGAATCTATACTAGAGGTTCCCTATAGAGAACAAGAGATCAAGCAAAGTTCAATAGTGCAAAGACGAGGACGAAAAACAAGGTTAGTCGTAGGCAGCGTCAAACAGAAAACTGGCTCCTGAGGTCCAATACGAAAAACGAAAACTGGTTCCTGAACTCCAATAGGAAAAGTTCGAATACGAATGAAAGTGTAAGCCCTTCTGTGAATAAAGCTGAAGGTTCAGCTTCTCATTCAGCCGTGCTTCTTGTTTCCTGCGTGATGTTGTGGAAGAAAGGGAGACGACGTGCTTACAAATCAATGCAAAATATCCATGCATCAACTGTGCAAAACAATGCAGATCTTAACTTCTCTATTCGAATGGCATCCATTGACCATTCGAATAATTGTGTGTTTCTGGAAATTTTCGAATATTCGAATGGTTTCGAATACCCGCAATTTTCGAGCATTCGAATTTCGAATATATTCGAAAAACGCGATTTTCTGAACATTCGAATTCGAGTACATTCGAAAAACCCGATTTTTTGAACATTCGAATTTGAATGCATTCGAAAAACCCGATTTTTTGAACATTCGAATTCGAATGCATTCGAAAAACGCGATTTTTTGAACGTTCGAATTTGAATGCATTCGAAAAACCCGATTTTTTGAACATTCGAATTTGAATGCATTCGAAAAACCCGATTTTTTGAACATTCGAATTCGAATACATTCGAAAAACGCGATTTTTTGAATAATCGAATTCGAATATTGAAATTCGAATGAAAATCATTCGAATACCTATTCGAATAGGTCATTCGAGCACAACTATACCCCCAAGTTGGTTCGTTGGCACCCAAGTGACGCGTTAAATCCTTGTAGGTTTCCCAGCGAGTGGACGGTGTCACACAACGGTAAGAACAGGTTTATTGAACACAACAAAACGATCACGAACGGCAAAGAAGAAGCAAAAGGAATGAAGGAATGGGTCCTTAAATCGAGGCGAACAAGGAGACTTTCGAGGGGAACGTTGCGTTGGAGATGACGGCAGGAAGGGTCACCTCCTCGTAGATCCACTGGAACCTCGAATAACCACACCAAAAAACTCGGCCACGGAGACCCCCTGAGCCGCCCGCTACGGTTCCCGCGCCTTTCTTGGCGCCGCCGCACCATTTCTTGATCAGCTATTGACCTACATCAGTCATCACTATTCCAACACTAGCTCCAGATTTTCCGGAACCTTCAATGTAATCTGTGATAAAACAGACTCATTAAAAACGTGATCAGCAATTGCGACCCAAATGACGATTACAGATTAGGAGAACGTGTAGAGTATTTATACCATTTTCAATTTGTAGAGTATTTATACGTCGAATTGGACACCTTTCAAGTCAAATTGGCCAATTCTAAATCTAGGCCTAAGACATTTGCAATCAAAGCAAACTCTTGAGAATTGAAAAGAGCTTTTTCTACATTAAACTAAAAACACACCAAAGGGCTAGAATATTTTTTATTCAAGATATTTTTTAGTACGGTTTCTTAGAAGTTTCACCTACCACATATGTGAACCCATTCTTTGAGATTTTATAAAATTCTCATTTCCTGAAATAAAATGATGGTTTTGAGCTTATTTTAAAGAGCAGGAAGGTGACAGTTTTTTAGTTCCAAAAAAGCACGCGCCCAATACAACGCGGTTTTTTCGACTGACAACAAAATGCCTGCTTGCATGGAGTCTCTCATTTGTAAGCGATACCACACACGCAACAGTAAATAGCTACAGTACACACATCTTCATTTAGGTGCTTCACGTAAGCAGAATTTGCGGGCAGTATCAATCAAAGAAGAATCGCGATGAACTTTTCGTGTGCATGGCACATTCTGATATTATAATGCGCTATATGGTTGCTTCTTTACGGTTTTATTTTCTCAGTGCAATAAAATCTTCATAAAATTGCTTGTTGAAGCAAGTGAGGTAAAAAAATTCCAACCGAGTTTACATAAATTTTTTCTTGAGCAAAAAATTATTCTAACCATCTTGTTGAGTGTATGGTTTAACCTGCCTGTAGGTCATTTCGCTCTGGAAAAGATCGATTGATTTCGAAAGTTTTGAAGCCAGCTTAGAAGGGTGTCCAATTTGATTTGAAAAGTGTCCGATTCGAGTGAAAATGGTTATATAGGACTGACTGGTCCCCCGAAAGAATGCTGTCACGAAGAGAGGCCAGTCGGCCTATTTTTGTTCCCAAAGTAAATTAAAGTGGATTGCAAAAAGCTACGATAGTGGATAGCGCTTTAACGTTAGCGGCAGTTTGATTACTTTTGTGGCGAACGAAGTTGTAAGTTCTCAAGTATTTATTGAGCGACTTAACGATTCGGCTCAATCGTTGTTGTAAGGTTCTCAAGTATTTATTGAGCGACTTAACGATTCGGCTCAATCGTTGTTTTCAGGTGTCTAAAGGCTGGCTTGGAGGATCGGATTGCTATCTCTCCGAGTAAACGTCTTATCGTCTGTGGTCTTTCGGATATCCTCTTGGGGCGTTACAAACAATCCGTACCCATGAACGATAAATCCACCTGCTAATCCAAGGCTTTTACGTAGCGACTAATTGACGCTGTTGGGCCCCGTTTATACTTCGTCGCGGCGCGACGCGACGCCACGTATAGTATATACATATTGATTGTGCGGCGCGATCGATCAATTTGGCCTCATTGCGTAGCCATAGCGTCGCGCCGCGATGAAGTATAAACGGTGCCTTAAGGCCTCCGCACACTCTTGCAGGAAGCGGTGGACGACGGTCTGCAAAAGGGTGAAGCGTGCTGCTTGCGCACACTCGAGTCTTGCTAGCGCAAGCGGCGGCAGCAAGCGAGAAAGATACTGCACTCTTACTATTTGGGAGCTACTGCTGTTATTCACTTTCCCGCCTTTTGTCTGCGCACTACTCGATCCCTGCTGCGGTCGGCTAGAGTGCAGACAAACAGAACGCTGCGGCGGCAATAATGATGTGAATTACTATTGCCGCTACCGTTCTTGCGGCTACGCCGCCGTCGCTTTCGCCTAACATCTTAAGGATAGGGCCGCCGCTTTGCCGCAAAAATATGCGGACCTTTAAGGCCCCCGCAGACTTCTGCGGCGTTGCCGCTGCCCTATGCTTAACCATAGGGCAGGGACGCAGAGCTCGCCGCCAGCGGCACCGGCGGCGTCGCTGGCAGAAATGACTTGAATCATTCCACCCGGCGGCGCCGCTTCAGCGTCTGTCTGTCTGCGCTCTGCGCTCTGCCCTTTCGCGGCGGGATCCAGAGCGGAGACGGTCGATGCGGGCGCGCGATCGTTATCGGGGCGCGTTATTGTTAAGCACCAGTCGGTCCCGACTAGAAACAGTACAGTACCTCGCCGTCACCGCTCCCACTGATGATGAGTCAAGCCGCTGAGCGGCGCCGCTCAGCGATTTCGCCGTCCGCCGCTCGCCGCAGAAGTCTGCGGGGGCCTTTAGTCAGCAAATGCTGACTGAGACTCAATATACTGTTCATTCTACACTAAGTATACCGTGTATACCAGTTTCGTTCTTGATAACATTCTCGTCACCATCGGTCTATAATTCACAATGCGAAATAAATGCCACAAATTGTCATCTTTGGCCGAAGGGTACTCATTTCGGTTGTTCAGTCGTGGATTCCGTGAAAAATCCAGAACGCCTCCAGCGCTTCTCTGCGCGAAATGTCTGAAACAAATGAGAAGGCGGCTATAAGGGAAATTTGTGAAATGGACTATAACAAAAGTTCAAACTCCAAGCACCCCGTCCCTCTCCCCAAATCCAGAAGCGTGCCCTCATGCTGTGGCAACATTGATCGAGCGACGAGATCGATCAATTTGATCATACATGCCGTCGCGTCGCTCGACGTCGAAGTATAAACGGGCCTGAAGGGATCAATGCCCATGGCCCGTTTATACTTCCATCGCCGCGCGACGCGCTGCCATGTGTAGAGGCCAAACTAATTGATTGCGTTGCTCAGCTCTCGCCACCCGGCCGGAGTGAATCACGTGAACCCAACCAACCGCGTGCCCTGCGTCGAATTGCGTTGCCCTCAAAATGGGCGCAATGCCATCGGAGTGCTTATCGTCATCCTGATCTTGTCCCTGTAAGTTTGCTTTAAGCGGTTTAGAATTTTCTTTCTTTACTCTCTAGCCTTATGTTGGTTCAACTATGAAAATATTTGGGCATGTTTAGGCATCTGTTTTGGAGTGTAAGCAGGGGGATTATATGCGTCGGGTACAGATGATGCTGTATCGTTTCGAATGTCAGCAGTGCCCGATTTATTCTGCCGACTGATCTCATTGGTAAGCATTTCGATTAAGAGCACTGTAGCTACCCTTGTTTCCGCCTTCTTACTGAAACAGAACTTTTTTCTTTAATTTGATTTGGAAGCTGAAAGAGGGACAGTGGTTCACAGCTGAGAATTTTTTCCGATGTTGGAGACGTTATGAACGAATAGGTAGAGGAGGTAATGGATCGGTAAGTGTCGTTTATTTATCTATTGGTTTGAGAAGGGTAATCAAACATTCAGAAGGATCGAATTGACTAGTGATCAACCAGGAATAAAATTTTCATCACGTGTGGAGTTCCACACTGAAGGTACTTTTCGCTATGTTTTTCATGGGTTAATCAAGGAATAGGCGCAAATTTAATTTTTTTCAGAAGACAGGAAATCACTTATGTCAGAAAACAAAAGCAAGAATGCCAGAAGACAGAAGAAAACGGAAATTTTCGAAACTGTTATTTGAAGTGTTTATTGTAATAAAAGGCACTGCTTCCAGTAACGAACGCTTTTATCTGGTTACGTATGCCTTGCCCTACTGTTTTCAATAAAAATTGAAAAAGTGAATTGCAGATCTTAACTCTATAATATATACATGGTAGGAGATTTAAAGGCACGGACACGCGTTACGACCGTAATTCATTCAGGTTAGCAGAGTTTTGATTTGAAAATCGAAGATACGGTTTTACAGAAGAAATTAGAAAAGGCTTACAGCCTAGCCAATTAGACCTTTTTTGAATTCTAATACCTCTGTCGAATAAATTCGAATATTCGAATATTCATTATTTGAATATTCGAAGAGGCCCAAAACTCGAATATATCCATTATTGTTTTTCATGAAATCTCTGCTGAATATATTCGATTATTCGTTCATTCGAAAGAATTTTGAAAGCACACAAGTTTACTGTTTAGTATCCTTCTAGCCGTGTTTACACGAAGGTGTTGTCGCAATAAATAGGGTCGATTCTGTATGTTTCGTGTTATAGCCATTTCTCCTTAGCTAGAGTGCCATTCCTTGTATGCTTCGACGCCTGCGTTACACTTTGCATTCTATTCATATTTCAGGAAACCGATTTCAAGTTCTGGATTTACGTTAATCCAGCTCTCGCGAAGACGCCGTCATTTGAGCCAACTCTTCAAGCCATGGATACCTGGAGCGCGTCGCAGTGGCAGATCTTTCAAACACTTCACGAGATTCCTTGTCCGCGGTGCACTTCCTGTCCCACAAGGCGATGATGGATTCACAATAATTCGGCTCGCAGCCTGGCCTGCGAGCGTTTTGCCTTGCTCGCGCGAACTCGAACTCCCGAATATTCATCACTACACCTGTATTCCCTCTTACGATTAGTTGGCTTGTACTGCTGCAGCTACTCCCGAAGAACGCTCAGCCCTCCCTATGGCAGCGTATATGTGTTTTGTCTCAATGGCCACCGTATTAGGTATATTCAGGCCTTAGGGAGCGGCATACGCTCCTCGTTCGTTATCGATTTCCAATCCAATTTTTGCCCTGTTGATCTTGGCTAACGTGGATCATGGAGTCGCTTCTTTCTGTCGTTTCTAAGTTTAAGGGTCGTAAAAGAGGACTGGTGAGTCCGGACTCGCAAACGCATTCCGAGATTGAGGATTGGACGTGATGTGGGCGGTAGCTCAAAGGTCTGCGGACGAGACCATACCTCAATGTGTCAAAACCATTCTGGCCTACTTGTTCGATGCCAAGGACAAAATGGACGCCTTGGTGGCTGAAAACGAACTTTCACAGGAGATTCGCCGTGCTCGCGAAGAAAATGCTTGTCTGAAGCACAAGTTGAATACTAAGTCTAGTGCTGCCATTCTTTCTGGTTAGAGAGAGGATGGCATTCAATATTGAGAAAATGAAAAAGGCGTTGAATACAATCATAATCATGTCTCATTTTGACCGAGTCTGGACAACTCATAATTTCAGGAACACCACTCACTAGATTATAATGGACCTAAGCATCAGAATAAGCCTCTCAGGTTGTTATACCTTCTTCCAAGTTTGAGGATCTCGTTATTGCTATCTCACAACGTACCAAACGTTCTCCTTTCCGAGGGACGTATATCCGACAATCGTTGTCTCTTGACCTAGAGGAGGAGGTTCACGTGATAGTAATCAGAGCTCTCGAACCTTGATCATGCTGCTGATACTCCTTATTTGGATATTTATTGTTCTTCTGATCCTATGCATGTTGTTGAACATGGTTCTTCCCTAAACTGAATCCTTGTCTGCGGAATTCACGGTGGCCTAATTTTCTTCTTTCCAATATAAGGTTAGTTGCAAAAAATACGCAGCCTTTGGTGTTGTCCATTATCAAAAATGGATTTTATCTCATCGCTATAACCGACTCTTGGCTTAAGCCGGAAGGAGACCAGTTGTGATGGAAAATTGGTGGTGGTGTGCTGTTTCTTTATAGAAATAACCTGTCATTTTGCAATGTCTTCAAGGAATCTAACAGTTACGAAATTCTTTATTGTGATATTTCCTTCAATGGTACCTTTCTACGAGTCATCGGCGCCTGTCGTGCTCCCAACTGGCTGTCTTCCATGAATGAAGAGTTTCTTAATGCCGTATTGTGGTGCTATCCTTGCTTGGTCGTTGGTGACTTCCCAGGTATTTGTTGAACTGTTCCCGCAGTGTTTAACCAGGACTAGTATTTCATTTAACTTATTGAGCTCACACAACTTCACCCAATTGGTAGCGCAAAGCATAGAGAGTCCCAAACTCATGACTTCGTCCTATACACTGATGTCTCTTTAAGCAATTTAGCTGTGGGTCCTCCCCTAGGTATCAGCGACCACGGTACTATAACATTCGACGTCATCATTTCCGTCGAAAGAAGTCTGTTCTATATCTTTCTTGATTTTAAATTGGATAACACGTAGCCATAGGACTTTCTCTTGGATGTTGTTTTGGTCTCTTTAGACAGCTATCTAATGCGGATGATATGTAGGAGTTGTTTATTTTTGTCCTTACGCGAGCTGTCTTACTCAACGTTCCTTTCTCATCCAAACCAATCAACAGCATTCGATTACCTAATTACCCGCAAAATTTAGCCAATTGCTGAGGCTTCCTGGCGTGCTATAAAGGATGGTCATTCTGTGAATATTTTGCATAATTTTTACAGTGTAAATGAGGAATTTCTTTAAAATTTGTGAAATATGATACCTTGCTTAACAAGAAGGTCATTGATTCTGATAATCCGGTTCTTTTTCAAATAATCTAATGAGGAAAGCTTAAAAAAAGATTCGGTGATATCTTACAGACAGTGGAACTAAATTTTTGATGATCAATCGAAGGCTGATATGCTAGCTAACTATTTCTCTGAAGTGTCATTCTGCGGGTGAGGAAGGACTAGCTGATCGGCTGCCATTTCCAGCTATGACTGATTCTGTATGGTCTACTATGAATGAGATCTGGAAGGTTCTTTTTGAATCTAAAAGAACGTTCAGTACTAACCTGGATTGTCTCAGCCATGTCTTTATCAAAATGCTGCGCCTTTTACTTTTGACCCCTTGGAGCTTATCTTCAACCTCTGCCTCATGCAGGCAGATGTGCCGCCAAGGTGGAGGCTGACTTTTATATTAATACTAGGTTGGTGAAAAAGTCTTGCACCAAAAATTTTGAAAAATTTTCAAGATTTAACAGAAAGTTCCATGAACCCTTTGGTACCACGTAGTTGTAGCACAAACATTCTAGAGTATTTCGCGTACGTGGCAATTCGCTTCTGAGGGCATATAAATACTACGACTGCAGAGAAGGCTGGCCGACTCCGTGACTCAGCCAGGCTTCGCGACTGACTATCTCTCAGTCTGTCTTTGTTCGTTTTCGTAATAAGGATTTTTTCGGAAATGTTGTCACGGGAGATGAATCCTGGGTCTTCCTCATTAACCATACCCGAAAGGACCAGAAGCTCCCTTAAGGAGAACCACACCTCAAAGGGAACATCCACCAGAGGAAGGTAATGCTGTGCTGTTGATGGGATTCTCGAGGAGCACTCTATCATGGGCTTCCTTGCGAGGGCACCGCAGTAACGGTGAACATCTACGCTACACAGCTGCAGAAGCTGAGCGAGGCCATGTCGGCGGGGGCGGAGGGATGTCTACCTTCTACACGACAATGCTCGCCCCCACTTTACAAAGTCGTTTCGCCAGAAGTTGCAGGAGCTTCGGTGGGAGGTGCCGCCCATCCACCGTATTTGCCAGGTCTTGCGCCATCGGACTACTACCTCTTTCGAGCTCTCAAGCAAAAACTAAGGGATAGGTGCTTCAACGAGCGGACCAAACTGGAATTCCAGGTGGAGCTCTTCTTCGAGTCACAGCTGACTTCATTTTAGAAGAAAGGATTTCGTGACCTCCCCATCAGATGGCAGAAGATTGTTGATGTAAACGGTAGTTACTTTGTAGATTTAAGTCCTCACAGAAGAAGCAATAAAATTTTGAAGAAAAAAAAACGCTTTGGTGCAAGACTTTTTCACCGACCTAATATAACAATTTCCCTGCCCAAGTCCCAATCCGATCAACATCTGGCCAGTTTTCGTCCTATTAGTTTCATTAATTCTTTTGCTCGAGTTTTGGAAGAGTTTCTGAAGAAAAGACTGATCGCTCATCTTGAGCATCACGGAGTTATTTCTAATGATCAGCAAGATTTGTCCAGAGGTAAATCTACTTTAACGCAAATACTTGAATCCTTGATGATTGGACAAATTCACTTGAAACGCAGGAAGCAGTCGAAATAATATATTATAATTTGTTACGCTAAAGCTTTTGATACAGTACTCCACGCTAAGTTGCTCTCTATGCTACGCATAGAGGGTATCCATCCCAGAATTGTAAGCTGGATTGCAGCTTACCGTGACAAAAAATCCTTACAAGTTGTCGTTAATAGTAAATATTCTAAGGCGGTATTTGCGCCTAGTGGTGTCCCGCAAGGTGGTGTGATCGCGTCTGCTTTGTTGTTTTCACTTTGATATTCCCACTATTGATAAAAACCTGGGCATATCATGCAAAATGCTTGAAGATGATCTCAAAAATTACGTATCGGTTTTTCATGAATCCCCGATTACTTTACTGTAAAAAGTTATAAACACTCTCTTCTCTTGGACTATTAGCTGGAATCTGCCCTTATCTCTGACTAAAACTAAAGCTATGCATTCGGGGAGCTGCAATCCCCAGTTTGTATACGTTCTAGGCGGGTGTGCTTTGTTTGTTGCTATAGAAGTGACCGATTTGGGTTTACCTATGATAACAAATTGCAGTTTGATATAAGCATTGTAGCATTATCAAGACAAAAGCTAACCTGCAGTTGCTTCATCGCTTTCGCTGCTTCCGCACCACCGACCCTATTATTCTCTTGAAAGCCTACGAAGCCTAAATTCGACCTCTTGGAGTATGGTACTATCATTTTCTTTCCCAAAAAAAGAAATCAGTCAAGATGTTAGAAGCCGTTAAAAACAGTTTTAAAAGGAAGGTTCTTATAAAAACTAGAGGTTTGGATTACGCAAACATTCGCTTAAGCATTCATCGTAACTTGTCCTTTGGTCTAGGCACCGGGACTCTTCCGTCTGGAATCTGCCTCGCCTCGATAACTCAGCGTGCTCGGGGCCGAGCTGCCCCGTAATCGACCACATCATCTTCAATCGCAAGTATTGCCTGACCGATAAAGGAGGATCTTGAGGAGAGAAGGGCAGAAGTGATGGTTGAAGCTGCAGAGGCAGGTTTGAACATCCGCAATGCCCGCCGGAACTTCGCCAACTTCAAGACCAAGATGACCACTCTCCGACGTCCTGACCGAACCGTCACCTCTTCCAGAAGGACCACGGAGAAGGTCATCCACGACTTCTACTCCGATCTCTTCGATAGCCACGTCAATCTGCCCATCATCAGAGTCCTTCGAGAGCTGTACAGTGGATTCACGACCAAGATCTCACCATTCTACAACGACGTCGCCATCGACGTAAAGAGAGGAGTTCGGCAGGGGGATACCATATCCCCGAAGCTCTTCGAAAATGTCATGCGCAAACTAGAATGGGAAGACATGGTAGTGAAGGTCAACGGCCGGCAACTACATCATCTTCGCTTCGCTGACGACTTCGTGCTCATAACACCGAGCACCAGCCAGGCGGAGCGAATGCTGGCCGACTTCGATCGTGTATGTGGGAACGTAGGACTGTAGCTGAATTTTACGAAGACGATGTTCATGAGGAACGGACAAGTTTCTGATGCCCCATTCTCGCTCAGCGGAACGAACATCTCCTAATGCTCCAGCTACGTCTATCTGGGTGGCGAAGTCAATATGGTTAACGACCTAGCGCCAGAGCTGAGCAGGAGAAAACGAGCGGCTTGGGGGCTTTCAAGAGTATCAAAGAAGTCATGAAGAAGACGAAGAACGTCCGACTCCGTGCTCACCCATTCGATTCCACTATTCTTCCGGCCCTAACACACGCCTCAGAGACCTGGGCTATACGAAAGCAGGATGAACACGCGATCAGAGTCGCGCAGCGTGGAATCGAGAGGACGATGCTCGGAGTGACACGACTCACGCAAGTGAGAGAACGTCTCCGGAGTTCCGAGCTTCGCCGACGTTCGAAGATAAGAGACGCTGTCGCGTGGGCCAAGTCGTCGAAAATTAGGTGGGCCGGCCACGTAATGCGCTTCGCAAACACCCGCTGGACGAGAGCCGTCACCGACTGGATTCCGCGGGATGTCAAGAGAACACCAGGACGAACACCAACGCGTTGGTCGGACATCTTCGTGAAAGCCCTGAACGACCGCTATGACACTCTTCGTGTCCTTCGAGCGAGGAGGATCCATTGAAGCACTCTGGCACGCGACAGGGGCGAATGGAGACGCTGCTGGCGCCCGCTCAAGCAGATCGACGATCAACGGGACGACAGGTGATACAGGTGATCCTGAGGCACTTGGAGATCTAGAAGTAAATAAACTATGTCAAAATGATGGTGCTCCAGACCTCCATTGCATTAGAACAACGGCAAGGTGTCTGATGGGAAAATGTTGTGGGAACATGAAAGCCAATAGATGGTTAACAAACCCAACCCTGGCACATCACATCGCGCTCGTTCACCGACAGCATCACCATTATCCTCTCAGCCCCTACAAAGAAAAACACAAAGAGAGGGCACCAAGATGTACAGAGCATATAGAGAAGGAAACTCAACTCATTCAAGACAGAAAAGCAATCATTGTCTAGTTGAGAGCACACATATAGCAGTTCATCTTACCTTATTACTTTATTACGTTATATCATTGTCATTGGCCTTATCACTTGCCACAATCGCCCTATATTTATGAACAATTTGTTATACTAAAAATGTTGTAAATATAAATGTTTCCTATATTCTTCTATATCAGCTCGTATCTATATACTTCTCTGTATATACACGTGTACGTACATAATATACACATGTATACACAAACATATGTGTGCATAAATACATATGTATGTTTATATGTATACACAAGTGTGCATATAATACCGCTCAAATTCTTTGAAAGAAAGACGCTTAGGGTCGGATTAATCTTCGATTGCTTTTTGTCAAGGTTTGTTTAGCAAATTGTTTGAGGTCATCCGAGGTCATTCAAAAGCACTCCGATAGAATGGAAAAACTGGAAAAGACGGGCATCGGAATAATGCGTAGAATCCCCGCGAAGGTCGCACACAGTAAATTCGTAAACCACATATTGAAGACAAATTAGGGTCATTTTAGCTGTGACTTACTGGTATTTATATGTTGACATTGTGGAAAATCTTAGGCAAAACATTTTACATCGACGCTAGCATGAATTCGGTGGAAGAGCTTAGAGAGCTTAAGGGACTAAACAGAAATGCTTTCGTGCACTGGAAAAGCTCGTGTACGAAGACGATAAAGGGTTCTCGAGGCTGCAGTAGATAGCTATATACAATCTAAGGAGATAGCTATATACAATCTAAGGACCGCGTTCTTTTTATACAGCAGGTGAGGCTATTTATTGACTGTTGAGATCTACATATTTCTCGTTCTTACAAGAAAGCTTAGTATAATTTCAGTGTCTATTCAAATATTATGAAGTTCCTAAATATCTGCGCGAGGATGTTTGGAGGGATACAAAAAATGCACTGAACGCTCGAAAGGCGTTACGGGTAAATGAAATGCCAGTTTCAGCAAGGGAACGCCAAGGCAGCAATTTTTTGACGACGATTACGATGACGCTTGTTAATTTAATAAAGGTGTGGGACCTGACCGCAACTTCTTAGACGACTTCAGGTGACTTCGACCTTAACCATTGCGATAATGTCACCACATCATAGGCCACACATCGTTTGAAACTAATGCAACGACAGCATTTTATGGTCTCATTACCTGTTCAACAATATTTTATAGCCGGATTCCATTGAAGTCGAACTTTAACCTTAAAACCCTACACTTCTTGCACGCTTGATATTAGTGATGCGTTATTTGGAAAACTGAACTCTTTTGCTGCTAAACTTTTTATTTACCTGATCAGGTAGATTTGCAAAAGATTATCATAGTTTGTCTCTGATGAATTACACCAGCAAGAGACCGTCAAAAAACGCGAAGCAGTTGTAGTCATGCTATCCCGTTGAAACGTGGCGCACTGCAGTTAAATTTCATGTGGTGCAGACGGGATTCAGCGGCTACTTCTCCAAAGCACCGCCCACTCGCGTCACCCATGCACAATCAACCGAGTCTGAAATGCAAGGTTTCGGGCGGGGCATGGCGCAATCTTGGCCATTTGCATGTCATAGAAATCTCGTTACGCTGTGCCTTCATATGAGTCTCAAGGCATCTTCCAAAGCTTCGCTAGCAGCAATGTTAGAACCTCAAATAGTAGCTGTATTTTTTAAGACCCTCCTTTTTACCCTCCTTTTTTGCAAGGCGTAGTGTGTTTTCAAGTTTTAAATCTTAAAAAGCACAAATCAATCGATACGGTCCCTATAATGATAAATTACAACAAGTATTAAAGTGAAACACAATCAATCCAGTGCAAAATGCAAGAATTTAGACGAGTGTAGCATAATTTTATTACAACTCATATGTCACAAAACTTCTATTTTCTCAAGCTTTCATATGAGCCTTTAACTTCTTCAGTACCTTTACTGTGAGCAAAGTTATTACCTTTCAAACAGTGCTTAGACTTTTGGGACACCCAATACATGCGTGTAGATATAAATACATATATGCTATACAGCGAGTCTGTTGGAGTTACATGACGTCACTGACTCTCGCACCTCGCTCAGTTGTTGCGTGTTGCGTCGCTCAAGTATGTTGCGCCCCCTTGGCTGCCCGCCAAGCCGCAATCTCGTGTCGGTGGCTTCTAGGGTATTCGGGGTGATCACTGATAGACCGCTGGAAGTGTGAATACTGTACATAGGCGACATGTGGAGTGCCGCGGAATATCGGAAGGGCAGCGAGTGGGTCGTCGCCGTGGCCGTGCTCGGGCCGAATCGCAGCCCCAGACTCGTTTCGGCGGTTGGAGAGGTAAAAATGGTTTTCAGTTTGAATACGGACAATATTACGTGTGTGGAAAGCTCGAGACGAGCTGAGGAATGCTGTCTAGTTCATTTTCGAGCAAACTTTATAAAGAGGTAAGTAACTGAAGCAAAATTTTCTGTGGTTCTCGTTAAAATTGGCCCGCAGAAATCTACTTTGAACAATATTAATCTTTGAGATCTTTTTAGCGTGGAATCTTCTGGTGGTCTACTGTAAATCACAAAAGCACGACTTTCGTACTTATCCTATAAAAATAAGCGAAGTTTAAATATAGGAGAAATCCTATGTTGCATATAGAGAGTGGACTAATCCCTCATTGGAAGAAAGGAAAACTGGTCATTTCTGTTTATTTCATAAAGCGTTTAACACTTTTAATGAAAACTATCGTTCCCTCAATGGAATAGCAGAATACTGTCTCCTGTATCAGGCTAGTATTAGGGTGGGCCACAACTGACCATCAGCCATGCTGAGGAATGTATTCGCCATTGAAGTCAATGACCTTGCTGCCATCGATCAGCTAACTTCCTGATCTCATCCTTCGAGAACTGCTTAGGCCTGCTTAGGCCATTGCTCGTTATGGTTGCCGAGGTCTGCTTGGGTCCTTGTGTCCTTCTGACCATGAAGTCCTACAGACTCAAGAAGTAGTGGCAGTCGCATGGAGAGATGAACGAACGCATGTGAACGTAGCCCAGCCGAGCAAGCTTATCCGTGGTCACTTTTGCCCGATAGGTGCGGCGTTGTCGAAGAGAAGCACCTTTTTGAAGCGCCGAAACCGAATAAGTGCAAGTCACCGGTCCGTCCCTTCTGTTTCGTTCACCATGGCCTTGGAGTCCTTCGTCAAGTTTTTTAAAAACGACTTCCAGTAATCCGGTCTATGGGTGCAGACTCAAAAGCTCAGAAGGTGCTTCTCGCCGTGAACATCCCGCCGAACGAAGGTTGATAACAGGTCACCAGGCCTCTCCCAGACTCGCTGCTTGGCAGGGTTAAGGTAGAAGACGTACTTCTTATCTTACGTAACTATGGAGTCCAAGCTGCAGGTTGGGAATTGGGCGAGATTTGCGTAACACAGGTCGACTCGACAGACTGGAGTTTCGGCATGAGGCATGAAGCATTCACATGTTTCTGGAACGGGCGGGAGTGATCACTTCTTAGGTAGCTTTCAGTAAGTAACAAACAAACATACAAATACGAGAAGCACAAGAGCGGACTTCAGTTCCAACATGCATGGGTACGGCATGGGTACGGCATGGAGAGTCTCATTACTTTCCCCTAATCGTTGGGTAATTCTTAACTGAATCATAGGTTTCCGTTCGTTCCGCTTATCTAAAATCAGGCCTATGTTATTCAAACTTAGCACTATTTGGTATCACAATGACACCTGAAGCGCAACAAATTCAGACCTGCTAAGACAATAGAGGGTTTTTGAGTTTCCATGAACTTCGTTACCGAAACGCCTTAATGGCATGCCACTAGGGGTTTCGGACGGTCGTAAAATAATTAACGGAGTCGAGTAAGCAAAAGCTTCACAACCAGGTCACTGTGCGACAGCTTCAAAGCACGTTAGATGGCTGGATAGAAAATGAGACGGGTTTCTAATGGTTTAGCTAGATTTTAAGCAAATAACTTTGAAAAGAATTATGGCCATGCGAGGCTTTGTGATGGATTAATTTGTCGCAAAGCGTCTTTCTTCGAAGAATTTGAGCGGTATTGTACATAAATGTATATGTACACATACATATTTACAAATGTATATACGAGCTGGTTATACGTGGATATATGGTTCACAAGCATAGGGGATACGAAGGGTCGGTTATAGGAGCGAAAGCACGATTATCATTCAATCCTCTAGAGACCGAACGGCAGCCCCTTAGTCAACCGGCTTCTCCCGGAAGGCAACAGCAGTCACCCACCAATAGCAACACGAGACGAAACTCGTCGAGATCTATTGTACGAGATCAAAGCTGCAAGAGACACTTTCGAGAAAAAAATTAGCTCCCTCCCTCGGATCTGGAAACAGGCGACCTGAAACGGAACAAGAGTGGTCAAGAACGTAACGAACACAAAGCAGAGGACTCAGCAATGAACACGGAAAAAAGACAACGAAAAAGGGTAAACGTGATAATGAAAACCTAGGCCGAGGAGGACTAGGAACTGTGCACAATTACGTGGGTGCAAGCACACAATAGTGCGTAATCGTGTGACACCATCGCCGGTTGTTCAGAATGTTCATGTTCGTTCGAAACACCGCGACGCGATGGGACGCATCGTCCCTTTCGAGTCCCGTACGCCCGGCCACGCCGTAGCGCGATTGCAAATAAAAAGGTGAGCGTCAGAGACGCGCGGTAACGAGCTTCTGCCTAGTATGACTATGCGTCGAGAACGACGAATCTCTCTCCACCCCCCCCCCCCTAACTTACAGCTGCGCCCTCGGTGAACCAAAACAAAAAGGACATTGGGCAGAATAGCATAATGATTTACCCCGGTGGTAAAACCTCTGACTTCACACTGAATCTGCTGCTCCACGTCGCACAGCGCCGCGCCTTTCCCTTCTGCTGCGCGATTCGTTGAATACAGTAACACCAAGGCAGCGAGTACAAATGCGCGGCTGTATGCAGGTCATCACCGTAGTTTCCAAAGGAGTATACCATGGCCTGAACTGGGGCTAAGAGCTCCGCGTTTCTGTGGTCACTCTCACACGGTGAACTGTTTGTATTCTGACAGACTGCTTTTCACCCCTACTCTCATCACCTTTGAGTTGAATTCAAGGCTCCACACCAGAACGCCATTTCAAGAAATTCCAGTTGTAATACTGGCAAATTGGAACACTATGCTTGCCTTAAGCTAAGATACGTTGCGCTTGCGCTCTGGTGGCCTAGGGCCTGCACAACTTCGCCTATTCTTCGTGAGGTACCAAAAGTTATGACAGCCGTGTGGTGATACCACTCAATTGGGATAAATAATCGCTTGTCTCGCAGACCTATAGGCCTTTGTCATATCATCGCCCACCCCGGGCAACGCCTAATGATAGCACCCATATCGATGCCATCGCGCCGCCCGATCGATATAGGAGCATATCATTAGGCGTCGCGCGGGGTGGGCGATGGTATGACAAAGGCCATAGCATACCACCGGCGACGGGTCGCGACGACAGTGTTGTGAGGGTAGTTATCGCAGGGTCCGCTGTTCTTGTGATCTGTCGCCACCTCATCCTATCAAGGGCGTCATCTGCCATGGTGCCGACTTCGACGAGATCTCCCTTGATGACGTCCTTCCACCTTTTCCTTGGGGCTCCTCTCATGGTCAGACGCTTTCTGGATGCCTCGAAGTTGCCGAACGACCGGTTCAGCTATTTCTGTTTGTCAATGAATGACTGATCCTGATGATAACACCCAACCGTATTTTCGAAGGATGGTTAGTATAAGGTCGAAAGGACTAACGGGTGTGAACCATTTGCAATTATGAGTGACTCGGATGAGGACGACCTTGGATTCGTTCCTGTAAGTCTGACTCGTAAGACGTTTGTGTCAACTTTATTAGACAGCCATCGCCTGCTATATATTTCTCAAGAGGACAGCGTGGCACTTTTTTGAATCATGCTGCGGCCCCGAGCATCTGCAAATTTATGTTTCTGTTTCAGGGGACTGTCATAGAATCTTCGAAAAGCAAGTATGTAATCGTAAAACTACTAGGAGCTGGCGGATTTGGTGCTGTCTATAGGTTCGAAGTAATATCAGCTCAAAGTTGCAAACGAACAATCTCTATAGAAATTTATAGGGTACACGACCAAAAGGATCCAACGAAAATGTTCGCCTTAAAGGTAGAAAAGAAAATAGAGACAAGAAAACACTCGAAATTGAAAATGGAGGTTCGTTCAATGCGAGTCTCATATTGACAACGGGTTCAAACAATAAGTCCTATGAAGACTTGAATAGTTCAAGGAAAGCACAGATGGAGGGCAACTAGGGTATCAGTTTAGCGCCCGGATTCGTCAACGACTTACGGCAAGTTAACGAAGAAAATACAGCCGAAATTTTTAATAGCGGGCTTGGCGCAATGATACCACGGGGGGCAGCCCATAAGCTTCGACCGACTTAAGCGTAGCAGTCGGAAATGGTGACGTGGAATTTCCCGCATTGTACGCAGACTGCGTGCATACCTGTAATGCAAGTTGCAGCGAGAGTGGCCTAGGTCAAGCGGGTAGAAGCTCGTTCAAATGTGGGCTGGCCCCCTCATAGCAGCATTGCGCTGCGGGCTTTATCAACAAGCGATATGGTGAAACATTTCACCATATCGCTCGATAAGCCGCAGCGCAAAGCAGCTCGGGGGTGGTCAGCTTGTATGGCAGCCCCACAAGACGTTACGTGTTGCGCGAAATTAGAATTTTTACACATGACTGGTGTGTTCGACCTCAGTGGTGAACCGAGCTAGGCCATTTCTGATGTAATTGGTAATCCATGTGCGTTCTTACCAAGGCGGATAACCACTTAACACAAGGTGACCCCTCCGAGCCGCTTTGCGCCTAAGCCTCGTTATCAGGGATTTCGGCTCTTTATTTTCTCCTATAAATTTCTGTAAGTCGTTCATGAATCTTGCCCCAGCATCCACGACGCGATTTCACTTCGCCGCATACCACCGTATCGTTGGAAGAGTTTGTTGCAGAGGTTTGGTACCCAAACCTCTGCAACAAACTCATAAGCACTGCGGTTGGTGCTGTTGCGCTGCCGATGCCGTAATGATGAAGCATACCGCAGAGGAGCAGCAAAAGCCACGGGGGGATTCACACTGCTGTTGCCGCAACACTGCATCTTCTACAACGCCGGCATCGGTTGCGCAACGACTGCGCTGCCTCAGCAACGTGGAGTGATCGCCCTCAATCCTTGTAGCTGATGCTCGCTAACGTAGGCGTGGGGTAAGGTGTTACGTACTCACACATATTTGACGACGTCGGTGTGGACGACTGGGTGCAGTGTTTACTGAAACATGCAAGACTGCAAAAAAAACGTGAAAAAACTGCCTGACCGATTGCTCGATCAAGCCTTCCCACCGCCATCGCGTACTTGACAATCATTCAACCGCGAGAGCTCAACGCGTTCAAGCGCTGGGCTCCGTCCCTCTTTCGTTACTCGTTTCTGCAACAGCAGCAACGGCAGTGTGAAGGCCGCTATAAATTGATATGGAGGTGTAAAACACATCATGCTCTCTCTAACAATATCCGTTAAAACAAAACGCCTGCTTCCGTGTTAAAGTATCCCAAACCTGCAAATCACCCAAGCCGTTGTCATTAGAGCTCGTCTTTGTCATGGAGCGCGCAAATAAGCTCGGGTGGAAAATTCTTCCGACGCTCAGGGGGAGTCCGCAGTTGGTTTCTGCGTTTAAAGAGCCAGGCTAGGGAAGTGACGCGCAACTAGTGGACGAGGGGGGCAGTCCATCGGTACTCGAAAAAGTTACGGGTTTTTACCAGTTTGATCTAGGCCACTCTCGGTGCAACTTGCATGATATCACTGCATGATAGTAGTCGATGCGTTCAGTAAGTGGCCAGAGATGGTAGAGATGAGAAACATCTCGGCGATAGAAACCGTGAAGGTTCTGAAGAACCTGTTTGCGCGATATGGACTACCGCAAACCATTGTGAGTGACAATGGAACACAATTCGTGTCAGATCATCAGATCAGTTCAAGAATATGTGCGAAGAAGGAGGAATTGCGCACATTAGAACTGCCCCTTAATCCGCAATCGAATGGTCAGGCGGACCGCTTTGTTGATACTCTGAAACGAGGTATCAAAAAACTTATAGGGGAGGAGAGACCTACGGAGGAAACGTTGAACATAGTGCTAGAGGCGTATAGGACCACGCCAAATTCGGCATTGAACGAGAAGACTCCCGCAGAAGTGTTCTTGGGGAGGAACATTGACACGACTAAGCTTATTGACACCGCTGAAGGAGGAATCAGAAGATCCTCGTGCAAGAGAAAGGCGATAGACAATGGAAGAACAGTTCAATAGGAAGCATGGAACTGTTCCGCGAAAGTTCGAAATTGGTGCCAAGGTATTCGTACAGCAGTGGAAAACACCACATTTTATCTGGATGAAAGGCGTGGTGAAGCGGCGTGTTGGAGTCGTGAATTATGAAGTTGAAGTAATTGGGAAGGTGAATCGGAAGCATGCGAATCAAATGCGCCCATGCCTTGATGATGACAGTCTTAAAGACGAGTCAACACTGAAGATACTTTTGGATGTCCTTGAGCTACAAGACGATCAATGTCGCGATGTACCTCTTCCTCAACCCGTCAACAGCGATGCAACAAATGCTACGGATCGCCAACGCCACTCTACTCCTCAAGCGCCACCTCCTCTGCGCCGGTCAACGAGGATCAGAAGACCAGTCCAAAGATATGGATCTCCCACCGTGTAGTTTTCTGTTGTTGAGTGCATTTGCCTAAATTCCGTTTGTAATTCAGATTTTTGTAGTAGGATAAGTATTTAACAGTTTAAATTATTTTCCTACTAGGGGAGGTGTTGTGGCAGAGACCCAGGCGTTTGACCTGATGGCTGAATTCGTGTTCGGCAAGATGGGCGCCGATGACCACCCAGGAAGTGGTCTCTCGCTAAGTAGTAAGTAGGTCGCGAGCAGGCGAGGCGGGAAGCGGACTGCATAAAAGGCCGGCAGCAGGAGGCCTTGGCATGTTTAAGGTCGGGTCTACGACTCCCTAGTTGTGGATATTGTTCTCCTTATTTGTTTCCGCTTAAATCTGCTCCACTCTTCTCTCGGATCAAGTGGCTCTTGGAGCAGATGGGTCGCAGGAAGGACACCCTAGTAGAAGAATTGTATACCAGGCAGGTATACAACCTAACCCTCCCCCCCCCAATACTAGAATTGGGCGCTAGATGGCTCAGGGGTCACCATATAAGGCAGCCCTGTATGACGTTTTGTGTTGCACGAAATCGGAAATTTTACGCAACCTGCAGCTGTATTCATAAAGCGGCTTTCACATTGTCGTTGCTGCTGTTGCGCAACCGATGCCGTAATGATGAAGCACACCACAGAGACGCAAAGGAGCAACAACAGCAACGATGGGGCTTTCACACCGCAACCCCGCATCAGCAACATCGTCATCGGTTGCGCAACGGTTGCGCGGCCTCAGCAACAAGGGATGATCGCCATCATTTCTTGTTGCTGATACTCGGCAACGGAGGCATGTCACAGATCTCATTATCTTATCTCACGCGTTGCGGCTGCAGCATGCATCGAACTCCACCCCTTTTTCGTTGCTCCTTGCTCCAGCAGCAGCAACGGCAGTGTGAAAGCCGCTTAACGGAGCGGGAGCGGGAAGATAAGCGAGAATATCCCGCTATCGCCCCATTACGTTTCCGAACTCCCGGGACGCGGTTGGTTTTCATGTTCATACTACTTTCATGAATGGCTATTTCCACCTCTCGACCAGTGGCCACATTCACAAGCAATTAAACCCGCGGGTATAAGGGGTAACCTTAAGGGGTGAAGATACCCTCGATGAAACATTAATATCCACCCCTTATCCTATCTCTACCCCGTGCATCTCGCATACTCTCTGGTCTAATTATTGTTGAATCCGACCCCAGGTCGCCTCCCTTTGGAAACCACTATCGCTGCGGGAACGTTCCTGAATATGGCCACTGTGATGTGTTCTACCCCTGTGGTGAACTGTCACTATGCTCTACTGTCAGCGCATGCACCCCACCCCCCTCCCGCATGAACATAATGTTCACGAGAATACAAAGGACATGCGCCACACAGGATTCAAACCCTTGACCTTCCCCTCCAAACCCGCTACGCTATCCACTCGGCCAAGCGGTCGACCTATCGCTTCGAGAGAGCAATGTACTAGAGAGTGATGAAATACCAAACTTCTAGCTTGCTTCACCACTTCACTTCAATGAAGCAGCTTACCAGGAGACTATCTCAAGGTAGGTCGGGACGCCCCAAGTGTTGTATATAGGCAGAATCGCCTCTTTCTGGGAAACAACAGAATGCAAATATCTCGACCCCAATACAACTCTGCGCAGAGTTAGGAAAGAGGGAAGTTGGGCCGTTGGCAGCATTAACCCTCTGCCTGCGAGCGAAGAGCGGGCTCAAATTGGCTGGAGACAGCGATCATGGGGATTACGCCGCCCCCTCTATCCTCTGCGCTACCACCACTCGCTCGTTATCGCTGTTTCCAGCCAACTTGAGCTCGCCCTTCGCTCGCAGGCAGAGGGTTAATGCCGCCAACGGCCCAAGTTCCCTAGTCCCTAAATCTGCGCAGAGTTGTATTGGGGTCGAGATATTTGCATTCTGTTGTTTCCCAGAGAGAGGCGATTCTACCCATTTACAACACTTGGGCCGTTCCGACCTACCGTTGAGATAGTGTCCTAGTTAGACGGACCATAACTCTGCTCAAAGCTGTACTCGGTTCGAGATGCTTGCCCTTCATTTCATTCGAAAGGGAGGTGATTCTGCCCATATACATCCCATTGCTGGTTCAGCCCCACACTTTAGGCAGTTTCTTGTCGTTGATGAATCCGGCCCTGGACAAGGAGATCCACATGCGCCAAATTGCGCCTGTTTCAGGCTGCAAATTGTGAAAAAGAGCACGCCCTTCTCATTTTCAACCTCCACGCAACTTTGTACTGCTTAGTGTAGTATAAGCTTTCGGCGACATGAAGGGCGGACCCCATGTCTACATAGTCTTGTGCCTAAAGGAATAACATGGAAGAATGAACTGAGGTCGGATTCATGAACAATTAAACTCGGGGTATAAGGGACAAGAGATAGATAAGGGTCAGGTAGAGATAAGAAAAGATTCAGAGACGCAGGCGTCATCGTGGGTATCTCTACCCCTATATCCGCGGGTTAGTTGTTGATGATTCCGGCCTCTGGTTTTTAGGTCACTATGCCTTCTTCGATCCCTTGAGAAAAATTGAAAACACTCCACTCTTTCCTGCTGGATAAGCTTCAGCCGTCGTTTCCTTGTTTTTGAAGGGATAAACGTTTTCGTGTCTCCACGAACTAGAACTACACCCCAGATTTCTTCGCATTTTTTAGCCGTGGTGGGGACATTTATTATGTTTATGTTTCGCTTTATTAACGACCCCACATCCAGCTTTCCTAGACGCTACTAACTCTGTGTTCTTGTAGAGGGCGTGCTACAAGTCTAGCGCTCAAGGACCATGTGGGGCTATTATGCAGATGAGATAAGAATGAGAACATAGACGATTTAGCATTCTTCAGATCGCAATTCTAAAACTGGTAGCCAACGAAAGGAACCAATCACATTTCACAGCGATCATCGACAGAGGAAAGAAAGAAACGTACTTTTTTCTTGTAATGGAGCTGGTTGGAAAGAGTCTCGCAGACCTCAAAAACCAGAGACCCGAAAGAGTAAGTTATTAGCCTCTCTAAAAGACTTTAAACCCCCCCCCCCCGTGTGTGGGGGGAGATGAAAGTGCACACTGATGAGGGTGAAGCTGCATATTGAAAATTTCCAAGCCTACAACGTACTACACCTCCCCCCCCCCCCATACCCGCACTGCACCTTTCAAACAAGGCGCTAGTAGTGACGGCTACAGGGGAGGGGGAGATAGAGCAGGAGTCACCTATTCTAATAATCTTGAAATAATCTCGAAAATCGATGCTTCATGTCACAGTGTTGTGCATTCTCCTTGCATTTGATCAACTGGACCAATACTGGCCTAAACGGAAATCTAGTTTCACTCTAATATTGCTGATATTCAGTGAATCAGAAATGGCCGCTCTCCTCCCCTTTAGTCACTTAATGTCGAAATCAGACGAACCTCGTTTTTAAGCAAGACGCGAGTTATACCGCGCATGCACGTCGTTTAGCGGTGTTGTGACTTCAGTTTCAATCACATGTTATTTCCTCTAGTTTGTCACACATTCTTAAACCGCTGCCTTAAACAAACCTTCAAGATGTATTGGGAGGAAAATTGTATACTGTATTGTATAGTGTAATACACAGTATTAAAGCACACAATATTTCACACACAATATTAGGAGCAGCTCCTGCATTTGACGAAACAATTAGGAGTGTAGAGTAGAGGTGTGCATTAAAGAATTTTGAAATTTCATAAATCGAAATCATAAATCGTAATTACGAAAAAATCGTCGTAAATCGAAAACCTATATTGTAAATCATATGAGATGAAAGAAGAATGAAAGATGAAAGATGAAAGCTACTTTTCTGCTTTGTATTGCCCATGTTGGTTCAGTTAAATTGACAGGTATGAAACTTCGTATTCATTCACATGTAACAATTACACATTACACAATTGTGCATTACGGAAATAACAATACAATACAACAAAAACAAGACAAGCAAAATGTCAAAGCAAAGTTAACCTTGCCAGAGGGGAATCTCCCATCAAAAAGCGGAAACTGAATGGAAAAAGAAAGAAAAAGAACTGAATGGAATCTCCTATTTCTAGTGAGGGAATGGAAGGCATAGTAAGAAAAGCATATTAAACGCACGTAATTTTGTGTGGTGTCATAAAGACTAGCATTCCATTTCACAAAGGTTTTACGGAGAGAAAGATACCTCCGCTCTCTGTTAGAATGGAATAGGGAACAGAATTCGAAAACTGGGGAGCATTTCAAGAACTCGATCATAACGGTTATCAAAACATAAAAGTAAACATGTAGCGCTGTATGCTATGTTATAACGACAAGTTCTTCGCGGTACTACAATTTTTTCATGCGTGTTTCCAGTCCCTTTCCTATAGCGGTTCGAACAGCAGTGATGGAAGTTTCCTCCTGATCCAGCTTCTTCACCATCACCTTGTAGCGGGATAACCAGGGAAATCGATAGTAAATCATCATCGTCGCCAACGCCTCAACAATCAGCTCAGCTCCCAGTCAGTGGCATCCGACTGAGGGTGCTTAGTGATCCAAAAGGATTAATTCCATTACCATTCTCACTTCGAGGAAACGGCCAGCATGTTGTAAACGGATTCCTGCTTAATTTCGATGCCCTAAACTAATCGAAATAATGCCCAATGACTGTCGTGTATTGCTTTAGTCTTTCATAGATTTTTCCAAATCCATGTCATTGACGCTTTTTTTTGAAATTTTGAATGATTTTTGATACGCAAACTATGAGTGAGGAGTCTCCTTAGTCCAGCTCTCTTAACAACCGCAGCCCTGCTTTCACTGCTTGTAATGTGAGTTTTTGTGCCTCCCCCTCCCCTAGAAAAAGCATGGCTCACTACGGCTGATAGAGACGTCACCGATCTCTATCAGAACACAAGGACACAAGGACGTCACCGATCTCTATCAGAACACAAGGCTGATAAGTGCTTATTCTTTCAAGAGAATCGAGAGATGACCAAAGCGCAGTCTTCAAAAAAGGTGAGGACGAGGAGGAGGAGATGCTGGAATCGGTGATCCGTCTGCGAGAGGAACTGCTTCTACCTTCGGCCGCTGCAGGAGTCGAACTGCTGCTGACGACAACAGATGAAGCTCTGACTTGTAGAGCTCCCCTCGCCACGTCTCGCCAGGGTCGTTGTGGGAAATCTCGTCGGCCTACGTATCCACGTGTGAGCTAATGCGTCCTCCTCTTGACGGGCCTGACTCCCCGACAGTGAGATAAAAGTTCAAATGAAAGTCTGCGATACTTCAAAATTTGAATAACAAACAATGACCGGTTATAATTTATGAGCGATGCAGTCACAGCTAAGCACGAGGAGAAGGTTGGCCAATTTGACAACGGACGATTCCGCAGTAGGCACGAAGACATGTACCTTCCCCTCCTCGATACCGTAAGTGGTTGGCGATTGCGCAATTTTTTGCTGCAAATTTTGGGTATTCTTTCAACGACGACGCAGACAAAAACACAAAACATGGCATCTTTTTCGACTCAAGGAAATCTAAGTGAGGCTGAGAATGGAGTGCATCGTGTCAGAAGATGAGCACACGTCGGGAGTAAGGCTGATATGTGATGTCTCTTTCAGCGGTGCTTTAACTCTCATCATTTATCGTACAACTATGGTAGAGCTGTCCTTGTGAAATACCTGCGGGAATTCACTTTAAATCATGGCGCTACGATATTCATTACGTTAAAAAACCTGGGTTTTCCACTATAGAAAATACTATAGAAAATGGCAGCGTTGGCGTGGTAATGAACTGAGTTGTCGCTCTACTAATTTCTTGCGTCTTTCTCCTTCAGGATCCCATCTGTTCAATGCGTCAGCTATTTTTGGAGTACACAAAAGGAGCATCTTCAAGAATGGTTCCCGCTTCGTCTCTTCTTCTCTTAGCTGGCGCCCAATATTAGACAGCCCAGTGTTCTTCGCGTCGTCGCGTCGCCATCTTCAATTCATGTGGTTATTTCATCAGTTCTTGGACTGAAGGTGTCAGAAAGTTTCGACTTGGTATGATGGCGAATTGACGTCGCGATGGAGTCATTTTTCTTCAGGGGTGAAGTGATGACAAGGATGTGGAAAAAAGATTGATGTTGTAGATGAGAAGTCCTATCTTCCATATTTTCCAGCCGATTAACTTCCAACAAATTTCTCACCTATTAAACATTTTTGCATTCATAAGAGCTTGTTAAGAAAGAATGTTTGCAGAATAAATTGTGTGGCATAGAAAAAAACATTCATACAGATTAGGCCAGAGCTCATCGGGTCTGCTTGACCGATGATCGAAGAAGTAGGCGGCGTCCGCCCGCAGCATTAAATTCTGAAAATGGACAACTTCAAATAAACAAACGAAGAATCAACACTATGCTAGGAGGATTCAAATAGAATAACTGAGATTCATCAGGGGTCGGATTCGTCAAAGTTACTGCAGTAACTTTGATGAATCCGGCCCCAGGTCTGCCTGGCCAACGATCGAAGCAGGCAGCGTCCCCCCGAAACAAGGTCTGATATTAGAACAACTCCAAATAAACAAATGAAAAACAATGAGAAAGCGAAATGACGAAATAAGCAACGAGAAACAAAAAATCGGTGAAACGGCCTAAATTCAAAACAACAGAAATGACCGCCCATGAATACGCAGCGTATCGATTGACGGCACAACCATTTCGCGTCGACTCCGATTGCATGCACACTATCCACCACCCTTTAAACTACGCGCGAAACTCAAACATAGCCCTTATAACCGTTATCCGTCTTTCGTTATTTAGGAAAATCTAAGATTCGTAACCTACTATGTCGAACATGTAAAAAAGATTACCAAAGTCGCCATGGATTGTAAAATCGTAAATCGTAGCTAAGCACACCCCAGGTGTGGTGTCGTTCCGACCATCACTGAGCAGAAGCCTTGCTCAGATGTCCGACATATTAAGTAAGAAACGATTAGATTTTTATTTGTGGAGTCTTCGAGGCTAAAAATGTAGCACCTCTTCTTTAGATTACGGTTACTAGATTTTTGGTCAATTGAAGCATCTGGAGACAGGCACCGCACTCACATGATTAATTGACAGGAGAATTCTAGGTATTCTCGATATCGACTGGACTTGGCGCTTCGATACAATGTTTGGAGGCTTGTCAGGATCTTCATAAGTATGGGTTCATCCACCGTGATCTCAAACCAGCCAACTATGCCTGCGGATTGGGGGATAAGAAACACGTGGTTAGCTTTTACATTATATAAATAGCAATTTGACAATAATGTGGCATTCTCTAAGATCTCGTTCTTGTCTCAGTGAGGTCTGTGCGAATGTGCATAATAGATGCGATATTGCCCGAGATTGTCTCGTTCCGATTAGCCACCTGTCGAGCGCCTCTCAAGCGCTGCTTTCACAAATTAGAGTAGTGTGAGATCGTTCAGCCAATACACGTACGGTTACACCATTTATTGGGTTGACGCATAATTGTACATGTGCACATGGGAACGATGGCCGTAGGTGACAGAAGCAGGAGTGTCGGTGTGCAGGGCAGCAACCAGAAGGACGAACAGTCGCGTCGCCGGGCCCGAGGTCTGTCGGCGAGCGCTTCCGGAGCCGTCCCATGTAGAATGCCCAGTCTCCCAACCGTGTCCCCTCGCAGCCTGTAATCAGCGCTTTTAATCTCAGAGCTTCACGCCTCTGCTCAATCAAGCTATCGATCGCGACCTTTCCATGCTCTTCCGAATTAGCAATTTTATCACTCTTACACCTCCCCTAACCACAAGTACGTCCGTCCTCGGACGAGAAGGGATATCAAGAGGAAGGTCAATAGCTAGACAATAGCTAGACAACCCATGGAGAATAATCTTCCCAAAAATGCATAAAATATAAGAAAAGAAAATGAAAAAGAATGTGATGTGCTTACCTTATGGGATCGGGGGGTTCACGGTCGGGTAGTGCGGACGTGCTGACGATGACACCAGCTCGCTCGGCCCACTGCATCAAGCGTCCCCAGTTACGGAGGGTTCGCAACGCCGCGACGTTCCCTAGGATGGACTGCCCGTGACGGCAACGCGTGACCGCAACGTTCACCCTCCTGGATTCACCAATGAACTCCCCACTGCCCGGAGTGACATAGGAGCGTGATGTCAGGACAATGGCGAGTCCAACTCTCGTACCTGGACTGAGTCGACCGTGTGCAGCGCGATTCCTCGTCGAGCCGCATACTGCGAGAGTAACCGCTGCTGTTCCTTGTAGAACGTAACGATTGCGATGGCGGAGGACGGAACGTCCAAGGTCAGTAGCTCGCGGATGATCTACTTGCACCAGCATGCCTCGTCCTTGTTCCAAAGCGACCCTGAAGGCGATGGTTGGGACGCTCCTTTTATATCGACGACCAACAGTGGTATAGCTGGGTTGGGGAGTCGAAGAAGGCTGGTCACAAGACAACGTGCACGCGCGGAGGTCCCGCTCACCAATGTTCTGTCATAAAAGAGCATACTGGGGAGCTCGTTCAGGGTGGGATGGGCCAACGTGGTTACGAGGGGCGCACTAGGGACATCCCTTCGGGACAGCACGTTCATTATTCCTCTGGCAGCCAGGAGAGCTGGTTGGGAAAAGCGTGAGCAGCGCATGTGCGGCTGCAGCTGATGGACATCGCCAATGAGAATGTGCCGGGCGTGCGGGAACCGAGCTGCGATGGCGACGAATGCAGGTTCCGGAATCTGGGAAGCCTCGTCACTAATGATGACCGTGACGCCCGAGGTCAGCTCATGGAAGAGGCCTCCTCGGACCGTAATGTTAAGGAGCGAGGCTGTTGTTATGCAGACAATTGACGAAAGACGTACTCGCAGCATAACTTTGGCAGCCTCCTCCGTAGCGTCCGAATTGTCTCGCTCGGCATTTCTGTACTCCTCGCGCTCTTCATCTGTAAGGTGGAGACAAGAGTCTGGATTAAACATCAACGTCTCCAATAGCCGACTACCGTCGATGTAGACCTGGCATCGGTCCACCTCCTTTGCCTCCAGGCGGTCTCCATATCGCTCGATCAGGAACTGCGAAACGGAGTGTAGTTCCACTGGGATTGTTGGAGCGCCATCCATTAACGCGGAGTCGGAAACAAAGCGTAGGATCCGGAGGTGGTGAAAATCATCGAGGCGCAGGAGGGTGTCGGTGAATGGGCACAAGCCACATTCGTCGTTGCCGTGACGATGACAAAATTTTGACGGCCGAGAGTTGGGCGGCGAGATATGCCCCGATGATCGTCTTTCCGGAGCCATAGGCCGCTTGAACGACAAGGAGGGAGTGGGGCTCCAGTCCCATTTTCAAGGCGTGGCACTGGTCGTTGCGAAGATGAGTCCTAGTTCCGTCAAGAAGCAGCGACATCGGACGGGGTTCGTCTGAAGGTGTAGGAGATGGGCGAGAATGCGGTGTGGAACCATACATCCATTCGAAGACCGTGTTTGCATGGCAGGCGTGGGAGGAGCTGAGGTTGTCGAATAGACGCTCTTCTGCAAGGAGTTCGAACACAGGATCCGTTCCAGTAGGAGTTCTGTCCAATTTGATGCAGATGTCGGCTGTTCGAACGCGGCCTTCTGTGACGCCGTGCTGATCGATGGCTCGTACGAGGGCACAGTGCGTTAAAGGTGTTGCATGAAGTTCGACATGCAAAGTTTTCGACTTGTAGGCGAACTCTGAACGTGCTACTGTGACGCGCGAGACGGTCCGGGACCCAGCAATCCAGACTTGGGCGGGGTGTTGACGAGACAAACCGTTTTCAGCCGTCATACTCGGAATCCTGATCGAAAGTCTGATGGGGTAGGCCTCCATGCTGGGAACGATGGCGACAAGGCGATGAGCCCGCTTGTCGTCTGTCTGGAAGTTTGTGGCGGATAGAGCGGCACAAGCCACATTGAATAACTTCCCGATGCGGCGACGGGCGGTGTGCCGATGGGAGTCATAGTTGAAGAATGTCGTCATCCTGTCGCGAATCCAGTCCTCATCCTCGGTCGTAAGTTTCGAACGGAGAGCGGCGTGATTCCTTCTGCAGGGTGGGCGAGTAGGAAGCCGCGAACAGCATTGACCAAAATCCATTGAGCCTCCCGGAACACAGGTGAGTGTGAGAATCGCATGGCGGTGGAGATTTTGGTACGCGCCCTTAAGAAGCTCTTCTGAATTTCCGAAAGTCGGAACTTGCAGATGGAGGGTGGAATCTGGATTGCTTCACGGCAACCCTTGAATGCTGCCCGGAAGCTGCAGTCTTCCCCGTTCGTATTAGAGTAGATTGGGGAGAGGACCGTCCTGAGAATAGTGCGTGTTGCTGATGATGGTGGCGCCATGAGGAACTCATGCACCCGAAAAAAATAAGGGGTCCCGGTGTCGAGGATGGTAGACCGTGGGATCCTAGCTCGTCGTAAAAATGTAGCGCGATCTGTGCTCCGCAACACGGCTGGAGTGGGTCTCAGAGATAGTACCCAGACAAAGTCCTTCACTGAGAGGCGGTTCCGATCGAATCCCCGGCTGTTGGTGAGCACGTTGATGGAACCCTGCATGAGAGGGATGCACAGGAGCTCGCGGTGATCCGGCCCAGGGATGAAAAAATCCTTTGCTGTCCGGAGGACGCCTTGCCCATAGTTCCGAGCGACGATTTGATATAAGACGGCCTAATCCTGTTCCGGTCTGGTGGAAGCGCTTTGTTGGGACGGGTCCTTCCGGCATCCTGGGGATGGCACGAATGGCGTTGGTATCGTCAGAGAACCGATACTCCAGAAGTTGGTCAAGGAGCTGCATGGCGTGTTGTCGAAAGGCGATGATGTCTGGGAGCCGGGTTAATTCCAGAATGGGCAGTGGGTTCGATGTACTAGGTTGCCCACTGAACCGCCTCGGGAAGAGAGAGCGGACGAAGCGACCGCCCAGGTATCCGATGTCTGGGAGGTGGCGGTATACTTGGACCGGAAGCTGGGTGGTCACCATTTCCTCGGTAAAGTAAGGGAGCGGTGGACGTGGTAGCACATGGCTGCCCTACGGATGGAGGTGGGAGAACTCGTTCCGGTATTGTTGTGGAGTCAGCTCTAGAAGCGGCGGCATCGCTGGGTTTGGCTGGATGCCGATGGGGGCAGCTGCCGACGTTGAGGATGCATCCGTGCCCGGAGGCTTACTGGAGGTCGGTGCCGACTCAGATGTCGCCGAAGAGGTGGACGGTCTCAGCGATGAGGACAGAGTATCGGTCCTGCGCCGAACGCGTTCTCTCGAGTGGGACTCAATAGACGTCATGGAATTCTGAAAAGAAGAATCCTATGATAGACATTTAGGCGCAACATGAGGAAGAGACGGAGTAGTTACCCCAGAAGGCCTGGCGAGGAGTTACGACCTGCACGCGTATCGCCAATCGCTAACTACTGGAAATCACGCTGAGCAGAATGTGGAAAAAAGGGATGGGTTGGAGAGAATGCACTTGTGTTTATCTCAACAGGCTGCTAACCCATGTTCGAGAAATGGGGAGAGTCAGAAAATTCGGCAAAGCCCGTCTCGCTTCTGAAAGAGAGGAAGATACAGGAGAATGGTGGCCTGATGTAGGAGAGTCGTCGGATGTACCTCTTCCAGGGTGGCGGTGCGATTCCGGGGTGCTGGCGTGGCCTGACGCGCCGTCTTTACTTGAGTGTTGGTATGTGTCAGACGTGGTAGCAGAAGCTTGCGGGCCGCTAGGAGGCAATACATGCTGACGTTAGAATCGCTAGGCACATGGCCTTCGAGCTTGTGGCGAAGGAGCTAGTTGATGTTGAGGATGGCGTCTCGACCAAACATGAGGAAGAAAGAAGAATCTTTGGTTTTGCTGTGGACTGACGATGAGGTGTTGTAGGCGAGTGTGCATAAGGGGAGAAATAAGTCCCAGTTAGCTTGAGTCTCGTCGATATACGTGCGCAACATCGACTGAAATGCTGCAAACACCCGTTCACATAAACCGTTGTCCCATGGTAGTAACGGGTGGTGAAGTAGCGGTCGATCTGGAAAAGACGTCCTAGTTCGGTGATCAAATCCCTTTGAGGTAGGAGGCGTTGTCTGATACTAACTCCGTCATGGCGCCGAAAACGCGTACACAGTGAGACATGATCGAGTGAGCTATTGTCACTGCTGTACAATCCGGTATGGCAGCGGCAATGACGAACTTGCTGAAGTGGTAGATAAGGCACATGATGTATTTGTTGCCGCGTGGAGTCGGGTGGTATGGTCCACTTAAGTCCAGGAAAACCTTGCTAAACACTGCCGTTGTGAAAACCGGGAGGAGCCGTTCGCGCGACGGAGGGTGCGGGCGCTTGCGTTGACAGGCGTCGCAAGAGCGGACGAACTTGTAGACGTCCTCTTTCATGGACGGCCAGAAGAAGCGGCGGGATATTTTGGCTAAGGTCTTCTTCCAGTTGAAGTGACCTCCCGCCGTAGGGCTTGCGTGTAAGGCAATACAGATCGGTTCTCGGAGGTAGGATGGTATAACGATGGCTGCGGAGGACTCCCGACGCGATCCGTTAGGAGGAAGGGAGTAGTAGAGGCAACCCTTGGACTTCAAGAAGCACCGATCTACGTAGGCAATACAAGATTTCTTGAGGGCCTCTGAGGTGTCAGGAGGAAAACGACCTGTATCCAGGAAGTGCATAATAGAGTTACAAAATGGGTCATGTTTTTGGGCTAGCAACGCATCGTACGGCCGGATATATTAAGGCGCCGTTAGCCATAGCTGTTCGTTGCCAGTATAAGAAGAAGCCGTCGACGGATACTGACTAGGCACCGAGGGGAATCGATGATATCTTCGGATTCCAGGCTGTTGTCCGCGAGGCAGCTGTCCGGCTGAGCACTTCTACTGAAGTGATCAGCAATCACATTTGACGAGCCTTTCTGGTATTCAAATGAGATTTCATAACTCTGGAGTTCGACAACCCAGCGAGCTAGATTGTCGTGGGGTTTGCGGTGACGTAGGAGGAAGGTCAACGGGCGATGGTCCCAAAGTATGCGTGTGTGGTTACCGTAGATCGTAGCCCTAAAGAAACGGAGATCACTAACCATAGCGAAGAGCTCGATGTGCGTAGGGCTCCATTTTTGTTGAGCTGGGGATAGTGTCTTGCTGAAATATCCAATCGCGACGGGTGACGGAAAATCATCCTGCTGCTGTAGCAGCGTAGCGCCCACAGCTACCTTGCTGCCGTCTGTATGCAAAATAAACTCCTTATCCTGTGGAAACGCCAGAGAAGGCCGACTGGTGAGAATGGCCTTCAGCTGGCAGAATGCTGCTTCCGAGGCGTCATCCCAGTGAAAAGGAGTGCGGGCTTGCAAAGTTCGTATAGGGGGGGGGGGGCAGCTTTAGTAGCGAAACCCTTAACGAACTTGCGGAAGAAATTGGCCATGCCCAGGAAGCCTTTAACTTCTTTAGCGCAGGCGGGGGTGCGCATCACTTCGATAACCTTAATATTCCGTTCGACGGGCGAATAGCACGCGGAGGAGATCTCATGTCCTAGGAAAGTAATACGAGACTGGGCGATGTTAGTGAGTTTCTTCCCAGCCACCTTGATATTGAAGATTCGAAACCGCTCGAGTACTTTGCGAAGCGTTCCCAAGTGTGAGTCAAAGGTACGGTCGAAAATAATAATGTCGTCGAGATACGCCAAGCAGTTCTCGTCGAACCCTGCCGGGATACGCGACATCGCACGGCAGAAGTAGGCGCCAGCGTTACGTAAACCGAAAGGTAAATAAACGAACTGATATTAGGGGGGGAGGTGCCAAAAGTAATGAGACTCTCCATGCCATGTCCATATATCTCGTGACTGCAGTCTGGTTTCGCGCTTATCGGATTTGTATGTTTGTATGCTACCTACTGAAGGCCAACTGAAAAGTTACCACTTCCGCGCTTTCCAGAAGCATGCCAAAACCGCAATCTGTCTCATGCCGAAACCCCAGCTGACGAGTCGACCTGTGTCGCGCAAATCTCTCCCGATTCCCAACCCCGAGCAGCGTGGACTCAATCTTAACGCAGGATGAGAAGTACGTCTTCTTCCTTAACCCTGCCAAGCAGCCAGTCTGGGTGAGGCCTGTTGACCCGTTACCGACCTTCGTTCGGCGAGATGTTCACGGCGAGAAGCACCTTCAGAGCTTTTGGGTCTGCGCCATTGGACCGGTATACTGGAAGCTGTTTACCAAAATCACGACGATGGACTCCAAGGCCATGGTAAACGAAATGGAAGAGATGGACCTGCGACTAGAACTTATTCAGTCGCAGCGCGTCAAGAAGGTCCTCCTCTTCGACAACGCCGCACCCCATCGGCAACAAGTGACCACGGATAGGCTTGCCCAGCTAGGTTACGTTCACATGCTTCACCCACCGTTATCGCCGGACATCTCTCCATGCGACTACCACTAGTTCTTGGGCCTACGGGACTTCCTGCTCGGAAGGGACACAAGAACCCAAGCAGTCCTTGACAACCATATCGAGCAGTTGATCAACACCAGGCCCAAGCAGTTGTGGAAAGATGGGATCAGGAAGTTGACTGAGCGATGACAGCAAGTCATTGACCTTAATGGCATACACAGTTCCTTAGCATCGCTGATTTGTAATTGAGTTATAAAGAGACAAAAATTTTTCAATTTGTCTCATTACTTTTGCCCCCCCCCCCTTAATAAACGCCTCGATGGATGGCCCATCCACACTTTGCTTGGCTTCCGGTGAGAGGAGGAGCTGCATATAACCAGATGCTAGATCGAAGGAAATGTAGTATTGATTTCCGAACTACCATCTGGAGCAAAACCTAGATCCGAGGAAGGGGATAGTGATCTGGGGTAGTGATGTCGTTCAAGGGGCGGAAGTCCAAGCATACGTGTAGTACCCGTCCTTCCGAACCAGAACTGTGTTATTATGCAGCCACGTGATGTCACTTTCGACGATTCGCCCGACTAAAGAAGTTTGTTGATATGGTCCTCAAGCTCCTTTTGAAAGCGGGCTGGTATCCGGGTAGGGCGATGACTCGTAGGTGGAATTTCCGTAGTTGTTTTGATGTGAATAAATGGATGATCGTAGGATCCAAGATCATACGATCATCCATTTATTCACATCAAAACAACTACGGAAATTCCACCTACGAGTCATCGCCCTACCCGGATACCAGCCCGCTTTCAAAAGGAGCTTGAGGACCATATCAACAAACTTCTTTAGTCGGGGCGAATCGTCGAAAGTGACACCACGTGCCTGCATATTAACACAGTTCTGGCTAAGAAAACCACACAACGCCGCAGACGCGTCGCCGAAGTATAACATAGGCCTTAGGCGGGAACGGAATGTGGCGTGACCCACTGACTGGAATGGCTTAGTAACCCTGAAAGGGATCGAATAGAGTAGCAACATTCCATCTACCGTTCCAAAGCAGAATATTCAGCTCTATGCATGGCTAGACATCAACCATTGTAGCATCTAGGTGATGGAATGTGAGGTAAAACAGCATTTACCCTTTGCAAATCGGAACTCTATAGCAGAAGAAAGAACGACACAAGGAGCAGGTCACACATTTGCACACATTTGCATTGATCCTATCCACCTAAATGAGAGAGCAGCGAATTTTTTTAATTAGCACATTTGTGACACATTTGTTCTTGAATCTTCAATATCCTATTCCACATAATTAAGGTGTACATCTTGGACTTTGGAATAGCCCGCCGCATATTAAACGACAAGAATGAATTGAAAACACCACGTGTTTCCGTACGATTCAAGGTAACTTTTAATATGAACAGTAAAGAGCAGAAATGAAATAACCACCTCAGGGAACGATCCCATTCGCTTCTATAGCCTGTCATAAAGGCATTGAAATGGGACCGAAGGATGACTGCGAATCCTGGTACTATCTGATGTTGGACCTAACTGTACCAGGAGGTATTTTCCGCTATACTTTCTTATTTCACTTCTTCAAAAGTCAACGATATTCCATGGCAAAGCGGTGGTCTTCATTTCCTCTTCCTCTTCTTTTCAGCGTTTACCTGGCATAGTGGCGTGATCCGCATTCCTGGTGTGTGGGAACCACTTTCCCGGCTGAACGCCTAGTCGGAGTGTTTTAGCTAGCCCGTCCATATGCAGACGATTATACCAACACCGCTGGTAGTCCTGGGGCTACCAGCGGTGTTGGTATAATCGTCTCATAGAGACATAGAACGGCCTCGGCCTATATCGCCTGACCTACCACAGGACCACCTCGTCTCTTGCACCGCACAGAAGTCAACCTTCCTTCGCTACAGTGTCTCTGCCAACTCTCAGGAGCGGCCCGCCAACGTACATTCAGCGTAGCCACGCAGGTCTTGCTTAGGTTGTGGGACTTTTGTACTAACGCAGTCCCCCAACCTTTGATGCCGTTCTTGCACCACGCACGCCCAGCTTTGCGAGATCGTAGCATTATCTCGCCATACATAATTATTAACCATGTGCTGTGACGGCAGGTAATCGAAGGCCGGCCGTCGCAAGGGCCTGCCGCCTACACTCGAGTGTGTGTTTAGCTGGGATCGCAAAATGGGCAATTTCCAGTGGCACATTGTGGAGGAACGGACATCACCACTGAAGCTGTATCTTGGATTGGTGACCCTAGAGCACCTGTAGCTAATAGAACAACTGTGGCACACAAACTCTCTTGCACTGCAAATCGCAGTGCAGGCTTTGAGGTAGTATCGTTCCAGGGCTGCTATGGAAGCGAATGTCTGATAAAAATGAGGTGCTTAAGGTCAAGGAAGAATGCAGAACTACAAGAAGGGTAACCTTGATCATATATGTCTACCATTGATTAACCTAATATTGCAACTGCGAACATCAGGAAGCAATGCTCGGCCCCTTGAAATGTAAAGAGGAACTTTGGCGAGTTCTGGAGTACATTGACAAGTTACAGTACCATGACCACGTGGACTACACCTACATCTACAAAATGCTTGAGGAGGTATCGCATGGCCCAATCTTACTTTCAGAGGTTTTAAGATAAAACCACATGAATTATCGAGTGATTGAATTGCAGGCCGCAATTGTATCAGGTGGAAACGTGAACAATCCGTACGACTGGGAGGTCGAAGGAAACTAGGCTACTGCATCGACTAGACAAGAAAGGAAATTCTCGATCACATTTAGCTGATATAATTAATAGATAGCATTCCAGTGCTCCCTTTTAATGATTTTTTATACTTGTGTAGTGTCCCTGCCAGAAATTGATGACGCATCCAGGCCTTTTCAATAATTCTAACATCTTCGGCCTATGCCTGCCTTTGAAGGAGGCTTTTAAGAGCAATACAACAATAAAGTCTGAGTCCGCTCCTTTTCATCGAAAAATGCGCACATAAACAGAAAAACGATCTGCATTACAACGATGTTTTGTTGCGATCAAAACTTCTGGCGCCGGGCGGGACTCGAACCCGCACCTCCCTCTGACCGGGCGGGAACGCTCTACGCCATTACACCACCGGCGCTGTTTGATCGAACGCAATATCCTCACCTCGTGGGACCCATCAGCACTCACCCGTATATCGGCCGCTGATATCAGCATGGAACCAGTTAAGCTGTAGGTCTAGATTTGGATCTGCATTACGTTCTTGGCTACCATCGCTCCATTTTTGTCGTCACCTGATGTAACTACGAGGTATCAATGACTGATGTTCTAGTACTACACCGTAATTCGCTCGTGGCATTCGGCTTTTCGGCGCAAGCCGCACAAATGGGTCTACTTTAGGAATGAGCTGATTAGCCGTCCGATTTTCGGCAAGTGCCTCTTCGTTCTGTATAATAGTTCGTTATCCGGCGACTTCAGGCCGGATAGCGAACAACAAACTTAGTCCACCCTTCATGTTTGGACGTAGAGTTTTATGGTCTGTGTGGGAGATCCTTTACAATTCTAAGAGTGAACGTCAGCAATGCCGGAAGACGTTTAAACCCAGTGGGCTTCATGGATCGATCCTAATCGGGGGAGAGCATGCTTGTTTTGGCTCTCCATCAGGAGTGGGCGGAATTTCTGTGCTCTGTGCCCTAAATTTCTGGCCATCTTAGGCAATTTTTTCTGGTTCATGTTTTCTGGAAAGTGACCGAATTTAGAGAATAAAATAGCATGGCACAAATAGAACATTTGCCATAGCCGGATACCTATGGCACAGCCTCCACGGCAAAAAAATGATCTAGGCTTTTTCAAACTCGACAATTGACGCGATGGCTTTCATTATAAATCGCGCCATGCCTTCGTCTGATTCGTTTGGCTGATGGTGTAAGAGGTACGCACTC
>OX377202.1:81482677-81521707 GCA_947396885.1 Heligmosomoides polygyrus polygyrus
CTAGAGCAGCCTATTTCCCAGGATATGCGTGCTTTCGGAGTATCTTAAAGATGGCATACGTCGCCAGTGCTCTGTCATGCCAGGAATGCCCTGAGAGTGCGCCGTGCACAATGCACACAGAACCTAACCTATCAATCAAGTGGGCGAGCGAATGTCCCCTGCGCTTCTATCTTCTCTTACTGGGAAATGCGAAATTCTCAAGACTATTTCGAACCGTTTGGAGAACCGCTTCTCAGAAATTTCTAGTCACCACACTCAGGATTCATAACGAAAAGCTCTATCGAATGGTGTCACTCTCGACAATATTAAAAAATCGATTTTTTCGACAATATCGAGGACGTGGGTGCTTTAGGCCGAGTTGCGCGGACGATGACGTCATCGAAAACCGGTATTTTCGAAATTGGCTAAATTTCCTCGTGCAAACTTCGTCCAAAATCTAGGGTTATTTGGGGCGCTGATTACGAATCCGACGTTCGTTTTTGAAAATCCGCGGACTTGAGCAGGGTTACTTCCCGTTTGGGGTGGTCGGGTCAGGATCATCGATCACCCTCAGTTATCGGTATGACGGTCCCCTCCCGTAATCGTCCAAATGTACTTCGGCATCGTGTTCGGCACCCCGAATGAGTCCCCGACCCTATACGAATTTCGAGCAAAATCGATGTTCTTGACCCGACCACCATCAGTTATCCAGAAAAAATCCAAAACTTACAGAAGTCGACGGAATTTTCAAAACCGGACGTCGGAAAAAATTCGTAATCAACGCCCCAAATAACCCCTAGACGATTTGGAGTGTTTGGACGAGGAAATTTGGTCAATTTCGAATTTCGAAAATATCGGTTGCGATGACGTCATCATCCGCGCAGCTCGGCCTAGCGGGCCCACGTCCTCGATGGGATATTGTCAAGAAATCGATATTGCCAAAATCGGTCGAAATTGATGGCATTCGATAGAGATGGTCAAGCAGAGAACAGAAAGGTGTTATTGGGAGTGTCGAAAACCCAAATATGGGCGAGTAGGAGGGCAGGAAACTTCAACCGCTAAGTCCGCGGCCCCTAAAACGGCAGATGGGGCTAAGGCAGATTAAGCAGGTGAGAACTTCTGAGCACGTCATCGTAAAGTACCTTAAGTGCTCTGTTCGCATACGCATTCTGATGCCGTTAGCTCCCCGCGTCTTCTCGCAGTGGTCCACCGAAATCGGAAAAAAATTCGTATTCGTCACGCAAGCCTCACCTGCATTTTCGCACCGCTCTAACATTCTAAGCAAAGCTATTCTACTTTGGCGTACTAACAGACCGCTCGACTGCCTACAAGATCCACAAGTTGCAGCAGAAACGATTCCAAACTGAAAGAGTTATTGTGCTCCGAACACGTCCGAGCGTGCAATTTAGCGCAACAACGGCTGACGGTCTCCGCGCTATTACTCGCCCAGATTACCGTTTTTCCCACTCCATGTGAAACCATTTAATTCAGCATGAAAAACTCTATCGAATGGTATCAAGCATGGCCCAACTCGAAGACATCGATTTTTCGATGACGTCATCGTCCTTCCGCCGCGGCCTCGTCCTCGATGCGATACAGTCAAAAAGTTGATTTTGCCAAAATCGGTCGATATTGATAGCGTTCGATAGCGATTTTCATGCTGAACGGAACGGTGCCATCGCGAGTGTCGAAGACTCAAATCTGGGCGAGTAGGAGCGCAAGGAATTCTAACCGCTAGCTTTCGCCACTCTAAAACGGCAGATGGGGACAAGGCAGTTTAGGGAGGTAAGAAGTTCTGATCCGTCACCGTAAAGCATCTCAAGTGCTCTGTTCGCATACGCATTCTGATGCCGTTAGCTTCCCGCGTTTCTCGCAGTGGTCCACCGAAATCGGAAAAAAATGCATCGCGCAAGCCTCTCCTGCATTTTCGCACCACTCTAACATTGCCCCCTCCTAAGCTAAGCCATTCTACTTTAATGCACTAGTAGACCGTTCTGTTGCTTACAAGACCCACAAGTTGCAGCCGAAACGATTCGAACTTGACAGAGCTATTGCGCACCGACGAACAAACGCCTGCGCGTGCAATTTACGAGCGGTCGCCCCCTCGATTAAAAGGTGCGAATCTGTATGCATTGTTCAGAGCGCTCTCCAAAGGCTCGCTGGACAGCCTTAGAGCAACTCCTGACTAGAGAGAGCGGCTGCAAATTTCTGACAAAACTCTCCAAACGCTCAGTTTACAAGCTGCCCTCCCCCCCCCCCCTCGATTGAAAGGTTCTTCTTTATCCGCATTGTACACGGCGCACACCAAAATTTCGCTGGGACAGATTGGAGCTAATCCTGAGTGTGGTGACTACAAATTTCTGAGAACCTTCTCCAGCGGTTCGAAATAGTCTTGAGAATTTCGCATTTCCCAGTAAGAGAAGATAGAAGCGCAGGGGACATGCGCTCGCCCACTCGATTGATAGGTTAGGTTCTGTGTGCATTGTGCACGGCGCACTCTCAGGGCATTCCTGGCATGACAGAGCACTGGCGACGTATGCCATCTTTAAGATACTCCGAAAGCACGCATATCCTGGGGAAATAGGCTGCTCTAGCCGCCCGTTCAGTCAATTTTGGACCACCCACGGCGAAAATATGGATGTTCCAGTAAAGTTTTACACATATTTGTGTAGATCTCGAACAGGCAAATCGAACGGTGCCAACCTTATTTCAAAAAACCTAAAACTGAAATAGTTATGATCATGCGACGCTTTGCGACGCTATTTTTGCCTTTTTTCGCCCACTTTTGACCGTGGGGCGCGAGCGGTATTGTAAGATTTTTCTGATGTGTTTGCATGACGATGAGTCGTCGTGCAAATACATCAGAAAAATCGCGCTCTCGGTCTTACTCACAATTTCTTGGTTAGTGAACCTACAGGAGAGATTTAAAGCTCTTTTCACATGCTTGTCTTCATTGAAATGTATTCTCCTTGAGCGAAGCAACAAGGAATTTCGCAGTCTCCGTTGTAGGTGGTTAATGATACAAGTGCAACCAAGTTGGGCTAGAAACGGCACAAAATAACTTCATTCGAAAGCATTGGATACTGCTTTACGGTTATGATTAACATCTCAGCTTCTAATGTTCAGAGCAAAAATTTCATTCTTTCTAGTCTGTAACTACTAGAAAGAGAAACGATTTGCTGATGATTTACAAAATGATTAGTACGAAGCTACTCTTACACGTTTCGATAAATTTTACTCAACTTCCTCATCGAACACGCCCAGCTGCGGGTCAAAAAATTCATTTTCCTAAGCTTCCTTTTTCACCCAAAGAGCTTGTTCGGACTTTTAAAATTGTCCGAAAAATATGTTATTCCAAACTACATTTCACTACTTATCATTAAAAAGCTCATTGATAGGTGCCTCAAAGGATTATTCGTTAGGGTGGTGTGTTGTTTGCATTCTTCTATCTCGCAAACATATGTCTCGCTTTGCCTTTTTCTTTCGTCTTTCTTGTAGTGGGGCGAGGGCTACACTTGCTGGTGATGCCTCCAAGGTAGCGGTTTTACGTCTCGCAAATTTGCGTTTGTTGAGATGCGCGTGTAGGCCACTTCTGACTATGCGTTGGAAAATGCAGGAGGTCGTCCGCCTGTGCGACCACTCCTTGAAGACCGCCTCATTCTGATCGCTGCTTCGAAACTCGCAAATAATGGCTGGTGCGGCATATCATCCACTAAGTGTGACGGACAATTTTTCCAGACTGCCGAAAACTAGATGTCATATCAAAGTGGCCCATCTAATCAGGGCGCCATATTGTATCTGATATAAGCTGACAAGAACACTAACTTTTGAGGCGATGAGCAAGACATGTGGATATCAGCACGTCGCAATTCTTCTAGAAAATTGTTCCTTCCCTAGAGCTGGACATTAAAATTTAGGATTCTTCAAGTTCTGATAGCGAAGCAGTCAATTTTTCGGTGCTCTTAAAGTGTTTTAGCGACTCTTTTTACCAGTATCAAAATTGGAGCAGTTCCTTAGGTCAGCCTGTGGAAGGATATGCCATATTGAAATAAGCCAACGCTAGAACTTGTAATGTTATTCCAAAGAGAAAGGCAGATTACACATATCGGGGATAATAAACTATCCCACAGCCCAAATGGATGCAACAATCGCCACGTCCGAGCTGCCTTTAATGGCTCCCGTTCTTCCAAGAATTTGGTGCAAGCATGACCTATTATTGTTTCCAGCATAACGATAAACGAGAGGATCTTGACTAAGGGTTCCCTTTTCTGCAGCAAAATTGTGATCTGATCGACGGAATCACGAGATATACTCTGGCGAATGCAAGACTCTTACCTGTTCAGCTCCGTTGTAGAAAACGACCGCCAGAATGGATCGTCCGTCGGGACGGGCATCACCAAACAATCTGAAAACCAGAAAGTCCAAACTGCCAATAGTTCACGTGCTTGCACAGATATTGAGCCAACGAGATAAAAATGACGACTCTGATTTTCGTTGCGATTTCCTGCGCATTCTCCTCGGCAAAGAAGATTTAAACGTTGACCGATTGGCGATAGATTTAGGGATCAAGTGCATATCTACTACTGACTATGATCCGTTGCCGCTTCACATAAGAGAGTTGATACCAGTGCAGAATACAAGTGCTTCGACATGTTCAACAGCTGTCTCGCTCCAGGCTGCTTCGAAGGATCACGGAATATGGTTTATGCTATCGGTTCCCTCTAATGTAGGCGAGACTTCTGCGTTCTTAAGTTGGTGATGTAACACTCGTTGATGTTGACTAGCTTCTCGACATCCCTGACTTCGTTCTATCTGTCAGATTTGTCAGATCGAATGGATGTGATATGGTAGCGCAGTCGGAGAAGATGCCGGTGGCCGCGTGCATTGGATTCCTAGTTCTTGGTTCGGATTCCCCGTCTAGGCCAGCCAAGCCTTCCATCCCACCACGGTCGGTGAGTTGATACTGGGCTTGTCTGGAAAGGGTAAAACACTGCTTGTTCGTTGGCTGACCGCCGCAAGTTAGTTTAGCCGTGTACGAACTCAAATTGCCTCCATGACATCCCGTAGAAGTTGAATGCGTGGCGCATCTCATAGAGGGATTGACTAACGCCGTCAACCTCCATCCATTATTATGGCTTCATTAACATTGTTGGACAGCGTAGACTGCATGAGATTTTATACTGCCTTAATCCCCACACTGCTAGTATCCCATGGCTAACAACCTTAAAATTTGTACCACGCTTCACGTCAAAATGGACCCTCTTCTAACGTTTTTGAAATCAAGCTGAACATCTTTCAAATCAAGACAAGTTTTTTTCACATTAAACTGGATTTTACAAAAAGGTTATTAAAATTGTTTGTTAACGGAAATTTTGGTATAAGTTTCTTTGAGGTTTTAATTTACCTACCCAGAAGGTACACATTGTTTAAAATTTTATAAATTTCTTATTTTTTAAGCAAAAGCACCGTCCTAAATGTTGCTTTAAAGAGCAAGAAGTTGGCCATAGTAAGTTGGCCAATGAAAGAGATTGCGCCATACCCTCATGCTAAACGTAACGATTTTTGTTCAATGGATAATAAAACTTTGTTTGTGTGGAGATTTACACTTGTAAACGATACCAAAAACAATTATGAAGAACGCAGATATCCCACCTTAATTCTCCATGTAAGCAGCATTTACCTATCATTCAAATAAAGGCTTCGACGAGCTTCCGTAGTGCATGGTGCGATCTTGTCTTGTATTGCACTAAATGCAATGTCTTATTGTCCTTTAAAAATAAAGTATAATACTTTTTCTATAAAAAATAATTTTTGTAAAATTAATAGACTCATTCGGAGCAGACGAACGAAAGCTTTGCTGTTAGATTGTCCGGAAAGTTCTCAACGTTTTGAGTGTTTCACTTTGAATAACTTTCTCAAATCTTATCGGATTTAGTCGAAATAAGCACCGTTCGAATCTGCACACTTCCGCTAACGGACCACCGGTCGAGTTGACCGATAAGCGAAAAAATTAGGTGGTCGAGATTCGACAAAATCCACGAAAGCTGCTTTGGCTTGGCCCTGATTGGTGACGGTTTTACCAGCAAGAATGTTCTAAAAGTCTTTGAAAAGGCGGTAGTCGGTTGGTGAGAGGTCTGGAGAATATGGCGGGTGGGGAAGAACTCCAACCCCTGAATGGTTCAATTTTCGAATAGTGATTTGTGAAACGTGTGGGCGGGCGTTGTCATGCAAAAGAATCGGGCCTCTTCTGTTGGCCAATGCTGGCTGAGGATGACGCAATTTTCGGTGCGTTCCGTCGATTTCCTTACAGTAGGACTCTGCTGCAATCGTTTGGCCTGGTGCCAGAAAGTTGTAATGGATCACATCGGCCGCCGACCACCACACAGTGACCACTACCTTTTTTGATGGAGGTTCGCCTTTGGAAAATGTTTGGGGTTCGTTGGCGTCCAAACACTCTCCGGAACGTTTCTTCTTATCACGCAGAGCCCACTTTTCATCGCATATGACTGTTCGATCCAAAAACGGGTTGGCTTTGTTGTGTAAGGTAGAAAAGAACAAATCTCAAAACGTAACAATTTTTGCTGCTCACTCAACTCGTGGGGTATCCATTTTTCGAGCTTTTTTACCTTCCCGAGCCGTTTCAAAGAATCCACAACAGCAGTTTTACTGACGTCTAGCTGTTCCGCGATCCCGCGAACTGTTTGGGACGGTTCAGCTCCTCCCACCAATTCCTTCAACTTGTCGTCCAGGATTGCCTAGGTCGACCGCAACGGGGTCACCTTCGAGGCTAAAATCTCCGGCCCGAAATTTACTGAACCACTGGCGTACAGTGCTTTCTCCTACACTATTAGGCCCCCATACCTGACTGATTTAACGAGTTGTATCGGCTGCGGATTGGCTTATTTTGAAGCTGAAATAAAATATCGTTCGGAATTGCTCGTTCGACATACTTGAATAAGCCCTTCAAGAACAGAAATGTAAAGCAGCATTGAGAAATAAATTACTTAGCAGATAGAGCGAAAAATCCTGTGCAGATAGCAATGCGCAACGCAAGTTGAAATTTTACTTAGTAATAGACGAATGAAGCATGGAGCAAATTTTCCTTCATAGAAAAGCATTCTAACCATTTTAACTAGATAAATAAAAAGATTGGATTGCTTAAGAAAAATAATGAACATTGGTGGTCCATGTTCAACCATTCATAGCACGAGATCCTCGCCTTCACATGCCGCATGTGCTATACAAGACTCAATTGTTGTTCCCGTTCTACTTCCTCTTCAGCGTCTGTCGCGCTCCCGCATTACTGATGTGCAGACAATGAGCTTGTAGTGTCTGCCTGCAAATTTCAATCCGACGTGCAGCGTAGGAGGCCAGGGCTTTTTCAGATTTCATTCACATTCGAATTTTCGGCTTCCGCTCTCTAACCAATTGGTGAAGGCCCATCCTTAGAAAGATCACTTTTCGACTGAGGAACGCGGTCGTTTCATGTTGTACAAGCCTCGTCCATCTTCCCTATTATTACAGTGTGGTTAGCTGCGTATCTAGAATCAACTTGTAACTCCCGCAACACTAGAGCTCAGCCTCGCCTATTCTGGCGGGGGCGGGGGGAGGGGGAGTTCTGTAGATCTTCTATCTTCCGGCTTCATGCCGCTGAGCACGCTTGTCATATTGCGAAGCCAGGATTGCGGTTCACTTACTAGATCTTGTTGTTTCCTATGCTGCATCTTGTTATAACAACTATAAAATACATTGTTCTTTATTTTACTAACAACTAATTAATTATTCGCCTTCTTCACTGATGATTTTCGGTGGGGGGGGGGGGGGGGAGGGGTAATTAACTATTAGATTGGTGGAAAAGTCTTGCAGCACTTGATGCTTCTGCTTGTTAAATTTGTTAAAACTCCTACAGTATCGATCTTGTGTGGTGAAGTCACAGTACATCCTCGAACCTCGAAGCTTCCCCAAGCACACTACCTAAGGCCTCGTCGAGTGCGAATACAGCAACAATGTCAACGACAGGCAGCAGCATCCTACGACCTATTATCGTCTAGTACGAATTTCTGCGAGGCCATTCCGCAAGGACTGCAGCCTCCAACATCTGCGATGCATTCAAGGAGTAAGTCATTCACTATTCCACAGTGGCCCATTGCTATCAGCGCTTCAAGGTTGGGGATATCTCTCTCGAAGTTCGACCTCGTTCCGGACGCCCCTCTGTTGTGCAAGAAGACGGCTTGCGCAAAGCCTTCAAGGTGAAGCCAAATTCAACCACTCGGCAATTGGCGGCGACACTTGGGTGTACGCACCATACTCTCCAGACCTCGCTCCTTCTTATTACCACCTGCTCAGAGCTCTGGGGCGACATCTTAGAGGTAGAGATTTCGATTATCAACGTCAACTGGAAATGGAGGTTGCTGAATTCTTTTCCTCACAGCCCTCGGAATTGTGGCGGAAAGGAATTGAGAGGCTGCCTGAAAGAGGGCAGGATCTTACCAGGAAACTCTCTCAACGGTAGGTCGGAACGGCCCAACTGTTGTATATGGGCAGAATCGCCGCTCTTCGGGAAACAACAAAATACAAGTATCTCGACCCCAATACGACTCTGCGCAGAGTTAGGGACGACGGAAGTTGGGCCGTTGGCGGCGTTAGTCCTATGCCTGGAGGCGAAGGGCGGGCTCAAGTTGGCTGGAAACAGCGATGACGAGCGAGCGATGGTGGCGCAGTGGGTAGAGGGGCGGCGTAATTCCCATAATCGCTGTTTCCAGCCAACTTGAACTCGCCCTCCGCGTGCAGGCATAGGGCTAACGCCGCCAACGGCCCAACTTCTGTTGTCCCTGACTCTGCACAGAGTTGTAATGGGGTCGAGACATCTGTATTTTGTTGTTTTCCAGAGAGGGGCGATTCCGCCCATATACAACACTTGGGCCATTCCGACCTACCGTTGAGGTAGTTTCCTGGTTAGACCCGGATGGATAACATGTCGTGGACTGAGTTTTTGTATATTGTATTATATTGTATTGTATTGTAATATTGTTGGGTAGTGTTGCAAGACTTTTCGATCAACTTTTCGATCAATATAGACACGTTTTGTATGAAGATAAAAGCGAAACAAGCCATGTTTGTTAATTGAATTGTTGGAACTTGAATATTCTTTATTTACAGATTGAAACCTGATTCTGATGTTATAACAATACTAAAATTGTTATCTCAGAGATTTTGAAATTGCTTTCGTTTTCATTGCGAATTCAGTATAAACTCTCAGACCTTGAGGAACAAATCCAATAATCTGAAGCGCATTCATGGTCACCGGCTCCCAAAACCCCATGCTGCACCATTGCTACCATAGGGTGGCTATATCGAAAGGATAAAGGATGAAAAGTTAAAGGTCGTTGTCAGTGCCTATAGAATATTTTGCGGTGGCTATCCGATAAACAAGACAGTGCCTTGTTATTCCAGATGAATCTGATATCAATTCGCTGACCGCGGAGGAATGGAAGACTTGGTTGGCCTTGGTGGGAAACCCAAACCAAGGACCTGGAATCGAGTTGTGCGACAGCCGGCGTGTCCTCCAAGTGCACTGCCACGCGCCTAGGTGAAAGAGGCAATAGGATAAAATTCAAAGCGGATATTCCACAGGCAGTGCAAGAAATACTTTCAGAAGAGCAGGTCCAGTGAAGCTCTTTGGCCAAAGGAAGTGATATGGTTTGCTTGTACCAAAATGCAGGATGGGAAACAGCCAAAACTGGCCACAGCCAAAGCCAAGCGAATACAACAATGTAAATGCAGGACCATTCACCGTTCTCTACATACCTACTATCTGTACTATCTAACTAAATAACTACAATCTCCCGGATGCCTCCTTTAACTCCTAGACAGAATGAGGTTCATGGACTGAGCGGATGAAGGCACCTCAAGAAACTCGTCGACAATTGAGGCCTAGAGTTTCCCGCTAATGCATAGCTGACTCATGTTTTTGAATAAGATACGATTTTAGCTGGGCCTCCATAGTAGCTTTTGGCACGGAATGTATCAGTTTGAATGTGATCCTTTAAAGTCGTCGTCACTTCTGGATTCCCTAATGCCATTCAACGTATATATTCTACACGCCCTTGGCAATGGAGCGCAAGTTTTCTATTTCGAATATTTTCCATGGCTCCATATGAACCATATATACCAAGTAATAGAGCTCGAGCTCCTAAGCTCAAATAGGTGTCCATTAGGCGACTTATATCCAAAAATGCAAAAACCACAAAACTGTCGTTTTTGGCGTTTTTTTTTTGAAAAGACGCGTCCGGTACTGTAGTAAGCACATAGATTCGGTTTAAAGGGAAAAATCTAAAAAAATAAAAAGGAAGCAATTGTGAGTTAGCAGTGCCGGTCAGAAAAGCATGGCCTAGTGCTGAATGGTATCTAGTGCACACATTTTATTCGAGCACGAGGAGCAACTCAGACCAGCCACAGGTTTGCTTCAGAAGCTTCTTCGAAACCAATGAAAACGAGCGCAGTGAGAAAGCCTGCAGCGTGAAGCCGTGGTGATGGCCGAGCGGCGCTGACGAGTTGCTGAGGTTGAGCGAGCGCGGCGGAGGTAGAAGTGGAGATGACACTGAGGTAAGGTATCACTATGGAGACCGAAACCTGAAGTGACGGTGCATCACACGGCTAAATTGAGGGACAATTCGAACAATTACTGTCCCTTTTTAGCCTCATCGACGACCACACATCTCCCTACTGGCGCCGGCCGCGAAAACAAGCTCCTCTCATCAACAGAAGAGTTCCATCATCTAAACCGTCCACTTCGCCTAGCCAGGCAGCTACAGCGAACAATAGAGGGGCTGAGGCATCGTCGGAATGTACTCGAGAGGTGAAGCAAACCGCTAATTGATGAGATTTTACTTAGTTGAGGGACGAATACGATGTCGGCCGTCTTTTTTTGGTGACTAAAATGCGGCTTAAGACTGTTTTGTTGGTTCAAGACCGCGAATAAAAAATGTCCTAAACAAGCCATGCAAGATTTTAAGCTCTTGGTTGATTTCTAAGGCAAAATATCAATTTTTGTGTGTCTAAATTTATTTCTAATTTAGAGATGTGGAATGTAATCACACAGTAAAATTACTAAAAAAACCAAATGAAAATAAGCATAAACAAATAGCTACACCGTAATGTCTGGACGAGCAATAAACAAATAACTACAAAGTAATGTCTGCTAAATGTGACCAAACAGTGTAATCAGGGAGACAATCCAGGAAAAAGACTAAAAATTGACAAAGACAGGTCATTTCTCAATAAGTTTAGTTATTTGCTTACACATTACAAAGAGTGCGCCTCAAAACAATCAAATACATCAGAATGCTAGAGCAGTTAAACAGAAATGGTGAGAAAGAAAAAAAACAGTAACGGGCAGACTCAGCTGAAAATTATCCAAGTACAAAAAATCGGAGCAAATCGGTCGAGGATTATATCACAAATGGCTGCACACGATGTAATCTGCCATGAAGAAAAAAAGCAGCTGCTACCCGTACCAGTTGACTATGGTACCTTAACAGTTATTTGTCAAAGGTCATTGCTGGAGCTTCGGGACACGGGTATGCTAACCACCCTCTGGGACCAGCAAATAGGATAGCAGCTGAAACTGAATAAGGCAGGAGTACACTATTAGTACAGTCAACAAGTAAAATCCTTATTGGTTGAGGTTCTTATAGGCGAAGAAATTTGTCCTAATCTTCGTCTTTGCAATCGAGTCATCAAGCCGTAGCTTACCTCTCATACATCTAGTCAACGATACACCGAAAAACTAAATTTTGTTTATGGAGACCCTGTGAATTAGATATCTGAACAAATAGTGACATCGGATTTCTTCTTCTACTAACAAGCGTTGGAAGGCCAAGTGCTTTTGCCCTTTCTAGGCCACTGAGCAGCTGCAAGAGGTTGACATCATAACATCTGAAATATAGCCTTCGGGTAAGACTGTTTCGGATGCTTTCCGAGAAATCGATGTACTTCTTTTTGCAATGATTCCAAACAGGTATTCCAAACTCCAATATCGGTCGAACATAGGATTTACAAAGCCGTAAATACATTTGGGGATCCTTCGATCGTAGAAGCCTGAAAGAATGTAGATGCTATAGCTCGTTTTCCTCGCAAGTGTTTTGTAGTAACTGCTAAAGTCCAGGTCAGCATTAATCGTAAAAGCTAGGTCTAACTTCCCTTACAGGCATAATGCTTGTGGATTGCAGTTTGTATGGAATCAGTGTCTCATCGTCAGTCTTTGGACCACTTACCAAGCACTTGGATTTCTCCGCTAATAATGGGAGTTTCCACTGTTTGGACCATTGATCGACACATTCAAATGCTGCTTGTAAATCTAGGAAATCTGCGGTCGTAGCGAACGGCTGCGCATTCATATCGTCATCCGTGCAGCTAAGTTTTACTCTTTTCTTTCAGTTTTTTAGCCTTTCTCTGTTTCCTGTAGCATACTTATTGTTTGGTTCTCCTGTTCTCGTTAGAAGAAGTTTAGTTATTTAGACTAAATCCGTTTTTCCTCTACTCATTGCTCTGCACCTGGTCCTTCTTGCGTGCCGACATCGATAATGACTTTGACTTCTCTGGTCTCGCTCACAATGTCGTAGGACAAAACTCTTCAACTGGAGAAAAAGATATTCTCTCGTTAAATCTCAAGTGCCCACTGATGAGGACGTTGCAAGCAGGCCTATCAACGAAAATATGTTGGCCGTGCTGACGTGTAATAAGGACCCGGTGATAGTCCTGGGCGGTCCTGTATCAAAACTGCCACAGGAACTTGCCGTTGCTGTTGAAGCAGATAAAAGATCGCGCAGTTTAGTAATTTCCGGACTGCGTTGACGGGCAGCTGACCTACCGCCGTCGGCTAAACAGTGCGATGTTGAAGACAAAGTAGTTAAGATCATGGATGTGTTGGGTTTGTTGTGTCCCCGTTGAAAGTGTACAGAATGGTTTGACCTGATAATACAGGGGTCCAAGGCTGGTGAAGTTGGTTCTGCCTTCACGGACACACTGGATAACGGCACACTCCAACTCTCACCGTTTGCGTTCTACTGAATTCTCAAACGTCTTCATTCGGAAGAGCTTGAGTGCGAAAGAACGTAAGTGAGAGTACGCCTTACGGCAAGAGTGTAGGAAACGTAATACGCAACCTAATGCCAGGTTGTGGGTTGTGTAGATGGCTCGTCTCGAGGACCTGCCAAAGACTGGGAGTGCGGGAAACACGAGGCTCGCCACGGCATCTCCCGGGGTGTGAGATGTTTTTTATTCAATGCACGAAGCCTGGGCAAAAAGCTTCATCATTTACATCACTTTTTGAGTAGTCATAATCCTGGCTTAGTGTTCATAACAGAGACCTGGTTGACTTCAAAAACTATAAACTCGGAGATTGTAGCGCACTATCCATACAGAGTTTTTAGAATTGATCGTCCTGGAAGCAGGGGCGGAGAAGAGTGCTGCCTCTCCAAATGTACTTTACATTCAACGAAGTGGTTCTACCCTCCCACCACAATTCAGATGTTCTCTGTCTCGAGTGTTTCGACACTTCGCTACATTGGAAATTTTGAGTTGTCCTAGTTTATCGGCCACCTAACTCGAATGTAAACGACGACATGAATTTGGTAGATATACTAGTCGACTTGTGTGTCTCCAAAGAACATTTTATTCTGGTTGGAGATTTTAACTAAACTTTAACGATTTTTTGACTGGGTTAATTTCAAATCCAATACTCCCGCTTCTCGCAGACTTGTCGACTTTTTCAAAGCTTATGCGTTTACCCAACACGTTCTGAATCCCACCTGTGGAAAACCTATCCTGGATATCATTCTAACAGCATCTATTTTTGTGGAAAATGCCAATGTGTGCCCGCCCTTTGCATCTTCGGATCACAGCTCAATTTCCTTTGATATTGACATCTCCTTTGAACGCCCCTGAAATATACCTTTACAAAACTTCACCAAAGCTGACTACAAGGCATTATCTAAACGGCTTCTGACTGTCAACTGGTAGGATTTGTTTTATGGGTACACAGATGTTGATGCCCTCTACCGAATGTTCTGTAGGATTGTACACAATTACCTAGCTCAATACGTTCCGGTGCAGGATTCAGAAAAGTCGTGCCAGATACCTAACACACATTCGAAACCTAGCAGCTCAGAAGACTTGTCTGTTTAATCAACGTGTAAAACTCCAAGGTTCCTTTTTTCCTAGCCCATGCTACAGAGCAATATGTTGTAAACTGGATTGGCATCTTCGAAAGTTTCTCGCATATCAACAAAAGAGAGCCAGTCTCCGCCGCAACAGTAAAAGCTTTTCACATTGAAGAGGAGTAAGCTAACGTAGATCTCAAGTGGATAGGTACTTATGAAGCAGAGGGCCCGTGGTGCCGTGGGGTTGCATGTTAACATATTAACGCGGCAACCCCACGGCACCCGGAGACCGGTGCTACATTAGTACGGCCCGTGGTGCCGTGGGGTTGCCGCGTTAACATGATTGCCGGCTACGCCACCGTACATAGGAAGATCATAGGCTACACAGGAAGATCCACCGCTACAAGTACCGTGGATCTTCCTGTGCTTGAGAACGAGAATGACATTCAGTATGCTGATGAAAAACAAAAGGCTGTAGCGCTAGCTAGGTATTTTTGCACTGTATTTACATTCCGTTCTGATTCAAATTTAGCTGATGTTACTTTGCGATCTACCGGTAGTGATCTGTGTACCGATATGGTAGTGGAACAAAGAAGGGTTTTGAAGATTTTGAGGACTCTTAAGCCTTCCATGTCTGTTCCGTATGACGGTATCCCACAGATAGTATTCAAAAGGTGTGCTCAAGTGCTATATAAGCGCTTGGCGATGATTTTGAACATCTCGATAGTGTGCAGTGAAATTCCCTATATGTGGAAAGAATCTATGGTTACCGCTATTCCGAAGCTTAATGCTTCTCCTCACTTACTATCGTCCTACCCACCAATTAGCATTACGCCTACTCCTATGAAAGTCCTAGAGAGGCTTATTCGAGACGAAATTTCCTCTAGGCTGCTCAAGCATCAACTTATTCCTTGCGAACAACACGATTTTTAACGGGGCGTCGACCATCACCCAGTTGGTAGACTGCAATTTTGACTGGAGAATGGCTATAAATGAAGCTAGCAGTGTTGACGTCATTTATTTCGACTTATCGAAGGCCTAGAAAGTCAACCACGATAAGTTGTTGTTTAAGATGGAGAAGCTGGGGATATAGAATTCTCTTTTGAGTTAGATCCGTTTACATTTAACGTTACGTTAAAGTTGGATACTCCTTTTCTAAACGTCTTCCGTGCCTAAGTGGAGTTCCTCAGGAAGGTGTCCTTTCGGCTCATCTCTTTATTCTATACACCATTGACATTCCTACATGTTTAGCTACGTATGCGAACGATAAAGTTCAGATTTATGCCGATGATATAAAGGTTATGGTATATACAATAAAAACACCAAGGTTTTGGTGCATCAGGCCTTAGCACAATCCATTACTAATATGATGGACTGGGCTAAGACTGGGGACATTCCCTGAACCTCGATAAAACTGTTGTGCTGCACATTGGAAAACCGGATAATCCTATTATTACGGCTCTGAAAATTGTGAACGAGGTGCGGAATCTTGGAATCCTTATTAATGATGATCTTGATGCAAAACTTCATATCAACCGGACAGTTCAAAAGGCGTTTGCGGCTGTCTTTATAATATTCCGAAACTTCGAAAGTACCGATCCTATTATATATTTGAAGCTCTACAAGGCGTATGTAGTTCCTGTTTTGGAGTACGAATCCCAGATTTGGAGTCCCCACACAAAGAAGATTCAGGCGAAAATTGAGAAAGTTCAACAAACCTTCACGCGAATTTTACTTTATCGTTGCAATCCTGCTCCTAGTTACCCATCGTCTCTTCCAAGTTATTCTGATCGATTAAAACTTTTCAATCTCAAAATTTTTCTTTATCGACGAGCGTTCAGCAATGTAGCCTTTTGCTTCAAGTTGCTTAAAGGTGATATGAAACTGCGGCCGAGCAAATATTGGTGTTTTCGACCTTGCGTGGAAGTGCTTTCTCGCTGTTAGTTGAGAATCCTAGACTCAACAGGAATCAATTCACCAAGGTCTTCAACTCGCTGTTTTTTCGGGGAACTCTATGGCTGCAAAACTTTCCGATGCTCTTTTGGAAGCTCCGAACACATCTGTGTTCAGAACTAAATTGAAGAGTATCAATCTGCTCCAAGTTCTTGGTACTCCAGACTTCTGATCGGAGCGAGTATGTGGCTGGTCGTTCTCTTTTCGCTGATGGGATAATGGTCACGCCTAGCGTTTTACAGTCCAGCTTCGGTTTCGCCACTACGTTCGACGGAGCTCACTGCACATATGCTTTTTTTTCTCGTTCCTGCAATTGTTTTTGTCTATTCTTGAGGAGTAGTAGAGTGGATAGAGTGGATATTGTCTCATATTTACAATTTCGCACATTCTATTAGACTGTTCTCGATAAGAGTTTATCTGCCGATTTTTTTCTCTCTTCCTTTCGTGCATTGATAAAAAGAAGAGATATTGTGACTTGCTCTAAATGCTTCGAACTCCGATTGGGAGTAATAGCATTAGGCAACTTTTTGTGAGTTGTGGGTCAGCATATGCTCTTTCAGTATTCTTTATAATCAAAGTTAGCCTGAGTTGCGCTGAGCTGTGATTGATGAGTTGCAAAGGGTTATTGTTTTAACCGAGCATCTTATTTGCAACGATTTCTCCGATCAGGATGAATTTGTGTAAGCAGTTCATCTCTTTATGTGGGACACTCCTTCCTGCATGGCCTCGTCTTACTTTTTTTCACTTTTCTCTCTTTTTTTATGTCTCCAGGCCGCCACTGGGTGCGTACCAGGGGTATGCGTAAATAAAATTTGAAATTTTGTAAATCGTAAATCGTAATTACGAAAAAACCGTCGTAAATCTTGAACCGTAAATCGTAAATCGTAAGAGTCACATGAACTGCAGTGCAGTACAACTAAATTTCCTGAAGCTTTTTCTGCCAATGTTAATTAGATGTGATTCAATATTTATTTAACTGTTGTGTTATTTTCAGCTTAAGCTGAACAGTTTTCTTAACTTTTTTTTCACGGCTTCCTGCTAGTAAAACACCTTCCAAACCAAAATAAACACGTTTTTGGAAGGTCAAAAATGCAAATTCAAAAACTATACTTAAGTCTATGCATGGCATTCCAACAGAAAGCTTGCATTGTTTGAATATTCATTAAATTCCTAAGTTACTACCAATTTTTAGCTTGCGTATTAGTCTAGGAGTCAGCAGAAACAACAGCGAAAAATTCGCTGTCAATACTAAAAATTAAAGTCTTTTCACCGTTGGCCAATGCGCCGGTTTCCTGCTCAAGCCTGTACTTGTAAGATTTTGAAAACTTTATAATATTGCTCTACTATTTAATACTCCCTGTAATCGCTTTGGCTACCCTTCGGCAGCTCCGTCTCCTCTCCGAGAACCTGCAGCATCGTAAGCGGATTAGATAGGGTGAATGCGATAAACTCAATCACGCCGCCGGAAATGGAGATCAAAACTGTTTCATTCCAAGCATTCCCAAAAAAAGGTTGAGCTGTAAAAATCAGTTCAACCTTTTCTTGGAATGCTGCGCGCTCGATATTACTGCACTTTTTATACCACTTTCCTCAACCCTATAAAGCCCAATGCGAACCGATAGAAGCATTGGCAGATGTCGCGAAGGTGGGTAGCATTGGTAGGTGAGAGCGCGCCAGCCAATAATAATCCTTTATCCTTTCCACGTGAGTGTAGCAACTTTCTAGACCCCGCTTCCAATTTCGAATGATGTTCGATCGTGAATTTGCGTCAATTCTATTCGGTAGGGTTAACATGTATCCGTTACAAACAGAGTGACTCGACGTTGTTACCAAACAAGAGATGCAGCTAGAATACTCGTCACTATTTCTCTAAGAAACTGCTTCCAGTGTAAATGCAAACAAAACACAAATTATGGGCTGAAATGGAGCAACCTTCGGCAGTACGAATGCGATGTGCCTTGCTAGCTCTGGACCGGAAGCGGAGGAGCTTAGCCTCCTCGGCCTCCTGACAGAAGCTTATTTTTGATATTGCATTGCACTTCTTTCTCCTCTTGAACTTGACCGTTTCTAAACCGCAGCCCTTACAATGTTTGAGAAACAAAAAAGATAGCTATCGAAGAGAAAAGTCGGATTCGAGAAGCCTGTGAACAGGACGGTATTGTACAACACAGTAACGCATCAGATCATCAAAAATCAACTCTAAAGGAAAGTGGTAATGAGCTATAAGAGGGACCGTTAGTGTGGGCACATCTTTATAACCCAGTCCACATAAATTTGGCCGCCAGTTGGTTGTTGATCAAAAATCACATTTACGAAAATTCACGATTTACGACCCAAAATGTCGTAAATCGTAAATCGTAAAAAATTTGCCAGAAATCGCCGTAAATCGTAAAATCGTAAATCGTAAATCGTAATTAGGCACACCACCAGTATAATGGGACTCTTAAGATACGGAGTCCGCCTGGTGGTGCGTGTCCTGGACAGGGTCAAGCTTGAGGTTCGGGAATCGAAGGGGGTCGTACTGTAGCCTCGAATGGAGGGGGGGGAGGGGTCGTACTCTCTCGGTTTTGGCAGAGGACTCTCTCCAAATTCAGGTTTCCAGACGATGTTTGCATCTATTAATAAGTTGTTTTTTCCAGGTGTGACTACGACAATGCGGAGATTTACAAGCACTTGCGTTTCCTGGAGTTAAAAAAATAGGATTGAATATCAAAAAAATTTTAATGCCGATTACTGTGCAGTGAAAAATAAAGATTTTCTGTCTGCAGATTTATAGTCAAAGAGAGATTTTCATTTTTTCAGATTTTCCCAGGACGTCATGGACACGGTAGTTTTCTGCCCGATGACCGACATATACTTCCAGAATTGCACTCTATAGAATTTCAAGCGTTAATTACTGATGACGACCTAAGTGCTTTCCCTACAAGATTTTTGAAGCGCTCTTCGAGTCGATGACGGAATGGCAACCGAAGTACTGACTTGCTTGAAAAGTAATTTTTCTCCCGCAGGAAACAGCATCAGAAAATGAAATCGCACCCTATAAAATTTTAAGCCCGTTTGACACACAGTGATAAAACTATGTTTCTCTGAAACGATATTCTATATGATCAGACGTCTCGATTTACCGAAAAGATATCGACACACTAATCACATGGAAGATGTTACTTTTGAACCTGCCTTTTAAAGCATAGGAAACACATCTACTAGAACTTTATGAATTTTCCAGGAGCCCCAAAAAATCTCCGTGTTACGGCAGTATACATGCGGCTACTGCGTTCTCTGACATGATCAATCGCAATTGAAATATGGATGGACTCCTCGCTGGAAAATTTTTTTCTGCCTTCTGAAGGACAGGACGACAGAGATTGGAATTGTATCATATAAAATTTTAAGTCGTGCTCAACATACAATAAAAACTATGCTTCTCCGCTGCGACGAAGATATGGCGAAGATGGATCGCATACAAAATTCTCATTTTTCATGAAAATAGTATTTTTTAGCCGAAGCAGATCATCCATACGGATAAAATTTAGCCACAAGAACCTAGAAGTTTCGATCAATTCACTGTGAAAAAATTGTGATTTTCTGGATAGAACAGGTTGAATCGACCTCTGGTCGACTTTGCACCAACGTCATCGGAGCATAAAATTGAACGTTCACAAAAAGGTTCATAACTCGGTAAGTTTTTCGAATTTTGAAAACTCTTTTAGCTTTTCATAAAGTAGACAAAACGCCCTCTCTCGCAGTTCAAAAATCTTTTCCAGAAAAGGAGTCGTCACGCGTGGCTGCTGATTCGATTTTTGAGCGAAAAAAATTGAAGTGGCTTCACCAAAATATTCATAACTTGACCAATTCTTCGAAGTTTCAAAATCCCGCTAGCTTTTCAGAAACTACAGGAAGAGCCCTTTCTTGCTATGTGGGAATTAATGTCCAGAAATTCGGTCTTCATGCGCGGCAGGAGAGGTCCATTTTCGGCTCCATGTCGCGAAAATACGTACCGAAAATCGAACACCCCTCCCGCCCCGCATGAAGATCCCCTTCTTGGAAATCGTTTCTTACATGGTTAGAAAGCACATTTGCTCTATTTTTTGATGAGCGAACGGAATTTTCGATTTTCGAAAAAATAGCCGAGATATGATCAATTTTTGGAAGTCGTGAACTGAATCCTTCTCCGGCGTCATCGGAGTGATTTCACAAAAATATTCATAACTCTGTTATTTTTTAGAAATTCAAAAATTCCGCTAGCTTTTTAAAAAGTAAGTAAACAGCGCTTCTTGACGGTTACAAACTCGTTTAGCAAAAAAGGGATCTTCATCCGGGGCGGAGGGGGTTCGATTTCTGGTCGATTTTTGCCGAAAATCGACCAGAAATAAAACCCCCCCCCCCGCCCCGCATGAAGATCCCTTTTTTGCTAAAAGTGTTTGTAACCGTAAAGAAGCGCTGTTTATCTACTTTTCAAATGGTTAGCGGAATTTTTGAATTTCGAAAAATTAGTCGAGTTATGAATATTTTTGTGAGATCACTTCGATGACGACGGCGAAGAGTCGATCCGCGATTCAGTTCACGACTTGCAAAAATTGATCATATCTCGGCTATTTTTTTTCGAAAATCAAAAATCCCGCTTGCTCATCAAAAAATAGAGCAAATGTGCTCTCTAACCATGTAAGAAACGATTTCCAAGAAAGGGATCTTCATGCGGGGAGGGGGGTTCGATTTTCGGTACGTATTTTCGCGACATGGAATCGAAATTGAACCCCCCTGCCGCGCATGAAGAAACCTTTATCGAAGATCGATTTTTACATGGTAAGAAAGCGCATTTTATCTAGTTTTATAAAAAAATAAAGGAATTTTGAAACTTCTAAAAACTTACCGAGTTATGAGCATTTTTGTGAGATCACTCCGATGACGTCGGTGAAGGGTCGATCCGAGATTCAGTTCACGACTTCCGAAAATTGATCATATCTCGGCTATTTTTCCGAAAATCAAAAACCCCGCTTGCTCATTAAAAAATAGAGCAAACGTGCTTTCTAACCATGTAAGAACCGATTTCCAAGAAAGGGGTCTTCATGCGGGGCGGGGGGGGGGTTCGATTTCCGGTACGTATTTTCGCGACATGGAGCCGAAATTGAACCTCCCCTGCCGCGCATGAAGACTGAATTTTTGGACATTAATTCTCACATAGCAAGAAAGGGCTCTTCCTGTAGTTTCTGAAAAGCTAGCGGAATTTTGAAACTTCGAAGAATTGGTCAAGTTATGAATATTTTTGTGAAGCCACTTCAATTTTTTTCGCTCAAAAATCGAACCAGCAGCCACGCGTGACGACTCCTTTTTTGGAAAAGATTTTTAAACTGTGAGAAAGAACGTTTTATCTTTTTCTTGACGGGCTAGAAGAATTTTCAAAATACGAAAAACTTACCGAGTTATGAACCTTTTTGTGAACGTTTAGTTTCATGCTCCGATGACGTTGGTGCAAAGTCGACCTGAGGTCGATTCATCCTGTTCGATCCAGAAAATCATGATTTTTTCACTGTGCATTGATCATTACTTGGAAGTTTTTGTGGCAAAATTTTATTCGTATGGGTGGTCTGCTTCGGCTAAAAAATATTTTTTTTCATGAAAACGAGAATTTTGCTTACGACCCATCCTAATCATATCGTCATCGCAGTTCCGTCACCGCTGCGGAGAATCTTGTTTTTTTGCTGTATCATGTACAGAGCTGGAGTTTTTTTTAGCTCCATTTTCGTTTTTTATGACGTTTTCTTAGGATGGGAGAACATTATTTCCGAGAGAAGTCCATCGTCCATCCTTCCTTTTTCCGCTCCATAATCGATTCGAGGAACGCTTCAAAAAATTTATAAGGAAAGCACTTAAGTCGTCGTCAGAAAGTAATACTCAAATTTTTATATAACACAATTTCGGACACAATTTCAGATGCAAACGCCGCTACTTCAGATAGAAGAATGTTCCGTGTCCATGGTGTCCTGAAAAAAACTCCATGAATTGAACAGTGAGGATTGGAAACTGCTACTAGAAGATCTTTATTTTGAAGTGTCGAAAATAGCGTTCAAAATTTTAAAGAATTTTATTGTGTTTTGAAAACATTATTGATCAGGGAACTCGTTTCATTGTCCTCTTCAGTGCCGAAGCCGCACCTGAAAAGAAGAATCTATTAAAGAGTTCAACTTGAAGAAATCAAGAAATACAAGAAATAGAACAGTGGAAGAGAGAGGGAGGGGGTCGTACAAATTCCGCTTCAGAGGAGGGGGGTCGTAAATTTCCATCAAAAATCGAACCCCATGCTTGACCCTGGTCCTGGATGGCTGGATCACAAACTACGCCGCTGGTCTTCTACAGCTACTCCAGGCTGGTTCTAAGAAATAGCATTTTGGCTCATCTCACTGCTACGTGTTTTTCGGACTATAATAGGTTGCTCCAAAAAAAACTTTTCCTTCCACAACTCTCGTCGCATCTGAAGCGTACTCCGGTTTATATAGTTTTCTGTGTGGTTTCTATAGTTATCTACCGTTGGATTGACCGAGAGTAATGCTTATTACTCAGAACACGCATGGGGTTGGCCTATTGTTCACCTTTCGGATGTTGCATTACCATTAACCATTACGTAGAATTGTTGGTTTTTTCGGTTTTTTTGTTTCCTTTTTGGCTCAGTACTCAGTCCTACTAACCTTGTATTTTATGCAAAAGTTCTTAGTACGCCCTTAGTGGCGTAGCCAATAAATCACTAACATCGTCTACTCCTTTGATACACTTGAAAATCTTTATGTCATCTTGCGTACATCTTGCATACCACACCAAAACGCGAGATGGCAATAGGTGACTCATACTCATATATAAAAAATAGCAAAGGTGATAGAATTCCGCCTTGTGGCACACCACTACACGCAGGATATGAAGGTTAGAACTCATCTTTGGCTATTCCATGTCCGACTGTCATTGAATCTTGGCATAATAATGATCAGTATGAATACCCTGATACAGCTGACGAACCAAGATTGGTATAGATCCTTTATTCCGGCTAACGTTTTACCGTCTTCTTCAGAGCCTGGAAAAGTCAAGTAGAGTTTGAAAAATCATCCGTCCAAGAACCATTTCAGACCACAGCGGTGAATCAGAGGTTAGAAGAAGAGGGAGACGAAGCACGAGGAGGTAACACAAACAGACCAGTGCAGTTGGGCGAAAAGTGCCCCTTTTATGGCGGATGAGGTCACCTTCGGTTCACCCTCTTAGCGAGCCTCTGGCAGACTGTCCTCCGGTTCGAGACCGCAAAGGTCAACGTACGGGGCCGGCTCCTGTATCACCGCTACGCGCTCCTCCTTCGTGTTCATTGTGGGGTTCCTAGCGGCAATCCACAGCGCTTCTAGTGTTTTGCGCGCTGAGATCTCGAACTCGCGTGCCAATATCGTCACCTTCACTTCAACCCCGCGCTGTTGTGGCCTCGCAGCCTGTGTTCGCCCAGCGGACCGGAGATATCGCACCTACGAAGCATGCACAAATGCCCTTTAACGCGCTCTCCAAGAGGTCTACCCGTCTCGCCGATGTACTCGCCGTTGCAACCCATGCACTTTATAAGGTATACCACACCTGAGACCATGCAGTCTCACTCCTTACCGAATGGGCAAATAATGCACTGGCGAGTCTTATAGTTGACTCGTAGGTTCTTCCTGAGAGGAAATCCTTGACCCATCTAATAATCCTGAAGTGTATGCCTACCATCTCCATTTTGTAGAGTAACTTTGATATCGGGACCCTGTCAAAGGCCGTCAAAGAAGACCACATCTGTGCGACAAAACCTTTCATCAGTTGTTCGAGACCAGTCATTTCAGGCAGTAAGTAAAGAAGTTTCTACAGACCTCCCCTTAACGAAGCCGTTCTGATTTTCTAAAATGACACCATTGCCCAAAAGATGCTGCAATAATGTGCTTCCTAACAATTTTATCGAATACTCCTGCAAATTTTAACAATCCTAAGATTTCAGCAATATATTAGTCCTGTGCCAAAAAGAGCTATAGGTGGATGCTTATTTCGGCCTAATGTTTCGACTGAGCCGTTGTCATCAGATGCTAAAAGTAGCTCAAGGCTTCTGATGTACAGTCTACTCGACCAAACTTCTTAACCGTTCTAGCGGCTCCGACATTAGTCTAAGAATTCTCACACAAAACAACTCTAAGTACATCGGGGAAAAGGCAGAGCGCGAAAAGAACACCTAGCTAGTAAAAGGTGTGGCTCTTTGAACAGTCTTCTTTGTATAGGTTGCATGCGCATAATGGTAACGACGGCAAATGTCTGCAAGGAAAGCATTCGACAGGACGACTACGCCCAGCTGTGGTGAATTCGTGAGTGAGCTTATCTTCGCATCCAAGCTTTGTATCTGGGTAAAAATCTTATGTGACGTTCTATACGGCCTAAAAAATGACGCAGAGCCAGACGATAATGACAACACTCACCAACGGGTGGTTGCTTCAGATGTTAGGTGTGAGAGAATGAATTCGGAACGTCGGCAATTTGGACGCGGCTAGCTTAAATGGGCCACATTCCAAAGTTCTTACTCAGCGCCATTCTGAACGAACACAGGTAACGAAATAAAGGGATAGAAAGCGTTAGGCCTTTGCCATACCATCGCTCACCCCGAGCGACGCCCAATGATGTGCGCCATATCGATCCTGCTGAGCGAGCGACGCGAACAAAGGCCTTAATTATCCACACGGTTATCAGCATGGCGCTGCCTAATCAATATAAACCTTAAAGAGTCTTTTGGTTACAACGTCGTGAATAAATAAATAAACGCACTGTGCACATTTTTGTAAATTAAAAGACATGAAATCTCTTCTAACTCCTAAGCATAATAGTATAAGCTTCTTCGGCAGGCTTTTCGCTCCACTTTCAGTGTGCTGCGCCCTACATTCTTACATCTTTTCTCTATCGTCTCGGCCGTATATCTCATTCCTACAACCCTGGACAACATCTGAAGACCGCAGCGCAAGGCGGCTCGGGGGAGAAGGGTGGAGGGGTCATCTTATTTTAAGTGTGGTTATGCTCCGTCTTGGTAAGAAGACAAATAAATGCCCAGTGACACTAGAGGTGCTAATCTCAGTCCACCACTGAGCTAGTACACACCAGTACTGACGAGGAAGGTCAAAAAGGTGACCGTGGAGTTTCTCAAAGCAACCTATACAGAATTGTAGGGTGTTATCTGAAAGCACCATAGTGATCTCCAAACTTCTTGTGGACCTCTGGGTTGGTCAAAAATGGCAAAAAAAACTGTACAGCTTCAGTGCGGGCCGTTAACGTAAAACTGACTCACTGGAATACCATTGTTGTGCTCGGAAAGTTCTGCAAAAGATTTGAAGCTTCAATTATTGCTAGAACGCGGGATTTGATAAATTCCTAGTAGAAGCGAGAAGGCGCATTCACGGGAGGCGTTCACTAGCAGGCCCCCAGCGACTGGATGGCCGAGTGTATATCACGATGGACATGCGGAAGGGTGGTCAAAGGATCGGCTACGGGGTGGGGTCTGTGCATTGCTAATGGTGCGTTTTGCATTATTATCAGTGTACATAGAGTGCATTTTGGTCTGGCAGAGTTCAGTGCTCGCGTTTCAACGTCTTTCTAATCTCTTGCGGGATGTGAGACAAGCTAGCCCTCGACTTTTTTTGTCGATTAGATGTGGCCATTGAACCATGCTTGTCTTGTTGGATCCCTCGTTAGATGTTATTCATGTGTGATCCCTTTTTAATGTTTCCTATTAGTTTTAGAAGTGTGGATCGTAGTAACCTTGTAGTGGGCATAATCGACTATTACGTTGATCCATCATCAAGATATGCGACGCAGTCCGCTACAGGTATGAACACATGTACTTTCACGTCTGCTAGGTCGGAAATTTTTTTCTCCAAGGTCCGTCTAGAGGGAGGACATTTGGGATACTGATCACGAATCTGGCATTCGTTTTCTGTTCCGGTAGATTACAGTAGGTTACGACCTGAGTAGGGTGCTGGCAAGCGAAATGGTGGAGACAGGTTAGCCGCACTCCCTCCCTCACTCCATCTGTCCAGGGATGTTATTGGGCCATGATCACAAATTTTGTATAGGTTTTTTGGTTTTTAAATTTTTTGAGGGCTATTTTCAGTGCAAGATACGATATTGGAAACGAAATGCGGTCAGATGAAGAATCCCAGTTGAAAGCCAGCTTTTTCGCAGTATTCGTGTCTATTCTAACTTGCTGTAATCTGCTCTTCCACCGAAATCAAATGTGAGATTCGTGACAAGCACCCCAAATAACTCCCTCAACGAAGGAACTTTCTAGCCTTTGGGATGTCGAGACTACGAGTGCCCGTATCAGCTATGCCGCCCTTCTTCCTGCATCTCCATATAGTAGGGAAGAGCGACTAAATGAGGCAACTACGAGGCACACTTCCATAACTAATATAGACCATTATAAGGGACGTCGTTCGTCTCCATTATTGACCCCCTACTGGTCTTTTCTTGCTGGTTTTCCCGTCCTGCCCCCCCCCCTCCAGATTGTTCCTTCCCTTCCTGGTCGCTCTCCTGTCCACCCTAGAGGTCCCCTTACTGCCCTTCTCCACCACCTCCTTAGTGGTCCTCTCATGCTCACGGCAGACGTCGGTGACACGTATTCAGAATCAGAACGCTTGTTGCGCGACGTAGAGAGCCCGCCTTCTGAATACAGAAGCTCAGAAGACCTGTCTTCTGAATCCAGAAGCTCAGAAGCGCGCGCAGTCGCCGCTGTGTCGAGCATGAAGAAGCTATGAATATGGCAGATTCCTTGTTCTCCGTATGAATTCCCTTATGGCTCCCTTCTTACTGGTTCCTCGTCCTGGTCCCGCCTCCAGATCCCTTCTTCCAGGTAAATTCCTCCCCCCCCCCCCTCGGGATCCTCCTTACTACTCTATCCCAATTAAGTAGCCCTCCCACGCTCACGACACGACGACGGCGAGCGAACGACCATTGCGCGACGTCGGTGTCACATCTTCTAAATCCGGTCTCCCTTACTGGTAATGGATCCCTTTGCTGATCCTCCTTACTGTCCCCCCCCCCCTGATTGGTAACTCCCTACTGGTCCCTTATTATTGCCTAAACCCTTCTTGGTGCCACCTCCTGGCCTGCTTCATTGTTCCCCCTATCGACCCCCCCATCCGGATGTTTTCTCTAGGTCGCTCCCTCCTGATCGCTGTCGATTCTCCACCCTCTAAGTCTCCCTTCTACTCCTACCACTTTAGTGGTCTTCTCATGCTAATGGCACGAAGTCTGCTTCTGAATCTGGACGCTCAGAAACGCGCGTAGGTGCTGCTATGTTAAGCAGTAAAGGGCTTGCAGTAACATCCCACGTTCAATAGCAAATATTGCTCGCGCTGTAGATGATGTGGAGTATCTCAGTTATCGTTAGGTTAGATCACTCAAACGTCATCGACCGCTAACTCAATTATATAGTGGTAGAGTAGATAGATAGATAGAAAAATATCACACTCAGGTTGGGTCACTCGACTGCTCCCGCTGTGGATGATGCGGCGTACCTCACTTTGGTTAGATCATTCGACCGCTCTCCCGTGGATGATGCGGCGTACCTCACTTAGGTTAGATCATTTGACCGCTCTCGCTGTGGATGATGCGGCGTACCTCACTTTGGTTAGATCATTCGACCGCTCTCCCTGTGGATGATGCGGCGTACCTCACTTAGGTTAGATCATTCGACCGCTCTCGCTGTGGATGATGCGGCATACCTCACTTAGGTTAGATCACTCAAACGTCATCGACCGCTAACTCAATTATATAGTGGTAGATAGATTGAACCAAACGAAGGCTTCCTCCAAAAAACAAGGATGATTTAATGGCCAGCGACGTATCTCTAATTGACGAAGGCTAGCTTTCCTCACATCTCGCAAGAGATTAAAAAGAGGTTGAACAACAAACACACACACTGAACTCTGGCGAGACCAAAATGCACTCTACGCTGATAAAATGCAAAATACATCACTAGCAATGCACAGACCCCATCCGGAACCGATCCCTTGACCCCCATTCCGCAAGTCCACCGCGCTATCCACACTGCCATCCAATTGTTTGTGAGTGCTGAGTGAACGCCTCCCGTGAATGCGCCTTCTCGCTTCTACTAGGAATTTATTGAATCCCGCGCTATAGCAATGACTGAAGCTCCAAACCTTTTGCAGGACTATTTCCGAGTACGACAAGAGTATTCCAGGCGTCAGTTTTGCGTTATCAACCCGCAGTAAAGCGATACAATTTTTTGCCATTTTTGACCTACACAGAGGTCCGCAGGAATTTTGGGAACCACTAAGGTGCTTCCCAGACAGCGCCCTACAACCGTATATAGGTCGCTTTAAGAAACTCCACGGTCTCCTCTTTGACGTTCCTCGTGAGTAAAATTTATAATCTCGTGCAAAACCCATACAGAAAGCGGCTCGAGGAGTGATGCCATATATGACGACTCCCCTCCCCCACCCGAGCCGCTTTCTTCCAAGGCCGCCTTATCGAACATCGTAGTGTTTGCATTGTCTTTTCAGATGTTAAGCGGTGTGGTTGAATGTGGCATTTCTAGATTTCTAAACACAAGAAACGGTTGTGAGTTTTTCACCGCTCCTCAACTTCGTGGGCATCGCGGTTTAAGTCATTGCGAATGCGGTGCGCGAATGCTGAATTCTTTCAGAACTGAATCAGAAAAATGTGCGTGCACAAGAAAAAATCCTTAGCAAGCCCAAACAAAAAATCGAAAAAAGCGAGTAACGCCACGCCAGCAACGCCTAAGAATGATAAGGCTAAGAAGCCGGAGAAAGTCGAGCAGCAACCGAAACCAGAAGAGAAAGAGAAGGAAAAGAAAGCGGAGCCAGCGCTACCTGAGGGCGAGAACCTAGTGGCGAAGCCTTGCGACGACGTGAGTGTGATTCCTCTGTCCTTGAGATTCTCAGACTATAAGTGCATGTCTATGGTGGGGGGGGGGGGGGGGGAGGGGGACCACTCTTCCTCTATCAAAACATTCATAACATTCGAATAGAGACTTCGATGCAATCCTCCTAGTTGGAGGGAAACGCATCCTAACCATGCCATAACGAACATACACACAGTGAGTAAGCAACAATACCTCGGTGGGGAAAACTACGCCAATCTTGCTGCACAGATTCTAGCAGTTTCTCTATTCACGTCTGAGAAGGACTGCACCGACACTTTTGAAATGGAAAATTGTTGGGCATATCAACCGGTATACAGGCGTAATACAGGTTCGGGACGGAGTGTGGACCCTGGCAGACTAGCATAATTTTGCTACAATACCGCCCACGTCGCACGGTCAAAAACGCTTTGCGACGGATTAATCCGTCGAAAATCGGCGCATGATCATAACTCCTCTAGTTTTAGGTGTTTTTGAGACACGGTAAAGTCGGAACCTAAACCCGAATGGCCTCCTCGAGATCCGCGCAAAAAATATATATAATAAAATAAAAAGGATAAAGGACGGTGTTACTCAATCCCTTCTGGGATGCGCCAGCGCATTCTACTTCCACGGAATGTCGTGGAGGCGACATGAATGCGTATTTGGCCATACAATGACTTGCGGTGGCCAGCCGATGAACAAGTCAGCGCTTTATCCTTCCCAGACAAGTCTGGTACCAATTCCATCCCTTCGGGATGGAAGGCTTGGTTGGCCTGGGCGGGAAATCCGAACCAGGAACCTGGTATCGGGTGCACGCGACAGTCGCGCCTCCTCCGACTGCGCTACACGCGCCCATATATATAATACAAAAATATAATATAAAATATATAAAATATATATCGCAAAAAATATAAAATATATACCAGACTACCTAATTTTCGCTGTGGTTCCCAAAGAATGGCTGGGGCAGAATTTTCGCGATTGGAGGAGCTTATTTCCTAGGATATGCATTTTTATTATTTATTTATTATTATTTATTATAAATACACCCATACGGATGTGCCAATTCAATGATTCTAGTAGAGCACGAACAATACTAAGAAACACAAGAGAAAAAAAGAAAAAACAACTCAATGGTCAGATTTAACAAAGCGGGGGCATTGAGAAAGAAGGCTCACTATCAGTGAGGCTGCGCGGCAAGGGGAGAGAGCCAGAGGAAATGAAGGACAACAACCCACAAACAACATGTTCCCTGTAAAATGTAAAATGTTTCATATTCACCTGGCCATGGTTTGTATGAAGTCAAATTGCACCAAGATACCTGAAGGACTATGCAACACTGCTACTTAGTGCCAACGAAGATGACTATCACATGCCAGTTATTTGTTAGTACGACAAAATATGTGTCCGATAGAAGTATACGGCAAGCTGTCAGAACTGGTAGTGTTTTTGATAGCCAGCCTGAGGCACTGGATAGATGTAGCAACGAGTGAAGGTCAAGGAATTTCTAGTGCTTTAGACTTCAATGTAGAACCACGGCAAGATGTCTGATTTTTGGAAGAAAGTAGGTAGAACATAAGCTAGTGGGTGGTAAGCCAATCAAACCTCAGCACCCCCACCCCGCGCTCACGCCACCAACAGCATCGCCCTCATGCTCTCTGCCTCCAGGACTGGATAAAATACCGTGAACAAAACAAGAAAACAACACAAGGCACGCGGAGAGGGAAGCTATTTCGTCTGATCAGGAGCAGCCATCGTAATTTGAGGTCCATTACTGCATATATGATCTAAATATCACTTAAGCTAAATGAATTTCTCATAATGCAACAAGAGAGAGGCAAAATGGACACAGACATGAATAGCTTGCTAAAGATAGGAACATCTAGATCTATTTGTGACTTCTGCAGCTCAACTTTGAAGGATATCAGCCATCACTGAACAGCTCTGAGCAATTGAGGCAGCCTGAACCTGAAGCGAGCTACTCAGTATATACTTGGTAGATTGAGAATTGAAACCAAATCCACCTCCCTCAGTTTCCGTCGGAAGGCTGCGCTGGTAGGAGCTTCAAGAAGGCTAGGGGGCAACATTTGTAGCCATCTAGCGGCTCGGAAAAAGAAAGTGCTATAAATTTTGGTCTGATACGTTCTATGTAGTCTTAGCGTCCGCAAAGAAAAACTGCTTATACGTCCAAAAGAAGGTATGAATACCCAGTATTTGCTTGGTCTTAACTTTGTTTCTCCCTTGATAATTTTGAAGCAAAAAACCAAGTCACAAAATATTCGGCGATAATGCAAACTCCTTAGATGAAAGATGCGTAGCCGCTCGGAGTAGCTTGGCAACATTTGAGGGAAGCCGGGATCTGGCAAGCATCTATACATCAAGATCTTAGTGAAGACCATTTGAACTTTCTCTATTTGGCGTATCTGCTTTAACGTATAGGGATTACAGATTTGCGAACCATATTCCAGAATTGGTATAATATAAGTCTTGTAAAGTTTAATTAATATAGAAGCGTCGTTGCACTGAACATTCCGTAAAATTGCAAATAGTGTTGAAAAGGCTCTTCGTATGACGTCATTAATATGAGATTTAAAGTCAAGCTTAGGCGTTAAAATTATTCCAAGGTCCCTTACTTCGTAGCTGGTTTTCAGCAAAATATCACCAGCCCGGTACTCCATACACGGGGTGCAACCAAGATGCATAACTGAAGTTTTCGAAAGGTTAACAGGATATCCCAGGCAGTCGCCCACTCCATCATGTTTGAGATTGACTGAGATAAAGCCTGGTGTACCTCTGTTTGGGTTTCAGCATTATAAATTCCATACACTTTAACGTCATCAGCAAAAACCTGCACCTTCACTGAGGGACTGGTAAGTAGTTTCTCCGGTAAATCGTAAGTGTAGGCCAGAAAAAGTAAAGGGGACAAAACTCCCCCTTGTGGGAGTCCACTGGTACATAAGTACCGAGTAGAAAAACTGTTCCCAACTTTAACACACATGTGCCGATCACTCAAATATGAACTTAGCCAGAGAAGTAAGGTTCCTTTTATGCCAAGATGATAAAGCTTGTACAACAATTTCTCATGATTAACCTTATCAAAAGCTTTGGACAAATCGAAATAAATGACATCAACAGAATGGCCACGATTCATAGCTAAATACCAATCAAAATAACAATCGGCCAATTGAGTAATAGTTGACGCTCCAGCAGTGAATCCGTGTTGCTCAGCTGGAATAGTATGGTTTTCGGCAAAGTGGGAGCTAATTTTATCACGAAGAAGTTTCTCCAAGACTTTTATGGAAGGTGGAGTAATACTAATAGGACGGAAGGATGACAAGCATCTAGCGCTGTTATCTTTCGGTATTGCAGTTATGATGGCTTCCTTCCAAATTGATGGAACCGAGGTTGCACAACACGAATCTGGGAATTGTTTTTGCAGTATCGATCACCGTCATTCCATTCTGATCAAATTATGTGGCGCTAAAATAGCGGAAAATACCCAGACGACTTCTACGTGCCAGGGGATTCGGAAGACTTGCGGAATACGTCGCATGACGTGCCTGGGACTCAGAAGACGTGCCAAAGACGTCGCACAACGTGTTTGGAGATCAGGTAGACGTGTCAGAAGGTGGGCCGAAGAGGTTGTCTTCGGCCCACCTTCTAACACGAAGGGTGGATCATTGAGGGGGACCAGTACCAGTAATGGGAGATCGTTTCACTAAGGGAGGATCAGTAATGAGGAACCAATAGATCACCCTATCATACTACACATACACTGTACGTACTGCAAGCTTTTTGTACTTCTAGGTAGGGAAAAAAGCTGTAAAGGTAGAGCAGCTAGCTCGATGTGATTGTCCCTAGCTTAGTGCACTGCAACATCGCCGGGTGTGGTGAAACAGCGCTGTTATGTAATGGACTAGCATCCTGCCCTGGAAGCAGAGGATACGGTTTGTACACCTACCTGGTGCAAGGGTTTTTATCGCAACTAATAAACACCCATGTAATAGTTGCGAAGAATTTCTGTCAGATTAAAGGGATGGGGTTATGGGTCATGTGAGGTACACACGAAGAACATACATAGCTGTCCTAATTGGTTATGGTCCCTAAAGATACGATTGCGTCCTAGAAAAATTTTACCAAGGTATAGGTCAACCTGCGGAAGACATCGCCTCCAGTTTCAGAAAATTACGCAGCTGTCTATTTTTTTTTGACGTTCACGAATAGAGAGCATTCAGTACTGCAACAAACTGTTGCAATACGGCCTCATTTTGGCGTCTAATTACTTACGCAAAATCCTCTGAGCCTATTAGTATTACCCGTGGAGCGATGCGTTTGGAAGTAGATGCGATACGTAGAAAACGACTGCCTCCAGAAAACACAAAATACAAAAACTTCTGGAGGCCTAATAAAGTTGGCTCACAACCAAAGTTTAGAAACTAAGAGCACATATAATTGTGGTCGATATTATCGCACCCATGCTGTAATGTATTGTAATTCTTTTAATCGGAATTATTAAATTAGACCTTTATCACCTGTATCACCTGTCGTCCCGTTGATCATCGACTTGCTCGAGCGGGCGCCAGCAGCGTCTCCATTCGTCCCTGTCGCGTGCCAGAGTGGTCCAATGGATCCTCCTCGCTCGAGGGACACGAAGAGCGTCATATCGGTCGTTCAGGGCTTTCACGAAGAAGTCCGACCAACGCGTTGGTGGGCGTCCTGGTGTTCTTTTGACATCCCGCGGAATCCAATCTGTGACGACTCTCGTCCAGCGGGTGTCTGCGAATCGCATTACGTGGCCGGCCCACCTAATTTTCGACGACTTGGCCCATGCGACAGCGTCTCTGATCTTCGAACGTCGGCGAAGCTCGGAACTCCGGAGGCCTTCTCTCACTTGCGTAAGTCGTGTCACTCCGAGCATCGTCCTCTCGATTCCACGCTGCGCGACGCTGATCGCGTGTTCATCCTGCTTTCGTATAGCCCAGGTCTCTGAGGCGTATGTTAGGGCAGGAAGAACAGTGGAGTCGAATAGGTGGGCACGGAGTCGGACGTTCTTCGTCTTCTTCGCGACTTCTTCGACGCTCTTGAAAGCTCCCCAAGCCGCTCGTTTCCTCCTGCTCAGCTCTGGTGCTAGGTCGTTGGCCATGTTGACTTCGCGACCCAGATACACATAGCTGGAGCATTCGGAGATGTTCGTTCCGTTGAGCGAGAATGGGGCATCAGAAACCCATCCGTTCTTCATGAACATCGTCTTCGTAAGATTCAGCTGCAGTCCAACGCTTCCACATACACGATCGAAGTCGGCCAGCATTCGTTCCGCCTGACTGATGCTCGGTGTTATGAGCACGATGTCGTCAGCGAAGCGAAGATGGTGCAGTTGCCGGCCGTCGACCTTCACTTCCATGTCTTCCCATTCTAGTTCGCGCATGACGTTTTCGAGGGTGGCGCTGAAGAGCTTCGGGGATATGGTATCCCCTTGTCGAACCCCTCTCTTCACGTCAATGACGACGTCGTTGTAGAATGGTGAGATCTTGGTCGTGAATCCACTGTACAGCTCTCCAAGGACCCTGATGTACTGAGTAGGAACGCCCTGGGTGAGCAGGGCTTCCATGACCGCTTCAGTCTCGACGGAGTCGAATGCCTTCTTCAGGTCGATGAACGTAAGGCACAGCGGCAGCTTGTACTCTCGCGACACTTCGATGAGCTTCGTAATGGTGTGTATGTGGTCGATCGTGCTGAATCCTCTCCGAAATCCTGCTTGTTCGCATGGTTGTCCTTCGTCCAGCGTTCTACTAATCCTATTCAGGATGACTCGAGTGAACAGCTTGTAGACTACGGACAACAGGCAGATCATGCGATAGTTGCCAATGTCGTGCACGTCTCCCTTCTTGTACAGCAAAACGGTCTTGCTGGTCTTCCATTGAGATGGAACCTTGCATTCGGACAGGTAGCGTGTGAAGAGCCGCGCCAAGGTGTTGATGAGCGCTGGCGGGAGGTTCTTCAGGTGTTCAGCTCTGATCCTGTCAGAACCGGGTGCTGTACGTTTCTTCACCGACGAGATGGCGTGTCGGATTTCGGAAGAGAGAACAGAGGGGACGACGTATCCATCCTGCGGAAGATGGCATGGGGCAGGTGGACGTGGCTATCGAAGAGATCGGAGTAGAAGTCGTGGATGACTTTCTCCATGGTCCTTTTGGAAGAGGTGATGGTTCCGTCAGGACGTCGGAGAGCGGTCATCTTGATCTTGAAGTTGGCGAAGTTCCGGCGGGCTGCGGATGCTCAGCCCTGCCTCTGCTGCTTCAGCCAACACTTCCGCCCTTCTCTCCTTGAGATCTTCCTTTATCGCCGCTCTGCATAGCTTTGCAAGCTCGGACGTCAGTTGGTAGTTGCCTGACGCTCGTGCTGCTCCACGCTGGCGTATCAGCTCAAGAGTTTCCGGAGACAGGCGTCTCTTGGTGGTCTTTAAGCTCTCGGCTCCCTTAGCACTATCGTGGAGATGGTGCACGAAGCGATCGTATTCCTCGTCGACGTTGTCCATGACGGCATCTTCCCAAAGGCCGACAAGAGAGGTGTAGAGATCCCAGTTGATGGTCGTTCTGGGATTCCTCTTCTTGAACTTCGCGGCCTTCTCTCCTTGACGCGAAAAGCGGAACCTCGCGCGAAGGAGGCGGTGGTCCGATCCCGTGTAGAACTTGGGGACAACGGAGACATCGGTCAGGCAATACTTGCGATTGAAGATGATGTGGTCGATCTCGTTGTGGAACTGGCCACCGGGGGATTCCCAGGTCCATCGTAGGGAGGGAGGCTTCTGGAACTGCGAGTTTCCATGGATGGTCTTGGTCGACATGATAAACTCAGACAGCCTTTCACCTAGCTCGTTCCACTCCAAACCGTGGGTTCCGATGTGAAGTTCTTCCGGCGACCTTCGTGGCCCGATCTTGGCGTTGAAGTCGCCGACGATCACCTTGTAGAAGGTGTGATCTTCCTTATAGAACTTCTCCAGCTCCACGTAGAAGGCCTCGACGTCTTCGTCGTCGTAGTCGGATGTTGGGGCATACGCGACGAACACAGTCAAGGCTGGCACGGAGCCACATCGCTTCAGTCGCAGACGTCCGATTCGGCTTGTCAGAGACTCGTACGAATCGATGTTCATGGCCAAGTGCGTGTTGACGAGGACACCAACGCCGCCTACTCCCCTGTTGTCGCATGTTCCGAGGAACAGTTCTTCTCCGGAGTCGTAGGCGGCGTGTAGGGGGTGGTGTCTTCTCGTCTCGGTCAGTCCGATGACGTCGTACTTGATCTTCCTGGCTTGCATCATCAGGTCCTCGACGGATGCTTCCGACGCAAGCGTGCGGGCGTTGTAAGTACAGATCGTCATCCTAGTCCTTCTCAGTTTGCGCAGCCTGGTTAGGCCCTGAGATTTTAGCAGCCTCTCCGTACTCGTCCTTCCCATCGCTGCAGAAATGGGGGCTCTTTCGGGGTCAGGGGAATGAGGCCCTTTAGTGCTGCTGTGTTTGACTGGAATACAACACGGGTAGCTAGTCAGGCTCTGTCGTGCGGGCGGGGTACTCCGGGCAGCCAGCCAGACTGCTCGAAGGGACGGGGCGAGACTTAAGGCGGCCTCGAATAGCCTTACATGTACTCCCAGTCTACCGAGTGCAAGCTTTTGGCCGAGCCGACACAGTTACAATCCGCACAGTCACGGACACATCCACGCACACTGTGTACGAACATGCCGCTCCCACGCTCAAAGAACGCATCGACCCGACACAGCAGGAGCAAGGAGTCCATCCCCTGCATCCCACCTGCGTCTCTGGGCAGTACACGGTCGCATTTGGTTCGCGTTTAATTCCCCTATCCACCACCCGGGGACGCGCCACGTGGCCCTGCGACAAGCGGCCCGAGATCCCTCTTAACAAGAGAGCCCGAAGGCTCTCTATCGAGGGAGATCCGTGGAATTAGACCTTTATATTCTATAAAATTCTGTGGCTCTTATTGCTAACCAAAAATGGTAATCGCATTGGATTCCAAAAAAAGACCGCGAGTGCATGCTCTTCAATTATTAACCCAGCACTTGAGGATTTCCAGTGGACGTCTCTGACAACGTGCAAGAGAAGCATGTGATGGAGAAGGGAAATTTCAAATCACCAAAACAAGTCCCAAATTTGAATCAAAATTGAGGCTTCTATCAGCTACCCACAAAAGTTTCACCATTGTGAGAATCCAACACCAAGCTGCCTACTGCGAAAACAAAGTAGAATGAAAGATCAGTGTGTGAAACCAGTCGAAGCAAAGTCACGACTGATTTCTTGTTTCAGAAAGTGCTCAAGGGTGAGTGAACAAAGATGATGTCTACTGGAACGTGAAGCAACTGCAGTATGAAAGCTGACTTTGATTGCATCAGTTTTGTTCGACCTTTGCTCTTCTACCTTTGAGGATTCATGATTTCAGAGGAGAAGAAGGAGCCTCTTCATATCAAAGTTCCTCCACCTCGTGTCATGTAAGCAAGCCTTTCATCCTCAATATTAGACCACTAGCGTCAACCCTTAAGACATATGACGATTTTCACAGCTGCTGTAACCTAAGGCACCCTTTAGAAAAGGACATAGAATAGCAGCTTCCGGACTGGTCCGAATGAATTAAACACCTTAATTAGCTGGTAATTGTACTGAAAATCCTAGTGAAAACGTTCAAGAGGAAGGAAACTTAGCAAATGCGAATCCGCTCAACAAACATCGTTACGGCGACCCCTATGATAATGTCCTCTGAATGCGATCTGTACCCCTCGATGAATTTTACACGTAGACGCGTTGCATCATCTCGGCAGTTGAAAAGGTCCTCGAAGTTCGTCTGCAATGGTCCGGCTATATCCATCCGGCAAGGCGGCACCTTTCGTAGTACCTCTGCGACATCTTTGCGGTACCTTCGGTGTCTTTCGTTCATCGGCCAACTCTTGCGCTTGTTCTTCCCAGAACTGGCTATGGACTCTGATGCTCTTTCAACTGCTTACAGATCGGATCACTTTCACCACGCTAGGGAAGGCATGGTCTTTGTGTTTGTTGCCTTTTGATGGCGAAAGCGTCTTCGCACCTACCATTTCATCTATCCTAAATGTTAAATGTACCATGGGCGCGTGTAGCGCAGTCGGGGGATTCTCCGACGGTCGCGTGCACCCGATACCAGGTTCCTGGTTCAGATTATCCACCCAGGCCAACCAAGCCTTTCATCCCTCCGGGGTCGGTGAATTGGTACCAGACTTGTCTGGGAAGGACAAAGCGCTGAATTGTTCATCAGCTACCACCGCAAGTCATTGTGTGGCCAAATACGCATTCATATCGCCTCCATGACATGCCGTAGAAGTAGAATGCGCTGGCGCATCCCAAAAGGGATTGAGTAATGCCGTCCTTCATCCTTTTATCCTTTACCACCGAACCCCCTGTCACTGCGCCTTGTGCTGAATTCGTGCCCGCAGATGGTTCGAACTTGAAAACGGCACATCAAGGGGAGAAGATTATTCCGTCAGTTAAGGAGCTTTGCTATGCTCAGAAAGAAATTGGTCAAAAACATACCGCAGTATTTTGAGACAATGATAGAGGAAAATCCATTTTGCTGGGCTAGAAGCTCCATCTGTCCTTCTTTCTGCACTTACAAAGTCGGCTCAGATTTTATAACATTCTCAGAAACAATTTCTCGGTTTCTCAACTCTCCTAGGGTATTCCAATTTTCCTGTGCCTTGATTGTTTGTGATATACTATTCAAACTTTTTGTACTGTTCACTGTCGTGTTGGAGCAAGGTACATAGCGCAATCGGAGGAGGCGCCGGCTGTCGCGATTCAAGATTCCTGAAACCCACCAAACCTTCCGCCGGCCGGGATGGGCGAACTGGTAGCAGAATTGCCTGGTAAGGACAAAACTCTTACTTGTCCATCGGCTGGCCACAGTGTGTCGTTGTACAGACCACATACGCATCCACGTTTCCTTCAATATGACGTGGTTGAGTGTTCGACATCCCTTAAAATTGCA
>OX377202.1:81521907-81566907 GCA_947396885.1 Heligmosomoides polygyrus polygyrus
CGCACTCACGCAGTTCCTCCATAGCAGATTTCACCTCTTTTAAACATTGGATTTGTTGAATCTCTAGTATAAGTCTATGGCAAGAATTTCATAGCATCACCACTTGCCCCTAAAGTGGCTCTCTCTTGCGGACAACGTTCCTACCTATACTACCGTCTTCTTGTCAAATGAGACACTTCACACCATAGTGAACACTTCAAAAAGTTTAAATAAGCACTTTTGAAGTCAATATGAAGATCCTCAAAAGCAAAACGATCGTTTCACATTAAACCAGGCGCCCATAGGAAATTCTACATTTTTGTCTGAGGAGAATTCACTATCACTTTCTTGGAAAATTTATAATTGACCCTTCCCAAATAGGCAAACCCAATGTTTAAAACTTAATAAAATCCTAATGTTTTAAGAATAATAATGCACCACAATTTATTTTAATTTGTTTTCAGTGTGCTTAAAGAATAGATGACCCCATGAACCCACCCAGCTCCTCCATTTTTCTTTGATTGATAACAAAGTTTTATCTAGGTGTAGTTTCGTACAACCCAACATTCCCTAAGATTTCAAGCCCCGCACTCAATTTTTTGTGGTAAGTGAATTATAAATTTTCAAAAAAGGAAGTCTATCTTAATCACATATCCGTCCGCTTTTATTTGGAAGGTTTTCTGCTTGATTTCGAAACTATTCAACTTCGCCGATAAGGGTCCAGTTTGTTGTGAAGTGGTTTAAAAAGTGTTGCTTATTGGTAAAAATGAACAAGAGTTACAGTAGATAACCAAAGCGATAATTCCAAAATTTTCTGTTTTCTGGCGATTTGGGCTCTTCAGTTTTCTAACAAACTCGATTTTGTGTTTTCTGTTCTCTAAGGAAATTTTTAAAACTTCCGCCTATCCCTGCTCCCCAACCCCCACTTTGAATTTGTCTCTGTGCTTTAGCTACCGAAACATGATAGGAAGGCTTTTGTGAGGACGCAAAGAATGTGGCGTCGTGTCGTGGGAAGTCAGTGGTGCACATGTAACGGTTAACGGTTTAACGAATTTAACGAATTAACGGTGATATATCACATTTACTTTAAGTATTCTCTAATGATCCTCCCAATGCACTTCTGATATCCCGATAGGGACTGTTCGTAAAAAGACTATTGAAATCAGCAAGAATGTTTCAATGTTTTCATTAATTTGTTTTGAATTTTTGGAAACAATGCATTTTGGGGCGCGTGTAGCGCAGTCGTAGGAAGCGCGACTGTCGCGTGCACCCGATACTAGGTTCCGTTCGGATTTCCCGCCCAGGACAACCAAGCATTCCATCCCTCCGGGGTCGGTGAATTGGTACCAGACTCGTCTGGGAAGGATAGAGCGCTGACTTGTTCATCGGCTGGCCACCGCAGGTCATTGTATGGCCAAATACGCATTCATGTGGCCTCCACGACATCCCGTAGAAGTAAAATGCGCTGGCGCATCCCAGAAGGGATTGAGTAACGCCGTCCTTTATTCTTTTATCCTTTAATGCATTTTGGGGTGCGTATAGCGCGGTCGGAGCTTGTGCCGGCTGTCGCGTGCAAATTATACCAGGTTCCTCGTCCTTTTGTCGGGATTTCACACCCAGGCCAACCAAACCTTCGATCTCTCCAGGCTCGGTGAAATGGTACCAGACTTGTCTGGGAAGGATGGATCGCTGACTTCTTCATCAGTCTGCCACCGCAAGTGATTGTGTGGCCAAATACCCATTCATATCATATCCACGAGGTTCCGTAGAAGTAGAATGCGTGGCACATTTCGGAAGGATTGAGTAACGCCGTCCTTGATCCTTATCCTTCAGTGCATTTTATAGCTAGAAGTTTCTTCGTCGGGCTCCCAACACGTCAACGAATTCACAAAGATACTGGTCTATGTAACCTCCTCGTAAGGCATGCCTCTCCTCGCCTGGCGCTTCATATCCTATAATACTTTTCTCCGTACGTAAAACAGTTCAGACGAAGAGAACAGCTGAACATATTTTTAACGATTTTAGAGAAACGCTAATAACAAAAATTAGGAAAGCTACTTTTCCTGAACGTTAGCGTATTGACGACGTGTCACATCTTTTCGGCAGCGTGAGGCCGTGTGACACGACGTTGTGTCACGATACCGACGTTGCAAAAATGGATTGGTTCCTCGCACCAGGCACTCAAAATTCGTGCGTTCGACTTCGTGTTCCACCCCTCTAATAGGCTTTTAATTGTATTTTTATCATTTCTTTCTGGTCTTAGTAGGCTGGTGCCCGAATCGAGATTGCATATGCTCGTAGAGCAGTCAAACAAAAGAACTGAGCAGGTGGAAAGGGGGGGGGGGGGAATCCGAGAGGACCTGATCGCATATTTTAAGATGCATTGTCGGTGATGAATGATAGTTTTCTTTTTTTTCTTGAATGATAGTTTTCTTATTCCACACCCTGTAGTTACTCTGTTGCTGAAGTCTTGTTTATTTTTTGTGTTTGTTGACGTTGAATTGTTTATTTTACATTGCAGTGTTACACTCCACTCCTTGAACTTTAGCTGTTGACCTCTTGAAGTTGAAACGTATAAGGTTTTCCTTAGGTTTTTTCACTTGAAATAGTGTTTTGTAGCTAATTGTGTTTTTAAACGAAATTTAACGGTTTACCGAAAATTCCACGAAAGTTTTCCGTTAAAAAAATTTCGTTAAAAAATTTAACGCACAGAATATTGTGTGTACGCCTAGAGGGAAGCTGGAAGCAACTTTCACCTTGGCACTGACTTCTCCCGAATACGATAGATTTGGCTTTAGTCCAAACCCTTATGGATGTATGTGTACACCCTATTCTCGTGTGCTCGATTGCGCACGGGTTACATTTTTTGGAAAGAATTTATAGAGCTGTGTCAAAGCATCCGTCCCTCTACGGTCGCTGAACTTGTTCGGTGCATTTATGAGTTCCACTAAACAATGAATTGTCTATCGGCTTGTCAAGTCGTCATGTGCAGATCAAGAACGCATACAGGCAGCGTTGATGATATAAATGATTGCTAGAGGTGAAGGACCAGGCGCATCTTGAGAAGAATTGCTTAGCGCCGACTGTGTTCTGTCCATTGTTGATTCAGCGACTGCAGTGGGTTCCAATTGATCGCATCCGGTAATGGTAGCCCCTCATGGCTGGTGAAACGCTGTTGCAAATCATTTCCTGTCTGATTGACGCTGACAATGGTGGTGCGTTTGTAATGGGAGGACAATGACCTTCTCTACCAAAAATCTTGATGGTGCAAATGAACCAAGGGAGAAAGTAGTTATCATGAACCATCGCAAAGTTTCTAGTTACTTTCAAATGACCACTTTTAGCATTTCACGATCTACCACTAGTTCAATGGGATCTAGTGAGCGAACTACTAGATTGCCCGGAAAGTTCTGAGCGTTTTGTGTTACTATTTTTCAATCGTCTATTATTAAGTAAAATTTCAAACAAAACTTGCAATACGCAATAATGCTACTTTCTGAGCAGAATTTTTCGCTCTGTCTGACTAAATAATTTATGTTTTAACGTCGTTTTCTAATTATGCTTTTGAAGGGCTTATTGAAGTGGCAATTCCGAACAGAATTTTATTTTAACTTCAAATTGAGACGATCCGCAGCCGAGGCAGGTCGACAATTCAGTTAAGTGCGTGTGCCTAATAGTGCTGGAAAAAGGAGGTTCAGTAAATTTCGGGCCGGAGATTTCAGCCTCGAAGATGACCCCCCATAACGGTCGACCTAGAGCAATCCTAGACGACAAGTTGGAGTAGTTGGTGGAAGCTGAACCATCCTAAACAGTTCGGGAGATCGCGGAGGAGCTAAACCTCAGTAAAACTGCTATTGCGGATGCTTTGAAACGCCCTGGGAAGGTGAAAAGCTTGAAAAGTGGGTGCTCCACAAGTCGAGTGAGCGGCAAAAATTGTCGCGTTTCGAGATTTGTTCTTCTCTACCTTACACAATAAAGCTGACCCGTTTTTGGATAGAATCATCACTTGTGATGAAAGTGGATTCTGTATGATAACAGGAAACGTCGACGAACCCCCTAGGCATTCTCCAAAGGCAAACCTCCACCAAAAAAGGAGTGTGTGGTGGTCAGTGTGTGGTGGAATGCGGCCGGGCAATCCATTACAACTTTCTGGCACCTTGCCAAACGATCACAGCAAAGTCCTACTGTAAGGAAATCAACGAAATGCGCCAAAAATTGCGTAAACTTCAGCCAGCATTAGTCAACAGAGGTGGCCCGATTCTACGATAACGCTCGCCGCCCACACGCTTCATAAATCACTATTCGAAAATTGTACGAATTAAGGGTTGAAGTTTCGCCTCATCCGCCATATCCTCCAGACCTCTCACCAACCGACACCATCTTTACAAACATTTTCAGAACATTCTCGCTGGTAAAAACTTCACAAGTCAGGACCAAGCCAAAACAGCTTCCATGGATTTTGCCAAATCTCGACCACCTAATTTTTTCGCTTATGGAAACGTATGGAATGGTGGCCTATTGGTAAAAGAGTCCTGATTCGAACGGTGCTTACTTCGACTAAACTCGATAAGATTTGAGAAATTATAGTTGTTCAAAGTGAAGCACTCAAAGCGCTGAGAACTTTTCGGACAGCCTAATAGCAAATCAAAACAGAACCAGTCGATGAAAATTTGAGAACAAACCAGAAAAATCTGCTTAAAGAGTGTCCTGCTCTGCTAAGTGAAACATTTCTACCCTTCGAGCGGCATCTTCAAATAACCCGTTAAATTCATCTGTACCAAAACAGCCTTGAGTTGAAGGCCATTTTCGAATTTATGGGATCTCCATATTCTTCGATTCCAAAGCGTTATCTTCTCGTATTTCTTGGATTGCTTTCAGAGGACACCTGTACGTCTCCCGCGTATAGGAGGAGCCCAAAAATGCCTTCCAAAGGTTCATGAGGTCTAACTGTTTAATTATTCGTAGCCTGAGGCTTGTTATTAGCAGATGTTATTCGCATTAATACGCCAGCCGTGACTGCTTCGACTTTAACTGAAATGGATGACAGGCTATCATCATTTGAAATTAGAAGTTAGAAACGGAGGAAATTTCTGTTGGACATATATTTCTCGTTTTAGCAAGTCTACCGTATTGTCAAGGCGCTTTTGAAACAGCACTTGCTGCAGCAACAGGACACTGTGCAAGACATAGATTTATTTGTTCTGACAAATGCCTTGGGATGGTCCTTTTCCGATATGACACTGCTACACATAAGGACAGGAGTTGGGCGACGTCAATAACCGGCTGAACACAGAACGATGAGCAGAGAGATTCGTGGAATGTGGTGTCGCTAAACTCCCGTCGCTGAGTTTCTTAAAGCGGCCGTGAATGCTTGGACAACATAGCTATCAGGCAATCTTGTTCACAGCCCATCGCGATCAATCAGAGACGAAGACGAACGGCGCGACTGACTCGCCGGGCGACACGCAGACATAAAGCAGAAGAAGGAAGGTCCACAAGGAGGAGGAGGGCGAACTCCTGCGGTCTCCTTGTGGTCAATCGAGTGAGCGTTTGAAAAGGACTACGCTAATTTGGCATGAATGCCTCGAAAAAGATGGCTTCTGAAACTGTTCGGAAGCGACGGCAGGTCACGGCTCCTTGAGGAACGATTGCACTTTGTCCGAGAACCACTTCGGATATTTCACGTAAAAGTCGTGAGCTCCCTGGGCGTGGACTTCCAATCTAAAAGCAGACGAGGTTGAAAGATCCTGAACTGCAGCTGATCGTGAAATATGAACGTACCTCGCATTCTTTAGCACCGAGAGAAAGCAGGCCTTTGGATCTCCGCAGAAGCGATCCTGCCCTCCATTCATGATCAGCGACGGCACTGTGATCTTCGGCAGCTCGTAGTCACATGGGAACCGGCCCCCACAGAATTCGTAAACTCTGAATAAGCGGAATAGCTTAACTCTGAATGAGAGGATAATAGAGCCGTTTTGGCGAACAGATGTCGAGCTGAACCCTTCTCCATGCCTTTTCAACTCAACGAAAAATTTTGAACGACGTTAAACATAAACAGACGAGACGTGAGAAAAAAACGTGTGACTCACTGTCGCACTACTTCGCACAAACCAGCCCATTGCTTGTGAAGGAACTCTTCAGAGTAGTGAGCGACGTAAGGAGCTCTAGCAGAGGGCAACCAGTGGTCGGTGTTTCGCATGCCTAAACAGTTTGAAACGAACCTACGGATACTGCATTGCTGATGGAAATGGAGAAGCTTTGCTCACCCTGAAACGCCATCGCTCCGAGCTTCGACAGCTTCGAAGCACCGGCGAGAACAACCATCTTGTTCACCTAAACGCATATTCACTTCTATTAACTGCACTATGCTCAGTTAGCTTCTGTCTGCTCTTCTGGATAGCTCCATTAGAATTAGAACAAAGCGGGCGCTTCGTTCTAATTCTAATCCAGTAGTGACAAAGCGAATGATAATCGAATCAGTCCAAACAGGGTCTTCTTCACAGAAGACTTACTTTGGATGAGCCGCCCTGCGCAGCGACATGGATCGCTGTCCGTGCTCCCTCAGACCAGCCGATCACTGTGAATGGTGTGAGCTGGAGGAGCTGGAAAGCCATACATGAGGAATCCTCCCCGCCCACCTTCTTGGGCAACGCACCTCCATCAGCTTGAGACAGAATACGGCGTCCTTCTTGCAGCGATGCACTTCCTGAATTCGGTCCGGAGGACGAGAAACGCCGTAGCCGGGAGGATCGATGCAGATGATCGTCACCAGAAGTGGATCGAAGTGTCGGAGAACGGACATTGGCCAGTCCTTCTTGTAGCAGCCTGAGTAGTGAAGAGGCTACGAACGGAGCGGGTGCAGGAAAGGCGAGGCAAAGAAAGCCGACTTACCGACAGCTCCACAAATACAAAGCACCCATTTCGGTCCAGATCCGTATTTAGCGTAGCCTATTTTTTGGTCGTCGATGAGCACAATATACTCTGCCAGTTTCGGGGATTGTTCGGTCATCGAATCAAGCTGAGCCTTCCCTGACGTCGCTGTAATGGATTGTTGCTTGAAGTAAAAACCAGTCCCTTCACCATTGCCTCGTCAAAGCGGACCACTGATAGCTAAACTCGACAGCGTTAAACCAAGAAAAGTGATCAAAAACTACGCACAACTGAAAATAGACCTATGATAACACTTCAACAATATGCGACAAAAGTGCTACTCGGGTCAATTAGACTCATACCTTCACTAAGACTTGATGATGAAGCATCAAGTTTTAGGTTTTAATAACAGCTTGTCATGAAATTAACTCTAGACTTAAAAGGTAATGGAAGGAACTCCAGGATTTCGCCAAATTTGACACAGGTGTGGTAGGTGGACCACATCTTAAGGACCATTGTATGGGCACGGGCCCTCTGCCTGATAAGCATCTTTTAAACAATCTACGCACTAAACTGAATAATTAACCCATTAACACTAACACATTAAGTGTGTAATTTTTTCTGCTTTTAATTTTCTTTATTAACATTAAGCTGCGTTCACCGTCCGTTTGTTACGAAATGGCTAGTCTTCAAAGCAACGAAACCGCAATACATAAAGTATCACCTCACTAGTCAGATAGAATAATATTTCAAATATTCGGAAATTCAGAGCAACAGCGCAGAAGCTCCACTGTAAACTGTTTGGAACATTTAAAGACTTTTTTGGAATGCAGTAGATATGATACGATATGTTAGGTTATGTTATGTTATGTTTATTACGAATAATGCACAAGGCAAGCGTTAGAGAAAGAAAGAACGAAACATTTGTTCCAAGGTACAACGAAGAAACAACAGAATATGCACATCAGTAATCAAAAAGAAGTCAACTTGACGCAAGGCCATCAACATGCTCACCATCAGGAAAATACGTATCCATCCGAGACGGTTTTCACACGACTCTTCATCTGTCCTGGTGTTAGCAGGGACTGAATGCTTTTTTTAGCAATTTTCGAGTAGAGGCTAGCCGCTCTGTAGGCAAAGGACATCGCTCGAGATCTAGTTTTAGGACGAGGCAGTCATAATTTGGCAATACTGCTTCTGGTGTGGGAAGTTTTCATTTTAAAGAATTTGCAAGGTTCGGAATCAGGTGTGAAGTATATTCTAGAGACTTTTCAAAATGAAAACCGCGCAACGAGGGGAGTTAACAGAGGATTGTCCTAACCCAATAGGTCTTACAAGGGAAAGGAAGGGTCTGCAGCGTATATTTGAACGGGGAGAGCGAGTCACATGGGAAGAATCCCCAGCCCTCAATTAGTACAAGGATATGCTTCTTTTTTGCGAAGTCGTTAAACCAAGGAGTAGGGTCCTTGAAGTCAAAACGGAATCGGCGCCTCACAAGCGCTAGAAGGTCTCTTATACGCACACGATGCTACGCCGTCAAGTGTCTCGGGACACGGTGAATAGTGGCGTCGCTTGATGCAAGGGAGGTTGGGGGTTCAGTTCTCCTGCGTTGCTGCATTCTTGCATTTCAAGTGCCTGGTGGAGATTTTTGGGGGTCCTGACGTCTATACAATTTTTAGGCGTGTTCAGCGCATTTCTCCAACTGTATGCTGTGGAGAGCAACTTTCTTGCGACTTGTTTATTACTGACCGGTCTTTTAACCACAACTCAATGAGAACGCTATTCAACATAATGATTTATGGACATTCAACGCACTGATACATAAGCACAAAGTGCATGAAGCACAATAACTGCTCACAATAAGATCAACGTATAAAAGCTGCAGGCTTTTCACAGATTGTTTTCCTACCTGAACCACTGACTTCGGTGAAACTATTCTACTCGGGCTTTCAAAGGAAGCACGATGCTGCGTGAAATAACTAGCCTTGAACCAGGAATAAGCAACCAGCTTTTTAACGTGAGGATGGCAGAGGTTTCGGTACACCAGCGATACGACCTTCAATGTCATTATAACAGAGCCATTCTCCTTGAGCCGCTTCACTTCAGGCCTGTTGTCCCTTTTTTAAAAAGATTAGAAGGGAGGTCGTCCACAGTGATGTGGGACTGAAACGATGTGAGACGCTTCATAAGCGACTTCATTTGACTGAAGAAGTAGTGTGTCGCCACCTGATATGACCCGGCGCATGAGTCCAGAGTAAGAATACAGCTATGTAGCGTGTGTGGGATGAAGAAACGTTCAGCGAAGAAGGGCGTACATTGTGCATTGTGCACGGCGCACTCCAAAGGCTTGCTGGACAGTCTTAGAGCAATTCCTGAGTAGGGGGGGGGGCGGCTGCAAGATTGTGATAAAACTCAGACGCTCACTCTACAAGCTGTCCCTCCCTCGATTGATAGGTTCGATCCAATATGCATTGTGCACGGCGCACTCCAAAGGCTCGCTGGACAGTCTTAGAGCAATTCATGAGTAGAGCGGCTGCAAATTTATGATAAAACTCCCCAAACGCTCACTCTTCAAGCTGTCGCTCGATCACTCTATAGGTTGTCGCACCCACTCGATTGGCTCTGTCAGGTCTATATGCATTGTTCAACTCTACTGAGATCTATAATATAGGCCATAAGATAGAGCTTGAGTTGCTGAGCTCAAATATATGTTTCATTTTACAAGTGCTTGACCTTTTAAAAAAGTTATTTAAAAAGGCCGATTTGGACCGTTCCAAAGCGGCCTATGTTGACTTTTCCGGGATTTCCGGCGAATGAACGGAGAAACATGTCCGGTACTGTAGCTTGAGTCGTCATGACATGTGAGTAACCTGTCACGACGAAAAGATTATTTGTCTGGAGGATACCGCTTTGTGCAAACACTTTCGGATACTTTTCTCATGATGCTGTACGAAAAGTATGTAGCCTAGTCACCTAGCTCCAGATGAAAGGCATAGATGAGGAAAAGAGTATGTTGGTCGCTGTTTAGGTGAATTTACGGGATCCTCAAACCTTGTTTCACATTTTAGCGACCTCCGACTTCGGATGTTGGTCCCTTAGAAAACCGAAGCACGAGGGTTTTTACCGAATTCATTGGTCCGTGTACAGAAACAAAATGTGAGGAGCTGTAGTATTCATACGCTGCCCGTATTGTGACATTGTGACCAGACCTTCTATTTCATTCACTTCGTGCTCGTGTATCACTAATGTTGAACGTTTATACATCATTATGTTGAATAGCGTTCCCATTGCCTTTCGGTTAAAAACCGGTCAGTAATAAACAAGTCGCAAGAAAGTTACTCTCCATAGCGTACATCTGCAGAAATGCGTAGAAAATACCACAAAATTGTGTAGACGTGAGGATCCCTCAAATATCTCAACCGATCACTTGAAATGCAAAAATGCGCGACGCGGGAGAACCGAACCCCCGATCTTCCTCCCATGAAGCAACACCACTATCCACTTTGTGGTTGTTTCCCTTGGTGATGTACCGTTCCCAACCCAAAAAAAGCCTCCACCGATCGAAGGCAAACGCGAACACTGGGTAACATCTATGAAAGCCCGTGAGTTGGATAGAATTCGACCAGTTCTATCCCGCTGGTATAGTCAAGTTTTGAGCCATAACGCAGCCAGCAACTGTTTTAGTTTAAAAGATACTAATGCCAACACATAAGTGAATTTGAAGGCTGTAAAAAAGAATTAAGGGACCGGACCTAGAATAGAGTGCCGCTTTTCGCCCAAACCGCTCGCGTTTCAAACTACGACCGATTTTTAGGTTGAGCGTGGTACTAAGGAACCACACTTAGCCTCTCTGCGGTTAAGAGTGAACCCTCCTGTGATCTTAAACCTTGCTTGATCTAAAGGTAGCTATTTACCCCATTTTAACTTCAAATTTGACGCTTTTCTAAGCTTCCATTAAAAATTTGGGCACATGTCGCGAAGGTGAGCAGCATTGGTAGGTGGGAGCTCGCCAACCAGTAATAACTAAACAGAGCACAGACCGAACACATGCCAGCCGATCAGGGTACCGACTGTACACTGTTGATCGGCTTCCAACTAGGAGCTATTTACTACAGGATGTGTGCCTGACCTTCAAAACAGCGTAAACTGCGTAGCATTTTATAGCGATTTGTGAAATACACAAAGTGGAGTTATCGGCTTGCTGCTTAAAAAGTTGCCCGCGAAAACATTTTAAACCTGCCTTTTCACAAACAGGGCGATACCTCTGCTAATCCCAATCAGCTTGAAATCTATGGCGGCGAAATTCCGAAAACTCGATTATTATTAAATAAATTTAAATTTGCTTGTTGGATATAAGTTCTGCGCTATTCAAAAGCAGCGTCCCCTCCCCTACCACAAAGATCTCTTCAGAAGAACTAAAGCCTCAGTCTCAGCCAAGGAAAGGCCACCAACCAACCTAAGCTCTGAAATGAATGAATCTAACTAACGCCTTCTGCAAAAGCCTACGATCTCCGCACATTGGATATAAGTTCGTTAGTTCTTTTCAAAACTAAACACGCGTCCCTATTGCTAACCTATTAAAGTTTTGGATCTATATAGTAGGTGGGGGAAGGGGAAGGGAAACAGGCACATCACACAGTTTTTAGACAACGACGGTAAAATTAGAAGTGAACTATCTTATAAAGAGAATAAATAAATAAAAGTAAAGACGACAAACTGATTCCGTTTAGGAGAGGTCCTTTCCGCGCAATTTCCTAACCGGAAGACGCCACCTTGTTGGTGTTGGTTTCGTTTTTCTTGCAATGCCCCTCCGATAAGTATAGATGCAAATTTTCTGACTAGGTATGGACTGCTTAACACGCAACACAGATCCAACTGCAGCCTGATCTGCATGGCGACACCACAAAGTGAAGTCTACATCCGATTATCGGCGTCATGTGGAATCTCCCTAAAGCTAGAAGGGCAGGGAAGAGAAGTCTCCACTTTTCAATTTCTTGTCGCATACGTTGCCATAACACGAAAGCCACCCGTATATCTGCATCGTAGCTCAGAAAACAACCAGAGACCTTTCCGAGAATTATTGAGTTCATAGCGATGCGCGGTCGGAAGCGAGCTTTCGGATTCCAGTTGAATTCAGAAGGAAAAATGGAAAATGTAGGCCATGCAAACCGGTTTCCGCGACGGATCTTTGCAGAGTTGCACGTCTACGGACAATCCGTAAAATCTCTCATTGCCATTAGGCGGAGTGACGTCTTTAATGATCGCTGGAGAGAAAGGTTGAAACACAGCTTTTGTATCATAATAGCCTACAACAATCGCCTATGCAGTTTCAAGGTCCTTTTGGAGAATTTTCGGAAACGTGCCATAGCAAAACAGGGCAACTCAGCAAACTGCCCAAAGTATTGGGTTGCTCGAAAAGTCTTGCAACATTAGCACAACAATATTATAATACAATACAAAATATTGCAATATACAAAAACTCAGTCCACGATATATTCCCCATCCAAGTCTAAGATCTTGCCCCATCTTTCAGACAGCCTTTCAATTCCTTTCCGCCAGAATTCCGAGGGCTGTGAGGAAAAGAATTCGGAAACCCCCATTTCCAGTTGATGTCGATCGTCGAACTCTCTATCTCGAAGATGCTGCTTTCAAGCTCTGAGCAGGTGGTAGTCACAAGGAGCGAGGTCTGGAGAGTACGGTGGATGGGGCAGAACTTCCCAGCCTAACTCCTGGATTTTCTCACGGCTCAACTTTTGCGACATGAGGACGCGGATTGTCGTGCAGCAGGTAGACATTTTCCCGTTCTGGTCGTCTTTGGCGCATGGCGTCGGCCAAGCACTGGAGCTGGGTAGCGTAGCCAGATGCTGTGACTGTGTCCTCACTGTCCAGCAACTCCCAGTAAAGCATACCTTCTGAGACCACCAGCAACACAGAAGAACCTTCTGCTCGTGGTGTCCACGATTCGGTTGTCTTGGAGCCGATTCTCCGCGTGGGAGCCATTGGCTCTTGCGGGTGTGGTTAACATAAAGAACCCAGCTTCCATCACCAGTAAGAATAGCTTTCAGGAAGCCCTTTCTGTGCTGGCGAAGAAGCAGCGACTCAGCAACACTGATTCGGCATGCCTTGCTCGCAGTTCATGTGGTTCCCTAAACGACAAAACTTTGCGGCACCCAAGGAACTCCAGCTGCCTCGCGACGGTGCTTTGCGTACATCCAAACGTTGCCGGCAATTCGCGATTTCGGTTGAATTTGGCTTCACCTTGAAAGCTTCGCGCAAGCTGTCTTCTTCCTCAACAGAGGGGCGCCCGGAACGAGGTCGATCTTCGAGAGAGATATCTCCAGTCTTGAAGCGCTGATACCAACGGGCCACTGTGGAATAGTGAATGACTTCCTCCTTGAATGCAGCGCAGATGTTGGAGGCTGCAGTCCTTCCGGAATGGCCTTCCAGAAATTCGTAGTAGACGATAGGTCTACTACGAATTTCTGCAACGCGATTAGGTCGTAGGATGCCCCTGCTTATCGTTGACATTGTTGCTGTATTCGTACTCGACGAGGCCTTATATTGTATGCTTGAGGAAGCTTCGAGAATGTACAGTGACGTCACCATACAAGATCAATACTGTAAGAGCTTTAAAAAATTTAACAGCCGGTAGCGTAAAGTGTTGCAAGACTTTTCGATCAACTAATTATCCCTAAATCGAAAATCCGCATCGCTCCTTCGACTTATTTATTCGAATTTAGTTAACTCTGTTTTGATGTAACTAACTATAAGCTTAGCGAAAGCAGATAGCACTTCGAAGGTTTGTAAAAATCTTCACAATATCTACATTCAGTTCCTATTCAAAACAAGTAAATAATAAAATAAATAATCTACTAGAATACGTTCAGTTAGCAATTGTAAAAGACGGTCAGATGGGCAGTAAATACCAATACCGGAAAGATGCAAATGGAGAACACCAAACCTCCCACACCGTGCAGCGGTAGAATGAAATCATCTTCATCCGACTCCCTTAAATTGGCGACTCATGGTCTGACATATAGGCTGAAGCGCAAGGCTGACAGTTCACGCGCTGTCCGTAGTCCGCAAGCTGTTCTTCACTCGAGTAATTCCGAAGGGGTTAGCAGAACGCAGGCCGAAGGACAGCCTGCGAACAAGCAGGATTTCGGAGAGGGCTTTGCACGATCGGCTACTTACACGCCATTACGAAGCTCATCGAAGTGTCGCGAGAGTATAAGCTGCCGCTGTGCCTTACGTTCATCGACCTGAAGAAGGCATTCGACTCCGTCGAAACTGAAGCGGTCATCGACGCCCTGCTCACTCAGGGCGTTCCTACTCAGTACATCAGAGTCCTTCGAGAGCTGTACAGTGGATTCACGACCAAGATCTCTCCATTCTACAACGACGTCGTCATCGACGTAAGAAGAGGGGTTCGGCAAGGGGCTACAATATCCCCGAAGCTCTTCAGCGCCATCCTCGAAAACGTCATGCGCGAACTAGAATGGGAAGACATGGGAGTGAAGGTCGACGGCCGGCAACTGCACCATCTTCGCTTCGCTGACGACATCGTGCTCATAACACCGAGCATCAGCCAGGCGGAGCGAATACTGGCCGACTTCGATCATGTATGTGGGAACGTTGGACTGCAGCTGAATCTTGCGAAGACGATGTTCATGAGAAACGGATGGGTTTCTGATGCCCCATTCTCGCTCAACGGAACGAACATCTCCGAATGCTCCAGCTATGTGTATCTGGGTCGCGAAGTCAATATGGCCAATGACCTAGCACCAGAGCTGAGCAGGAGGAAAAGAGCGGCTTGGGGAGCTTTCAAGAGCGTCGAAGAAGTCGCGAAGAAGGCGAAGAACGTCCGACTCCGTGCTCACCCATTCGATTCCACTGTTCTTCCGGCTCTAACATACGCCTCAGAGACCTGGGCCATATGAAAGCAGGATGAACACGCGATCAGCGCCGGGCAGCACGGAATCGATAGGAAGATGCTCATAGTGACAGGAGTCACGTAGGTGAGAGAAGACCTCCGGGAGGCTCCTCGGCGTTCGAAGATCAGAGACGCCGTCGCATGGGCCAACTCGTCGAAAATTAGGTGGGTCGGCAACGTAATACGTTTCACGGACACCCGCTAGACAAGAACCGATACCGACTAATACTCCACGGAATGACAAGAAAACACCAGGACGCTCACTAACGTGTTGGAAGGACTTCTTCGTGAAACTCTGAACGAACGATATGTCCCTCTTTGCGTGTCTCGAGCAAGGAGGATTCACCGGAGCACTATGGCACGCGACAGGGACGAGCGTAGACGCTGCTGGATCCCCTTCGAACAACTGATGATGGAGGTGGTGACAGGTAATGGAGAGAAATAATAATTTTAAAAAATATAACTCAACTCAACAAATTTGATTACTGCAACAACAACTCGATAGCCTCAGAAGGCGAAAAAGCAGTGCTTGAAGCAGCACTAAAATTTGGAGCGACCAAGCTTTTTAACTAACGTGAACTGTGAAGCGGTGCTTAAACGACGGGTGGAGAGAGGGGATATTCGCAAAATTTTCACAAAACGACCGAATCTCTTCTCCAAACTTGCCGTGCAAGAGGGATTTCGATCCAAACACTTGCACTATGTAGCGTGAAAAAGCAGGAAAGTGACGTTTGTCGAGCTTCGAAGAATGCTTTTCTTGTCTACATTTATCATAACAAAACTGCTGTAGACATGAGTATTTTAATTTTTTTATCCCATCTACCTTTAAGGTAAGAATTCCTGCGCAACGTAGCGACGACGGCAAACTCACAAAACAAACGTCACATGCGTCTCGCAGTTCTTTAATGTTGGATTTGCAGCGCTTGACCATTCCTCATTCGGAGGGTTTAGCTCATTACGAGTCCAGTTCATTTGTGCTTTGCAGTTTTCAGCTCTTATAAATCCGATCTGGTCACGAAATGCCGATGGCGACCTTGTCGGTTTCATCAGTGCACAAAAAGGGGCACCGAACACTCTCCAAATCTGAAGAATACTGCATACGATTTCATCTTGACCACAAGGCTTATTCGACATAACATAGAGTCGATGAACCCCTGAAAATAAGGCATCCGGGAGGCAGAGACGAAGTGTTTGTGGATTACCTGCATCCAGAAGAGGGCGAGTTGTCCGAAAGTTTTAACAATCATATAAGGAGACGTAGAGGATATATTGAGGCCAAACAGATTTCTCGGTATGTGAGACAGTTGTAAAATTACATCAGAAATAAAAGCTTTCAATTTGGCTAGATAATGCGAGGTACTTTGTATTTGTTTACGGTACAGAAAAGCATAGGCCAACACGCTCTTAATCAAATGTACTGATCTTACGTAAAGACCATGTGGAATGTGGTGTACTGTATGACACGCCTTCGAATAAATAAATATTAGGTTAAACCAAGCCAACCCAACCCCAGGGTGATTGGCTTCCGTTCCTTAACGTGCAAGTCCAACTTAAAGAGGGTGGTACCGTAACGAAATGGTATAGAAAACCTACCAACAAAAATATCATAGTTCACTGCCTTTCCTCGCACCCTAACCACATGAAGCGAGCTGTAGTGAAAAACATGTTCCGAACCGCAGCTCTCGTATCCAGTGGGGAAGAGGAGCGCAAAGAATCAAGGAAGCTGGCACAAGAAATTGCGGCTAGCAACGGATATAAGCACCACGTTACATCCTCACGGGGGTCCTTGCAGGAACAAAGCAGTAGCGGCGCCATGTCCGGAAAGGTACCATTCAAAGTGCCATTCATCTCCGATGATGTAAGCACTTCCCTTCGGAAGTGTGTGAGGAGAGCCGGGCTGGAGAATGTGGTAACTGTTGTAGAGGTGCCACCAGACAACCTACGGCGGCAGCTAGTTCGGAATCGTCCTTACGATCGCCTTTGTGTCACCCCTGGTTGCACCGTCTGCCCACATGGCAGGGAAGGGGACTGCACCTTATCAGGTGTGGTATACCTCATCACCTGCCAGAGCTGTGGCGAGGAATATATCGGTGAGACGGCGCGACCCCTACATGTTAGGGTCAAGGAACACCTTGACGGCAAGGCCAAGTCCAGGACCTCCACTGCAATGGGTCACCATAGAGTCCACGGGCATACGGGGGAGGACTTTGAGGTCAGGGTCAAGCTGCTGGCAGTCGAGGCCCAAACTGCCGCCCGCAAGGCTCTGGAGGCGTTTTGGATTCATGCCAAAGACCCCAAGCTAAACCGGAAGGAAGAATGCCTCTATATAACGCGGGAGCTCAGACCCTACATCAGGTTGGCATTCTGATTGGGGCGCCTGTGTCTCGAAAACGGCCCTGCTACCGACCGATTGGCACGTCTGGCTTGCTGTAAGGTAAGGGTCTCGATCTCTCTATTGACTACGTGATCGAAAGATGGTCTTGAATTTCTAAGGTTGAGGCAACGTCTGACGCGGTAGCCACATCTTGACTTGATCCTTCCTTTCAGGCTCTGAAGAAGGCGATACCGCCGAAACGTTAGCCAATAAAGATCTGTAAAACCTCGTGTGGAGCTCAGTCAAACAACGCAACAAAATATTAGGTTGTCCCATAAGTCCCGCCGTTTTTTTCAACGATTCACTGCAGATTTCGCCGGCGGTCTCTTGCATAGCACTGCATAGCCTTCGAAATAGAATGATTTGCTCTATCAAAACATTTATTGCATTTCTTTTTTCATCATGGATTTGTCAATTTTTGGGTCGTTGAATTGAAAAGTGAAAAAGTGAAAAAGTAGCCATTTGCGCACTTGTTCTCTCCGCTTAGGTTTGTAATTTTTTGCGCATTTTTTTATAGCACTTGTAAGACAATGTTCTGTTCTACAAGAATATGTGTTGGTCCTATTTTCTCACTTGCCCTTTATTGATTCTTAGTCCATGAAATTGGGAATTCCGACTTTCCCGTCCGAATTTTTACCAAAACTCCGGTTCTGTGGTTGGACTTTTTTGCTTGGTGTTATATGCCGTTTGGAAGAGGATGTCTTGCTCAGTAAGAATTTGGGCCGCGTTTATTGGCTCACGCTGATTTCTGTCGAACATCAACAACTGAAGAAGGAGAAGGAGTTGTTGGTGAAGACGATTTTTCTCTTTTTGGCATTTTGTTGACATTCAATAGAAATCAACACACATTCTTATAGAGCAAGACATTCTCTTTTGAATGACATACAACACCAACCCAAAAAGTCCAACCACAGAGCAGGAGCTGTCGGCAAAAATAACCACCCTCCTTCGGAATTCCCAATTTGATGGCCTAAAAATCAATAAAGGGCAAGTGAGAAAATAGGACCAACACATGTTCTTGTAGTGCAGAACATTGTCTTCCAAGTGCTGTAAAAAACTGCGCAAAAAATTTCAAACCTAAGCGAAGAGAACAACTGCGCAGATGGCTACTTTTCACTTTTCACTTTAAGACCTAAAAATTGACAAAATTCATAATGAAAAAAATGCACTACATGCTCTGATAGAGCAAATCATTCTCTTTCGAAAGCTATGCAGCGCTATGCAAGAGACAGCCGGCGAAATCTGCAGTGAATCGTTGAAAAAAAACGGCGGGGACTTATGGGACAACCTAATACATAAATGTGGGGTTCCGGTTCCTAGTCCTCGCCGAAATAAACACAAAATGTTTGAAATTGTCCAGAAATACTTCACTAGTAGGCTGCTTCTGCCATGCTATCTATTATACGATCTAAGGCGCTTGGAGAGCATGGAGAGATGGTGGCAGCTGTCGCGCGGACCCCAATGACAAGGCTACTGGTTCGGATTTTCCACATAAGCCAACCAAGCCTTCCATCCTTCCGGGGTCAGCGATCTGGTACCAGACCTGCATGGAAAGGATAAAGCCCTGACTTTTTCATCGGCTGGCCACCGCAATTCATTGAAGAGGACAAGTACGCATCAATAGAAATGGAATGCGTGGCGCATCCCAAACGAGATTGAGTAACGCCGCCGTTTACCCTTATATTCTGAGGCTTAATTATGAGAGCATTCCTAATGGCTCTGACAAGGGCATGCCACTTAGTTTGCCTAGTCTTCACAATAAACAGGCGGAAGGGTTCTGATCAGTTATGCAGTTCAAAGGACTGACAGTATGACCTTTTATTGACCAAAATTGGCGCCTCAGAGAAAACTTGAAGGGGATAGTCTTGGACTCATATTTGTCAGTTTCAAGGTCGAAGGTGAGGTCAAGTTTCCCCAACCTCAAGAAGCTCAGCCTCTTGCTTTTTTAAATAGGGATTTTGTTCACATGTCCCTAATCTCGTTTAGGCTGCTGACCGCACTCAGGATTCGTAAGCTTGTTTCTCTCTCGTAACATTCTCCGTCCAGTTCGAAGAGACTAGACAAGAGAAATGGTATAGAGGTAAGCAAGAAGCGTAGAAATACGAAATACGTGCAACAACGCTTTCTTCATGCCGCTGTTCATTAGCTGATCAAGAAACATGGATGTAGCATCGGAAAAAAGGGAATCGGAACAGATCAGATGAAGTGTTCGAAGGCCCGTGAGGGAGGGAGAGTCGTGTCGGTGCAATTATTAGATCAGAAGTTTTCAGAAAATTCTTTTCAGGGTGTTCGCTCCACGGCAGACTACGGTTCTTATAGGAACGCCTTGTCTGTTCGACACATCTTGACATCATTGCAGTGAACGACCTTCAGACGAACCCTCAAACTTGAAATAGTTCAAAAAATGAGCTCTCGCCCAGAGACGGTGACGTGCTGTGAATTCATCAAATTGCCCGGCGATTAAAAAGTATGTTCACCGTTAAATGATCGGGCATTTTTTGGAGAGGAAGCCCCGTCTTCGGCATGAATTGAAGAGCAAACTGATGCGCTCGAGGACATTTCAGCCCGACTACCCTGGTAGCCTTAGTATACCGCTGATCAATAGCTTCAGTTCTCGATAAGCTTGAGTAGATAGCAGACGAGGAATGAGATTTGAACAAGTGATATTTTTAAGCAATAACGAGACCAGATTTGGAATTTTTAACCACAATGAACAATATGTGCCATTTTCAAATCAAATCCTGGCATTTATTTTGGCACTTTTTAAATGAAATAGGATACTCTTTTAAGTAAACTTAAAGCTTTTGAACTAAAGCTTTAAAAAACGTACCTTCTAGGTGAAAACGGTGTTATGATAATAAAATAGAGGCTTTCTGAACTGGTTATAATAATTTTATCCAAGGATAATTTAGTGTGCTTTTATTTGAGTTCTTTAAATTCACCTGCACCAATAAGTAAGCGAACACACTCTTTGAAGTTTTATAAAAAAAAGGTTTAAATTTTATTTCGATGCAGCAACCAATTATTGTATCTATGGTAATAAAAGCTTGCGCCAGCCATCGACTGGATTGTCGTGATTTTAACTAAGAAATAACAGAAATTCTATTTGCATGGAGCAACGCAGCTGTAAATCGTACAACAAAAACAATCATAAAAACACATATGCCCAAAGCTTTTACACTGCCAATCAAATAAAAGTCACGACGATGCAATCGAGTACGAGGCGCGATCTTCGTTCTTCTTATGCGATATTATTGATGCTTCTCTCCGCCTTAAAAAAGAATTTAGTTTCCTGAAAAGTAAAGATAGAAATTACTTAAACTTGTCTTAAAAACTTATACTTAAAAGATAAAAATTTACAAAAATTCAGCGAGTGTCTTCATTTAATAGCGCAGGTGAATTCAAACAGTGTCCTACAAATAAGTCAATGTTTAGTCCTTCTCACTATCAGATGAGTCTGGATACCAAATAACCTACCGAGAAGGCTTTCTTGACCTATGTGTTAAACCCTTGCCATAATTTGGAATGCAGACGACACCATGCACGTCCTGCGATCGCACCACTACACGTCTCCATCTAACATATGTAATTGAAAGTAAGTGCTCGCCTTACTATGCCCTGGCATTCATCGGTATACATGTGCGCCACAGCTTCGGGCATCGGGTAAAGGGAATCCTATTTACGAGTGGAGAGCTCTCTCCAGCCATACATTTTGCACTGACGTGGGTAGATAGATACCAGTAGCAAGTTCTTGTAATAATGAAGTGGAAAACTTGCCAAAAAAAGGTTTGCAATGCAATCCTCCCTATCCTCGGCGCGCCGCAGCAACCACGAGCAGTAGTAGGGTAAAGGGAAGAAAGTAGGCTGAACTCCAGAATAACCGGTCTTTACCAAGAAGTGGATGGCTGTTGTCGATGCACGCTGGATTAGTGGCAGCTGAAACCGTGGAACGGCTTAAGGAACGTAAAGACAAAGGCTATCAGAGATTGCACAACTGCGGTTTCTGTGGGTCGGCAAATAGACGGGGCTAATGGAGTCGATTAGAAAGGGTTTACATAACTGGAACGGAGATGCTTGTTCACCGAAATCGCCAAGCATATGACAACCGATCAGGCCACCTAAGAAGCTGCGGGAACGAAGACTGTCACTTGCAACATGACGACTTCGGACAAGCAGAATGATGGAAATAATGGCTCACTGAACCTTTTAGCTTCATATGACACCCACGAGACTCTCACCACTTGAAGCAAATAGCAATTCATTAGCACAAAACAGGAAGAGATCGACAGTGGAAGAACAACGCCAGACGAAACTTATGCAACAACGTATTCCATGGTGGCTGTTGATGGAAGAGGCTGACTGGCCAGAGTAGAGCTGTTTAAAGTGTGGAACACGGAACGCTGAGAAAAATCGGAATCGGTGGGCGACGAGCTCCTTCGCAGACTCGATCGCAAAACGAGGGAACCAATCCATACTACAGTGAATCCGAAACATGGCAATCAAACGGAAAGTTCTGGGTAATGTGTCAAGGACGAGGACGAAACTATCTCAAGAGAACGACCGGCGTCAAAGTCGCGCATCGATGTGTGTCATCGAAGAACCGAGCAGAAGCACAACAGCTGAGGTGGACACCGCCATGAGGGATACTAATCAAACTCAAATTCCGTATCTCCACAAAGATTACTTGGGAAAACGTTTTTAATAGAATATGACGACTGCGAAGAAAACGAAGGCCGCAGCTGAACAGATCACATTAAACTCCGACGCAGCGCTAGAAAAATGGAAAACATAATGCTGAGCAAGGTGAGATAAACTTCACAGCAAGCAGCAGGGCGGAGCTTGTACTGGGACGCATGGCGTGCATGACGGCGAGGCAGCGCCGCACCGCAGAACGGGAATCGCACCATGGAAGAGAACTAGTATGGCAAACCTGTCCATCACCGCGAAACAGTGATGACCACATGACGCTGGAGACCGCCAGTTAGGAAACCACAACAAAATCGAGGCTGGAGGCATCACACAACATCCGGTTCGCCAGTATGCAGTACTTGCATCCGCTACAGGCGGATTCTATTACGCTAATCGTTGATTAGCCCACTGGTGAGATGAATGGTCGTCACCTTCCGATTTGCCTTAGTTAAGTTAAAGAAATAGCTATTACTATTTCTCCAGAATGTCTGCGGCAAGCGAGTGTAAGGCGATCGTAGAGCTCGCCTAGGGTGGGGTTGGGTGGGGTTATGGAGAGCATATCGTGACATCCAGCGGTTACATGGTCCACAGCTAGTGGCGAGTGGGGAGCAGTAGACGAGGTGCCTCATGGGAATACGGTCGAGGAGCGATCCCTATAGTACGGCCTCGCTTGAGATTCTTTTTTCCACTGCGGCAAGAAGAGAAACGGATAGCATGTGCATCTGCTCAAGAACACTTGCACTACGTTGATTACTCACGTTTTCACTGCGCCCTACTAAAGAGGCGCCATTTCTCAAAAACGGTCGGCATGTCAATTCTGCAACCGGAGGGGGCAACCAATTCTGCAGGCGGTATACAGAGAGAAGACAGGAGCAACGCGCCCAATTCCATCTGCAATTGTCTACTATGTTATATATCCTTGCAAGAAAGAAATCCTTTTACACCCCAGGCAACTGTGGCATCCCGGCGGATGGTCTCCTGCCAGTGAAGGTTCCCCTTTTTCACACATAAGAGCATTGAACTTTCTAAAGAGAGTGAACTTTGTTTTTGCTCGGAGAGGATCGAAGATCTGCTTCGATCCGCTCTCAATCCTTCTCCTCCTTCGCAGTGCACTTCAGCAACGACGATGTATTTATTTATTTATCTATTACAGTGCACATATTTGTGCGCTACAAATTATATATATGTAGATATATAGGCAGTATAGTTGTTATAATCGCGAGAACAGTCGAGCAATATGGATATAGATAGTGTCGTCGTTATAGTCCGTGGGTGGCGATGTCCGTTCCTCCACGTGGTGCCACTGGAAACTGCTCGCTCTGCGAGCTAAGCTAATCACGGACATTCGAATGCAGGCGACAGGCCCTTGTGACAGGCCGGCCTACGAAGACCCATGTCACATCACATGGTGTATGATAAGTCAAGTTTCTCGAGATAGTGCTACGGCGTCCGCGGGAGCCGACGCGCACTCGCAGAGCCCGGCGAGTGTGAGAAGTATGCGAGGGTCCCTGATGCGAGGACGGCATCGGGGGGCAACTGAGCTAGTCCGAAAGTCCCGTAACGTAAGCAGGACCCGCGTGGCTACGCTGAATGTGGGTACGTTGACGGGCCGCTCGTGCGAGTTGGTTGAAGCACTGGAGCGAAGAAGAGTTGATTTCTGTGCGGTGCAGGAAACGAGGTGGTCCTGCCGCAAGTCAAGGGACATAGGACGTGGCTTCAAGGCCGTTCTATGTGGAAGTCCCAGGACCACCAGTGGTGTCGGAATAATCGTCTCCGAACGATTTCGTGACTCGATTGTAAGCGTCGAGCGCTTTGACGATCGATTGATGAAGATCGTTGTCGCCGCTAAGGAGCGACTCTATCACTTCTTCTCAGCGTATGCTCCGCAGACTGGCTGCTCCGATAAAGCCAAGGATGAGTTTTGGAACCTGCTTGATGAGAAGACAGCAGAGGTACCGTCGAAAGATGTCATCATAGTCGCTGGTGACCTTAATGGGCACGTAGGTGCTGCGAAGGACGGGTACAGCTGTCATGGTGGTTTCGGATACGGGTCTCGTAACCCCGATGGTGCGCGTATTCTTGAGTATGCGGAATCGCATAGCCTCACCATTGTGAACACCGTTTTCCGAAAACGCGACTCCCACCTCATCTCATATTATAGTGGGAGCTCCAAGTCTCAGATAGACTTTGTGCTTGTGAAGGATCGCGACCGGAGCCTTGTCACAGACGCGAAGGTCGTGCCGTATGAGACGGTCGCCCCACAGCACCGACCGCTGATCTGTACTTTGAAGATCGCCTCTCCGAGGCTGAAGCAGGTCGAGCGATGCGGTGCTGCAAGAATCAAGTGGTGGCGAATGAAAGAGAAGGAAGCAGCTGTGATTTCTCGCGTGCGGTTACCGACAGTTACGACTGTCGATGAAACCTGGAAGAAAGCAACCGACGCGATACGCCAAGCTGCAATGTTGGAACTCGGCACTACGAAGCCTGGACGACGCAAAGTCGACAAGCAGGCATGGCTGTGGACAGACGATGTGAAAGCGAAGGTTCGAGAGAAGAAGTCGCTGTATCATGTGTTTCTCGGCGACAGAACAGCCGACAACTGGCAGGAGTATCAGAAGGCGAAGAAGGCTGCAAAGAAAGCCGTGGCTGTTGCGAAAGCCACTCATTATGGTGATGTCTACCGAAAGCTCGAATCGCGCGATGGTGAGCGGTATTTGTACCGACTTGCTAAGACCCGCCATCGCCAAACCGAGGACATTGAAAAGTTTGTTGGCATCAATGATGAGAGCGGCGATCTTCTGACAGACCGCAAAAAGGCGCTGAAGCGATGGTGTGATTACTTTGAGGAAATTTCCACTATGGGATTTCCTCATCCGGCCATCCCTTCTGTAGCTTCTGTTCACGGTCCCGTTCACAAGATCACCGTGGAGGAAACAGAAGCGGCTCTGAAGAATATGAAGCCCGGTAAGGCGACAGGACCGGATGATCTGGCAGCCGATGTTTGGAAGTCGAAGCTCTGGTATCCTGCTGAGTGGTTGACTGAGTTCTTCAACCAGGTAGTAAAGGAGAAGAAAGTACCGGAGTGTTGGCACAACAGTACGACGATTCCGATCTGGAAGAAGAAGGGCAGTCCTGCGGACTGCTTCAATTACCGTCCGATTCGCTTGCTTTCGCACAGCATGAAGATCTTCGAGCGAATCCTCGATAGACGAATCCGTGAAATCGTCAAGCCCTCCGACAACCAGTGCGGCTTTGTGTCTGGTTGTGGGACCATTGATGCTATACACGCCGCCCGCCTCCTGGTGGAGAAGCATCGCGAGAGACAGAAGCCGGTGCATATCGCCTTTCTCGACTTGGAGAAGGCTTTCGACCGCGTACCGCGTGAGGTTATATGGTACGCCTTGCGACAACACAACGTACCTGAGGAACTCATAGGGTGGGTGCGGATGCTCTACTCTTGCCCAAAGAGTAGAGTGCAAGCTGCAGCTGGAACCTCAATGGAGTTTCCCATCTCTGTTGGGGTACACCAGGGTTCAGCGCTTTCTCCGCTCCTCTTTGTTGTCGTCATGGATGCCATTACGCGAGATCTTCAGCAGCCTGTTCCATGGACGCTGCTTTATGCTGATGACGTGATGCTCGCTTGCGAAGAGAAAGACGATCTCGAGCGGCAGGTGCAAGCTTGGTGCGACCGTCTGGCGAGGTTCGGACTCAAATTGAACGTCAAGAAGACCGAGTACCTAAAGACTGACGTGAACGAGTCCGGCTCCATTAAGATTAATGGTACTGAACTTGCACGCACTTCGGTGTTTAAATACCTGGGATCAGCAATAGCGTCTGACGGCGGTCTGATGGTTGAAGTGAACTCACGCGTGAGTGCAGCTTGGTCCAAGTGGCGTTCGCTGACTGGCGTGCTCTGCGATAGGAAGATCCCAGAGCACCTGAAGTCGAAGATTTACAGAGCAGTCGTGCGGCCAGTAGCGATGTACGGCGCTGAGTGTTGGCCTGCGACTAAGGAAGTTGAAACGCGCCTGGACGGCTGGAGTCACGCGCATGGACCGCATTCGAAACGATGCTATTCGGCAGAAGTTCGGTGTCGCGCCGATAGCGGACAAGATGCGCGAAGCTCGCTTGCGATGGTACGGCCACGTTCTGCGTGGGAAAGAAGACAGCGTCCGCAAGATAGGCCTTGAGTTGGAAGTATCTGGAAAGCGGCCTAGAGGACGCCCGAAGCAGCGTTGATCCGATACGTTACACACGGACATGAAAGTAGCTGGAGTCCACCCTGATCAAGCGCAGGATCGGGAAAGGTGGCGTCGTAACACCAGAAGAGCGGACCCCGCGACGTTGCGGGACAAACGCTGAAGAAGAAGAAGAAGAAGAAGTCGTTATAGTCCGTGAGAATAATTGAACACTGTCGAGATAAATATCGGAGCCATGTATGTAATAAGGCAATATTATTTAGTTTTGTTTAATAGCACCTCCCAAGACTGAGCGGTAAATAGCAAGGATCTTGGGATGACTTTCGGAAGTTTACGCATCGACCCGAGTTGCTTATTCCAAATGAGTTTCGGCAGGGATCGGGTTTTCTGCACTACTGGAGAAAGAGCAGTGAGTACAATCTTTTACACGACTTTCTCACATAACGGCCGTGGATTGTGGTGCTGGATGCGGTCCTAAGGGGGTGGTATAGCTTAGTGGTAGAGCTCTCGAATACTGATCGAGAGGTCCGTGGTTGAATTCCACTTGGCACTTACCATTTGCCGAGCGACAACTACTAATGCCCACCGTCAGCTGCGTCAATATTGAGGAAGTCATCTCATCTCTTCTAATCAAACTCATTATAAGCACCTAACAAGCTAGCGCAAACAGCCTTGTCAGATCTTCATACATTACAAGAAACAAGTTAAACTCCTTCAAAAACCTATAGATTACGAACTCACACCTAATCCGCTACATGGCAACTCAACTCAAGACTCTTTTGAATCCTGTTAGCGTCATCAAAAAAATCCTGTGCAAGACGACGAAATCCGTAACCTAATAGGTTGTAACGAATTAAATGGCACTGACTCGCGCCATTTTTTGGCGCGTCTTTACGTGTTTGATCAAGAACAAACCGTAACATGTGGCATATCGTTTAGAAGCGCAAACTTTGCTCTACCGGAGAGTACCAGATTCCCTATGTAAAAGTGGGAAAACTTTAGAGTTTTATTGACTTTTTTGCAGATGGACAAAAGGGTAATCCGAGGGATTTACTTTTATGAGTTCAAGCTGGGCACTACAGCTAAGGAGGCGGACGAGAAGATCAACGCCGCATTCGGTCAAGGATGTTCCACAATTCGGACGGCGTATCGTTGGTATCAGAAGTTCCGGAATGGAGATGAGAGCTTGGAAGAACATGAAGGTCGTGGGAGGCATAGCGATGTTGATGAGGACAAGCTGAGAGATGTGGTAGAGGAGGATCCACACAAAGGTACCAGGGAGATAGCGAAGGTTCTTGGCGTCAGTCGCAACACAGCTGCCCGGCATCTGAGGAAATTGGAAAGACCAAAAAGCTGCAAAGATGGGTGCCTCACGAGCTGTCTGAGGAGCAAAGGAACCGACGATATGAGATCTCGTCCGCACTGCTTCTACGGAACGAAACGGACCCATTCCTTGATCGCATCGTAACCTGTGACGAGAAATGGATAATGTACGACAACAGGCGACGATCGGCACAGTGGATGGACAGCGATGAGAGCCCCAAGGTTTTTGCGAAGCCGGAATTGCACCAAAAGAAAGTAATGGTGACAGTATGGTGGTGTTCGCTGGGAATTATTCACCACAGCTTCTTCCCTCCCGGTGAATCCATCACGGCAGAGAAGTACTGCATTGAAATTGAAGAAATGACGAAAAAGTTGAAGGATATCCGGCCGGCCTTGGTAAACCGAAGGCGAGTTCTCCTTCTGCACGACAATGCTCGCCCCCATGTAGCACGAATGACGTTGCAGAAATTGAATGAGCTGAGCATTGAAACTCTACCACATCCTCCGTTTTCTCCCGACCTCTCCCCAACAGACTATACTTATGCTCGAATGACCCATTCGAATAGGTATTCGAATGATTTTCATTCGAATTTGAATATTCGAATTCGAGTATTCGAAAAATCGCGTTTTTCGAATGTATTCGAATTCGAATGTTCAAAAAATCGCGTTTTTCGAATGTATTCGAATTCGAATATTCAAAAAATCGCGTTTTTCGAATGTATTCGAATTCGAATATTCAGAAAAAATGCGTTTTTCGAATATATTCGATTTCGAATGCTCGAAAATTTTCGGTATTCGAAACCATTCGAATATTCGCAATTTCCCAGAAAGCAAAAATTATTCAAGTATTCGAAAAGTCTCATTCGAATGCCCAACAAGAATTTGTGTATCGGCGTATTTTGAAAAGGCTTGGTGGGTTTCTCGGGTAATTTGGGTCGCCAAAACGGTTCTGTCTGTGAATCAAAGCTGTGGTACGATGGTGGCTCGGTGCCCGGATACTGAGCGCCTCATCGATACTAGTCACTTCCCGAAAAGCCCTGTTAAGAGGGAGAACTTCCACAACGTCTCACAATGTTGAATTGCAAAAAATTTTCCACAGAGAATCGCTGCAGAAGTGAATGACCGATCGGGGACCAGTAATCGTCGCCACCCCGATTGGTGAACTCTGAGAGAAGACCACTTTCACCGATAAAAGTGTGGATAGTATCAACCGGTATTGATTGCCTGATCAATCTGTGACATGGTCTTCTGAATTAAGGCGCTCGCTGGAGACGTCTAAATATTTTCCAGTATTTTGTATACCTATTCTACGCTAATTTTATGCACCTGTTCCTGTCAGTAATTTCTGACACATCGACGATCGACAGCTCTTAGCGCGCTCCTATATAGTATCAGACGTTTTTTTTAGATCTTAGAGTATGGACATAAGGGTTAGTTTGATCTGGACCAGTTCTGCATTCCACTCAAGCAGTTCTGGAAGCTATTTTCGCCGTAAACGTAATAACGTAAAGGATGAAGGACAGCAGAAGGAAGGATAAAGGTAAATTCTTGTTTGGGAGGTACCAAGCATTCCACATTTATTACTGCGGCTGTGCAAAGCGGCCGAGGAAGAGTAGGAATTGTTAACAAAAAAAAAAATTGAAAATGATGGTTCAAGCGGCGTTTCAAACGGACGTTATTTGTCCGTCACGCTGCAGTTAAGAGTCTGAGATCACAAGCTAGCAAATGTCTGCAGGATGGGCATGAGGGTCAACAGGGTGCGCTTCTGTCTTCTGTCACGTCGGGTATCTCCTGGTGCAGAAGAGTACCACATGAAGTCGGCTTTGTAATTTTCGTCACGCTATGCTCTTCTGCTCCTCCGTGGTCTGAATGCTCTGCTTCTGGATTTCGTTTTTACAACGACTACAGTTCCGCAAAAGCTATATTATAAGGTAGGACTTCACAAAGGGGAGGCGGCGTAGGTCGGCCGGATGTTATCGATCGATTTTATCGATTTTTGTTCTGAATTGGCCATTTGAAGTGGGATTCGCATGGATACGTCGGCCGTATGCCGGACTTCACAAAGGCGAGGCGGCGTAGGTCGGCCGGATGTTATCGATCGATTTTATCGATTTTTGTTCTGAATTGCCCATTTGAAGTGGGATTCGCATGGATACGTCGGCCGTATGCCGGACTTCACAAAGGGGAGGCGGCGCAGGTCGGCCGGATGTTATCGATCGATTTTATCGATTTTTGTTCTGAATTGGCCACTTGAAGTGGGATTCGCATATATACGTCGGCCGTATGCTGGACTTCACAAAGGGGAGGCGGTGTAGGACGGCCAGATGTTATCGATCGATTTTATCGATTTTTGTTCTGAATTGGCCGCTTGGAGTGGGATTCGCATGGATACGTACCGTAGTTTATCAATATGTTGGCTGGAGAATAATTACATTCACAAGTTCATCGCAAATAAGAAATATTTATTCCTACCACTTACTTGGGTGAATCACCAGAACGAAATGAGACTGGCCCTCATGGGTAGCCTATTCCTAGCTACTTGTAATACATTTTGTGGCCGCAAAATCGACAGTGTGATATTTCACATTTGTAGATGAGCAGGACAGACTTGCTACAGATTTACGTGTAGTACTTTGTCGTCAGTCCTTCACTAGCTGCCGCTAGGCAAAAGCATTGTTTCATGAAAGTTCTTTAACAGTCAGTCTGCCACCAATTTCAAAAAGGATTGTTTTAAAGTGACCTAGAAGCTTACAGTGGCTCAACCAGATAATGTTCCTTTCAAATGTGTTGTAAACCTTTCGTTTGTTCCTCATAAGCAGCAATTAACAAAACACTAGTATTCCTTTGAGAAAAATTCGTATTCCAGTAAGCAAGGAAATTAGACGCTTCCATAAGCCCATTGATCGTTCTACGTGTAAGTTCTCTATCTCATTTTTACGACTCACATGGGGGTTTATGAGACGCCTGTCGATAAAAACCTCGTGCTTAACTAGGAAGGGACCCGTTATGTATTGCTTCCCTTTTCTCTTCTGTGTTGCCTTCTATCATGTCTATAATACAGCCTGATTTTTCATTCGAATTCGAATATTCGAATCGAATATTCGAATTCGAATATTCGAAAAATCGCGTTTTTCGAATGTATTCGAATTCGAATGTTCAAAAAATCGCGTTTTTCGAATGTATTCGAATTCGAATATTCAAAAAATCGCGTTTTTCGAATGTATTCGAATTCGAATGTTCAGAAAAATCGCGTTTTTCGAATGTATTCGAATTCGAATGTTCAAAAAATCGCGTTTTTCGAATGTATTCGAATTCGAATATTCAAAAAAATCGCGTTTTTCGAATGTATTCGAATTCGAATGTTCAGAAAAATCGCGTTTTTCGAATATATTCGATTTCGAATGCTCGAAAATTTTCGGTATTCGAAACCATTCGAATATTCGAAATTTTTGGGAGAGCATAAGTATACAACAGACTACCATTTCTTCAAACATCTTGGCGACTTCTTGGTAGGGAAAATATTCAAATACCAATAGGATGCTGACAATGCCTTCGAAGATTTCGTCAATTCCAGAACTTCTGATTTTTATGCTGCTACTGGGATCTGTCTGTCTGCTTGTGTCACGTTGGCAAAGATGTGTAGAATCAGAAGGTTTTTATTTCGATTAATAAACTTGCCTACAAGCCGAGATATTAACTGTTTAAATTTACAGTGGTTCAGTGCCATTTATTTCGTTACAACCTAATATTTTCCAGCGAAGAGAGAGAAAAGTTTAGTTCCAGCTTGATGTTCGATTTGACTTTATAACGTCAAAGTGAATTATGGCAGTGAATTCTCTCAGTCATAGTAGACTAAGCTTCCCAGGAAACTGCCTTAGGTGTGCCTCAGGTGTATGTATGTCTGAACGGTAATGAATATCACGATGAGAGTTTGCACCTTTCACATACTAGAAAAGTGGCTACCATTTTTGCGAAGTCCTTGAACCCAAGGAGTTAGGGGCCCTCAAAGTTTAGTATGGGATCGCGCTTACACATGCTGATCGGCAGAAATTTCAACAAATGGATATCATACTCGTGATCACCGCCCAAGGTAACCCCTTAGGCAAAGTTTTGGTGAATTTTTTCTACCCCTTCTTGATCTCGACCAAGTGGCTAAGGGTCGTGAAAGTTCGATAGTTCCGCTTCCGATTTATTTCTTTGACAATCGCATACTCAAGGGAGCGTACACTCATGCCATGGTGAGCCATCGTGATCAACTTTTTGAAGGATATCTCAGTACCTCTATCAACAATAAGAAATCTGTGTATATTTAGAACTTTTTTAAGCGGTCGGCTCACCAGTAAAGATTCAGGGCCAACGTGCTGCCGTCTAAAGATACGCTAGAATAGGACGGTGACCTAGCTCGCTGACCTGCAGGGCTTGCAGTAACTGCTTGTTCGTCATCATCAGTGTGTCTAACTTTACACCTTCGACGGGCAGTATTGTTCAACTGGACATGTTCACCGATCGGCTGTCCTTCTTTGAACAAGGCTCGTCCTGGATGAGATCGACTGGACAGCCATTCTAGAGTTGTGGACTGGTGCCATCATATGCTCTCCTGTTGTTGTGTTTATGTCCTGTTATGAAGGGTCATTCTTCACGTAGTCAAGGGTCCCATCAAAAGCCTGTAGAAAATACAAAGTGTCGTGTTGTACAGAGAGGGCAGCTGATGAAAAACTCGTACTGAACACGCAGTAAGAGTTGAAGCCTTTAATGGAATATATGCATAGGAAAAGTTGGGAAGGTGATAGATGCCGAACAAGGAATGAACATTAAAACGTACAAAAGTCCGACAAGGCGCTAATCCCTAACTGTGCACCTATAAACCACTGCCCTCCCCGCTGAGCGACCGAGCTGCTTGCACCGGTGTCCTTCGCCACCTTCCTTATCTCCACATAGGGCGCGCACAAACGTGTCAGGTGCGAGCTGTCATTTCAATTCAATACTGGACTTTTAGGAACCCCTAGCTGCTTAGGTTTAAGGATTTGCAAAAATGAAACATACCTTCCTACTATATCAAGGGCGGAAGTTCCCTTGGTGGTATTCATTTTCCCCATTCAGACATACGCCTGAGACAGTTCCCTGGTCAGTAGCAGTTCTCCGACCGTTTTGGATGATTTATGCACTAGGCGAGCTTGAAGTCGATTCGCAGTGCACAGAAGTGATTCTTGCTAGTTACGGGATCGGAAATTCCCATAGAGCGTGATTGATGCCGTGAACGTGCGATGTTTCAAAAAACACTATGTAATTGATTAGGAGTGCCTTGCAATTTAACTGGGTTTGATCTCATAAAGTGCTGTTGAACTCAGAGCCATATAAAACGGGAATTTGTTATTTGTTCGTTACCTATTTTTCCGTTACCCTGTCATTTTTGAGCAGAAGCATTCGTTATATGAGTTTCAAATTTTGTTGTACATTCATCACTGGTATGCGGACGGCCCATGGTCGCACAACAGGTAGCAGGATATCAAGCTGGCATGACGCCAACACTGATCCGCCAACGTCGGTTCCACACTGGCCGTATGGTCCCACGTCGGCTGTTCTTAGAGTAATGGTCAGAAAATGTGAAACCCCAGTAAAAAAGTCTTTTGGAACCCTTTCACGTGGGCCTAGCCATGTCGGATGGCTGCTGCCGTGATGCTTTTCGCTGCTACCAGCATCACAATGCCTTAGCCAACGAGCGAAGAGATAGACACATCATTTCCATCTGTCCAGGACGACCTTCAAAGGGGCTCTGGCAATAACAGCCTATGGAGATATTGCTGGCGCTCTCCGTAGTGAATCGACAACCATCGAGACTATGTACGCCTTCATATGTAGCCTTTGGAGCTGTCAGAGATCAATTTCATTTTTTTGTCCACGAAGGCGCTAAGCTGAATTTATCTACGCCACAGCTGCCATATGCCGTACACCAACACTACACGTGCTTGATAAGAGCTGACAATTTATTGTATTTCTTGATTACTGCACACTTAAGTTGACTTTAAAGCTTGATGAAGAATTTCACGTAGTTCTCCTTAGAAATGTATTTGGAACATCGAGTCGAGTCGTACACGTGGATCACTCGTGTACCAGTGCTACGATGGTTAGCATTTCCGCCATCAATTCTCTGGAAATTAATTGTAAGTAAGAATTGTGCCAAAGCGACGTAAAGCAGTCGGCGACTACCACAACACGAACTGCTATGACATTGTTATAAGTATCGATGATAAATAACCAACCTTCAACTCGTAGGTGTATGGATATCGTATGCAATTGCATTGGAGCACTGATGAGCGTCCCCTCACGTATTCCTATACATTTCAGGCAGCGTTGCTTCGGAGGGGAGGATAGACTTAAAATTGTGCCTAACCTGTAGTGTGCTCGTTACCCAGCACTCCACCTCAGGCGATGCGCGATCACAAATCGACAGCTCGACACAGTCTGAGTCTAATGTGATCAGTAGGTCACCCGTCAGCATCTCCATTTTCCCATGGTACTCGACTCTCTTGAAGTTGCTCCTTTCGAAGGATCACCTGCCTTAAAATATTACACTGAACTAAGAGAGTCTACAGTACCGGACATGTTACTCCGTTGATCCGCCGGAAATCCCGGAAAAGTCAACATAGGCCGCTTTGGAACGGTCCAAAGCGGCCTTTTTAAATAACTTTTTTTTAAAATCATGTACTTGTAGAAAGAAACATATATTTGAGCTCAGCAGCTCAAGCTCTATCTTATGACCTATAGACCTCAGTAGAGTTGAGCAAAGCATATAGGCCCGACAGAATCAATCGAGTGGGCGCGACAACCTGTACAGCGATCGAACGACAGCTTGGAGAGTGAGCGCCTGAGGAATTTTATCACAAATTTGCAGCCGCCCTACTCAGGAATTGCTCTGAGACTGTCCAGCGAGCCTTTGGAGTGCGCCGTGCACAAAGCATATAGGATCGAACCTATCAATCGAGGCGGAGGGGGGGGGGGGAGGGACAGCTTGCAAATTGCACACGCGGCCGTGTTCGGAGCGCAATAACTCTGTCAAGTCCGAACCGTTTCGGCAGCAGCTCGTGGGTCTTGTAAGAAGCGAAACGGACGACGGAAGACGCGGGGACCTAACGGCCTACAAACGCGTACGCGAGCAGTGTAATTAATGTACTTTGCGATGACATGCTCACAACTCCCTAGCTTCCTGAAGTGCTTAGCCCCATCTGCCAATTTAGAGTGGCGGAAGGTAGCGGTTAGAGTTTCTTGCGTTCTTGCACGCCCAGATTTGAGTTCTCGACACTCGCAGTGGTACTGCTTTGTTCAGCGTGAAAAGCGCTATTGAATGGTGTCAATTTCGGCCGATTTTGGAAACATCGATTTTTTACAATTTAGCATCGAGGACGAGACCGCTCCAGGCCGTCGCAGACGGACGATGACGTCATCGAAAATCGATGTTTTCGAAATTGGCCAAACTTCCTCGTGCAAACTTCATCCAAAATCGTCTAGGGGTTATTTGGGGCACTGATTACGAATCTGACGTCCGTTTTTGAAAACTCCGTCGACTTCAGCAGGTTTTGGATGTTCTTCTGGATAATTGAGGGTGGTCGGGTCAGGATCATCGATTTCGCTAAAAACTCGGGTAGGGTCGAGGACTTATTCGGGGTGCCGAACACGATGACGAAGTACATTTGGACGATTACGGCAGGAGACCGCTCATACCAATAACTGAGGGTGATCGGTGATCCGGACCCGACCACCCTCAAACGGGAACTAACCTGCTGAAGTCGACGGAATTTTCAAAAACGGACGTCGGATTCGTAATCAGCGCCCCAAATAACCCCTAGACGATTTTGGACGAAGTTTGCACGAGGAAGTTTGGCCAATTTCGAAAACACCGGTTTTCGATGACGTCATCGTCCGCGCAGCTCGACCTAGGGCGCCCAGGTTCGCGATAATGTCAAAAATCGATTTTTTTAATTGGTCGAGAGTGACACCATTCGATAGAGCTTTTCGTTATGATCAAAACGGTGCTACCGGGGGTGTCGGAAACCCAAATATGGGCGAGTAAGAGGGCAGGAAACTTCAACCGCTATGTCCGCTAAAACGACAGATGGGCTAAGGCAGTTTAGGCAGCTGAGAAGTTCTGAGCCCGTCACCGTAAACTACCTTAAGTGCTCTGTTCAATTACGCATTTTGAGACCGTTAGCTCGCCGCGTCTTCTCACAGTAGTCTATCGAATTCGGAAAAAAATGCGACACGCAAGCCTCGCCTGCATATTCGCGCCGCTGTTACTTCGTCCTCTCACAAGCTATGCTTTAGCTCACTAGAACGTCTTAGTGGCTGCAAAATCGACAAGTTGCAGCCAGATCGACTCGATCTCCACACAGTTACTGTGCTCCGAACACGCCCTTGCGTCCTATTTGGCACAGTAGCGGTTGATGTTCTCCGCGCTCTTATTCGCCCAGATCACAGTTCTCGATACTCCTAGTAGCACCGTTGAAGTCAGCAGGAAGCGTTCTATCGAATGGTATCAAGCTTTACCAATTTCGAAAACATCAATTTTCGATGACGTCATCGTCCGTCTGCGACGGCCTGGAGCGGTCTCGTCCTCGATGCTAAATTGTAAAAAATCGATGTTTCCAAAATCGGTCGAAATTGACACCATTCAATAGCGCTTTTCACGCTGAACAAAGCAGTACCATTGCGAGTGTCGAAAACTCAAATCTGGGCGTGCAAGAACTCAAGAAACTCTAACCGCTACCTTACGCCACTCTAAATTGGCAGATAGGGCTAAGCACTTCAGGAAGCTAGGGAGTTGTGAGCATGTCATCGCAAACTACATTAATTGCCCTGCTCGCGTACGTGTTTGTAGGCCGTTAGGTCCCCGCGTCTTCCTGCAGAGGTTGACTGAAATCCGAAAAAAATCGTGTCACACAAGTCTAACCTGCATATTCGCGCCCCTATAACTTTACTTAATCATAAGCTACACCGTTCCACTTCAGCGTTCTACTACACCATTTCACTTCCTACAAGACCCACGAGTTGCAGCCGAAACGGTTCGGACATGACAGAATTATTGCGCTCCGAACACGGCCGTGTGTTCAATTTGCAAGCGGTCGCTTTCACTAGATTGATAGTTTCGATCCTATATGCATTGTGCACGGCGCACTCTAAAGGCTTGCTGGACAGTCTTAGAGCAATGCCTAAGTAAAGCGCAAATTTGCAATAAAACTCCGAAGACTCACTCCACAAGCTGTCGCTTGATCGCTCTACAGGTTGTCGCGCCCACTCGATTGATTCTGTCGGGCCCATATGCATTGCTCAACTCTACTGAGGTCTATAGGTCATAAGATAGAGCTTAAGCTGCTGAGCTCAAATATATGTTTCTTTTTACAAGTACATGATTTTAAAAAAAGTTATTTAAAAAGGCCGCTTTGGACCGTTCCAAAGCGGTCTGTCTTGACTTTTCCGGGAATTCCGGCGGGTGAACGGAGGAACATGTCCGGTACTGTTTTTGGAGTCTCCGCTCCACCCAATTTTTCAGTCAATCGGAGCCTTCTGAGCATCGAGCATTTGGAAAATGGGAAGCTACAGTAAGAGAATTTATTTATTTCATTTTATTGAGGGGCGGTTATCAGGAACAATTATTTTGGACTATCGAGTCTAGTATAAGAAGAAAGTGTGTTGTATGTTTGGTGTGTGTATGTGCATATAGTGTGTTGTATGTTTGGTGTGTCTTCTTCAAAGTTTTTTGTTGTATCGTTATCGGTGTCAAACTCCACCCAAGTAGAAATTGTGCTATCAATCGAATAGAAATAAAGAGACGTCTAGGAACAAGGCATAGCGCAATCCCTTTTTGGCACAAAAAATGGCCATTTTCTACTCTTTAAAAAAGCTTAGGTCATTATTCTCTTCAAAAAATAAAAATTTTATAAAATTTCAAACAACTGTTCACTTATTGAATTAAAACTTTGATGAAAGTTATAGTGAAATTTTCCTTGAACAGAAAATTATTCTAACCTTTTTAGAGTCTATAGTTCGATGTAGAAGAAACTCATTTTAATTTGGAAGAGTTCCCTTTCGTTTCAAGTGTGAAGCTAGTTTAGAAGAGTGTTCAACTCGACGGTACACATATTTCGGACTGAATATTGTAGTTCCATATTCTTGCACTGGAACAACATAACAAAATAACATACGAATTAAGCGTGCCAGAGACGCCGAGAGGCGTCTCCCGCAATTACGTGCTTCGCGCGATTTCGCAGCATCACTAACAATAAGCCAAGGTCAATCACTTTAAGCTAGCCGTTCTACTTGTGCAGCTTTCTTCCCACTATACATTGGATCCGATCGAAAATCTTAGCATCGGATATCTTGGAAAACGATTCATTGAATAAGCTGTTACAACGATGTTTTGTTGCGATCAAAACTTCTAGCGCCAGGCGGGACTCGAACCCACTCCTACGCCATTACACCACCGCCGCTCAGCGGCCAATTGAGGCTTAAAGAAACTGATTGGAATCATTTCTATCTAGACCTACAGCTTAACTGGTTCCATGCTGATATCAGCGGCCGGCTCATCCCGATATACGGGTGAGTGCTGATGGGTCCTACGAGGTGTGGATGTTGTGTTCGATCAAACAGCGGCGGTGGTGTAATGGCGTAGAGCATTCCCGCCCGGTCAGAGTGAGGTGCGGGTTCGAGTCCGTCTGACGCCAGAAGTTTTGATCGCAACAGAACATCGTTGTAACAGCTTACATCCTCGGTACTAGCCAAATGAGGCTTAATGAAACTGATTTGAATCGATTCATTAAATACATTGAATTCGACCGAATCTTCGGATAATTAGATGGTTCGGGTAACAACAATTTCGGAAAACCCAGATTTTTCAGTGGTTCGGAACGGATTACCCGAATCGGATATCCGCAAATGATTCATTCGGATCCAATGTATACTTCCCACCCAGTCGTTCGAATGTCAATAATTGGAAACGTAAGCATGCTCCAATCTTGCTCTACCTTCCTTAACCAAAATGTCGGACAATACTGTCGCACATCTATTTGCGGCATCGGACAATTTGAAGCGACCTCAGGTGAACGCGTAACAAGTGACGCTCGTTGGCTGTCGTGCTCTGCGATAGGAAGATACCATACAGCTTGAAGTCGATAGCACAGTGGAACAGCTTGAAGTCGATAGCACAGTGGAACAGCTTGAGCAACGAATACTCCAACTACAGACACTCGCTTCCCTTTCGCCCCAATTGCTGAAGATCCAAACAACAGGGCAATCTCAAGTTGGACTCACTATCTGCCACCACATAAAATTCTGTGACGCTTATATCGGATTCCCAGTTACGTATTTGTACATATGAGGTTTCCATATCTAGATGCACGTGTTCATGATCCCGCAGTCGGCTACATGACCAAGCGACAGCGCACGCCACCACCAGGCGTGGGGTCGGAGGTTCAGTTCCCCATTGGTGCGTCGACTTGCTAAGAATGGAACCATGACCCGCGACCGGCTCATGGTGTCATTCACTGAGCCGCAACACACAATCCCACTATAAAAGGCGGGTCGGCGGCCAGCTCAGACACTTCCTCGGCTCACTTTCGGCGGACTTGTCACTCCTCACTCCGACAGTCCTGCTCTCGTAGTCCCAGTTTCTTACCGCGGACCCACTGGCTCAAGGTAATGAAGATGAATTAAGCCCTTCTCACACTTTTGCGGCAGCCGCGTACGCGGCAGAGGCTAGTTTTGCCCCGCGCGGCAACTCTACGTCCCTGCACATGCTTAAAGATGGGGCTGCCGCGTTGCCGCAAAAGTGTGCGGAGGGCTTTAGGAAGTAGGTTGCAATATGAAATGAGATGAAATATAGGACGTAGGAGTGATCACCTAGTACCATTGTAGGTTACTGTCAACCCTGCCTTGTTGTTGGATTATCCAGTAATCTTACTATATATCATTCCCTAACTATAACTTTCAGCTCAACCATAGGCGATGGCTCGCGAACTTATAACCTTGGCAGCGGATCAACCAAATTTACGGTATATTCGGCGATCAACGCGTCAGGATATAAATGGGGATCAAGTGCAGAGCGTGGGGGTTCAGAAGACGTGCAGCAGTCGTCGTCCAACGTACGTCAGGATTCAGAAGACGTGCTTAAGACATCGTCCAACCGTCCAACGTGCGTAGAGATTCAGAAGACGTGCCGAAGACGTCGTCCAACGTGCACTGGAATTCAAATTACGTGCTGCAGACGTCCAACTTGCATAGGAATTCCGATTGCTGGGGATCAGCAAAGAGGGACGACTAGAGGGGGGGGGGGGCGAACAAGGAGGGGACCAGTATTTTCCTTCAATATCGTCCGGTTTCTGAAGTCGGGTCAACGCGTCAGGACAAGTATATTCCTTCAATATCGTCCGGTTTCTGAAGTCGGGTCAACGCGTCAGGATATAAATGGGGATCAAGTGCAGAGCGTTGGGATTCAGAAGACGTGCGGCAGACGTCGTTCAGCATACGTAGAGATGCAGAAGACGCGACGATGACGTCGGTCAACGTGCATCAGGATTCAGAAGACGTGCGGCAGACGCCGTTCAACGTGTGCCGAAGACGTCGTCCAACGTGAGTCAGGATTCACAAGACGTGTGCAGGATTTAGACAATGCGCTGAAAACGTCGTCCAACGTGTGTAGGGATTCAGAAAACTTTCTGAAGGCTTCCTCCAACGTGCGTATAGATTCAGAAGACCTCCCGCAGACGTCCAACTTGCGGAGGGATTCCGAGAAAGGAGGACCAGTATGAGGTGATCAACAAAGGGGGACCACTAGAGGGGGGGGGGGAGAATAAGGGGGACCAGCATTTTCCCTCAATATCGTCCAGTGTGTGTCCGGTTTCTGAAGTCGGGTCACAGAAGTCGTGGACGTGTGTCGAGGTGCAGAGGAAGTGTAATAGACGTCGTGGCAACGTGGTGACATAAGACTCAGGGTCATATGTGCATGCTTGACCAACTCCGTTTCTTTTCCTTCCAGCACATTGGTAAGGAAGTATTAACGGGGAAGTGGAAGAGGTAAGAAGGGTAACTATGGGATTCGGAGGAATACTATTGCCGTCGGGCCATAAACGGTGTCGATGTGTCGACCAATACCGATCGCTTTTAATTATGTTTCTGCAGATTAAGCACTTCGGATTGGGACCCTCATGATCTGTTCCTCGGCCCGTAGAGAAAGGGTAGCGAACATGCGATAGAAGGTGGATGGGCTTCATAGATGCGTTAAACCAGTTTTTTAGTGTAACGAAAGTAAGAAAGCTTAAAGAAAGAAGGAGCAAGATTGGGGTTTTTCTATTATCGGGGTTTGGGGGCGAAGCCCCCAACCAGACGTTTGGCGGCCGCTAGGCCACTGAACGTCTGCTAAAAATATAAACGCTAAGACGTGTACTAATGAACCACGAAAGCATTTTCGAACCGTGATGTCGTTCGAAACAAACCGTAGAAGTAAAATAAATAAGAAACAAAAGAGAAAGGAAGGCCTGTGACTATATCTTGAAAGCCAGGATTTGCTCACTTCGAATTGAAGGGTATAAAAGGCTGAGCAGCGAAGCGTCGAGCGACTCGATCTATCAGTTTGGCCGCTATCTAGGCCCCTGCTTCGTCGGGCTTCGGGATGGTAAACAGGGACATACGTTGCGAAAACTTATGTTATCTTTTCTTCTTTTGTAGTTGAAAGCAAGAAAAGAACTTGCTCAATATATGTGGTTTCCTCCTACACAATCAAAATATCGAAGAAGATCTGTGTTAGACTTACTTATCTTCTCCAACCGCCGTTTCGTTGAGAATCAAGACCCATTTCGGATGAAGAGATATCATTTGAAGCACTTCTCGAGCCAGGTTTCGCTGAAAGAACCACAGATTCAACAACTTTGTCTTGATCTTGGTAAGTGGTACGCACAGTTCAGGATACACAAGCAGTTTGCCGGCCTGAAACGGACCCCTTTTTAGGTACTGACCGATTTGGAGCACTTTCGCTAGCATTGGTACTCTTCGGTCATCACCTCTTCAAAAATCTGACTAGTTTATTTTAAACGTGCCTTGCCTATCGATATTTTTCCCTCCCATTAGATCGATACCTGCTTTGATTTAAGCAACGAAATCACAGCGGTTATCTAGGAGCCATTTCTGCCAATTGTTAAGCGATGAGTTGTCAGGCCGAAAGAGGCGCCTGTTGTCGAGAGCAGCCTGAGTAGAAGTCTTTGGTTTGGCTCTCGCCAAGGCCAACATTAGCTCCCTCCGGAACGGGTGAATTCTGTGTGGAATAAAACAATGACCACCTCAAGTAACTGGATGTAGCGAATGTGCCCTCGGGTTGTCTCCAGCGATATCCAGTAAAAGTAGAATGCGTGGCGCATCTTAAATCGACGTTGGTTAACACCGTCCCTTGTCCTTCTATACTTACCCGGCAATGTGGTGATAGTATCACGAAGCATCTGCTAATCTGGGGTTATCAATTCCACCTAAATATTCCAAACGTTACTTTCACCGCAGACTCCCACATGGTTCAGCGCCTCATCGTGGCGTGGGGGTGGCAATGGGTGTCGAACTGCGATGTACAGCGGAGGTTTTCAATCTCCGGCAGGGTCTCCCAAGCTGAGAAGGAGTTCGAAAATTCCTCGGAAGCCTAGCGAAGTCTGAATCACAGCACGCCCCGAAGGCAGGAAAGGGGCACCCCGAAGGAAGGAAAGGGGCGTTCCGAAGGCAAGAAAGGGGTGATATGAACTACGCACGGGGTGTGAGAGGAGGTAGACACCACAAACGGTTATCGCTATGTGATGTCTCCTCATGTGAAGTCCGGCTCGCCATGCCCTGCAGAAAGTGCAAAAATGGCAACGGTTCCAGCGTCAGGCCCAGGTTGACAGGCCGGCTGATGGAGAAACCTGTCACAAATTATGATCAAGAGTCGCAATGGAATCAGTGTGAAGGCTAGGACGTCACCCGGAAGTGACGCGCAGAACCCCCGCCCAAGTTCTGTGGTCAGTGTGCGAGGGCTACCGAGGGCAGAACGACCTCGGCCAAAGAAGCTATTTTGAACGGAAACTCTGAATGTATGAACAATGACCGGAAGATCTAGGGAAATGGCTGACTTGATGAAGCGCGGAATGGTAGAAGTCCTCTGTCTGCAGGAAACGAGATGGAAAGGGGCGAAGGCCAAGGAGATTGGAGAAAGGGTCAAGCTGTTCTACAACGGAGAGGACACGAAGAGGAACGGTGTCGGGATAGCTGTGGCAGAGTCCCTCAAGGATTTGGTAGCTGCTGTCCAAAGGATAAGCGACCGCATCATGTCTCTGCAGCTGGATACGAAGGAGGGTTACTGGACCGTCATGTCCGTCTACGCTCCGCAGACCGGACGCCCCGAGCACGATATGGATGAATTCTACCTCACGCTCGAGGACGCCATAAGGTCCGTACCAGAAGGCGACTATCTATCCGTAGCAGGGGACACGAACGGACATGTGGGGAGTCGAAGAAGAGGAGTGGAAAGGGTTCATGGAGGTAAAGGGGTCGGCATGGTGAACCCAGATGGAGAAAGGATTATCGATCTGGCTGTCGCACACGACCTGGTTATCTGTAGCACCTTCTTCGCGAAGAGGGGGAGCCAAAAGGTGACCTAGCCTGACCTGAAAACTGCACGGGATGTAAAGGTCCTTCCGGGAGAAGAAGTCGCATCACAGCATAGGCCCTTGATAGCGGACCTGAACATTCCTCTACCCAGCAAACCGAAAGTAAGGACAGAACCAGAATCCGATGGTAGAGGGTGCGGGACACAGAGCGCAACGAGCTAAGAAAGGCAGTGCTCGAAGCAGGTCTTCCCGATCCAACCGGTCCCGTGAACGAGACTTGGAGGAGGGTGACCCAGACGATCCTGCGATGTGCCAAGGAAGCCCTCGGCGAAACAAAGGGAGGAACCAGAGGAGATAAGGCTTCATGGTTTTGGAATGAAGAGGTGCAGGCTGCGGTGAGGAAAAAGAAGGAGGCCTATAGGCAGTGGCAGAAGACAGGGGCACCCGAGCATCTTACAGCTTACAGGAAGCTGAAGAGGCTGGCAAAAGCAGCGGTAGCAAAAGCAAAGAGCGCGGAGATGGATGCCCTATACGAGAAGCTGGACGAGCCACAGGGAGAGATGTTCGCCATCCGTCTGGCCAAGGCACGGTCATAGAGCTATCCTCGACATTCGAGTAGTGAAGACTGTGAAGAGTGCTGACGGTAGGGTACTACAGAAACCGGTCGAGGTCAGAAAAAGATGGGAGGAGTACTTCAAGGAACTGCTGAATGAGGAATTCCCGCGTCGGGAAGCCCAAGAAGAACAGCCAACGGAAGGACCCATCCCGTCATGGACGCAGGAAGAGGTTCACAGTGCCATAGGGAAGATGAAGCTCGGGAAGGCAGCTGGCCCTGATGGGGTGCCAGTAGGGCCCTGGAAGGTGCTTGGGAACTGCGGAGTCAATTGGCTGACACAGTTCTTCAACAGAGTCACGATAGAGGGTAAGATGCCGGATGACTGGGGGAACAGCACCATAGTCCCCATCTTCAAGCAGATGGGAGACGGTTCCGAATGCTCCAACTACCGAGGGATCAAACTGATCTCACATACGATGAAGGTCCACGAACGACTGGTCGACTCTAGGCTGAGGGAGATGGTCACCATATCCCAGGAGCAGTGGGGCTTCATGCCTGAGAGGTCCACCACAGACGCGAGCTTTATCGCCTGCCAGGTGATGGAGAAGTATCGAGAGAAACGAAAACCCTTCTACCTGGCATTCCTGGACCTGGAGAAAGCATACGAAAGGCTACCCCGGGCCGTGCTCTGGAAATCCCTTCGAGGCAGGGGTGTTCCGGAACGTCTCATATCGGTCATAAAGAACATGTACGAAGGCTCGAAAGCGGCGGTACGAACTACACACGGAATGACGAAAAAGATGGATATCAGAGTGGGGGTGCATCAAGGGTCAGCCTGAGTCCGTTTCTCTTCGTGCTCACGCTTGATTGCATAGTGAATCACCTTGAGGAAGGTCCCTGAGGACCATCCTCTACGCGGACGATATCGCCCTAGTACCCGACAGCCGTGAGGAGCTGGAAGAGGTTGTGGCAAGGAGCCCTCGCAGACAACGGGCTGCGGCTGAACGTGAGGAAGACGAAGTTCATCAGCTCCGAGCAATGCACCGAATCGATCCTAGACTGCCATGGGGAGACGATCGAAAAGGTGGAAGAATTCCGCTAAACGACGTAGGTCGAACGTCAGCTAGTCGTTCGCCTCGCACTTGCGTGGACCGTGGTGCTGGGTGCGGCGCTAGCGGGGGTATAGCTCAGTGGTAGAGCATTCGACTGCAGATCGAGAGGTCCGTGGTTCAACTCCGCGTGCCCCCTAACTTTTGCCGAGCGACAACGACGTAGGTGGAGCGTCAGCTAGTCCTTCGCCTAGCACTTGCGTGGACTGTGGTGCTGGGTGCGGCGCTAGCGGGGGTATAGCTCAGTGGTAGAGCATTCGACTGCAGATCGAGAGGTCCGTGGTTCAACTCCGCGTGCCCCCTAACTTTTGCCGAGCGACAACGACGTAGGTCGATCGTCAGCTAGTCGTTCGCCTCGCA
>OX377202.1:81634407-81793079 GCA_947396885.1 Heligmosomoides polygyrus polygyrus
CCTAACTTTTGCCGAGCGACAACGACGTAGGTCGATCGTCAGCTAGTCGTTCGCCTCGCACTTGCGTGGACCGTGGTGCTGGGTGCGGCGCTAGCGGGGGTATAGCTCAGTGGTAGAGCATTCGACTGCAGATCGAGAGGTCCGTGGTTCAACTCCGCGTGCCCCCTAACTTTTGCCGAGCGACAACGACGCAGCTCAACCGTCAGCTATAGGTTCGCCTGGCAACTGATTGTGGTTTTTGTAGTGTCGGTCATCGTCGCGAGGAGGACGTTGTCAATGTCTCCGAGTTGCTTCGTTCGCGTCTCGCACCGCCCATTCTGCTGCTGATGCACCGCCCCTTTCGTGGAGATCGCTTCTCGGCCCATAGTGCGCTGCAACGCTTGTTTCGACCAATTGTTTTCCTGTGACTTTTTCTTCTTAGAGTCTGATGTGACTACTTGTATATTTCTGCGATACGCACTTTACAAGTCCTGGATTTTGTACTTAGAGCACAGTACATCGAGGTTTACAACGCGTTTCGCTGTTTAAGTTTTCAAACCTTGTTCTCTTCCCGTCCTCCTATTGTCCATACGCACCTTCTCCGTATAAAAACGCACATTTTCAGAATTTGTTTAGTCCGTATGAAAGGATATTCTCCATATAAAAGTGATGAATGAGCGCTAAGCTCTATCTTATTCCATGTGAAACCAATCAATTTTTACCATGTCATGTGAGCCCTCAGTTCTTCTTTGTAGCTCAAAAATTTCTCTTCTTTTTCTTGACAGAGTCATTTTCTCTCTACATTTTATGCGTAGCATTTCGGCATCGTCCGAGTACCACTTCGTTCGAAATGACTTCTTGATGTTGGAGCGCCTCGTGTTTAACGGATGCTCAGTGTTCGCCGTTTTTGCAATCCGCTTGCCATTAATACCTTTATTTCCCAGCTTTTCTCCTTTTGAGGATGGTACTCAGTCGTTTTCGAGATGGAACTGCTCGCCTTGTCAGTGGAGTTAGGGAGTCGAAGCTTCGACAATGGGTGCCTATTCTCCTGCTCTTCGTCTTGGTCGTGTATTTATTCATGGGATCAGCGTGCTTCTGGTTTTTCGAGCACCACCGGCACGAGCAGAATGTCCGCAAATGGTATATGAACCTAGCCGTCAATAGGTACGCCCTATGTCATTGAATGACTTCGAACATGCGTCTCTCTCTACGCCTACAGTGTATTCTTCTTCCCGACCTTTGCTTCGGGGTCTATGGAATTCCTTTTTGATTTATTGCCGTTGCCCTCTTGTATTAAATAGAAATGCGCTTTCCGAGGATGAATTGCGTCCGGTCCTCCTTCGTCGAGATTCTGCCCTACGCGCGGGTTCCCGACGACGTTTCGACGAAAGACGTATATAGTTTGAAGTGAGTGAGAGGTTTCGTCCCCAGAGAGGCGGCCGGCCTGCTTATCACGACGCTTGTCCGTCCTGCGTGCCCTTAACCCGGCGATGCATCATACTCCGAAATCCTCATCAACACCACAGTCATCCGAAAGAAGATCGCCGAGAAGATGCCTCGGACTCCGTATTCGGAGTTTTCAGCGCCTGGAAGAAGCGCCAGAGGCTTCGCGTGCTATGCCACATTGAGAAGCGAGCCTCTGGCGCTCATCGACTCGAATTTGATTACAACCATCGGCCCTAAAACAGCACTGAATTATGCACAACAGAACACCCACCAACACTTCGAAATTCTGCCAAATTGCTTGTGGACAAAAAACGTCGCCAGGAATTGCTTGCATTCTTCTCAGGAGACATTTCGCAAGGTCGATCAGCTCAAGGATTTTCAACGACACTCGCAATCTGTTGATCATTATCGACCGGGAGCAGACCGAGCGAGTTCAGGTAAACTTTTCGTGCACTTTCGTTACCTTTTTGTATTTTTTCTTTTAACTGCATCAGCTTTTCGCTGTCAAGGGGACATACGTCTAAAATCTGTCCTGGACGTCCTTGTTCGGCCTTGTTATGGCTCTACGACGCTATCCTTGGACTTTACTACCGTTTCTTTCGTCGAACTCCAGAATGAGATTAGACACAAGGTTGACTTGCATTCCTCGAACTCCCTATGGACTCCATTAAAGGACATCTACCCGCTGGAAGACGGACAGAAGCTAGTCCACCTTTCTTGGATAGCGGACGAGAATGGGCATGTTGCTTCCTCTGCGGGCGAGTGAAAAGGCTGGGTGTTCTAATTTCCGTTGAGACTGTTTCGGGGACTTTTTTCGTACTGTCATCACAAGCGTATTTTGAACAATACAGTACGACGTGTGTTCCCTAGATACTTTGAAAGGCATGAGAAGTCGATGGAATCAAGTTCAGGGCTGTGTGCAAGGATACGAGTTTTAGAAATGCACTTTGCCCTTATCTCATTTTGAGGATTTCACTTAAAGACGCACAAATTTTGAGAATAAATAGTCAGAGCGCGCCGAATTCCTCTAACTACAGTGCAAGACGTGCCGCTCCGTCCAAGAAGCAGAAGCGGCGCAAAAGTGCTCCGGGAAGCGCAGTTCTCCGCTCGCTACGCGTCGCGCCGGACGCAAATCGCATTAGGGCGCGGCATCCTCAGCGTTTGGATGTCAGCCTGATGTAAACAGCTTATCCATGCGTTTGGAAGAGCATGGCCTACTGTTTGGGACTAACTGCCCGCATGGCGCGCGCTTTGCACAATGCACATAGGCCCGGCAGAATCAAACGAGTAACCGCTCGCAGAGCGACTTTAGGCTGATGTAAGCAGCTCATCCATGCGTTAGGAAGAGCATGGCCTACTTTTTGGAACTAACTGCCGGCATGTACTCACAGTGTCTCGAAATGGTCTTGCATATCTTCCACTTTCGTTCTTTGGCCCAGGAATTTTCACTAAAACAGAATTTCTACTGTGAGTCTGGTAAACAGTCTGACGCACAGGATAGTGCACGGAGCCTCTTCCTGTGATAAAAGCAAATTTTTTGTCGTTAAAAAAGTCGATCGAATCAATGTGTTCTTCGCTAAAACTAAATAAATAAATAAATTCATATATAAATACGCCACCGCAAGTCATTTACGCGTTCAAACTGTCTCCTCGTCATCTTGTAGAAGTAGAATGTCCAATAGAATCCAAAAAGGATCGAGTAACGCCATACTCTTCCCTTTACCCTTACTTTGCGTGTACATGTGTTATCTCTTTTGGGGCACTTAAAATTTTCAATTTTTTTCAAATTTTAAAGAGTTAGAGTTTGTTTTTGAAAAAAATTGCGTGCATTGTTCGATTGATAAGACTCCCATTTTAATCTGAAAGATCTTATGTTTTGAAAACGTTCCGTTTTTATTAGGAAAGGTGTCCAATTTGACGCTATACCGGTATATTCACCTTGAATATTCCAAAATTATGGGTGCTCGATATTCAACATTTTGAAAGAGCGCAGATATGATTTAATTCTTATGGCTGCATAGTCGGAGGAATTACTAGATGTCACTTGCACCCTGAATCCACCGCTCGAACCCCGCCCAGGAGAAATCAACACTCCATCCTTCCTCTGGACCCTCCTCCGGAGCAGGCGAATTGGTACAAGGCTTTTCTGTTCTTTTCATTGTTACTAGTTACGAGTTTCTTTTTTTCGACTGGCCACCATAAGCAAGCTAAATGGAATAGACTGAACACGCACTCAAAATGGCCCCGCGATATTCCGTAAAGTAAAACGCGTGGTGCAGCTCAAAATAGATTGACTAAAGTTGTTCACATCCTTCATTCTTATCTTGTTTTCATTTTCGAACGCCTTGGTAAAGTGGTAGAAGTACTAGTGACTAGCAGTAGTCTTTCAAGAATACGAAAGTGTCATTCAGTCGAGGTTTTTGTCAGTTCTACACACAGTGTCACAACAGTGTTAGTTCACAGGAGATGGATTCGTTGTTGCTGTTGTTGTTGTTGTTGTTGTTGTGCCTTGAACTCTAGGCGAGGTTGGTAGCAGAGTTTATTAGGGTTACACTTCGGCGAGATCGCCTTCTTCAGAGCCTAACCACGACTTCAGAACAAGAACTAGCATTCTAATCAGGGTACGGTCTCCTTGGGTACCCGCACGAGTGATACTGCCCTGATCGCCTGTCGATCCGTGGTTAGGCTCTGAAGAAGGCGATCTCGCCGAAACGTAAGCCTAATAAACTCTGTTACCAACCTCGCCTAGAGTTCAAGGAACAACAACAACAACGAATCCGTCATCATGCCGAGGTTCATAGAAAGTCGGACATGGCAACTACTCACAGGAGATGGTCGCTACAATATCTGACCCGAAAAGAAGGACTCATTTCCACCACTATTACTTAAATATGTCGCAAACTGATGGGATGCGATGAAGAGAAGGCGATATATACTGCGGCTGCTGTGTTTAACCCTCTTCCTATTGACGGAGAAATTTTTCAGACGGTCATGGACATAAACGTGTCCAGACTGCCTTGCAGTACCTATGTCGAATCTGCCCGCTATTTCTCGTTCACTGCAGTGAAGAAAGCACTCCACAGATTTGGGTGGCCATCCACGTGATGGTCTCTCTAATCTCCCGGAAACAGCTTTCCGACGGCGGGGAATGAGGGAACGAGGAGCTGGGACAATAGATTTTGCTTCTGAAACGTCCATTACAGCTAACGGAATTGGCTGCTAGGATAAAGTCAATAAATTTAAGGCTAGTGCCTCCGTGACTAAGACTAAACGAGGCTCTGTTTTGTGGTCTCTTACCTACGTAACACTGGAGTCGGTGCTGGACTTGGTAGCACCCTACTAACACTTCACCAGCTCTAAGGTCTTGACGATAGGAATATTCATGCACGTATGCACGAAAACCCTCAACGTTTTACCTTCTAAAGCGATTTCTGAAATGGACTAGGTTTCTCTCGAATTCGCTGCGAAGGTGACAAGGAAATATTGTATATTCTTATATGTGCAGATCTAGGCGGCGAAAAACTTCCTTGATGCATAGCTTACATTGCTCATAACTTCATTCTTTCTAATGTTCCTAGTATTTATAATAAGTGTTCAAAATTGTTACAAACACGAAACGCTTCAAAACAAGTTTCTTTCCTAGGAATCTGGATGTTCGAGTCTATAAACCTATTGAACGATAACGTAGACACATAACTTCTGGAATTCGTCTTTTGCCCCACTAGAACCATTTGAATATAATTCGCTTCACTGTCCTCATATTTTCGCAACTCGGCTTCACTGTATTCCAAGTTGGCTTCGCGAGTCCTATAAATCATCAAATGCGCACGATTGTCCGGATTGAAACACAGACTCTAGTTTAGTTGCAAAGAAGGCTAGATTCTTGGCAAAGTTTTACGAAACATTGTCCAGAATGGAGCTCAACTCGCCAATTTGTTGTTAAAAACGTGTAAAAAGGCATGGACATTCCTTAACCTAAAACGGCTGTGAAGCTCTTTCAAATCTAATATTTTTGTGCCAACCGCTTTTTGATACCTCTAAGCCTTAGAAAATGTTAGTTTAATACATAAGCTTTCGATGACTTCGAGTTCCTTTGTTCAAGAAATATTTTTTTTGTCTCTGTGGGCAATGGTGCAAACGCTATAAAGTCGAAAACACACTTCAATGCTGTTCCTCTATAGTATTATGGTCTCGTAATTCATGTCTTCTGGACTCCAACGACGAATATTTAGACGTACTCAGAATGAGGTATTCACGAAAACCTTAACTGCCACATCGAGGGTATATCAGTGGGTAGAGAATCCTCGACGATCGTCGTGGGTATATTCGCATACGTGGGAGGATTCCGCGGCTGTGCTTGCAAAAGGCTTCGTTAGTTCTACCTTACTAACGAAGCCTATCGTTTGCTTTCACGAATTCGATTTGTACTCGCTTCCACTGCGGATAGTGGGTACGATACCCTTATCGTATCTTTTCCCATACGCACTGCTTGATGAATCCGCCTTCTGGTCTTAAACACCCAGCCGTTCTTGGTGTTCCACCGGTAAATGCTGCTCCTGAATTGAAATCGAGTGGGAAAGTTCAAAGACTAGGGCGACTGGTATAGCATCTTCTTCCCTCATTCGTGAACGCGGCCGAGGCTGATCCGCTCATCTAAACACCGCTGCTAGGAGGTCGCTGTCCTGTTCTAACGTCCTCCATCTTCGCCAAGTGGAGAAAGTGTCCTGAAAACCATCGCACCCGCGTAGAAATTGATGTTCTGAAAGCACTCGAGATAACAGTTTATCGCTACCTATTTCAAATGACTTGTCGATGTTGTTAAAACCTGCTCAGATAAAAAAATGTTTCTCTGCCCCAAATGTCTGAAAATTGTGCACAAACTGATAGTATAGACCCTCAAAACATCATTGAGTACTCCTTCATTTTGCACAATGGACCTCGTGCCTCGCTCCATTTTAGTGTTCTTCGAAACCTAAATGCCTTGAACTAGCCGCGCAGTCTTCTTCTACCTTTCCATCTAAATGCCTTCGTATTTCTTACGCCCTCCTCATTTTTCATTCATTCACTTTAAGAATGGGTCCATAGTGTCAGCAACTGAAGACTGAACTTCTCCTTTCCTTAAAACGCTTTAAATTTTCTTTTTTTTTTCTTAGAGAAGGAGGCAAGCATTTTTGATCCATTTGAGTCCACTTGTTCGCATCGCAATTACTTCCTCCGATTTTCTCCGAGCATTCCAGTGGTAGTGCATATAGGCTGGAATGTTAGGAGACTCTATATGTAGTTTTCTAGCCATTTGAGACTCTTGCGAAATTGTTTCCTAAGTCAATTTTCTTGACGAATGAGGTTTTGAGGATTCGTCGTGCAGTCCTCAATGACCGCCTTCCATGACCCGTTCGTTAAGGAAATGTCCTGCTCTTCAACGATTCCAGCAACTTGCGCATTGAAGATGCTGCTTTCAGCTTCGTGATCGTCGATGTTCCTCGTTCACCTCCTGCCAACATAGTCATGTGATTGAGAAAAGCGACCGCATCCCAAACTTGTGCGGTGCTGCATTTGCTGTTGATGACAGCCAAACGGTCCGTCAGCTCTAAATCGGGCACAGATTTGCCAGCTATAAGGGGACGTCGCATATTCGTCTTCAAAGACGTGTGCTACGTATATTTCTCAGGTAGGCAAAGATTTTCAGGTCCACAAATTCAATGGACAACTCTTTGCCGCCATGACTCTTTCTGCAGTAGGGTATTGCGCCATTGTGGAGCTCATCTTATGTGACCATTGCTTTAGCACCCAAGCTCTTGAGCCATGGCCTTGACAAATTTACTTCCACAATCTCAGAGTATTGCAAAAATGACTGCAAACAACATTGATATGTAGAGCTTAAAATGCTGTTAAACGTATGGTGCTCCATATTGATTTTAGAAATATACGTACGAAATCTATAAGGGCTATCTGTGTGGTTGTCTGAATTCCAGCGTAGCTTTGCAGCTTTTTGAAAACCTTGATTCTTCCAATAGGAGACATGATGCTTCGCACATATTAAATGGCTTAGCCAAGTTATGTTGCCTGGTTCTGTCCTGAAGCTGCAATATGTCGCAAGCAGTGTAATTTACCATGAATATTAGCTTCCACCTAAAAATTGCTGAAACATTCAGTTCTGGGTGAGTGCAGCGCAGTCATAGGATGTGCCGACTGTCTCGTGCATCTGAAACCAGGCTCTTGCTTCGGATTTCCCGCCCTGGCCAACCAAGCCTTCGATCCCTCCGGATTCGGCGAATTGGTACCAAACTTGTCTGGGAAGGATAAAGCACTGACTTGTTCATCGGCTTGCCACCGCAAGTCATGTTCCCTCAAAATTGCCTCCACGAATCCCGTAGAAGTAGAATGCTTGGCGCATACCAAAAGGGATTGAGTAGCTCACTATTCTTTCACTCACCATCAGTTCTCGACAGTTATAAACACCCGCGGTAACAATTTTGCATAGACATGATTTTTTCTTCGGCATGTTAAGAAGACTCTGTGTCCAATAGACTTATTTTTGCCTACTGGTGCTTCTTATTCTGCTGAATTTTCGCTGTATTTTCGGTTGAATGCTGTTTTTGTTTTCCAAAACGTCTACCTTGACATTCCTGATAAATATGAACATATATATATATATATATATATATAACTGAAAATTCCAGCTCTTTTACTTCCCAACCACTTCTTGAAGGTTTTCTCAGCTAACGGTTTGTTGTGAGCGAGCACAGAGTGCCATTAACAGAAACCTGAAGTTCAGCTCCTCGTAATGACATTGTGTGGTCTAATTGTCACAGATTTTGTCCTAAAAGCTGATGCAAATGTCTTACGACACCACATCACATCCAAGTAGTCGGCCATGCCCTTTCTTGGCAATAGGCTTTCCACCTAGTGACACCCGAGAAACGCTTCGAATGTGGAGATTACGTAAATCCTGCTTTCACCGAATACATCAGCCCCAGAAGTCGAGAATTCCAAGATGAGCTACAGAAATATCCCTTCAATGCTTAAATGGGCGACCCTTCTACTTCGGTGCTTTTGAAGGGATTAAATCGACTCAGTCTAAGCCACCGTATGCCTCCTTGAACCCACTGAACATAGAGGTGAAAACCTGCTTTATCCTAGAACAACATAAAGCCTGACTGTAAATGCGGGGAAAAAACATGGTCTCTGTTAGGATAAAGGGAATAAGGACGGCGTTATTCAATCCTCTTTGGATGCGCTACGCATTCTACTTCTATCGGATATCGTGGAGGCGACTTGAATGTGTATTTAGTCATGCAGTGACTTGGGCTGGCCGGCCAATGAACAAGTCAGCGCTTTTTTCTCAGACAAGTCTGGTTCCAATTCACCGACTAGGGAGGGACGGAAGGCTTGGTTGGCTGGGCGGGAAATCCGGACCAGGAATCTGGTATTGGGTGCACGCAACAGCCGGCGCCTCCTCCGACTGCGCTACATGCAGTCTCTGTTAGGCATTATTACAAGTATTCTTCCAGTTATCTTTTTGGCACCACTGTAGCTAACGTTTTCTTGAAAAGCGTGAATGAAACTTGTAGACATCACAATTAGGGGTTTTTATAGTCACACGCCTGGCCTCGATTTGAACAAAAGGAATCTTGTTTAAGGATCTAGAAACGTTATAAAACGGCCACGTTCTGCGTGGAAACGAAGATAGCGTCCTTAAGATAGGCATCAACTTCGAGGTGTCGGGAAAACGGCCTAGAGGGCGCCCGAAGCAGTGCTGGGCTGATACGTTACACAAGGACTTTAAAGTATCTGGTGTCCACCCTGATCTAGCACATGATCGGGCAAGATGGAGACAGGGCACCAGAAGAGCGGACCCCGCCATGGAGCGAGACAAACGGTGAAGAAGAAGAGGAAAATCTAGAAACGTTATAAAAGATGCACTACTAATCAGTTTTTTTCTTCAAGCCTGTGAATGTTATCGAATTTGTAAGCTGTTGTAAAGGTGTTTTGCTGCGATAAAGAACTCTAGCGACAATAGAGACTATAAGCCGCACCTCCTACTTTCCGGGTATGACGATCTACGGCATTCCACCACCGGCGCTGCTTCTGTTTCCATCATTCTCTGTGAGTGCTACGCTACGCAGCCTATTCCTACAGGTTGTCATGCGTGCCGTTCGAATGCGTATTTTGCGTACACAGTGCCTCGCGGTGGGCATCCGATCGACAACTCAGTGTTCTGTCCTTCTTTCCAGACAGTCTGGTATCAAACAACAGACTCCGAAGAAAGGGAAGGCTTGGCTGGCTTTCGTAGGACCCGAACTGCGGATCGATAAGTGATACACGTAGCAAGTGGTGCCATCCCTAGCTTCTTCACACGCGCTCATTCGGACGCGATATGAGAAGAAAACTCGACGCATCTATGAAGGGAGAATAATTTACGTTGTTCTCCAACACGAGATGCATCTCGGTCTGCACACAAGCCCTGTCCTTAATGCTATCAGCTCCGCTTCGGCCATGATGGCATCCCTTGAAGATCGCGACTAAGTGAACAATAGCTTTCAAATAGAACCCAAATTGTTACAGACCAAGGGTTTTCTTTTTTATTGTAGTCATACACACTCCCTCACTATCTGCTTGTTGTTCTTCTTCAATGCTTGCATCACACTTCAGATTCTCTTCATCTTGGTTTTTCGGAACTGCATTAGCCTATGGGCATTTGCAAGCTTACGTATCACAAACATAGAGGGAAGAGGATTTCCCAGAAAATTTTCTGGCGGCAATTGCTACTTTCATAGGCTATTTTTATAGACAAAGCGATTCATTACAGATGTCTCGAAGGTTGCTGTGCACAATTGTTGGATGATTTAATACCTCTCTGCAAAGCCAGCAAATGCAAGTGAACTCACAACACTCTTTCCAGATTTAATAAACGCCCAAGGAGCACCAAATATGGTCCGTAAGCGTTTTCTTCTAGTCAGAAACATTTTCTCATTGTCATCACTAACGTTTTCTTCCTGCATTCTAAACATATTTGAAGGATGTCACAATGAGATGAAGCGCATATTTAGAGAAGGTCTGGGTCTGTGCTATGTTTTAGGTGCGTGAAGAAATCTATAACAATGAGTTTAGGAAGTCCTTTAAATGAGGTTAGCGGGTACGACGTCGGAGCGCCGGGCATGCAACTCCCGCATTGTCTCTATTCTCTCCAAATCTAAAAAGAAGCAATGCTAAACAGAAACAGGGGTGCACCGCCCATTGAAGAGCAAATAGTCAAAGAATTTCCTGTAGCAGAGTCGTCGTACTTTTGTGTGAAGCGCAACAAAGGAGAATTAGCAGAAACTGCCTCCTACTTTCCTATCCTACTATTTATATATATATATATATATATATATATATATATATATATATATATATATTTATATTTATATTTATATTTATTTATTTATATATATTTCCATCCTTCCGTTCATCAGTCACAAATGGACTGGGGACATGGCGTATTGGCGATACTCAAGGATTCATATTAATCGAAAGGAACTTCAGCCCTGTTATACTCGAGGCCGCTGAAGGGTAGTCGATGAACGTAATATATTTGCAGTTTCTACATGTACTTCAATATAGCGCCGGATTATAACGCGATGATGGTTCTCTTGTATTTCATTTAGTATTCAAAAAAATTTTCGAGACCGCTGAAGGGTACTTATACGCCAAGCTGAAAAAATTTCGTAGCATTCAAAAATTTTTGATTTTTCAGCTTGGCGTATATTTCACAGCATTCAAAATTTTTTGATTTTTTCAGCTTGGCGTATTAGTGCAATATGTGCGGAACAAGTACGTGTAGGCTTATAAGAGGTGGGCTCAATTTTTTCTGAGTTGTAACAAATATCTCTAGAAGAGCAGCTTCTCTTCGTGACCCTTGCTAACTTGCCCCCCACTCGACGTAGTTAAGGTGTTGACACGGAAACCATGACATAGATGGCAGCTACAACTGATGATGAGAAGTTATTGCTCCGGCGAAGCTGTCGACCGCTCTGACGTCAGGTTTTAAGTAAACAGTTAAAGGAATCTAATAAGTAAAGAAATAAAGACGGTGCTAAATCTCTTTTGGGATGCGCCACGTATTCTACCAGGCTGTCCAATAATTTCTGTCCGAAAATTTTCAAAATTCTATAATTTTCCTTAGAAGTGTTATAATATCAGGCAAGTGTAAAAACCTTCTAGAAGATTCTCCAGAGTTCCACGCCAGGGGTATATAAGGCGTAGTCCCCGCGTCTAGCTACCAGTACAAGCTAAAATGGACCAAGGTCGAATTCGTACGTTCATGTACTACGAGTGGCTGCTGGGCAACGACACAGGCTCCGCGGTCGCCAACATCTGCAGAGCGTGCAAGGAGGATGCAGTGTCCCAACGCACAGTCAGGCGCTGGCTCAATCGTTTCGAGAGCGGCGACACGAGCCTCGAGGACAGGGAGCTCAGCGGGAGGCCTTCTGGTGGGACGCCAAGGGCATGCTGTATTTCGAGCTGCTCCCGCAAGGCAGGACGGTCACCGCCTCCATCTACACCGATCAGCTCGAGAAACTAGCCGCCGCCATCCGAGAAAAGCGTCCCCGACGGGCCTCGGTCCACCTGCTGCACGACTACGCGCGCCCCCACGTGGCGAAGGAGACCCAGCAGAAGTTGGCGACGCTCGGCTGGGAGACGGTTGCCCATCCGCCGTATTCCCCGGACCTCGCCCCCTCCGACTACCACTTGTTCCGCCCGCTGAAGCACCATTTGGCCGGAGGAAAATTCACCAACTACGACAACCTCAAATCCGACAGCGCGGACTTCTTCGAGTCGCAGCCCCCGGAGTTCTTGGCGAAGGGCATCGGCGACCTGCCCAATCGATGGGCCACTGTTGTGGATAACTGTGGTGATTATATTGTTGAACAGACTTGCTTTTCAAGAAAGTTGAAAAAAAAATTAAAAATGGTGAAATTTTCGGACAAGAATTATTGGACAGCCTGGTACTTCTGATGGATGTCGCGGAGGCGATTTGAATGGCAATACAACAACTGGCAGCGGCGAGCCCGTGAACAATGCAGTGTTTTGTCCTTTCCAGACGGGTCTGGCACCAATTCGTCGACCTCGGTTGGGTAGAAGGCTAGTTGGATTAGAGGGAGAGACCGAACTAGGAGCCTGGAATCGATCCGATCCTTGAATCGAAGCGCACTCGACAGCCTGCGCCTCTTCCGCCTGCGCTATCACGCCGCCATGGTTCTAATAAACTCTGGCTATGTGTGAGGTTTTTTTAGGGGTTTTAGGGGCTCAGTCCGCCTCTTCAACATCCAATTGAAGTGGAATTCATGGAACTCCTAGAAGACATTATTGACGCCGTCCTCCCCTGTCTGTCTATTTATATGAGATCCTAACTTCAGCGAACAACAGGTAAAGTGTAGAAAGCACCGAGCACAGAAGAATTCAGGTTAACTTGTCAAAGCAGTTTGATATCAGGAAAGAGCTCCAGTGTCAGCTTTATTACTCTTCGAATTCTAGAAAGACTGTGACCCTTTTTGGTACAACTTATGTCCTGATCAAGGAATAGGAACTCTTGAGTGGATCCGTCACCTTTCTAGTAAGGTGACGGATCCACTAAAGAGTTCATGCTTCTTGATCCGGACTGAAGTTGTAGGTACATCTGATCATCAACTTTATCGTGAATTGTTTTGGACGTTCTTAATTCGTCCATCCCGTAAGCGGCATAGAAAACCAGCGCTCCCTCTAAACTGGGTGTGTATAGATTTTGTATATCTTGAATAAAGTGTCACAAGTTTTTCATTAAGAACACCTGAACGAGCCAGCATCTGATTTGGAAACAAAAACTTTTCGCTAGCTGATGGTGCTTTCCTTGGCGAGTCAGAAATGTAAGGTCCGATTGACAGCAATTTCACACTGGACACAAACTAAAACCTGTTGCTCCGCTGACTTGAGCGTAGCTTCGTGGAAGCGGAATTTTCCAATCAATCAAATAAAAATCCTAACATGATAGACGCGCGAGTTGGACCATCCCTTCTTACAAACGTTGGCTGCTATTCCGGGCTGAAAGGTTAAAGGTTTTATAAAACTTCAAGCACTGGTGAGGGCGAACTTTATTTCGTTTTAAGAACACCCTAGTAAAGCCTTTGCATCTAAAGTTTATTTCTTGGAAAGAGTTTTATTTAAATTGGGCAGCGTCACTTCGGCTTCGAAGATGAGTGGTTTGAATGGTCTGGTTTATTTTGAAAAGTGTCCTATTTATTTATTTATGCACCATAAAGAGTGACCTAAAAATTGTTCAAATATGTCAGACTACTAACGCAAGTGAAAATGGAAATAATTAGAAAATGAGGAAACAAAACAGCAATGACCAGTTTCAGCTATGAAAATCCCTGAAGGTCGGCAGGATAGAGCAAAGCTATGAAGATTAATACACCAATGTGACGTACATAGGAATAGCGTATTTTAGTTCTTTTCGATTCTATCTTCTCGATTTCTTACAGTTACTTTAGAAAATCTCCCTAACGAGTATAATATTTAGAAAACATTTTGGAATTGACTCCTTCATCTCCATGAGGTTTGCCTTTTCAGTGCCTAATATTCCAAAAGCATCACATTCCCACTTTGAGAGAGACACCTTTGATCCAAATGTGATTTCTGGAGCTTTCTTCTCCCACACGTTGGCGCGCTGAAGAAAATGGCAAGTTTGGGTGTGTTGTGCTAGCTGTAAAAGATGATAGTAGGAATAAATACCAAGGAAGAAATGTAAGGACACCGAGAAACAGTGGTGGTCAGCAACACTCTGTAGTCCTTGTTCTCGGTTGAGCCAAAGGACATTCCTCCACCACTGGATGGCCAACTATGCGGATCAGCCCTTTAGTGGATGTCAAGCACAAGCAGCTGTCCGGGAGGGGTCGCCAGAGTGGATGCTGTTTTTCGGTGCTCGTGGGGCTTCACTTGCCAGCGATAGCAGCGAGTGCAAACTGAGCGGGGCCAGGCCGGGCTGCTGCGGCTGCGGTCCGTTTTTCGAGCGGAGGCTCGCCAGAGTTTCAACGGAAATGCAGCGAAGAACACTGATTGCCCGGAGAATAGCGGTCGAATTGCGGCCGAATGCGGTTTGTGTCGATCCGGGCAACAATCAGCGACCGCAATGCCTCAATAGACGACGTGCTAATTGTGAACTGTGAGAGAGCTCGGCCAGCTAATCGCTAGGGCACCCGAAGCACCCCTCACTGGGGCAGATTGACAGCGGAAGTATTCATGCTCATTTCAGCAACTGCTCGTCGAGTCGCTGAAGCGGTATGAGGACCGAATGGAGCTGAAGACGCCCGACAAGAAGGAATGGACCTTCCTGAACGCGTTCAACTACGCCTACGGTCTGCTGCTCACCCTCGGACATGGTGCGAAAGTTCCGGAGACGACTGGTGGCCAGGTAAGCATGGAAGTGACTCGGAACTGAATTTGCTCAGGAAGGGCATTGGTGGGTCCCTTCAGTGTCTGCACCTCTTTATAGGTTGCATCACGGTTTATAGGTTGCATCGGTTTGCACGCATAATCGTAGCAACATCTGGCTTACACATTGGATGGGGGAGTATATCATAGCAGCGGAACAATCAAACGTCACACAGGAGACGCTCGCGTTGAGTGTTCGACAAGTCTTGCCTCCGTAAAGCGTACGAGCTAAAGCTACAGCATTCCCTTTGCTAAAATTAATACATGTCTGACTTTTCCATTTAGCTTGGCTCCTAATTAGTATTCTTTTCGTTTTTCTTTTCGCGACACTCTGTATGCGCAAAGTGTGGTGTATGTATCCTTAAAATATGCATTAATAATGTTTAAAAGGGATAATGGTCAAAGACCAGCGTTACCCAATCTCTTTGTGGGATGCGCCACGCATTCTATTAGAGGGGGGGGGGGGGGCAAAAGTAATGAGACACCCCATGCCGTGTCCACATATCTCGTGGCTGGAGTCTGGTTTCGTGCTTGTCGTATTTATATGTTTGTATGCTACTTACTGAAGCCCATCTGAGAAGTTACCACTTCCGCCCTTTCCAGAAGCATGCCAAAAACCCCAGCCTGTCTCATGCCGAAACCCCAGTCTGACGAGTCGACCTGTGTCGCGCAAATATCCCCCAATTCATGGGATCAGGAGGTTGGCTGAGCGATGGCAGCAAGGTCCTTGCGCTTAATGGCAAAAACACTCCTCAGCATCGTCGAGTTGTAATTGAGTTATAAAGAGATAAAACTTATTTTTCATTTTGTCCTATTACTTTTGCCCCCCCCCCCCTAATATGTCCACAGGATATCGTGGAGGCAACCTGAATTCATACCTGGGGTCGGATTTATCAACGACTTGCATAATTTTAACAGAGAATTCATAGCGGAAAACTCAGATAACGCGGTTTATCGCTCACCATATCGCTTGATAAGATGCGCTATCAGCGATTTCGGATGTCATTTTCCCTGTTAAATTGCTGTAAGTCGTTGATGAATCCGACCCTAAGTGTGCATTCAAGTCCCTGGCCTATACAGTGGCGAACTGATGAACAAGACGTTATGCATATCCGCCCACCTTGTGCTGTGTGTCTTTGCGACATCTACCAAATTGGTTTATCACATTCCAAGGAGAAGAAAATTTTGCTGTGTTACCACTACTGTGAAGATGCGTCTTGTTCGGTTATAAAAATCGTTCTGTAGCTTCTCAATGAAGCGCTCAGATGAACTTCATGACATTGCGTTCTCGAGCGGACGACTTTCAAGGAGAGCCTTCAAACTGGCGGTGAGCTTTTGCGATGGAATTTTTATATGATGTAGGGCTCCGTGTGGGGAGTCCAAAACCGTAGTTAATTTTCTCGGAATGCTCTTCTGTGCTCGAAAAAAAGGCATGTGGAAGCGTGAGCGCGAAGCTCATCACGCTCTGCTACCACCCAACCCAATGTGGTCGGTTGGCGCAGGGTAGCGATGTCGGCTGTCGGCCGTACCGAGTGGGTTTCACGGTTCGACCCCCGGTGTCGTCATAGTTTTTGCACACGTCGTTATTATTAGGTGCTTGCGCGACCACTGGAGACAATTTGTACACGACTAATGCTTTTAGTAAGTGAGTGTGGTCCTGTTCTCCTTTTATTTGAGTTACCTCTCAATGGATAGTATTTGATATTAACAGCGATGCCGTAAATGCACACATACACATACACTTCGCGGGATAGGTCACGAATTTGGTTTGATATCGGTAAAGACTTAACAATTATTAAAAGCAGTAATCGTGTAAAAATTGACTCCTAAGACCACGCAGCACAATAATAACGACGCGATGTCTGCAAAAACTATGGCCACACCGGGAGTCGAACCGCAAAATCCACCCGGTGCGACCGAGAGGCGACATTGCTACCCGCTGCGCCAACCGACCACATTCGACTGCGTCATGAACAGGGCGTCATGAACTTCGCGCTCACGCGTCCACACGCTTTCTTTCGACCACAGAAAAGCATTTCGAAAAAATTCACTACGGATTTGGACTGCTCACACGGGACCCTACATCCTGTAAAATTTGCATCGCAAAAGCTCACCAATACTTTGGAGGCTCTCCTTGTTAGAACATATTCAACAAATGATTCCTGCAACATAGCTTCCTGTGACACCACATCTACGCCTTGACGTCTCTTCCTATTTACAGGGTGGCCCATAAGTCCTGCAACAAAATTAGGAGACCTTATTGGTTGTCTTTTCCAATTGCAAAAAAACCGCATACCAACAGTTATGTAGTTTATACTTAGTGCTATACTTCTGGAAAGTATCATGGTTGAAGCTGCTCTTATTACAAAGTAATGCGCTCTTCGTAAAACTACCGAAAATTCTTCTCTGGCCCGTGGTGGGGCGCTTCCGTTCCGATGTGACTAAATTTCGGAAGATTGGTTGTTGAACACGCAGTATGATGGTACTGTGTAGGGCAGTGCAAAGGCTTCTCAAGAGTGAACATTGGATGAACGGAGCTCAGCTATGAGGAGAAGAGGGTAGAGGGAAAAATTTTTAAGCGCAGTTGGAGGGCGTCGTTCGAAATGGGTTAACAGCCTCTGCCTCATTTTATGGAAAATTTCTCAAAGTTGAGCGATCCCAGAAAGGTCAAAATAATAGTGCGTTTAATGCTACCTTTGCGGGAATCTGATGATATAAAAACAACGGCCACGCATGGCAAGTTTTTGTCATACACGATTTTCCAAAATGTCTCCCGCACTCCATAGGTTTTTGTGTAAAAATAGTGAAAATCAATAAAAACATTCGTTTGATAGGAACAAAAACCTAACACCATATATTAGAGACCCAACCGCGTTGTTTAAAGGCAAAATGCACATTCTGGTAAAGCGATTCCTGTAACAGCAAAAGAAAAGGACGTGGTAGCGGTTCTCAGTCCATCTGCAAAATATTGCACCTGCGAAAGACTAGCTGTGAAATTCCTAAATCTTTAGATTTTCAATCTTTGTTTATTAACCATCTTAAAGAAAATGTCCTGCTCTATAAAGCCTGGGAAAACTATTGTTCATTATCTTCTTTGGAACGAATAAGAAGTAAAACTCCGTAAGAGGGGCTGCGACGTGAGCTGCAAAGCAACCCACACGATCTGAAGGCTCTTATCAATCCAGGAGTGGTCCCTTATGAATAATACCGCTGCACCATAATCTACAAACCATGGGCAAACATGGTTTAAAAATGTACCAAATTTAGTGCATTCTTAGCCTTTTTATACGCCTATGTTTTTGTTGCAGGACTTATGGGCCACCCTGTAGTTATGTAGTTACGCGTTATTCAAGTTAGTGAAGCACTGAATGGCTTACTCTGCATGGAAGGAACAAAGTTTGGATCTTCTGCGGACGGAGAGACGCTCCAATTCGAAGGGAAGACAACCGGCATGGAAATCTAATTCGCTGAACTCTTCCACAGCGCACCGAGACAGAGACAAAGAGCTGACGTTGGCCTTGTTAATGGTAGATGAGAATACGTCAACGTCAGAAATAGCTTCACTAAAGTTGGATGCAGGGAGAAGAAACATACGCCGAAATATGAATTCGCAAATTCGCTGAAACGCCAACTTTTTATCAGAGAAGACTAATGGGACATGAAGAAATAAATCAGCGTGCCACTACGTCAAAAGCGATGTCACTGGCACTTCTTGCTTCTGACAAAGACAAGTGATGCAAAAACATCGAAAGAGGATGAGTTTCGAAGTGCATTTAAACAGCAGACCGAGTGGTGGCCTGGAAGCAGTGCACTTCCATAGTTCTTGAGAGCGATGATCCATGGGCACAACCCGCTCAGTCATTCTGATGTTTTCAGTGGTTGGTCACTTCTGAAGGCTTGGAAGTGGCCTGAGGCGCCCGAAGATGATATCTATCCGTCAAACGCGTTTTGCCACTGAAACGGCATAGCCGGCTGAACATAAAGCCGAAGTGGATGCACCTCGTTGTAAAAAAGCAACAGGGACAACTCTGCCATTCTTATATCAAAAATTTCTATCGGGGATCGTTCTACTCGTAACTGCAAAAGCTGGTGCTAAGTGCAATGCTATGCGAGAAAGAATATGATCTTGTACAGATCTACTTATGCGAAGGAATTGAGGAAGCTAAGGAAGCGAGATCTATTTCGCTACGGAGAAGATATTATTCTCGACATCAAGACATGACCAGCCTTTGTTCATTTCCAAAGTCTTGGCGAACGAAATGAAAAACGGCCATGCTGTGGTTGAAGCACGGGAACAATTTTTCTGGCAATATTTCTGATTTTCTTGAACATAGCGGTCTGTGAAACATGTTTCCGAGTCTCAAGGCCTTAATGGTGCCCTATCCTTGATCTAGTCTCTGCAAGATTAGCGTACTATCGAATTCGATAGCAAATAGCTCACTTTGGAGCCCACTTCTTCAAGTCATAAAGTTCCCCAATCCAGCAGCGGTCTTGAAATGCGCAACTTTCTTTGGATTGTGTAGCATTCAACACCGTTAAACACCTGCATGTTCGAGCCAGTGAGGCTCATTCCTGAGAATACTTAAAATGCCCTCGTTCACCACTAAACATTGGGAGATGGTAACCCCTCCGTCAGAAGTGCTGTGGGTCAATTAGGTTCACATTTTTCGCTTCCAATGTAAGCACCTGATGATTGCTGCCTTCTTTAAAACACCTAAAGCAGTGTTCACTTGGTTATTGTGAAATCGCTAAAAGCAGGTGGATAAAGGATAAAAGAAGGCGTTACTCATTCCTTTTTGGGATACGCCATGCTTTCTACCTCTGCGGGATGTCGTGGAGAACATTTGAATTCGTATTTGGCCATACAATGATTTGGCGGCCAGCCGATGAATAAGTCAGCGCTTTGTCCTTCCCAGGCAAGTCTAGTACCAATTCTCTACCCCGGAAGGGTTGGTTGGTCTGGACAAATCAAAATCAGAAAATAAGAATCAGGAACTTGGTATCGGGTGCATACGACTACTCCTCCGATTGCGCTACTGGCGTCCCTAGAACCGGGGAACGGACTCATTATTCTCGCGGTGAGGGTAAAGAAATCTTAGTGGGTATTGGCGATAATCATCGTCTAGTATGGATCGTCTAGTATTTTCCACCTAACAATGTATCCGTGAATAGGTGGGTAGGGTTTTTGTGCCCCAGCTTTGGTATGTTTTTTTTACAGGCTGGGGCCGGATTCATCAACGACTTGCAGCAGTTTAACAGAGAAAATACAGCTGATACCCATGATAGCGAGGTTTACCTAGCATTAAGTGTTCCCTTGATAAGCCGCGTTATCACGGATTTCGGCTGTATTTGCTTAGTTAAATTGCTGTAAGTCGTTGACGAATCCGGCCCCTGGTTTAATCGTTGATGAATCCGACGTCAGGGTGTTTAAAACGAGGCCATCAATTGAGTGATTGCCGCCTACGAGCCTTCCCACCATAACCGGCTGGCGCGTAGCGTAGTTCTTAAATAGGGCCTAATCATCATCGACACACAAACTCATTTGTAGAGTGGCATGACGATACAACTATCAGGGAAATAGGAAACCACCTCGTTTCTGAAGAGCCACTTAATTACATCCCGTTATCAACCAGTTCTTAAAAATCGCAACATGGCATTTATATCCACTTAATGGGTAACGACTTTGTGTTGGTAACCTTAATTAAAGGGCAGCTTTAGAATGTGTACATCCAACACATCGTTCCAAAGCTCTTAAGGTTTCTCGTTTTTGTATAGAAGGTTAACACTCTATATTTAAGGGCAGTAAATTGAAAAAATCAAGCTTGACATGCGTACATACGTGCATTGTGCTCTACAAGTCTCAACCAACCAAAAAGTAAGTCTTCGAGAAGGTGATTTATACTGCGCCTCATGCTCTTCTCGCATCAAAAGCTGTTCCTTCGATCCACGCCTGTCCATTTTGATTGAACCGCGGGATTTAGAACTTTTATGTTAGCCTTTTCTCTATTATCCTATTCCAATGTAGATAGCGAGTAATCAACAATATTCCATCGCACTTTCGAAGAATTGGTTGCGGACGGCACTGATCGAACCAGGAGTCATTTCAGATTTTCGCCCTCATCTACTGCGTCTTCGGCGTGCCTCTGTTCTTCGGAACTATTGTGGTGACGGCGTCACATTGTGTGAAACCGCTACTTCAGGTAAGGGATCTAAACCACTTCAGTCGCACACGTAGTCGTTTTAGAGCTATTCAAGGAGACGTATTTCCAATGAGCAGCGACTGACAACAACAACAAATGTTAGAAAAACTTCCACAACGCGGCTCACAACTTATCTAGCCAACCAGCCGGCTTGAATGATAAATCTCAGAAGTTCAGGATGAGAAGGAGGCTGGAGCTAGAATTGTTATAAGGATGCACGTTATACAGCCTCCAAGAATATCCTTGATGTCTAAAAATTCACAGACTGTGTGAGTGACACAAAATTCTTCTACTTCAAGAAAACTAGTGTTTTTTGAGTTATTTTAAATGGAATCAAAGAAAAATCTTTCCGTATGCTAAGAGCTAAGATAGCGCAGTACACCCCATTTAGCCTATTTATAAAGTACATAATATCTTACTGCAATGTCTAGTCGGCAGATAGTGCACATGGCATTTATCTTGAGTTTCCGGACAGAGTTTGCAGAAATTCTTGCATTTAGATTTGCTTTCGATTTGCTACTTGCGTCTACAGTTTTGCCTAAGTTTTAATTGTCTTGGATTATCTTCATATCTTTGAGCAAGAACGAATGCTTTGAAGTCAGTTTAATTATTGGCAGATTCTCACGGCTATGGAACTGAATGCCCTTAGTTCACACATTTTCTGCTAATACTAGCAACATCGTAGATACGTCTGCTTAATTGTCTGCTTCGTTTAGTTTTCGTTTTAATTTTTACTGGATCAAAATGTTTTGCTCAAAGCATACTGTCAATAGAGGTGTGCCTCAGTGCGCGTAAAATAACTACATAAATAATTATTAAATTCATAAATAAACAGGTATTCCTCGCTCAAGAAACATGTCTTGGCTTAGCAGCTTTCTTATTTTTGCTAAGGGAGGGATGTACTCAGCAGTTGGCTAGTGACACTTACCTTTATCAGTGTTCATACATTGTCTCATCGTCTCGTGATTCTGGCGTCAATACGTAGACGGCAATTGATGGTGGATGAGCTGTCGATTGGTGATTTATTTTGTAACGCAATTAATTCCTGGCTCCTTATTGCCACTGGATGTTAGAGGCAGCTGGAGTCAAATGCTCCTAGCAAGAGATGAATTCGGTCTCGATGTTGTCTTGCGCACCGAAAACCACAATTTGAAGACTCAACAAGGTTAAACGCAAAAAGCATTACCTTGTTAAGAAACTCCATGCATATCACTTTCACATAAACTAGAACAAATTAAAAAGTATGTATCGCGAAACCACTGATAAATGCATGGAGCAACCGTAACAGTTAACAAAAAAGAGAGTTTGTTTCTTTGCATTTTAATCGGGTTACAACGTAACGAATGTCTAGAAATTTTAGGACCACCCATACAATGGTTAGATTTACAAGCAAGACTTCTGTACACGACACTTCCTACACTACACTTCACCACCTACTTACAAACGGCAATTACCACCCCGAATAAAATGAGAGTTAGCGTTACTATATGACTCTGTCACCTTCAAGTGCTCCTTTTGACAATTAACGACAGGTAATATAAATTATGAGCCACCGTTCACTCAACGAAGAACTGAGTGTAAGATGTGCTTCATAACTCGATTTAGATATCACATAGGCGTCGCATCATCCGTCGTAGGTAACAGAGCATATGCAGAGGCCTTCCCTTACATGCAACAGCACATGCTCTTCGAAAATCTGTTGCTTAATAAGGAAGGAATGTGGCGAGACACTGGAATGAATCGTCACAAGGACAAACGAAAACAGTTCTTCGTCCACTACTCGGATGTCGTTTTATAGGTGTAGTATGGACAAGGACTTTTGATATCAGCTAGAAATGACCAGAATCCGCCCAAAAAGTATAATGTTTGATCAGTACCGAAGTATCTTCACTTACCAAAATTTCATTTTCAGAACAAACTGCGGACTCAAAACCAACGCTTTCTCCTCCTTCAGTTGATAATAATCGCCTACTTCGCATGGAATCTTGCCGTTGCGCTCTTCCTCTACTATCAGGTAGCCTACAATACTAAACAATAGTCATTCTTCCTTTTTCAGGATTCTTGCCTCCTCCGTATACAGCAATAGCAACTGTAGTCGCAAAAAAGTTCAAAAATTGCTTTACAGAGGCATAGTGGGAGGAGTCGAAAAAACTATGCTCGAATGACTCCCTCGAATAGATATTCGAACGATTTTTGTTCGAATTATAACATTCGTATTCGAATCTACGAGAAATGTCGTTTTTCGAGTGCATTCGAATTTGAATGTATCCGAACAACGAATTCCAGTATTCAAAAAAAAATCCCATTTTCGAATATATCCGAGTTCGAATGTTCGAGAAAAGCTGCCCTTCAGAAATCACTCAAATATTGTAAATAACTCCCTCCAACGGCTGGAGGAAATTATTAAAAATATACCCAAATCTTAAAGCGCCTCTCTGCTTTGATCAACATAGTGCTGCATGTAAAAGTCGCTCTCTTTCCCTCTTTTTTCTAAAATTAGTAAATCCTAAGTAGTTTCTACTTGGACTGTGCATTATACTTCAATTTTCAGGTATTCGAAGACTTCTGGGCATCAGTATTCACAGCATTTTTCAGCGGACTAACCATACAGGTAATTTGTTTTATACTATTTTCGTTTTAAACCGAGAATTCCTCATTTCATGCTGGTTTCGTTTTCAAGCTGCAGTCTTTATTATGAGGGCGCTCACCTTCTAAAATAAAATGATCTTTTTGCAAACCTAATTAGACATAATACAAATATAAATAGATCTGGTCTGAAGAAATCAAAATTATCTTTTGTACGAAAATTTATATTCAACTTCAAAGAATGCCTTAATTAAAATCGATATTATGATGTTTTAATAAACACAAATTTCACGTTATTTGATTTCAATCAAAACTTCTAAACTTATGCTATTTGTAAGTCGGCGGAAAACAATGAATCTACTGGTGCGTTATATGGAGAGATTGAGCCTCTTAACCAGGGATGGGCGGAATTTCTGTTTTCTGTTTTCTGTTTTCTGATTTTCTGGCCATTTTGGGCAAATTTTTTCTGTTTTCTGTTTTCTGGGAAAATGGCCAAAAATTGGCCAGAAAACAGAAAATAGTGTCGCGAACAAAATTTTATCACAGAAATCCAATTAGAAAAATTCAAAAGTATCATAAAATAGTGAGCTTCATTCCAAAATAGTGTTTCTAGGGTATCTTAAATGGCAAGCATGTAGCGTTTTTGGATGTGCTCATGTAGCAATTGCGCCATATACTCATGAACTATCCCACATGTTTGCTTGATTGATTGTGTAAGTGCTGCTGGCAAGGAGTTTCTTCATAGGACATTTTCGACTTTCATAATTTGGCTTTGTATTCTTTTCCATATTAACAGTAGTTTGGACCATCTACGATCACTAAAAGTCTTATATAAAAACTATAAGACTAGTATTTTGAGGGGTACTAAATTATGTATTAACTAACCACATTTCTTAGAGTTATTGTGGGTAGGGTTATTCTCCACCAGCGCTTTAAAAATTGAACATTGTTGCCCGGTCATCCCCAATATCGTTTTCTGCAGAGCCTTTGTCGAAGCTGCTTTTCTAACTCTGAAGATTGCTCAGCTTTTGGTGTCACAAATTAGTAAGAGACAGAAAAGTTTTTTTAGTTACCTTTGATTTAGCTGGTGATAGGGTAGTGATGCAGAAAATTTCTCATTTATCACGTATATCATCTGTCGTCCCATTATTGTTCAAGCGGACGCCATCAGCGTCTCCATACGTCCGTGCCGCGTGCCAGGGTGCTCCAGTGGATCATTTTCGCTCGAGGGACACGAAGAGCGTCATTGTTCAGGGCTTTGACGAAGAAGCCCGACCAACGCGTTGGTGGGCAGTTCCTGCTGTTCTCTTGACATCCCGCGGAATGCAGTCGGTGACGTCCACTCGGTGCCGGTGCATACACGGTCGAAGCCAACAAGCATCTGCTCCGCCTGGCTAGCGCTCGGTGTTATGGGCACGATGTCATCAGCAAACCGAAGATGGTCAGTTGCCGGCCGTCGACCTTCACTCCATGTCTTCCCATTCTAGTTCGCGCATGGCGTTTCCGAGCTGAAGAGCTTCGAAGATATGGTATTCCACTGCCGACCCCCTCTCTTCACGTCGATGAGAACGTCGTTGTAGAATGGTGAGATCCTGGTCGTGAATCCACTGTACAGCTCTCGAAGGACTCTGATGTACTGAGTAGGAACACCCTGAGTGAGCAGGGCGTCGATGACCGCTTCAGTCTCGACGGAGTCGAATGCCTTCTTCAGGTCGATGAACGTAAGGCACAGCGGCAGCTTGTACTCTCGCGACACTTTGATGAGCTTCGTGTATGTGGTCGATCATGCTGAATCCTCTCCGAAATCCTGCTTGCTCGCATGGCTGTCCTTCGTTCAGCGTTCTGCTAATCCTATTCAGGATCACTCGAGTGAACAGCTTGTAGACTACGGACAGCAGACAGAGCGGGCGATAGTTGCTAATGTCGTGCACTCCTGTACAGCAAGGTGTTCTGCTGGCCTTCCACTGAGATGTTATATGATATGTAGATCTGAGGAGAAATAATAATAATAATGTGATGGAGAGGGTACATGCTCGGTCTTTATTATGTGGTGTCTTCGCATTCAAGGAAGCACCTTCACACAAGATCTGCTATGCTGACAGCCCTTCAGTCGCAATCTCGTGTTGTTCTGTGAAATATCAAGCCAATACACAAAATTTTTAGTTGGCTAAGTAGTAACTAGGTGCTGTTAAGAGCATTGGTAAGTTAGCCTGAAAACTTTCAGCTGCACGGAAAGTAGGACACTTACAAGGAAAGGTATTCTCGATGAACAAGACGAATTAGGAAAATAGGTTCTGGCGCAGCCAGTATTACTCAAAGACCCTCTGCACAGCTTTAGAGTATGTTGCGAGAATGTGTCTACAAACTCAAGCAATTGTGTTGAAACATGCAAACAGTGATTACTGAGCCTTCATCGTGTTCGGTATTCTAAAAGGCCAGTTTCTTAATAGTGGGACCGTTCTCTAGTTGAGGCGTTAGCGGTGAAACGGAGCTGATGAGTAATGTAGTATACTTCAAGTGTCGAGATTCCTAGGATCTATCAGTCAAGATTTACAACATGCTGATTGCAGTAGCTGGAGTTTAATAGAAATTTTTATAAACGCTTGCAAATTAAAACGCTGGTCTACGACTACATTTCTGGTCCTACAAAAGCATTTGCTACTGGAAATATGGATCTTTAGGTAAAATAATTAGGTCGTGTGATAATTTCGAAATTTTCTGTTTTCTGTTTTCTGATTTTCTGGCGTTTTTGGCTTTTCTGTTTTCTGATTTCTGTTTTCTGACGAAGGCGATTTTCTGTTTTCTGTTTTCTGGGAAAATTTTCAAAATTTCCGCCCATCCCTGCTCTTAACCGCACCAGTTCAATCAAAACGCACCAGTTCAATCAAAACTTCTAAACTTATGCGCCCTATACATCTCACTTTCGCCCTATACATCTCACTTTCGCCCTATACATCTCACTGTCTAGTGAACTTATATTGCAAATGCTGTTCACAAGCGTATGAAACTAGAAGCGAGAAAAGCATTTATTGTAGAAAAAAACGCCGCCGTTATCAATTCAAGCGGATAGGGACTTTATGCTTCGTCAAAAGTCTGTACACATTTTTCTTAATAGGGTATGGTGTAGCCTTCATTACAAACCTCCACAGAGCTAAAGATTGTTCCGCCTTTGTTGAAAAGTGCCTGTTTTGAACTCAGATACGTCTACTTTTGCTTGAAATGAGTCTCGTCGAAACGAAAAGTGCTCCGCTTGAGGCTTGTTTATTTTAAAGTGAAAATACTCGACCATATTTCATTTAAATTTCACAATAGCTTAATAAATAAACCAATTAAAATAAAGGAAAATGCAGGACTGATTTAAAAGCGTGCCTAGCAGCTCCTAGTTCTAATTGATATTGTTTCGCAAAAAAAGCGAAGGCAACAATTCTACGTTGATGCTAGTTAGGCAGTCGTGTATGTACCTCACCCCTCACGGCTGAATGCGGCTTTCAGACGCCTTCACATCTCCGCATACCCTGCAAAACACGTAGCATTCACAATTTAAAGGAAACCGTGACAGAGTGAGATTAACACGTACGTGATGTTCCCACATACAGATCCCATCTGCGTCAAAGATTTCGTCGTGCTCACTCCTCGGTCTCCTCTTCGGCAACACCGTCTCCGCCTCTGTCGTCATCCTAGGATTCATCGTCGCAGCTGCCGCCTACTGTCCCGTCACAGTCGGTGAGTCATCCGCCACCTCACAGAAGGCAGTCTTTTCGCGAAGACGTTTTTTGCGTTGCTGAAACGAGTAGGAATTGAAGTGTAGTGGGTGCGGCTGCGCTCCAGCTGGACTCGCGTTAGACTTCTCCAAATCCCACCGCGGTAAAGCTCTGAACTTTTCGGCCCTCCAAACATTACGAATAGCGTTTCCATCCGCGTTTCCGTCCCGAACATAGCCTAAAGTGCTTAAACCTCTACAATACAATCGTATCTTACATATACAGCCTATCTCCAAAATCCTCATTGGCCGTAAATCCTCCTAGTTTTCCTGGTATTTCTAATGCCTTTTTTCTATTTTCATTCTTTTTTCACCAGACCTCACTATATTCGATCTCCGCAGATGACAACTGTTCGCAGTTCTGAAGAGCTTAACGTCATCGTCACCTAGGCGGTAGTTCTGTTAGTTGCTGAATTCTTTTCGCTGACCAGAATGATGCTTCCGATAGACCATAATGATGATAAAGCACTACTTATAGTCTACCTACGTATGGGTGCATCTGATAATATTCAAAATATAGCATTGCAGGTTCCCCCATTATAAGATCATACGAAGCGCGGGATCTAGGCTTTTTGTGTAGTGACAAGTTGGATTTCGGTCAACACTTTAAGGCAATTTTGCGGAGAGCTGTAAATCGTGCATTCCAGATCTTTAAGGGTTTGTCGACAAACAGCAAAAACGTACTTGCAATCGCGTATACTACGTACATCAGGCCAATCGCTGAAGCAGGGAGTTGTTTTTAACCCCCATAAAAATTGAACTATTGTTTTGGAGGAAGTGCAAAAGAATTTTATGCGCAAACTGCTTATTAGAATCGGAGGTTTTCACTATTCTAGGATTCCCGCATCAACTATTCGAAAAAAATATCCAGATATTCCTTCCTTAAGTACAAGAGGAAATGTACTTGATATGTGTATAGTACACAAGATAGTAACGGAGAATTAAGCTTGACCTCGCAGCGCTTAGTTTCCTCAGTCACGCGTGGCGCCCGGAAATATAGCAGTTGATAGGCTGAACCTTATTACGGGCCAATTTTTCGGAAACAAAGCTGGTTCCATGCTCCTCAAGCTTACTAAGAACAATGCTTTTTCGCCAGATCTTGGATGCTTCAAGCGTAAAGTCTTGAACTTGCTATTGAAGCCAGCATCTTCACTGTGTTTGAAGTTTTATCACTGTTGGTGAGCAATTTTGTTTAGTTGTTGTTTTCATGTTTTGGCAGTTACTTTGTATTTGACGTGTGCCTTAAGCAACGTAATAAACTTATACTTAACTTGAACTTATTCTTATTCAGAAATATTGTGGGTACTAATGTAACCAGTTATGTTACCCTTAATGAGACAGTAAAAGTTATGCTTGCGGCTATTTGAAACCGCAACCTTGACAATTCGAACTTGGGGGGGGGAACGAAGAAAAGCTACAAGCACTACCTAATTTTTGGATTTCCTAGACTGCGCTGAAGAGGAAAATTGACCATTTGTGTAGCCAGGAGGTTTCCACCACCACGTAACAAAAGAAGACCTGTGATAATCAGGAGCGGCATTTCGGCTCTGCGTCTGAGCGTTGTCCTGTAGCGCTCCTCTAGAGATGAACGCTGACATCGTCTCCGATTCCCTCTGTCGCGTCGATCGAGAGGCACTGCTTAACGCTATACCGCCAATTCGTTCAGAGTTTTTCGAAGTTCGAACAATGCATTCGAGGAAATACCTGTGTTCTTTTGACCTCCTATAAAATTCAATGAGTTCCTGCTTTCGTAGAGGCGCGCTTCGCGAAATCTACATGGTGGCTGGTCCACCTAATCTTCTAAGTTTTCGATCTTTTAGGAACCGAGACCAAACCAGTCCCTCAATTTTTCCCGTTTTCCTTTGTTTCTTTTTTCCTAAGTGTTCACTTTCCCGGTCCTCATACTTTGTAGAGAAACTTGGAGCTCCGAACACTATTCGCGTTTGTAAAAATCCTATAAATTCTCATTTCGTGACGCTCAGCGTACGTTCATTCCTCCTTCCTAGACTGTTGAAGCGTCGATTGGTAAAGAAGGAAGAGTGGAGTTGATAAGGAGATATAATAGGAGAGATCATCTACGTCGAATTACTCATGAACTTTTTGACGCTCTAGAGACCCTTGAATGCCTTTAGCTCTGCCACTCAATGTGGATACTACGTCATCGGGTGTAGCGGATACACCAAACTGAAGCATTCAAGTATCATATTAGGTTGGAAGTTAATTCCCCCGTTTCTTAATAACATCTTTTTCTGAGTTTCGAATTTTTGACAATTTTAAGGCCTTAAAGTGAAATCCTATTATATTCGAAATAGAAGAGAGAAAGAAAATTGTTTTAACCTTAGCTTTAACTCTTTGAGATTGATTATAAAATTTATGGATTATAAAATTATTGTTTTCTAATAAAAAAACAATGGTTTAATATTCATTTCAAGGCACAGGAAGACAGCAGCTATCTAGTATAGTATTAAGATAAGAGACCGTGCAGTGCACTTGTATTAGCTCTTCGCGATTTGATTTGCTTTACAGTAAAATTCGCGCGATGCTGAACAGTTGTTAGCGCTGCATCGAAAATAGTTGTACAAATCACATATTCCTTCACTTCGCAGCTCCAAGTAAGCAGCATTTACACTCCTTATCAAAGGGAGATAGCGTACCCTTGGATGCATGAAGCACTCTCTTCTTCCAGCGTTAAAAAAATTGCTGCATTCCTGGGCTTTACAATAACCTTTAAGGTACTGGCGAAACCAACTTTTGAAATGCTTTTTTTATTTTCATGAAGATAAAAATTTTATAAAACGCGATCAGAGTGTTCACGTTTTGGGGCAAATGAATTAGCAATTTTCAAGGAAAGACACACTAAAGTTTCCTTGGACAAAAATTATTCTCTCTTTCTTCCAGTTCCAGATCTTATTCTATTCTCTTCACGTTTTCCAGGTGCTTTTCGCAATTTCTGTGTCCTCCCCCTTTGATGATTGGGACTTAGCTCTCTCCTCGTCCTACGAGAGCTTGCAGAGGTTAATCGGATGCAAATGCATGCGGGCATAACACTGGCCCATAAGCGCATGTCATATGTAGATTTCCCCACCGCTAATTAAGACGAGAGTAATTGGTCTCCGAGCGACAGCAGCTCTATGTGTCGAGGTTTCATCTGCCTGAGCTATCTTCGGCGTACGAATTTTCGAAGTCGAAGATTCACTACTGATACGATCTGGTTAATACTCGGTATTGGAACTTGCAAACCAGACCCCATTTGTATTGGTGCGAACTAACGACCAATGGAGGGACTGCTCTGAAGAAGCGCCAAATCGATTCCGACAAGCGATGAGTCACGAACGAGAACGAACACCTGAGAATGACTTCTTTTCTTGAAACTCATTCTGCTTCCAGGAGGGAGAAATCGTCTCCACCTGCACACGCAGAGTGTATCAGAGCTCTCACCAGGACCTATTAATACAATGGGTGTCATTTCTTTGTGAGAACTCTCGTGCTAAAGCAACAGCACACATCTGTGGTAGCCCGTTTTCATTGTTTATTCTGACACCGAGTTGGGCGTATGGTAGCGCCGTCGGAGGAGGTGTCGCCTGTCGTATGCAAGCGGCTCCAGATCCTTGATTTCGATTTCCCGGCCAACCAAGCCTTCCATCCCTCGGGCTGGTGAATTGGTTCCATACTCGTACGGGGAAGATGAAGCGCTGTCTTGCACATCAGCTGGTCACCAGAAGTCGTTGTACGGAGAAAAAGAAATGCATTCAGGTTGTATCCACAACATCCTGCACTTGCCACTGCCGATTAACGGCATAAAGTTTGAGGGCGACCTCGGAGCCAGCAGCGCTGTGGGCGCCATGAGTGACGAGAGCCACGAACGATGTTTCTCAAGAACACCTTTCGCATGTTCTATACAAAAGCCTCGTTCACTCAAGTCGTCCTTTACTGGTTTCATCCACATCTTCTTCGGAGCATCTCGCTGGACTTTCCACCCGCTCAGTCTGGTCCCCCGCGATAATCGTCTGGGTGTGCTTTAAGCTGCTATGCGATCTGTATGCTCAAATCACTTGAGCCTGCATTTTCGAATTTCGGACTCACAATAGACACTGCTATTGATGCCTCTGATGTGTTAGCTAGTATAATTCTATAAAGGAGCATTCCGATTTCTATGCTTCTGTTCGGTTTTTTCGACTTGTATTCAAGGCGTACGCGTGCAGCGCAGTCGGAGGATGGCCAACTCTCGCCTGCACCCGATACCAGGTTCCTGGTTCGGATTTCCCGTCTAGGCCAACCAAGCCTTCCACCCCCCGGGGTCGGTGAATTGGTTCCAAACTTAATTGGTCTGGAAGGGATAACCGCTGACTTGTTCATCGGCTAGCCACCGCAAGTCATTGTATGGCCAAATACGCATTCAAATCGCCTCCACGACATCCCGTAGAAGTAGAATGCGTGGCGCGTCCCAAAGATGATTGAGTGACCGTCCTTTATCCTTTTTATCCTTGTATTCAATGCGCCGAGCAGCGAGGCAAGTTGCGGGTAGCTGGGGTAAATTGATTTGATGGTGTTTCCTTCTAACCTAAACAGAACATGCTATGCTTTTGAAACCCATCAACTCAGGTGGATCCGCCTCTTAGGCTCAACCCAGCCACCAGGCAAGCTTAGCAGTTATCGCTATGTTTCGTTCTTTCGCTGGTAAGCTTCTATGAGCCTCATCACGGGAGGGCACCACCAATCTCTTATCCTTTGGTGTGGGCTGTCAGCCTTTGGATATCTCTCACTGTCAGCCCTTCGTTACTAGAAAAATGCATCTGCTAATTCTGCTGTGCTCTTTAGTCATTGGTCGTGACCAGTTCCAGCATGCTCCTTCTGCACTGTCGCCTCTTGTCTATAAAGTTTACGTTGTAAGCGAGCGCTCGGAATGCGTACATAGGTCCTTCAGTTTTAAATCAGCCTGCTCTCCAATTTTGGTGATTTTTGAGTTTCTTCTGGTTTTGTTCCTTGATGTATTATATTAGCGCGCCCTTTGGCGCTTAAATAAATAAACAAGCAGTGGGCTAACTGCTTTGCATAACTTTCGGATAGTTTCATTTGTAAACTGATCACGAGGCGAGACTCTCAGTATCTAGTGAATGTAGAATGCGCAGCGCACCCCAGAAAAGAGTCGCTAATGCCGGTTTCTATTCTTTATCCTTTATCTTTTTATCCTGACTACAATTTCAACCATCATGGGCCTTCAACAACGTTTGCTTTGTCAATATGCTAGTGCCTATTTTCTGATGAAACCTCTCAGATTCTCTTCAGGGATAGAAAAGCATTGGGCTGTCGCAAAATTAGTCGCCGTTTGGAGGTACATATGTAAAAATAAATAAGTTCTTCACCCTAAATTGTTCCATCTAAGGGAAACTCACACATAACTTTCGATAGGTTTTTTCTGCTCTTTCAAAAAGTATATGTGCATGTCGCATTAATTTTTCTAGCCGACCTTCTCCAGGTTCCGCAAAGTCATGAAGCGAAGCGGCTATCGAGTCATCATTCTTTAAGAGTTTAAATCGGGACCTTCTGCGACAGAGGCATCCCGTAACCTTTGCAGTGTTTTTGGAATGGACTGTCCTTGCGAACAAACGGTGGGGCTCTGCTTCGAAAAATTCGCTTTTGGCGATTTTGATCTCGAGGGAAACCGGGTCGTCGCTTGACGATGAAGTTTTGAGGAGAGCGTAACAAATCCGGAGATGAATACAAATGCGTTAGTATAGGACCTTAGCGTATGCCATACTACGGTAGCGAGACCTTTGGTGGGAATCGGCAAAGTGAAGAGGATGTCGAAGTGGGTGCCTCATGAGCTGACCATGAGCAGCGTCTGGTACGATTCGACACCTGCTCCAAGCTGCTAGTTCGCTTTAAAAATGAGCCTTTTGTAGGCCGTATTATAATTGTAGATGAAACGTGGGTCGTTTAACAGGAGACGGGATTTGTCTGGATAGACAAGGACGCTACTCCAACATCCTTTCCTAAACCCCTCACCCTAAAAAAGTTATGCTTACCTTGTGGTGGTGTTGTAAACGTGTAATCCATTACAGCTTTTTGCAACCTGGTCAGACAGTAGTAGCAGGGTCTTACTGCTATGATTTAGATAATGAGAAGTTGCAAAAATTGTGGCCGGCAGTGGTGAATAGAGGAGGGCCGCTCCTGTTGTAGGACAACGAAAGGGCAAACGCCTCACAAATCACTCGGCGAAAATGGACCCACTTAGGTATTGAGGTTCCCCCCTCAGCCACCATATTTTACCGACCTTTCCACCACTGACTATCACTTTTTCCGAGCTCTCTATTCTTATCTGCGTCAGAAACAATTCACTAATTCGGCCGATGTTGAATGTGTCCTCCTTGATTTCAGTAATTTCTGTGATCTTAGTTTTTATTTTAAAAGACTACGCTCATTACCGTTTCGTTGGCAAGAATATATAGATTCTGGTGGTTTTTATTGCGGTTAATAAAGTTGTGTATGAGCTGAGTTATAGCAGTTTGAAGTAAGCAGTCCGTTTCGGCGATTAACTTTGCGACTTATTATCTCTTTAAAAGCCTAGATTGCTCGCGTCCACCTGTACGACCACCGTATCGTTTCCATTCGATTCTATATGGACGTCCAGCATGTTGTTGCCATTCGGACGCGCCGATGTCGATGCGGGGCTGATTTGTATCCAATTGATTGAAAGCCAGTTGCTTCATCTAGTCATCGAGCACGTTGTTGGTTTCCTTCTCTAGGACGCTTGATGGCCTTCGCGATCCACTCCAGCGTTCTTTTCATCCATCGTTCACCATTCCTGAAGCTGTGAATGTGGCCATGACTAGCCCATCGCACGCCATTCGTGTATGAAAAGCAAAGGGCAACTTGGTGAGCGTGATTCGCTCGTTGCATTTGCAGAACGTCGCTTTGGCGCTCTGTGTTTACTGTCGTTCTTGGCATGACAGCAGTTTCATCGACGCGCCTAGCACAGTTCTATCGAACCGTCGACGTTTGCTCAGGAGTGCATGCCCACCGGATTCTTTACTCTCCTTGAGAGGTATATAAAAGCAAAACAGGTCCTAGCAAATTTTTTTCTTCCATTCAGCTCTAAATTCAGGCGGTTCGGCGTTCTCGTTGTGCTTCTTAGGTGATCGCAAGATGAACTTCTACCCTTTGAGAGCCTTCCTGCTGAGTTCGTTCTTGCTCATGATGGACCTTCCTGGTGAACTGTGCCCTATTCCGATTCATTTATTGTCTTATCCTTTTCTCTGATTCACTTAGCTCCGAAATGATTACTTCTGATTCAGCGTTAGAATTCGAGAAGAGCACGATGTTAATTGTCGAGCAGAAAATTTGAGAGCAATCTTCCGTCCCCACGTAAATATATATGTCCTTCTCGTCGCAATCAGATTTTGGAATACATCCGCGTGTTATCGTTCAGCGACACTATAATCAAGTAGCTTTCTTTGCAAAAATAGCGGGTCCAGTTTTTATAATAGAATGAACCATCCATGGAAAGCAAATCGCCTGCAAATACTTGCTGTTAAATTTTTCTCGCATGTTAGCTTACACTTTTTCACGATCAAATTGCACTGTTGTATGCTCGAAACTACTAATGGCGCTCACTCTATAGTCTATTCAACATCCTTTCCGGCATCCAACTTTGCCGGGGAGGTGTGAATTTACAAGGTTCGTCTGAAGGAAGGTGGCGAAACGAACCATAAAAGTTATTGTCTTGGTTCTTCAAATTATTAAAATGTATTTGAAAATACACTTACTCTGTATCGATAATGCTCGAGTGGTCGATAGACTCCATGGCAGATTTGTCTGAATTTCTACATCTACAGTACTCAGTAACTATTTGAAAATTTATTTCATTGTTAGCTGCAGATTTTTCTCTCTTCTACATGAACACCTTATGGTGGAATTATTCCATCGAAAAAATGATTAATTTAATAATAATGATTTTCTAAAACGGACTTTCCGCCGCGGGAGCAGACACCTTGCTCATACAATTTGACCGTAAGCCAAGGGATGCGTAGCACAGGCAGCGCGACAGGAGGTACACCCGCCCCTGCTGGGGGCGTGGCTTCAGGAGGTATAGCCGCTATTTTGAGGACCGGAAACTTTTGTTTTGCGTGTCAAAGGTTTCGTAAGGCAGCCGTTAGACTCTCGGTTAAGCGTAGGAGGTTGGGGGTGGGTGAGCAAGGGGGATTAGAGGAAGATCACACCCCCCCCCCCCCAGCAGGGGATGGGTGTAACTCCTGACCGTCCCCCGTGGCACAGGCTCCGTTTGCTCATCCATCTGTACTGTTCGAAGCAAATGCGGTGGTTGGTATTCCGAAAAGGGACGAATCCAATCCTGGCAGACAATTACGAGGTCGGGAGAACTAGAATGGTCGGACAGGCGCTTGTATGTATCAGCAGATAGGGTCTTTGCCTTAACCCATACTCGACGGTCAGAAAGCTCTTAATTTTAGTTTCCCTACCATTCGGTCTTAACTCGTGTCAGGTAGTAGTTCATCGTTTCAAGCGATGAAGGATAAAAAGATGAAGGATGGCGTGACTCAATCCCTTTGGTGATGCTCCCCGCATTCTACTTCTAGGGGATGTCGTAGAAGCGATTTGAATGCGTGCTGCTCCTATGCAATGAATTGCGGTGGCCACCCCACGAAGATGTCAGTTCTTCATCCTACTCGGACAAACTTGATACCATCTCACCGACCTCGAAGGCTCGATCGTCCTATATGGGACCCGAGCCAAGAGCCCTGTTCGGTTGTGCCCGCGACGGTCGGCATCTCCGCCAACGCCCCATGCGCCCTTCAGCATGATACCGCAGTTTAATTCGGTTCAATGAGCCACCATTACTACCTCGCGGATAAAAACAGTGACTGAAGAGAAAGCAAAGCGTAAAACTCCTGTCAGCAATATGGAATGAGTTGGGATACTGCCACTTCGAAACTGAATGTGGGGGCCTGTCCACTGGTTTCTCTTTCGAACTCTTTCATAGCTTGTTCGTTCCTAACGGAAGGCTCTCATCCGTTTTCAAGTGATCCACCTCTTTCTTGCTGTTCAGTGGCATAGATCGCCTCCGAATCTGCCCTGTAAACACGAATATGTAGAGCTTTTAACTCGAACGTTGGCGTGCATCACATCAGCGTGCGAAACTAGACTCTAATTTTATTGTATTTCAATGCTAGTTCAAAAGTATATATATATATATATATATATATATCCTAGGAACATTTCCGAGAATAAGCAGCGATTCTAATTTTTTTATAAATTCAATGACGAGACTCTTTCCTGTCACAGCAACACCAATGGCAGCGACGTACATAGTTGCAGCCTTTTCGTCTCAATAGTGATCATTGCAGTCACTGCAGCACTATTAAACCCTCGTTATTCTTACCATTGGCTGACGAAATCGTCAAACTTCAATGGCTAGATCAAAAACAGAGAAGCTGTAGCACGCTTCGTGACTCATATTACACTCTATGAAATGAAGGGCGAATCTCAACAGTTTACGCGAATGTATGGGAGAAGTGTCAACGGTACTTAAATGGCTACACAAATATCATCGTTTTATGTAGCTGGGGCGAAGCTCTGTTGTTTATTTTGCAGAAAAGGAAAGTCAAATTATATGACGATATTTTGTGATGAATATGATGTTGAGATTGCACACTGCTTTCGTCTAGTGTGTCTGATACTTATTTGATTCATAGTGTAAATGGCATTCCACGAATGTCCGTATTTAAAGGATGTACGACGTTCGACACCTCATGTTTTAGTCTTTGTTTCGATAGCGCTTTCAGTTATCTGTGAAAATACACAGATAAATGAGAGTGCTACTAAAAAGAAAGGTTAAAAATTGGTCAACTGGTGGTGATAAAATTTCAAGCCGGAAACGATGCTCTAATTTGGACCAGAAAACGGTTATCCACGTTATTTTTGGTGAAAAAATTGTTCCTCTCCTTGAACAACCTTAGGAATTATTGCTAACACACAACGGATATTTGTTGCAGCGCGAGTAATTAGAGATTTCTGATCAATTAAATTAACTATGATACATTATGATAACATTTTTATGTTCGTATATCATAACCTTTAATTTTCCCTCAACTTTGGATTGTCGTTCAACTCAGGTATTTACGGAAGCGCATGTAATGTTTTAGCTCTAATCTAGCTCACTTCGTAGCGAGCTCGATCTCAGTTGCTCGACCCCAGACTCGGTTGTTTGGTCAGAGGGGGAGGGGAGGGCACCGACTGGCAATTCCGCCACTCCTCCTATTGTTCTTCTGTGACGAAGCCGTGTGGTGTTCCTCCACTGACACTCCCCAACCAGAGCTGGCTCTTTTCCCCATCCCTTCGTTTTGTTCTGCATCGCAACATCTCTGCATTCTATGTCATTGTCTTTCATCAATACTCCTGCTTTCTTAGCTTAAGCAGTCGTGTTTGAAAACGCTTTAGCCCAGGATGCTATCTTAGGAGGTTGGGAAGGCTTCCTTCGTCACTAAGGAGTCCCGGGAGATTGTTTTTTTTTATGTGCTCGTCAGGGGTATAGGGGCGAAACAAGCATACTAGCTCCCATCCTTTATTTTTCATTAACTTACTAGGAGCTTTATTTCATATTTCTCAACCTATGAAAGCGAGTGAACCTTGAAGAACTGCCTTGGAGAACTTTTCTGAGAGGCCTCAGGACGCGCTAGCACACGAAACGGAGCGGACGTTAGCATCACTTAGGCAAGAGCGCTCAGGAAAGCAGCACATATGTTGCACATAACTATGTATCAAATTCCTCGTTCAACTGAAGCCTAGGTATTTTTGGTGGACTTCAATTTGCATGTCCTGTTCTATCTTCCAATTGTGTATCTTTGACAGCGAGCCTTTTAGGTGGAATATTTATTGACGAAACTTCCCATTGGATAGCAGTTGTTGACGGAAGTTTCTGATGGAACGTTTATACATATATGTCCTCTTCCGCGCTTTTTAGCCAGTGTCAGGCAGAATTTCAATTTCAGCTTCAGAAGGCTCTTAGTGCCCTTTGAGCTCTCAGGACTGATCAGAAATGATGTTCTTATTTCCACATTTATCACACGCCTTCCCCCTAATCCTTCGCTGGGTTTTTGAAAATTTGTTAACGCATCTATGACTTCCTATCGCATGCCAGAGTAGCCCTGTGTGTCACCTTACTCGAGTGGTAAGGGATAGAGGTTAAATAGTTGTGTTATTCACTCTCTTCGCGGAATGCACAATGCATTCTACTTCTATTGAACATGTGGAAGACCTTTTGATCGAGTTTTTAGCATAATCAATGATTCGCGGTGGCCATCTGGAAGACATGTCAGAGCTGTCCCTAAACAAGTCTTAAATTAATTCACCAAACCTGAAGGGGGGGGGGGGCTTGGCAGGCCTGGGCTCGACTGCAATCTGGAAACTCGATTCGGACTGCATGCGACAGATGGCGCCTCCTTCAACCGCGTTTCTACGTTCATTCTGTACCCGATGAATTCCTGCTTCCCTTAAGTGACAAATCCCTTCTAACGCAGAAAAATTTGAGCGATCGCTGTATTCATGCCAGTCATTCTCATGCTAGATCTAATTAAGGTGGATTTTCTCGTCAGTCCTTCAAGGGCTGATCGGTGAATAGGGAAGGTTGTGCTCCATCTTCGCGCTTGAATTACGGGATTGATTTTCATGAAAAACCGGGCATTCGAACGTCCACGGATGGTTTATTAGCATCACAGACATGTTGTAAATCTGCCTGACAATTGAATGACCTTAAAGGTACGCAAGAGGAATAGAATGGACGAATATGCTCCTGCATCTGGTTTTCTGCTTTAACGCTAGTAAGAAAAGGAGAACGATAAACGTAAGAAAAGCTCAGGAGACAGCTGCACATCTTTTGGCTATTTTGACATTTTGGCAGCATGCGAAATGTGGGTATTAATAATAAAAAATATATTAAAATGTAAAATTTAAAAAATATCTAAGAAGATTCGTTTCGCTACATAAATCTTCATTTCATTCTTTCATACGAACCTTTTTTGTGTTGTAGCACCTCCCCTGTGGCCCATCAGTGAAGAGGTGGAGGTGCTACAAACTAAATAGGTGCTGATCTAAACTCCCGTTTGGTTGCTTCTTCATGCAGTACCGCTCACAGCGAGTGCATGCCAAAATAGGAACTACACTGCAGTGTATACCATTACAAACTGATATTATTGCTGATTCGATTAATGTGCATACACTGTTTATTGTTGGTGAGCTATATGTATTAGAGCAGTTGAATATAACTAATATTAGAAATTGAGTGGATATAGAACTTAAAAGGTTTTAAAGTAAATTGAATTAATTTATTTGATGTTTTTAATAAAATTAATCATTTTGGTATTTATGTCATCGTCTATTATGGCATATTTTGGTTTTGTAGATATATTTTAGTATGTTTTTAACTACAAAACTTTAATTAAAACCATTTTGTATAAATATATCATAAAGTTTTTTATTTTATTATTAAAATATTTTAGACGGGAAAAAATTTTAGCAATCCTTAAAGTTTCTGTATAATAATAATTACTCTTAATATTAATTGAGATTTCTGATTCCATGTGTGGGAATCTATTAACTTTAAAATTAAAAGAACCTGTTTTATTATATAAGTTAGTTTCTATTATATTTTGTTATCAAGAATTTTTATAGTCATGTCTAAATAATTCATTTGTGTATTAATAATATAATAAATAATAATATATTAATTATTAATCGTTATTGTTTGTATATTAATTAATTTTATATTAAGCCCTTCGTTATGGGGAATAGTTACATTATAGGGGGAATTGAAGCTGCGAGAACATTCATAGGCTTTTTTTTCGTCCTCCCTTTTTCACTAAAATATAGTGAAGTACTATGAGCACGCAAGCTGTGTGTCTGCAGAACGAGCACCCTAACTCTTATGTTCTTTTTAATGTTGCCTAAAATACGGCAAAAATCGGAAAGCCGTTCACCTCCAAGCGCCCATTCTTCTCGCCAAGGCCATTGACAGCAGTTCTCCCCTGGAGCAGCGTCCTCTGTTCGAACTTCTCGGTCTGCACTGCTGCCGATTCCTTCTCAACGTCTTCGTGCGCCGTCGCTGAAGTGCATTTGGAGGACACCACGGAGGACAAGGCGGTCGATGCTGCAGTCCCGATGGTCCTCGTGCAATGTTCGTTCGACAATTACCCTTTCTTGCACGCGAAGGCCACTGTGAGCGGCCTCGGACTGCTCATTCTCGAGCATTGATCAACGACAGCGGTTACCTTCTGGACTATTGCATGTATTAAGCTCTATATACATATATCCTTAGTGGTTGTTCCCTCTTCATAATCTTCATATCTGCTCGGCTTCACAGCATTCTCTTATTCAGGTTAAACTCTAAGTTGTAAGCTATCGAAAGGCACTACTTCAATTCCACACTATCTGCTAGCCTTTTCCTCTAACGCTTTGTTGCCTTCTTCAAGTTTTGGTGGGTAGCACTAGCTTTAATCCAGTCAATCACCAACGTTGTCCACTTGTTTTAAAGCAGAATTAGCAGAACAACATACATTCCCTATATTCCACAACTACTCACACATACACACTAGCCTCCCTGGTCAATGCAAACAAAGCCTTAGCTTGAACGTTGACTATCTAAGTAATCTGTGTTGGTCATGTGAAATCTTTACAATCTGCTGCTGCTCAGTTCCTCTCGTTTTCTGCAAGAACTTTGGTTCGCTACTCGTAGTCCCAGTCTTATTATCTTCGATAGCGACATCCTGAAATTCAGATACTGGCAGAAAGCCACGTACAGTTCATGTGTTCAACCTCGTCATGGCAGCGGCCCTGGCAAGGTTCTAGACAGGTCATGAAGCTTCCGTCGTGCGTCCGATTAAATACAAAATATCATGTCTTGATTCCAACACAGCGTTTGCTGTGAAAATTGGAGTATCACCTTCAGCATATTTCTCCTAACACGCCCATGTATACAAAACCTCATCCTGATGAAGTCCGAATCGTTGAGTTCATGAACTTTCGAAAGTTCCTTCAGCATTCTTCTGACCCTCTCTAGAAGCTCCATCAGAGATTCAAAAAGTAGATGCTTGTATATGGACTGAGAAGTGAAGGAGATTAGATCGCAATAGCAGCATGGGACGAGATGGACTACAAACCAAAATGGACACCTTTCAAAGTAAGCTGGACACTTTTGACATCAAAATGCACATCTCCAAAATCAAAAAAGTGTCTCCCGGATTGAAGCAGATACTCTGACAAGGCTAAAATATGTAAACTTTGTCTTAACAAAATTCGCTGTTACTTTATTAGAATTTAAAAAATAAAAAGATTAGCGCAGTGTTTCAAATCTTATAAATATTTAACCTCTCCATGATAATTAACGGATGGGGGTCTTTTTTAGTGTGCAGAAAAACAGCAAATTTTGAGTTTAGAAGAAGTAGGGGCCCATGACCCTGTTCAGCACGGCGTTCGTTTGACTGCTAGCGTAAACGCTGATTACTTGAAATTGAGAAGTGAAAATACGTGTTTTATCGATTTACGTCGTGCTGTGGGTTAGTGTGTATCTTTGTACAAACAAAATTTCCACCATCATATGAAAATCACGACGTGCTCGGTGACAGCACTGCACGATCTCTTATTTTTATTCAGCTTTCCTGCTCCTCAAAATAAGCTTTTCTCCATCATTTTTACTCGAACAATAAAATTTCTAAATAATATCTCACGTTGCTCACACTTTTTATTGTAGAAGAATAGTGTTATAGATTTTCTGTGAAAAAATAGTAAATGTTGCTGCGACAAAAATTTATTTTTTCCTTCTTAGATAATGCAAGCCCGAAGGGTTAATCTGGAAGACGGTCGTTTTGAACTGGAACATGTTCAACTTACGATGAACTTCAGATGGGTCCAGCTTGCTTTCAAAAGTGTCCAAGTTGATTTGATACTGCCCAAGCTGGTTCTGAAAGTGGTCGAGTAGAGTCAAAAATGGCATGTCTTGCAATTTATGTGTTGCATATCTGTAACGGACACCCGGAGAACTGAGTTGCGGGCTTTTTCACCCCTCCTTGTTTGCGCTCTGCTCAGCTAATTCGCAAACACCTCTGGTGAACGAGCAGTGTGGAGCAGTGTGGAATAGGCGGAGAAGCCGCATGATAGGAAGTGGACGGTTCGGTGTTCGACACCCCGGCGACGCTGAATTTTTCCACTTTGGAAAAGCTAATCGAGGACGAACACGAGCAATCGAAGCCCTCCATGTGAAATCGCGATCGTCAGGAAGGAAGCAAGATTCGTTAGCACTGCTGTATTTCCACGACTCAAGAGGTCGAAAAATTTCTCCCACACTTCGCATCGCAGAGAAAAGTTATAGAGTCCCTGGTCCCTACGATATCGGTCCATCGTTATATAAAGGCACGCGTTCTTGTTGTGGTGGAAATGCAAACATAGACTTCCCTTCTTTCTCAATCCTAATTAGATAAAAAATTTGAATCGTCGTGAAATTCTTTCCACTCCTGTTAGGCAGACGCCTCTTGTTTTTTCAAACAAGCATTATCTGGTGTGCTAAATACATGCGGGCTGAGCGCATCTATAATAAACGTTGCAGTGTGGATCGCTTACATATATGCAGACTCGTTACATCACCCTATATATCCATTGGCCTCAGCAAATCGTCAGCTTGAAGGGTCGTTTCTCAGATGTGACTTGAAATCACGCCAAATTTTTTAAGACTTTTTAGGTCTTCGAAATTGCTAAGCAATTAAGGTTTTATCGAAGACAGCCACAAGAATGGAAGCAAACCTTTTCAAGGAACTGCTTTTATGACTGACGCTATTGCTGACATTTATACCATTATTTAGATATATACTAGATGATGAAATGGCATCATCAGTATCTATTACATATCGCTGACCCGAAATTTTCCTCATCTTCTCTTCTTTCCTCTTTTAAAAACTGCAAAGATCTTCATTTAGCTGACGGAGTACGAATTTGAGACTGACTCAGTACGCACAGCTGCGAGACCCTGCGTTTCGACGGAGCACCATTTCAATCTCGTTTTTATCCATTCCTTTTGGCTAAGGCTCTCGCAGATTCTGCTGCACTTGCTAACTCAATTCATAAACGCTTCCAGCCAGTCGCTCACTGTCCGCTGCAAAGATCCCTTTCATACAGCCTTCGAATCTCTCCATCCGTTATCGATGAATTTTCCATAAGTCATCGAGAAACAAAGAACGGGCTTTGTGTCTGTCGCGAAAAGTGCCAGCTCGTCTAGATTTTTTCCACAACACGGGTTCTTCTAGAATTTGAAGCTAACTGCTCTTCGCGTAGTAACGACTTGCAAAGACGTGTGCAGGACAGCCGAAGGAGTCCCCGGCATTCATGTGCACACTGAATCGATTCCTGGCTCAGGTAATAGCCACCGCAGGCAAATGTTCTATTCCTCTGGGATTGGTGAGTTTGTACTAAACTTCTTTGGGAAGGGGAAAAAGACTTGGGGATAAAAGACGGCGTTATTCATTCTCTTAGGATGCGCCACGCATTCTACTTTTACGGGGTTTCATGTAGGTGATTTGAATTCGCATTTGGTCATACAATGACTGGCGATCGTCAGCCGATGAAAAGTCAGCACTCTATTCTTTCCAGACAACTCTGGTGCCAATTCATTGACCTCGGAGGGATGGAAGGCTTGATTGGCCTGGGCGAGAAATCCGAAACATGAAATCTGGTTCGGGTGCTCGGGACAACCGGCACTTTCACCGACTGCACTACACGCGCCCTCAGAAGTCAAATACCCCTTCAAATTGCTTCCTGGATATCGCGTGAAGTAGAACGCGCCAACGTTTATTCTTTGTCGCAATGCTAACTAAAGGAAACTTGTGTAAAGTGGAAGGGAATCAAACTAAAAGAACAGCTAAGAATATAGAGCGTCAACAAAAACAATGTTCCAACCCACCTCTGAATCCTTTCAGCACCCTCCCTTTGCGAGTTGACCGACCAGTTGCTCGATGAGCTCACTCTATTGTCTCCCCGTCTCATTCGCAACCTCCACTTATTCGAGAAACGTAAAGCATCGTGCACTTGTCAGCACTGCGCTAATCCTGTGCACTATTCACGCCCTTTTCACTCCAGAATAGCAGAGCAGAATCCGCTCACTACAATAGGGCTGTGCAACACGGCAAACATTACTAGGCGCTCTTTCCACCTAGTCAAAACCTACTTAGAACACTCAGCGTGCCATTCTCAGGGCAGCTTTCAAATCAGTTGGACACTTTTTAAAGCAAACTGGCACTTTTAAAACTAAGCTCAATATCTTCCAACTCAAAAAGGACGTCTGTCCCATAGGACTCAACACTTTTTTAAGTAATACCAAACCCTTTCCCGATTTAAATTTTTTGCCTTTTTGAAATGTATTAATCACACACAGAACGTAGCATGCCTTAAATAAGCGGACACCACGCTTCAATTCTCACAGAATTCTTACTCGTTTTCTTACTCGTTCACTTTTTTGTTCTCAAGTGCATCAATGTAAAATATCGCTTCGCGTGAAGAGATTGCGCTGTGTACTTTCACCCCATAAATCTCGTTTTTTATTTGGGAAAAATCAGAAAAATTTTGATTACTTAGAGTTGCCCTTGCACTATCAATCAAAGGAACGTAGTACCCATGACAGCACAGTCTCCAAGTTGGAAATCTTCGAAAAACTGCTGTTTTCTTAATGTTAAAATGTGCTTAGCTTTCTTTGACTTAAAGAATGAGAGTTTTACGAACATTCAAGTCTGGGATTCACTGGGATTCACTTTGTGGCATACTGTTTGAGACACGTCACTCTTTGTAGGTGTTTAAGAGAGAGGGAGAGAAAATTTTCAAAACATTAATTCGTTGTGGCTTTTCTAAAAGGCGTTCGCGGAAGAGACCTAATGTGCGAAGCAGGAAACGACCTAGTGTGTGGCTTAAGCAGCGCTGGCTTGATGTGCTCCACGTGAACTTCAAAGCAGCTGCTGCCCACCCCGATCGACTCAGAAGATCTATGGGATACACCGCGCATTCCACTTCTACAGGATGTTATGGATTCGATTTGAATGTATATTTGGTCTAAACATTGCCCTGCGGAGCCAGCCAATGAGCAAAACAGCTGATATCTTGTTTAGTTGTCGACCAAGTCTGGTATTGTATTTTATTGAGGCTAACTTTTCGGCTTCTTCGCCTTCTTCTAAGTCTGGAAAAGTCGAACTCCGTTAAGATACTACTCTTCCAAACACCATTTCGTCTTACAAGGAAGTTTTCTTGAGGACACTAGAGACAGGGTCAGAGATGGAAGTTGCAAGAGACGACTTATCTTAAAGTTGATATGCCGAAGTGGGCCACCAATCACCCGCATGCTCACGTAACTTAGGTGACCGAACCTCAGCACCCATAACCAACCTAGGTCAATCGGAAGGAGGAGTGTCTAGCGATAACCAAAAGAACTGGCTCTCTTCATTGAGCTTTGTATAGGTTCTGACTTATTTGGTCTGACCTCCAGGGTATCTAAGGCGGGCGGTCCGGGGGCCGAGGCTTACCCATCCACGTTACATCTGGTTGATTTATGGTTCAATCCGGCATACCACCTGAAAGGTTTCTCGTCTCTTGCAACTTCCGCTTTTGACATTGTCTCTAGTATCCATAAGGAAAGCGCCCTATAAGATGAAATGGTGTTTGAGGGAGCAGTATGTGTTCGACTTTTCCAGGCCCTGAAGAAGGCCGAAACGTTGGCCTCAATGAAGCCGATACCAATTTTTGATCGACAACTCAACAGGTCACCAACGGTCTACATTCGCCGAGTGAAGATTCAACGAAAGCCGAACATGTACAGAACAGGACAGCATTTCATCCCTACAGGAAAAGGCTGACATCAGTTCACCGACCCCAAAAGGAAAGAATGGTTGCTTGGCCTACAATGGGGCTCGGACCAAGAGGTCTGATTCGTTATGTACGCAACAGACGACGCTTCCTTCCTTCTGCTGTACGGCGCGTCCAAATGGCGAATGATTGCTTACGAAATGGAACTCTGCTATGTATCTAGTCATATTTGACGCCTTCCTCATCTTTATTTTTCCCGCTATCCTGGATCTGGAATGCATAATAGTAATAAGCAATAATACTAATAGTAATAGCAATATACTACTCCTTTTGAACCGCCGTAACGCTTCGTATAGTGGTTGGCACCCGTACCACATGAACTTTTATTTCTAAATCATTTTAAATCTTCTATACTACTACTATACTAGTGGGAGCGTGTAGCACAGTCGGAGGAGGCGCCGACTCTCGCTTGCATCCGATACCAAGTTCTTGGTTCGGATTTCCCGCTCAGATTAACCAAGCCTACCATCCTTTCGGGGTCGGTAAATTGGTACCAGACTTGTCCGGGAGGGATGAAGCGTTGACTTGTTCATCGGCTGGCCACCGCAAGTTGTTGTATGGCCAAATACGCATTCAAATCGCCTCCACGATATCCCTTAGAAGTAGAATGCATGGCGAATCCCAAAAGGGGTTGAATAACGCTGTACTTTATCCTTTTATTTTTAAATCTGCTGGATAAATGCTTAAAAGGAGCGATTGTACAGTTCCCTTAGCAGGAGAATTAACCGCTCAAATTTCCCAGCATTTCCAATAAGGATGTGAAAGCTTTGAAGTTGTCGAAGTAGGACGACCGCTCTTTCAGTGTACCTTGGAAGAGAAGTGCAGTTTAGCGCGTTTTTAGGGCAGATCGGTCCTTGTTGTAAGGAAAGTCAAGCGTTTATAAACTAGTTACTCTGGAATCACTGATATGAATCGCTCCCTTAGATCCCCTGGCAACACCTCTAGCACCCCATGCGAAATCTCACTCGATTGCTGCAGCTTTTTCTTCGACACTAAAAGAATTAGAAGTTGTTGTTGTTGCAATCGCCCTCGTTTTTACAACCACCATCAACTGCGCCGCCACTTGTTTTCGCGCCGCTTGGTCGATATCGAAAATCAGTTGTTTCGCTTGTTATGTATAGCAACCAGGTCACACGTATCTTCGCAAATCTAGAAAAACAACTTTTAGAATAAGGAGTAAGGGAAAATATATGACACCTGTCCACCTAAGAGATCCTTGACTGAGATATCCATCTACAGCTAGTTACTCCTTGAAATCAGCTGTTCTTTGTCCGTAGGCTGACCTGGAATCATCCGAATATACAAGCAAACGCTGTGTTTGTTGGGGCGCGTAGAGCGCAGTCGGAAAAGGCGCCGGCTGTTGCATGCACTTGATAGCAGGTTCTTGGTTCGGAATTACCGCCCAGGCCAACCAAGCCTCCATGGCCCGTGCCATACTACGTGCCATGCCAGTCGGTGCCATACTTGTCTGCGAAGAATAGTGCACTGCCCTCCTCATTTCGGCAGGTCGCCGCAAGTCATTGTATGGCATTCAAATCGTCCCGTCATCCCGTAGAAGTAGAATGCGCGGCGCATTCCAGAAGTGACCGAGTGACGCCTTTTTTATCTATGTGTTGGTGAGATTTAGAATTTTCAGCAGCCGTTTCTAACAGTTAATGTCAACTTGCCATAACTCCTTGCAAGTTTACTCTTTTAAGAAACACAAAGAACACTACACATGATATTACCATCAATAAGTATGAATTTTTAACCTGCTTTATTGTGAGTTTTGGGTAATAAATCTTTGTTTCTATTTACTACTCTTATAAATATGGCGATTTTTATTTTTGCATTTGCTTTATATATTAGGTTGGAAAAAAGTTTTCATTTTTTCAAAGATTTATTACTTCACAACTACAATGTCAAATCAATCGAGATAAACTCCTTTTTGTTCCACTACACTTCTCCAAAGACTGGATACTTTTCTAATTCCTATCGCTTAAAGGCCTGCAGTTCTGGAGTCGCACCATTGCTGAATCCAATTTTGAGGTCTTCATCCGTTTCAAAATATTTCTCTCCGATTCCTCGCTTGAGAGCACGGAAGAGATGGCAATCGGTAGGGGAGAGGTCAGGGCTACATGGTGGATGTGGTACTACCTCCTAGCCAGCTCCTTTATTGTTTCTCTTGTGAGTCTTGCAACATGACGCTTTGCACTGAGCGCCTGACAGGGCATTTGGAATCCAAGCTCCAAACTTCCATGCAAAGCCGAGACCCATCAGATGGATTCCTACTCTTTTATGAGACATTTCGAGCTTCTCTGCCAGTTGACGTCTCGTCTGCCTACTATCGGTACGAAAAAGATGGAGTAGTTCAGTGTCGTCCAACTCAGTTGGCCTTCCTGACCTTGCCTTGTCTTCGAGTGAATAATCTCCCTTTAAAAACTTTCCGAACCACTCATAACAGGCGCGATGAGTAGTAGATCCGAAGCCATATGTATGGTTAATTTGGTCGGCTGCCTGACGTGTTGTAGATCCTTCAATGAATTCATGAAGAATGCCGTGCCGAAAATGGCCATGATGTTGATCAGGCATTGAGTCCGGAAGATTGGATAGATAACGAAGTACAAGAAGGGTCTGCGTGCGAACGGTAGACAAGTGTGATAGAATTATGAAATCAGCAATCAATACTGGCTAGTGTGTTTACAAGGAGAACGATAAAAAAAAAACTTTTCGAAGTGTGAATAGACTTTCTTCTAACCTAATATATGTAATTTGCCCTGTTGTTGGAAGGCTTCTTCGACAAAATTCACTACAACAATTCACTCCAAGAAGCCCTAGGGATCCGAGAAAATACATACCGACAAAGCTTTGCGTATTCCTGCCCTTTGCTCATTTGTAAGGGAAACAAAGGGTGAGTAAGTATGCAAGTAACCTTTTCATCAGAACAAAAGGGTTTCGCCAGAGATTTTCGTATTTTGGCCTTCATCTTCATGCCCTTAGACACCATTGCAGCTTGATGGTGTGCTAAATTTTGTGATGAATCACTCCGGAAATAGCCCACTGAACATCAAAATCGAGAGTGACGTGTTGTGCTTACGAGTGCTTCATGGGGCTCTTCCTGTCCAAAAATTTTTAGAAACGTTCTTATATTACCGTATATGGTCTTCGTCTTGTAATATAGGCACACTAGAAAAATAAAAGAAGGAGAACCGTTGTTTCCAAAACAGACAGGAACCACACACTTTCGCTCGCGTCATCATCTGGCGAGGATTCAACTTACTGAATACCAAACTATGTGCCACTTCTTCTTCTTCTCTGATGCTCCAATGTTTTTGAACCTATGGACTCTTTCAATAGCCCATAGGTTTATAGGTACGAGAGCTTAAATTTCCTCTATCAGTAGCTCTCTTGGATCCTCTGTTCTTTTCAACTTCTCAGAGTATATTTATGCATATTCGCGTACATGCTTCTTCTCATGGTCAGATTAATGATGGCAGTTTCTTGACCTATGTAATGGCGCGTTTAAATCCTCTCCAGTTAACATAATGCATCCCTTTCGAGATTTGAACCTTTAAGCACGAGGCAACAGACGAACTGGGACAAGTCTAGAGACGATGGATATGCCACCTTTTTCATAACATCCAGAGAGCGTGGCAGCGCAGGCGGAGGAGGCGTAGGCTGTCGCGCGTACCTCGAATCGAGGCCCATGGTTGGGATTTCCGCAGAGGTCAACTAATCCTTTCATCACTTCGGGGTCGGCGAATTGGTACCAAGGGGTAAAACTCTGGCCTGCGAATCGGCTGTCCATCGCATGAACGTATTCATCATATGGCTCATCCCGAGGAGAAATTGACCAACACCGCCCCTTAGCCTTTGTCCAAGAGACTTGACATAAAATTAGCACTCTTTTGGAAGCCTTTGTTCTAGGTGTGTTTAAAGTTAAAAGCATTTTCTAAATACCATAGAAGTTTAGGTAAAAAGAACTGTAAAGGTCGGGAAGTTAGGAAAACCAAAACAGCTATTCTATCGTACCGCCCTCACGACAATGCGTATAGGGTCCGGTAGGGTCGTATGAGTCCTCTGAAACTGCAGTTTTTCGCCTCGCTATCTTCGCAGCAAGACTCTTTCGGCATCAAGCAAGAAAGCCGTTCGCAGCACAACTTCTCCGGATCTAGAAGTGCATTTCGTGGCGGCACGTTGTCTCCCAACCAGACTTAGTTATTTCTTGCCTGAAGAAAGTTGTTATTTGTAGCATTTGGAGCTAGGAAAGTTCTATTGAGAGAGTGAACGGAAGAAGTATCCTAATCGGGCGCTTCGATAGAGTGCACTACGCGGCAGTTTACAGTGCTAGATTCATGCGCTAGAATTTTCAATAAATTCGTGAAACCAGAACGGCCCGCTATTCTCAACTGCATCTCATTGACATTCACGTGTTTGTATTAACCAGTGTCGAGCCTTCCATCTCTCCGGAGTCCGTGAAATGTACCATACTCGTCCAGCGGGATAAGGCGACTGGCCATCGCAATGTATTGCAGAGCGCGTTCAACCAGCCTTCTCAGGGGCACGTTGAAGCAGAGTGCCTGGCGTATCCCAAGAAAGGATCGCTCATTGCAGATCCTAATCTCCTGTTTTTGCGACTACCTAGCAAGTTGTGTGTATTGTAAGGTATATATTCTATGCATAATTCTGAACTAGTGGTCAGTAGGAGGACGCTGTCAGTGCGGCTTTGCTGACGAGAAAACTTTTTCTCCGAGAAAAAACTGGAAAACATGATCAACCCTCGGAGATGTGTCCAAAAAATGAAGAAGAATGTGGGCTAGATCTTCACCGTCCTGCTCACGACTTTCAATTTTTCACCTCTCCTTATATTACCTTGTAGAACTTTATTGCTTATCTTAATAAGAGTGTACAGTGTCCTCCGTATAGTTTCTTACGTGGAGCCTCTCACAGACGTGACATTGCAACGGAGGTAGTTTGTTTGAATACTTTAACCGACCTACGCCGCTCATAGAGCTACACAGTACAAGAAAACAGTGGTGACTTTTTGAGCGAATTCGACGATTCTTCGTGCTCACTCATTTTCGCAAGCTATTCTGAAACCATTTGCACTCACAGTCGTAGATCCAGCTCTCATCTTACATTAGCGTTCTGTCCAGAGATGCTGCCACCTTGTTGCATTCAAGAAGCGAAGTACACATCGTCGCTTGGATCACTGATGAAGCATCAGAGTATGAGGTACACAAAGGCCATGCTTCTTCTTCTTCTTTACGAGTGTGTAAAGATATTCCAAACAGTCCGCTTTATAATGCACACTATACATTGAATCTGTCGTCGATTCGGATAATTCGTATCTGTCTTTTTAACCCGGTTTAAATGGATCATACCATAATGGCATTTCTGAAAGGTTCTTATCAAAGGCTGAGGATGAGGGTGATTGTCACTCAACACGGATTTCAGCTTGATCGGATAATTACATTTTCTCCGTCTCTTGTATCGGATATCCGCCCCGGATAAGTTATAGGACCTCTGATCAAAATCGGTTATCCGAACCATCCAAAAATTAGGTCTGGTGAAGAACACCATTATCTGGAACTCCCTAAGATCGTAGCTATTCAGAATGTTACAATCCTATGATCACTTTATCCGTGGTCGGAAGACTGTTGACTGTTCTGAATTACCCGAGTCTTTGTCCGATCCGTTGTATGCTACATACACTTCCGGTCCTCATGCTGAATAGGAGGGAATCGATCACTACGAATGTTCCCCTACCTTGCTGACCTTATCAGCGTTTGAGCTGCTCATCGTCTAAACTAAATCTCGTGAGTTCTTCACTCATTGCTCCTAACAACCTCTTCTTCAGTTACTGTCTTCACAACTTGATTCTGAAGCATTCCCTCTATGTTTATAGTCATGCAGCTGCACTATGAGAAGCATCTATCATTCATTTCATCCGTATGTCAGATCTTCAGTTGAACTGCGCAGGGCGTTGGAGGTTTTTCGATACTTATGAAAGCTCACCAATCCTTCGACACTGATCTTTTACGAGCGCTGACTAAATTGGTCGGCGCCTTGCTTCACAAAGAATGAACTGCATTGATCGGCCTCGCAGTATCGGTCGATATTATCCCAGAGGTTACTGCTTCGTCTAGGAGTGGGTTAGGTATGAAGGACGTTGAGTGGGCACCCCAACAATTATACGATATCGCTCGACCGAACAAAATCGATCGGAATCATAGATTTTTGATAGTGGACTACAGAAAATCCGCAAAGTGATAGGATCTTGGACGTAGCTCCAGGGGTCGGATTCGTCAACGACTTACATAACTTTAACAGAGAATTCGCAGCGGAAAACTCAGATAGCGCGGCTTGTCGCTCACCATATCGCTTGATAAGCAGCGCTATCAGGGATTTCGGCTGTAATTTTCTCTGTTTAATTGCTGTAAGTCATTGATGAATCCGGTCCCAGGCGGTAGTCATCTTGTATTATTGCGAGAGATAATGGCACTGCCCAGTTGATGGCGGACGAATTGCAAACTAATGTAGAAATAAGGCACAGGACTGCAGAAGTACTGGGAGACCAAGCTCAGTTGAAGCAGCAACCCTTCTCTGAAGTAGGTACGAAACCATCAGACAGCTACCGGACGCATGAGCACATGCAGAGTGGTGGTCCGAGTGCCTCTTCGTCACTCTCCCCCCCCCCCCCCCCCCCCGAAAACGCCGCCAGCCTAGCTGCCGCTGTCCATATGGTGGCAGTTTCCGAACTCTTAGTTAGGAGAGGCATCCTAAAAAACGTTGTCTACCCAAGCGAGGATGATGACAGCGACAATATGTGCTGGATGGTGTCTAAAAAACATATAAGAGGCCAAAGCGTCAATATTTTAGCATTTGAGCAAGTAAAGATCACTCAAATAAAACTGAAATGAGGCCTCCGGGCTTGAAATCAAAGCTCATCGACACAATATGAAGTTTGTAATACGGACAGATGTCTCCCGTAACCAAGAGTTTGTCAGCATTCATGTTTTAGTCATTTGTAAACATTTGACCAAATTCTTCCCAAGAAATTTTCTCCATGAGGTTATCAATCAGCCAAGATTTCTTTCATGGTATGCGTACAAAATCCAAAAAAAAAGTTTAAACTTCGAAGTTCGGTTGCTGAAGGGATTAGGTCAGATTTTCTAACCTAGCTCGAGGAATTCAACTTGTTGCTTGGCAAGTAATAGTAGGTCTATTACATGTTGAAACCGGGAACTGCTCGAAGACATGCTACTGCTCATGCACCTTTTAGCAACGATTGTCGGGTTCTGTGCTTGAAATATTTTTGCGGTCCTTTTTTACATCACTGATGCTAGTGATCTACGCCTTAAGTAAAATAAATTTGGACTCCAGGTTCTAGTCGTGTATGTTCTCGACCGTTTTTTTCATTTCGTTCATGCCATGGAACGAGTGTGTTCGATATATACCCAACACATCCACCTCCTGTGAGATCGTTAAGACGCGGCCCTTCCAACTAGGGATTCACTCTCGCGGGTAAATCGGTTATATCGTCAGTAGCAGTGAAGCGGTGCTTGCACTGAAGTTTCGCTTAGGAATGGAAGATTCTACCTCCTTAGTACCTTGAGGCAGTGAGCTAAAAGTTCTACCGACTGTGCTTACCTGGTTTATACTTGACGCGCAACCCGTCTTGAGTAGATGCACTCTCTCATCCTTGATTCCCAGAACAGTTCGTCTATCCCCAAGCGCCCAGATAATAGCTCGGCTCACGACGACTCGTTCTCTTGTTTTCAGCCTCAACGAAGGAGATCAGGAGCGCCGCGGACGACGGTCAGCAGCCGGCGAAATTCACCGTCATCGTCGATCAGGCCGGCGAAAGCAAGCTGGCGACGAGCGACTGAGCTGCTCTCCGGCGCCGCCCTTCGCCGCAGCTTCAGCGACGATCTCATGCTTGCCCCTCCCAATCGCTGCCACTCCCCATACTCCACCCGACCCCACCATAATCCGATCCGAAGCGCACGTCTCGCGACTCCCGCGACCTCGCCATTCATTAGCTGACCGACCGGCACCTGAACAGATGACGGCGACGCGTGTGCGTCGCCCGAAAGCGCACTTGCACTCCGCAGCTCCCTCATCTCATCTACAGTTGTACGTTGCACCGCCGCTTCTCGTTGTTACAATAAAGCTTTCATAAGCAGAAGACAGAAACGCAGACACACGACGCTTCACATTTATTCAGAAAAGTTTACGTCCATAAATAGAAACAACAAGGTTATACATGATTTATCAACAAGGATGGAGACCGTAGGGGACACAATATAAATACTAGAGACACGCACACGGGTTAACACTTTGATTGAGGTTCAACAGATACGAGGGAGATGGGTCGCCTCTTCCCACGACACATCCTCGCCTGGCGGACGGAGCGGGGGACGACGGCGACCGGCAGAGTTTTGGTCTACATGGTGGTGGTGTGTGTGGGTGTATATTGCAACAAAGCTAAAGGGTCGACACATATGGGTGAAGAAGAATTGAAGAACACAGCGGCGCGAGCGACGCGACAGCCCGCGCGGCTCATTCAGCCGCCACTGATTCGGCGGGCGCGTCTCCGGCTCCCACCTGAAACACAGCACATGCGAGACGGCCATCAATCTGAGAACACCTGGCCCCGAAACGCGACAACTTTCGGGATTTTCATGAAACTCTTCGCCGACAGCGGACATTCCTCGTCGAACACATACCTACGCGTTGTGGGCAACTTTTTGAGAACTGGGACTCGTCAATTCCAAGGTCGACCCAGGTATAGCAACATCATTCATTAACACCATGAGTACCTTTCCAAAAAATGGGGCGCAGTTCAACTTCACGTGACAAACCTGTGCGGACCTACATGAAACCCGCCACTCTTGTTCTTATCTTCCTGTTCTTGTCTCGTTACGTTGTGTCACTTCTGGTTTTATTCAGGTCTGCCCACCCCTCAGGAACTACACGAAGACTCGGGCCAATCCCTAATGAAGCTCACTCCAGCACGACCAGCGCAAAGCTGGCTGCAACACGGGCTAGCCGTTCGAATGGATAAAGCTTAAGAGCTATGTCTATAGACAACCTAACCTGTTGTTCGTTTTATCGATAAACAGGACAGCGATTTCATCCCCATTCTCAGATTGTTTCCAAGGAACCCAACGATGCGGACCCACCTAAGCCCTATTGTGCGCAACTCCTGAATTGGTCGTGACGAAGAAATCACTTGAGAATTCGTAATTTCTCCTGACATTTTAAATTGACTCTATTTCGCGAATTTTCTTAGTGTTTTGGCAAACCGCTAAAGAAGGAGGATACGTGAAACAACTGTCACGACGCAACACATTCTGCCTTAGCACCACCTCCCTGAATTCGTTCATGGGCCCAACTTTTTTCCTGCGACGTAAAGGCTCTGGCAAATTCAGGATAGGAGCAGCACTACGCCGTGGGACAGAGGTAAATTCCACCTTGGTTCTGCTCCCCCCACCCCAACCCGCACTGATCATGCTCGCCACTTTCCTAGTTGGAGACCAACTCCAAATGCTCATGAACCCGTTAAACAGCTAGCACCTTCTCCATGTTGGCATTTCCAGTAATAAAGGAGAAAGGTAAAGCTCCCTCTCCAGCTGGCTGCCCTATTATAATGCGCAGCATTTGCTTCTACGATTGTTCTAGCAGAGTGTTTTTTCCACCCCTTACGTACTTTTCTGGGGCTGTTTTTGGAATTTCTGACACCTTCGATTAGCGCCGTCCCAACCCAAATACGGTTAGGAAACCTGTTTTGCCTCACCATCCCCTTATAAGACTGGCCCAGTGCCTCGGCTCCTTATCCGTGGGTACATTAGTGCGACGCAATTATACCGTTGACATAGCACTGTCTACTAATGCTGATCTCTGTTTTCCCTATGGAACTGTTTTGCAGTTGACGAAGCCACAAATGTCAAAAATGTCTCACTTTCGATTTCTGTTCAATTTCTCTCCATAAACGTTTACCACACACTGTAATGACGAACGCAAACAAACTGTAGGAAATAGTTCGCGACTTTCACTTTGCGCAAAGATATGACAAACATTTTAGTAACAGCTCACTGTTTCTGCTCAAGGATTTCACCCCTTACGTAAAACGTTGTTGAAGCTCTGCTGGATGCTTAAATCCTCAAATCCCACACACCAGCTATCTCACATGGTAATGATGACATTGATGCAGTTCTAATGCGGTGTCAGAGCGTACATATGAAGCAGAGACAACTCCCCACATAAAAACCAGCTCCTTACGAGACCACTATGTCGTAAAATTGAAAAAAACCGCTCGCGTTGAAACACAGGACCACACATCCGCTTGTTAAAGCATTTTATGAGCAAGCATCATGACTGCGCGTCAATAAGCGACCAGCCTAGCCGCAGCTGCGGACGCCGTGTGAGGCTCCACGAACAAAACCTGCGGCCGTGTTGTTCACCGCGCTCTAACCGAACTGACCGACAACTCGGCATCAAGCCCTGATTCTCTGAATTACGCGGCGCCGGACAGATACTTCTGATTGCCTAATGGTGAAGGCGATTTGGCGGCGAGCCAGGCCGGACTCCTGAGATCGATTGGCCTGTGCCCGCCGGCTACACGAAGCAACGCCACAAATCGATCATCACCGTTGCCTCAGCTACATTCGCACAGAAGAAAGCAGCGCCGGTACGGTGTCCGTCGGGCGCAGGTGGGCTCCGCCGTCGGGCAGCGTCGCAAGCCGGCAAACGAAGTCACCTACCTCTTCCTCCTCGGCCTTCTTCTTCTTCAGCGCGGGTGCGCCGTCCTCGGCCGTCGCCGCCTCGCTTCCCACGTCTGACACCCGCTTACGATCCTAAAACAAGGAGATGGAGTACGAAAGCAAACAACGAAAGATGGCTTCACAGCTGTACGGCCTGTCAGGTCCGGACTGACATTGCCATTGGTGTCGGTCGACTCAACGTGGCCGTTCTCGCCCTCTTTGCCGTTCTCTTCGGCACCATCTGCACCCTCGTCCTCTTCGTTGCCGCCTTCCTCCTCCTCTCCTCCATCCTCGCTCTCACCGTTCTTCTCCTCGGAACCGGAGTACGACCTGAACGATGCCAACATCATAAAGCATCAAACTATAGTAAGAAAAACTATTCTACTATTTTCATTATTTGGACCAATCTGTCCTAGAGAGAATGAAGCATAATTCAAAGCAACGAATGAATACAATGAATACAATAACTAGAAACCCGTATCTAAAAAGCGGTAGGTAGCCTCAGCACGTCTATACTCCGTGCATGGTCACAAATGACAGCTAAACTCCACTAAGCGCTGAGTGTCTTTGAAGAAACTTTATGTAGTTCTTACTCAAGAAACCGAATTTCTATGAAAAGATCATATGGCAAAAATGCATTCCTACACGGCGAACACACCAGGGATTCTTATCGCAGCTCCACTCTTTAATGAAACGGAAAGAAAGTGGATCAATTGTAACCATGGAATCTCTCTTGCCCAGTGCTGCAGGTGAGTGTTAATTTTTCCGCACTTCTCCCGCCTATTGCGAATCGCTACAGATCTTTGGCCTCCCCTTTATTCTCGAATGCTATACAGCGAGTGCATTGGTACCAGTGAGCTTGAACTCAACAGGTCACCGCTGCTCTCAACGCAAGTTGAAAAGACGGTCGAGGGTGGCGCAGAAACGACAACTGACCTCGACTGCCCAACTCTGAGCCTAGCGCGCGGCTCGATACTGGTCGCGCCAATACGTTTTTCGAACAAGGATTATAGGCCTTTAGTGTTGCTCGGGACCCCAGTGCGCCTCCTCCTTTCACTGGGATGGCGTGTAGGTTCCAGACAGTACAGTCTAAAACACGAACCCAACACAACATGCATCAATCAATCGCTTGTCTAACTTTCGGTTAGAACAACGTTTCCCTAACTACTGTCCCAGCAATGACCCCCGTTAGTACTCAAGTGCAGTGTTTTCGGTTCATAGTTTCGCAATCTGCTTCCTCGCACTTCTCCGACCCACCCACAGTTCTTGCTGTATACCTTAAAGGGCCATCTGACGGCTGTGCTCAGTGCCCACGTCGTGCACCCAGAACCATTAATTACCGCAGCTGGCACATGAGATAGTGCCACCTGGTCCTTCTGACCCTAACTGCCAGATCATACGCGCAATCTAATGCAGACCGATCCTTGAATAACCACTATTTGCTATTCGGAAAATTAAGCAACGGTGAAACCGTAATCAATGGAAAGCAACAGATAACACGATAATAGTAGTGAGGAGACGTTTTCGTGTATTTTGTTTAATAAAATGACCGAAACAAGTTCACAATGAAACCGAGAGCCGCTCTGAGAGTGTAGATCGTGTATGCAAACCACTTTTTGGGTAAAACTTGAGTATATTATAGAAGAACGAAGAGAACATCTCAGATCGTAAACAATACGACAAAAAGAATAGCAGAGCTTGAACAACTGTGAGACCTGTTGCGCTACTTCCAATAAATGGTGTTCTACAAGACGCTTGATCGACAACAATCGAAGGAACTACTCACTTCTCGTCGTTGTCCAGGGATGCTGCGGAGTCGCGACTCTCCTCTGCGACGTCTCCACCAGCTGCTTCAGCGGTCACCGGCTCTTTCTTCTCAGCGGGAACTTCCTTAGCGTCAACTTCCGATCCAGACATGACTGATCAACCTGCGAAACGACTGACATGGGCGCGCAAAAAGCATGTTCACAATCGGTAACGAATCCACGAACAATATTAAAAGAATTAGGCTGAATACTGATTGGACAGGTCACTCTTTGATGAAACTTTCTGGTCTTTTCCATACTATAATTCACTATTCTACTAGTACAATCCTAATGCGGGTGAGCCTTCGCCAGGAAAGCGAGATAATCTATCCTACTCTAGCCAAACAAATTATCTGGTCTGCACCTCCCCTCAACTCGAACCGCGCAGACTGCACTCAGACACGGTATGAGAAGTAAAATGAACTCGGCATAGTGGCGTAAATGAGAAGACCACCGAGGATTCAGAATAGTCGGGCGCGACACGTACAATCAATCACCTCTTCGCAACGCGCCAGGCCTAACAACACATGAAGGCCGCGACAGAGGAGTCTCAATCTCGCTTCACAAACTATATCTAGGTCAGGTTGCGCAGAGGAAACTCAGCACGCCTCACTCGGAAGAGAAGAAAAAGACTGCAAAAACGGAGGACAGTTCCAACAGGGTAGGGCAAGGTCGTTGAAATGCCAGAGGAAGCAGTTCAAAGGCGGATGAGCGTTGATAGAACACGAGCAAGTCACTCGATGGCGGCACAATGCGCCAGGCGGATTGACACTGGCGGGCGATCTGCGGTGATTTTACACCGTGACGCGAAGAATGAACCCGCCTCAACGGTCAACACTATTGATGCCTGGCAGAAGCTGACTTCGACGGAACTACGTCGGTCCGCAACAGAGCGGACGGCGGGCGCCGCCAAATCACATCGGAGAGCAGCAGTTGCGCAGATGGCCGAGAGCGCCGCCTGCGCGCTAATTGTGGCATCAGACGGACGCGGTTCGCGGTCGGCCTACTCAAACAGAACAGATTGGCGACTTGCGACCGTCGAGGTGCGACAGATAAGGCGGTGCGCGAAAGCGCTGCGGGGGAGGATGAGAAGGAATACGAGAAGAGGGAGTAGAAGGACCGAGAGGAGGGAGAGGAGCTGCCGACAGCCGCCGCCGGCCGACAAGCAGCGCGCGATTCGAAATGCGCCGCCGCGTGCGGCGCGCGCGAACTGGCACGACGCTCTTGGCAGCCGGCCAACGGCGCCGCCCCCGGCAACGTGCCAAGCCCCGCCTCGCCCATTCAAAACGGCCGCGCGCGGCGCCGCGGCTGCAAAGTGCAGGGCGCGCGACGGCCGGGCAGACGGCTGGCGCACGTGACGTCACCACGGGGAAGCGCCGCACCGGGCGACGGCGGCGGCGCCAAGGTGGTCAGCGCCGGGGAGGCGCCCGCAGTGCACGTGGACCGACGTCAGCCGTCGTTGGCTGCGGGCCCGAGGTCCCCGGGGTCCACCCCGGCGGGAGCGGAGCGGAACTTCCGCGCACACGCGCGGAAAAAACCCCGACGAAACGGTGCTGGCCGGGCCTGCGGGGGCACCGATCCGGAAAGACGTCGCCCTGCACGCGAGTTCGCACTTCGGCATGAGGCTCGGGATCGGCTCTGGGGCGGGGGTCGCCTTGTCGTTGCCACAAGTGCCGCAAAATTGCATGGTTCACGCCACGCTGGTGTTCTACCACACCAGAACAGTAAGCACTATTTACTCCATGGCCAACATCCATGCGAGGAACGATCAGTCAGCAGCCAGAAACTGTATGAAACGAGATTCAGGTTAAGACTGTCTAACGTTCTAGGCCAAGTTAGTTACGAGGCTGTCAGGAGGATGGTGGATCATCGCGCTTTCGAAGAAGACAAGACGGTCGAAACGTCAGGCTAATAAATATTTAGATCCGCCTAACGTGGCAAAAAGTGTTTGACAAATGGCTTAGGCTTGTATGATATTACTTTTCTTTGTTTTGTTCTATTAACAAAGAAATTTATGAAGAATTTAGAAATTTATATAATTTGTGATATTTAATCGTTGTATTAAAAAAAACGTCCTCCACCTATGGTTCTAGATGGTTTCACTAAATAAGCTATATTTAACAAGTCCAGAGAAACGACGAGAATTATGTGGGCCATAATGAGATCGCATATTCTTCATCTGTATTGAAGTGTTCGTAGTCCGAAGTGTTTCCTACTTAACTTAACAGCTAGATTAACTAGATTAACACACCACTTAAACGCAGAAGCTTTCTATAGCACTTCTGTGCCACGAGGTTGCTAGGTGGAACCTTTACTGGCCTGACGTTTCGACGGTCTCGTCGTCCTCAGAGGTCCCTATCGTCTTCGAGGCGTTGCCTTGCAATCTATAGAAGTTCTCAACACCAATGCTGAGGTTTCAAGATGAGAAGACATGGAGTCCTTGGAGGTGCATTTTGACCTGGCCCACATTGGTAAATCGTCTTCCAACCAAGGAGTGCTGCAGCGAACGGAAAAGGTGGTAGTCACTCAGTGCGTAGATTGAGCTGTAAGGTGATAGGTTAGACGCTCTCAGTCAAGTTCTTCGATTTTTTGAAGAGTTCGAATCGCGACGTGTGGTCTGGCGTTATCCTGCTCAGGAAGATAATGCTACTTCAGAAGAGCTGTCGAAACTGATTCTGGCGGAGTTCAGCCTCAATGCGGTCGAGTTGAGGAGAGTAGACTTCGGTGTCAATGCAGGAACCGCTCTCGGTGAGCTTCTAGAAGATAACACCTTCCCGACACCACCAAACGGAGTGTATCACCTTCCTCTGGTGAGGGTCTGGCTTAGGTGTTGGTAGCGGCTTCGGTTTTGTTCTAAGCCACTGTTTTGAACGCTGACGATTATCCAGTGGAATCCACTTTTCACCACGTTACTAGTCGGTGGAGAAATGATTCCTGCTTGTGACGACTCAACAATTCTTTCGCGGCATCCACACGCTTGTTCCTCTGTGAAAGGGTCAAGTCGTAAGGCACCATTTAATGAGCTTTACAGAAGAGCCAGCGCTGCGCAGAATCTTCTCAGTAGAGGTATGTGAGCACCTAAAGTCGACGTCAAATGCGCCTTGTCAAGCTAGGATTTCCTTCGATCAGGCTAATCTTAGTTCGACGATCAAGGGCAATCGGTCGTCCGGTGCGTCGCATGTCTTCGACTTCAACGTTGCCTTCACGGAACCTTTTGAACCATTTGAACACTGTGGATCGCTGGACAACTTCATCTCCTACAGCTACACATACGTCCTCTTGGGCTGTAGTTGCAGAGTGGCCGAGCTGGTATTCATCGAAGATGGCGTTCGCGAGTACTGGCTCTGTGTCCTTTCATTTCAGACTAAAAAAACTTCCCACTAAATCGGAATGGCAGGACAACAAACGTAGTTCCGAGAAGTGCAGACTATTCAGTTTCAAACAGTGGAGAGAGCAAGAGAATTGATGCACAAGTAACCAGATAATCTCCGCTAGAAGTGAGTACGAATGAGTCCACGAATTTAGTTGCCGATCTAATAGTCTGAACAATGATACCTTGCCGTACAAATCTGCTGTCAGGACAGCTTTATATAGTCTGACGTTTCGATCACCTCTCTGTTGATATTGCTTAATAGTTACCGTGTAGCTGAGTTTTCACTTAGCGCTAGTGGAACAGTGGCCTCTTAGAGCAATGCATTTCTCGTTCTGTCGGGCCGAAATAGTTTTTCCACTATAGTGAAACTGAAAAACCTCGAGCGGGCCAGATATGTAGCTTGGGCTGATCTTTGAAAGAGCAATTGGTTCTGCGGTGAAATCCCAATAATCCCAATAGTCCATAGTCCCATCGTCCATTTATGCTCACATTTAAATAATGGTTGAATTGGAAACACATGCAGCATAATGTACAACACAAGGAATCCACTAGAATCCCTAGGAAGGCCAGGAGTTGGGGGATGTCAAGAGGGCAAGGGGTAGAACGCACGTCCCGTTATAACGTGGACCCTCCTCATTGGGATTGCACCGCTCCTCCTGCTTTTTGAAGGTGTCGAAAGGGCGGCTGTGTCGAAAAGTTGGTCGTATCAAAAAGCTTCGATAACAATCTTGGCACGACAGTTGCACGAAACTATAAACCGTTTCTTCCTGTTGTTCAGTGAACCCTAGCTGCACCATAATGCTGTCCGGCATTCCCGTAATGTTTCTTGTTTTCTGCCACGCTTCGAGCCAGTCGTCTTCAGAATATGGCTCGAAGCAATAGATTTGCGCTCTAGATTCAACCAAGCACACCACCCACGCTGGCTAGCATTTCGGACAAAAAGCTAATCGTAAGAGCAAAGACTAGGCGGAGCAGGAGTGTGGACCTACTGGTGAAGAACTGAGGGGCCTCACGACAGGCGCCCGCATTCCGGGCTGAAAAAGAGGTAGCGGGGTAGTTTTGGTAAAGCTGTCGAGCCAAGATTGTTACTGAAGCCTTATTCGGCCAAAACTTCGGCACAACGGCCTTTTCCGCACAGGCAGGAGGGGCAGAAGAAAATTCTCCTATAAACATCATTCCAAGCTATAGGTGTTTCAAAACATCATATCAGTCTCCCATTTGCTTTCAAAAAATGGTTCTTGGACGAGGATAATTCTACCAGCTTCTTTTATCTTCTCTAGGCCCTGAAAAAGTCAGTGACATTTAAACATAAGGCGCAATTTCGACACCTATTTTGGATCGATAGCTACGCCACAATGGCATTTCGAGATTCAACGCCAGCTGAACAAAAAGTATTCGAAAAAAATTTCTAGCTCTAGAATCTGGTCTGCGGGAACTTTCTGCTGCTTTGGAACTGTTGCAAGGCGAAATGGTTTAATACTTCTGTGTTACGCAGGATTGCTACGATGGAAAGACCATATTTCGAACCGTCCTTTCGAAAACTTCCGTTTTCAAAGGTTGCTGCTCCATTAGCGTCAGCTCAAGTTCAGTGAAACGATCACTATGAAGATTGTCGAAACGTTAGGCCGAAACACACTTGTTTATCAGACTAAACAAGCGTGGCACATAAGGGTTGAAACTATTAGGGTATCCAGAATGTATCTGCAGAAAACTACGTAATGTTCCAGATTTTTCTAGAATGCTCTGAAGATTTCAACATAAGTGCTATATAAAGACACTATCCTGCTGTATCTGCGTAACATATCCAGCTCCGTGTTCCTTGGGTTCGTACGTTAGACCGCTCCCTGGGTTACGGTAGCGGGCCGCGCCGCGCGCCACCGCCCCCGATCACGGTAGCGTGGCGTGTTGTTGAGCCCGCCTCGGACGGACGGGTCCGACTGCTGCCGACAGGGACGGCTAGTGACGTCATACGCGGGCGGTTTCTGAGTCTGCTGAGCGCGCTAGGGCGCGAAAAGGTGTGCCGACTGCTTTCGACTGCGTTCCTTCTACAGTCGGTGGCGCATAACTTCGTGCTCTAGCGCGCCCATTGATTAGACGCGTATGACGTCACTAGCCGTCCCTGTCGGCAGCAGTCGGACCCGTCCGTCCGAGGCGGGCTCAACAACACGCCACGCTACCGTAATCGGGGGCGGTGGCGCGCGGCGCGGCCCGCTACCGTAACCCAGGGAGCGGCCTAACGTAACGCACCCGTGTTCCGGGTTGCCGATGTCACTGTACGATGGCCGAACTGTCTATCCATATTAGACACGTACTCCTTTACGAGTTTGAATCTAGGCACTCCGCTGCAGAAGTTTATCGAAACTTGTGTCGTGTATTCGGCTTGAGCTCCTGTACGGTGTGTGTAGCTGGTTCGAAACCTTCAGAAGCGGGTACAGTAGTCTCGAAGATGAGCCTCGCTCTGGTCGACCGACAACGATATCTTTGGATGAACTGAGGAAACTGGCGGAGCAGCATCCATATGAAGATGCGTTATTCTGCTGCTGCTCTTGGCTGTTTCCGATCCACCGTGGACAACGGACTGCGATATCTTGGAATGGTTAGAAAGCTCGGTCGGTGGCTCCCACACGAACTGACCGACGACAACCGTCGAAGACGTCTGGACACATGCACTCAGCTGCTCTCCCGAAGTCGCACCTTCTGGACACCATCGTCGCAGGAGACGAAAATTGGCGTTGCCGTAGAACTGGTCCGCTTGGCATAGTGCCGAGGCGGCGCGCGGTTTTTCGTCGTGTCGTCTCGTGCACTCCACGCCTCCCTGTTCGCCACACCCCGGAGTCCCTTCCCTAGCCCAATCTGGAGACTCACTCTGCTCATCTGACTCTCGCCGCTCGCGCGTGACGGAATTTTTCGGGGACCAGTTCACATGTAATCGAGGAAGGGAAGCGTTATGAAGATCGTGACCACCTCGAAAATGACGTCCGAGCTTTTTTCGCCTCTAAGTCGCCGGATTTCTACGCCAACGGAATTGAAAGTCTTGTGGAACGTTGGCGGAGAGTAGTCGATGTTGATGGAATTATTTTTGAATAATAAAATGTTGATAAAAAATTGTGTTATTTTGAAAAAATTGTCGTATTTCTGCAGATACTTTCTGGACACCCCAATAATTCAATATAACCATGTGTTCATGTTTCATGCCAGTTCACACCCCACTGGAAAATACTGGAAGGTGATCTCTGAAAAAGGCAATCCAGTTGGGACCTTAGCCAATAAAACCGTTTAACAAACCCATGACGAGCATAGCAAATCTACAGAAAAACTCGACCGTGCCGGGATGAAAGAGAGTCGAGCATGGTTATTGCAAGACGATCAACATCCTTCCCGTGATCACACTTCACACGCAGAAGAAGGCTCAGAAGCTCTCTCTGAGCTCCGAAGAAATAACTGCGTGTAAATGATGTTTAGAGACTACAGATGATGAAATACGCTATTGCATGACGTCAAATTCGCAATATTTTTGGAGAGAGAGAGACCGCTGAGCTTCGAGACGTAAGGATAGGGCCAACCCTACTTGGAAAATAGCAGTTTCGAATAGACATCGAACTATGAACGCTGCCATTTATACAGCGAAATCGTAGCTGCACAGAAACTAGTGTTTTCAGCGGTTATGATTCCATCGCACTTTGTTACATATGTCCTATCTAGCACGACAAAGCAGCTATGTGAAAGACACGACATTACGACGCAGATAGAAGCTGACAGTCGCAAACGTGCTCAGCGCCAGGAACCGACGTTCTTGTGATACGTCGCCATGTCACCAAAGCGCGTCCGCCAAAGCTTCGACCTCGACGAGTTCTTTCTTGATGACGACGCTGCACGCTAGTTCAACCTCGAGACAGCCGTGGAGCGACCTCGAGCTTTCAGGATGCCTCGAGCTTGAAAAGGAAAGTTTCAGTTCGAATTATTCGGAAAGCGACCTCCGCACTTCTCGAGGTCGCTCTCCGACCGTTTCGAACTTGAACTAGCCTTATCAGATGCTCCTTTGGTCTTCTGATGTGCTCAAACTATCCCGGTGTCGTGACTTCGCCTTCAGTTGGATCGGGACTGTGTTCGTCACAGTCCTGACGTCCTCATACCACACCCAATTCCGTCGGATTCGTACGTATCCAGCTGACAATTAAAGCGCATGTCTGGACAGCAGAAGAGAGTCACTTAATTTCCGCGCTTCATTTTGTGTAAAAGCATGGCTAATTTTAGCCTAATTAAGTTAAAATTAAAACTGATCTGTTAAATACAATACAATGGGATTTGTGATTCACCTTTTTAATTTTAGATCTTGAAAAAGACCCATAACCTTGTGATGTACAACTTGCAACATCAATTATGGGCTAAGTTCATGAAACAGCAGAATAGTCACAACACGAGGTGTAAAATCTGCCGACTCCCACATCCCGCTTTCCCACACGAGCTTATAACTTTAGGGAAAGCCATCCTCGTGTCAGCTTCATACTATGTATAAGGGCGCGACATCTACACCAGGGATGAGCGGAAATTTTGAAAATTTTCCCAGAAAACAGAAAACAGAAAATCGCTTTCGTCAGAAAACAGAAAAGCCAAAAACGCCAGAAAACAGAAAATCAGAAAACAGAAAATTTCGAAATTATCATACGACCTAATTATTCTACCAAAAGATCCATTTTTTCAGTAGCAAATGCTTTTCTATGTTTAGAAATGTAGTCGTGAACCAGCGTTTTAACTTGCAAGCGTTTATAAAAAAACTCTAGTACACTCCAGATTCAATACAATCAGCAAATTGTAAATTTTGGCTGATGGATCCTAGGAATCTCGACATTTAAAGCATGCAACATTACTGATAAGCTCCGTTTCACAGCTAACACCCCAATTAATGGTCCAATTAGTAAGAAAATGGCTTTTCAGAGTATCGAACACAATGAAGCGTTATGAGGAGAAATGGTAATCATATAATGAAGAGGGAGTTTTATGTGACTGTTCGTTTTTTCCACTGCATTGCTTGAGTTCATAGACACCCTCGCAATATACCCTAAAGCTGTGTAGAGATTCCCTGATTACTACTGGCTGCGGCAGAGCTTCGAGAATACTTCTCCTTGAAAGTGATCTAGTTTCCGCGTAGCTGAAAGATTCCAACTCACCAATGCACTTTTCAGCACCTAGGTACTTGTTAGCAGACTAGAGACACTTGTGTACTTGTGCACTGGATTGATATTTCACAGAACAATACGATGTTATAACTGAAGGAGCTGTCCGCACAACAGTTTGGTGAAAGTTCTATCTTGAGTGGGAAGAAACTGTTGTATAGAATAGGGTCAAGCATATACAATCTCCATCATATTATTATTATTATTTCTATTTATATCTACATCTTAGTGGAAGACCAGCAGAGCCTTCTTGCATTACAAGAAGGGAGACGTGCACGACATTGGCAACTATCGCCTAATCTGCAGCCGAACACGACGAAGGACAGCCAGCGTTCCTACTCAGTACCTCAGAGTCCTTCGAGAGCAGTACAGTGGATTCACGACCAAGATCTCACCATTCTACAACGACGTCGTCATCGACGTGAAGAGAGGAGTTCGGCAAGGGGATACCATATCCCCAAAGCTCTTCAGCGCCACTCTCGAAAACGTCATGCGCGAACTAGAATGGGAAGACATGGGAGTGAAGGTCGACGGCCAGCAGCTGCACCATCTTCGTTTCGCTGACGACATCGTGCTCATAACACCGAGCATCAGCCAGGCAGAGCGAATGCTGACCGACTTCGATCGTGTATGTGGGAATGTTGGACTGCAGCTGAATCTTACGAGGACGATGTTCATGAGGAACGGACAAGTTTCTGATGCCCCATTCTCGCTCAACGGAACGAACATCTCCGAATGCTCCAGCTACGTGTATTTGGGTCGCGAAGTCAATACGGCCAACGACCTAGCGTCGGAGCTGAACAGGAGGAAACGAGCGGCTTGGGGAGCTTTCAAGAGCTCGCCTTTTCGACTACTGTTCTTGCTACACTAATACACGACTCAAAGGCCTGGGCCATACGAAAGCAGGATGAACACGCGATCAGCGCCGCGCTGCGTGGAATCGAGAGGAGGAGTGACACAACTTACGCAAGTGAGAGGAGGCCTCCAAGATCCGAGCTTCGTCGACGTTTGAAGATCAGAGACGCTGTCGCATAGGACAAGTCGTCGAAAATTAGGTGGGCCGGCCACGTAATGCGCTTCACAGACACCTGCTGGACGAGAGCCGTCACCGACTCGATCCGCTGGATGTCAAAGAGCACCAGGGCGCCCAGCAACTCGCCGGTCGAACTTCTTCGCCAATGCCTTGAACGAGCGATATGAAGATTTCCGGGTCTCTCCAGCGCAAAGGATCCATTGGTGCACTCTGGCACGTGACGCGAACGCAATGAGACGCTGTGCCCGCTTGAACAACTCGATGATCAATAGGATGAAAGATGATACAGGTGATTCATGAAAAATTTCACATATCACTCCTGTATCACTGCATCAGCAAAATCAAAGCTAACTAAGACTTTCTGTCTCCAATTTTTGACAAGTAAAAGCTGAGAAATGTCCAGAGTTAGAAAAACTCTTTGCCAAAGGCTTTGCAGAAAGCGTTCATTTAGGATGACCGGCCAACATTTTCAATTTTTAAACTGGAGGTGGAGAATAGCCCTGCCCACAGTAACTCTAGGAGAATTAGTCAATACAAAATTAAATCCCAACAAAACACTAGTTTTATAGTTTTAATATAAAATTTTAAGTGATCGTAGATAGTCTATGCTACTGCTAATATCGAAAAGAATACGAAGCCAAATTATGAAAGTCGAGAGATGTCCTATGAAGGAACTCCTCAGCAACACTTATACAATCAGTCAAGCAAACAAAGCGGCATGCACATTCAAAAACGTCACATGCTTGCCATTTTAGATGCTCTAGATACACTAATTTAGAATGAAACTCATGGTTCTGTTATGCTCTTGAGTTCTTGTGATAGAATTTCCATGACACAATTTTGTTTGCAGCTATATTTTCTGTTTTCTGGTCAATTTTTGGCCATTTTCCCAGAAAACAGAAAAAAATTGCCCAAAATGGCCAGAAAATCAGAAAACAGAAATTCCGCCCATCCCTGATCTACACTCTCTAGAAACCGGAACAGAACCACTCCGCCCCCCCTTCCACCTCACCATCAGACAGTGTGAATGAAGATGAAGACTTTGGCTGGAGGAACATGGATGTGTTTCTGGTCAATCAGTGGAGCAACAAAGGGACGAGCAACACAATGTGCAGCAGTGAACAGCTGGGGAAAGTTAGCCACGGGCTAGGTTGTCGACGATCACCGACACTGATGTGTTGTTGACGCAATTACGAAGGAATACGAACTCGTGAGCCTTTCTGGTCTGCGAACAGAGAAAGCGATATTATTCCCCTCCTGGAAGGTCTCTGCAACAGAGCATAGGTTGTTATCTTTACCAGCTTGGTGCTAGTGCGTGATGTTACGTAACGGGTTCAAAGGTTATTTATCTCAGGGCGCCATGTGTTACGGTTTCCCTCCTATGCATGTATGGAAGTCGCCTGTACGCGCATTTAGCCTGTGCAATGAACTGCAGCGGATAGCTGACATATCATTGTGTTTAAAGATTTCCAACCCCGAAGCGGAGGAATTCGTTGACGTTGGAACAAGCGGCGCTAACTGTAAGTCGTCAGTGACCTCCTATCCGTACGCAGGTACAAGGTCTCTGACCAGACCCAGTCAAGACTGAGTTACAAAATTCAACCAGAATTTGCTCCCACAGTAAGCCAGTCTGTGATTGCGGCTCGGTTGCTGCACTCCCGCGGCACAGTCACGCTTTTCAAAGCGATTGTTGCCGGACCTATATTGTTCAGTCGGATGTTCACCGCTTCTGTTAACGCTCATTTCGTTCCCACACTAACGCCTATTTGGTATCTTATGTGGTTTTGCTTGCAGTTAGATGGTGCTTGTTGTTTTTAAGCACAGCACGAGCTTATCACTAGTTATGAGATTTAAAAGGAGACCCTTAGGGAACCTTTAAGATATGGACGCCATCGGCTTTACAGAGACCTACTGACATTTCCGATCGCTCCTACTTCCTTCACCTTTATATTCACTCTCGATTGTGCCGTTGCAATTAATAAATGAATCTGTACTATAGGCTTTCAAGATTAGATTTTCTCGCTTAGGAAGGATCACATCAGTGAAAGTAAAGGCAGTCGAGTCCGTCTGAACTCCACCTAAACGGCTTTACATGGGGTCCTTAACCTTACAACTGCTATGTAAATCAGGTATAGTTGAACAGGAAAGGTAAATAAAGATTGGAAGGGACGATAAAATAGAGAAAGGCAGGCTGAGTTGGTACAGTTACGAGTTACGAAGGTTTTAATCAGCGGTCAAGATGCTTTCTAAAACTTCTTATGGACATCTGCAACGCCCTCTCTCATGAAGGGAGGGAATAATCGAAAAGTTCTGGGGGAAAAAAGTTTGTTTTGGACTGACTTTTTGCTACGGAATCGGAGAGTCTTATCCCTTCTTGACTAGTAGTGGTACTGATACACTTAAAACCGAAAAACAAACCTGTCCAAGCTGTCCGTTGCGCAACGCCCATCGCCGCGCGATTCAAACCTGGTTTTCAATAGCCATGGAGCGCCCTTACTACAGGCTCTGTACGTTGGAGAGAGCCATGAGGAACATTAACGACGCTCTATGGGATTTTCTATCCATCAGACGCCCTCCCTCCCTATCTGCGTCGAACAAGCACGCATATCACTAGCTGCTTCACTCCGAAACTACGGGTTTTGGAATGTGTGGACAACTCGTTTTTTTTGGTTGTAAGTTTATTAAACACTGTGGTAATGCTGGAGAAACAATAAGCGTTTAACTCACGAGTCACTACTCCGTAATCCAATTTTAGACAGAATTCTGTTTCTATGTGATCAGCAGCACAGATTCTGGTATATGAAAGACGTTTTTGAGCACTTCCCTGAAGCCTAGTCCCATTCCGTTTTCCGGTCCAAAAAAGCGGAAGACGGAACGAAGGCTTCAAGGTGGCCGAAAGCCAGGATAGATAACACGCGTGTCAAATCGGCACGACCAGCCAGGCTGACCGAGTATCAACACGTAGATGGCACGAAAACCAAGTCCAACGGCTTCCACAGTGGACCCTTTCCTGCTGGTAAAGCGATGCGAAGAGAAGAAGTGCGCAGAAAGGAAGAAGGAGGAAGGAAGAGTGCCAAGCGCGGCACCCGACCGCCCCGCGCGAAGCACCGGAGTCCTCTGGAGCGAGTTGACCTGCGACAGCGCGCGGCGGATGCGGCGGCCGCAGCGACGCGTGTGCGGCGTGCGCCTCACGGCGTCTGCGGCTTCTCCTCCCGCACGGCCCTCCTCTGCCGTGGACGTCTCGGCGCGCTATTTCCCAACGCTCTGCGGCGTCCCCCAGCCATGCGCGGCGGGACCAGGGTCAGGGCTATTTCGAAACAGCCCGGCATTGCGAAATTCGCTTGACCTTCAGCCATGAGCGATCGATAACTCACGATGACTCACCGGGACCGGTACCTTCGCTCCTGGTTTTTCAGGCTTCCGGAATTGGAATCGGAGGTGTGGCGAGGGAACAGCAACACCCTTCGGAACGGTCGGAGATGGAGCTATGAGATTTCAGCGATACGTTGAGCACAAGTTCGAGTGTAGAAAAAGAAGAGTGAGCAGGACAAGTCAGCTCTATGGAGGAAAGCTCCGCTCCCACTTCCGTTGTTTTGGCTCCACGGACGTGGGCAAGGGGAGGTGCTGTGCGGTGCGTACGGTTCTAGCAGGGGATTTGAGGGTTATATGCGCGGCATCCCGGTGATTGCACTGCACTGGTTCCGTACGAATCATTTCCGGATATGCGGCTGAATGAAGCCGATCCGAAACATCCGATGATCCGGGGCGTTTATACTTCGACGCGAAGCGACGCCACGTATTGTAGCCGCATTGATCGAGCGACGCGATGAATCAATTTGGCAATATTGAGTAATCGGGTCGCTTGGCGTCGGAGGTATGAATGGAGCCTCAAGATTCCCACACACTTTTGCGGCGAGAGGCGAAAACGATGAGTCATGCTATCCTTAACCATAGAGCAGAGACGTAGAGCTCGCCGCCGGCGGCGAGCTGTACGTCCCTCCCTGTAGTTAAGGATAGGGTCGCGGCGTTGCCGCAGAAGTGTGTGGAGGCTTTTAGGGGTCGTTTAGTGTGCGCGCGACGCGATGCATTCGTAGTGGCCAAATTGATTGAGCGACGCGATTGATCAATTCGGCCACTACACATGGCATCGCGTCGTGCGTCGCGCACACACTAAACGACCCCTTAGGGATCGTTTATTGTGCACACGACGCGCGACGCGATATAATGATAAGCCCCCATATCGATTCATCGCGTCGCGCGATCGATATGGGAGCTTACCATAACATCGCATCGCGCATCACGTGCACACTAAACACTTAGGGTACATTCAGAGCTCCATCGCGCGACTCAGTGGTATGCGCCCGTATCGATTCACCACGTTGCGAAATCGATATGGAAGCTTATCACTATGTCGTGTCGAGCCGCGATGGAGCTCTGGGGCCGGATCAGGGTCAAGCTTGAGGTTCGGAAATCGAAGGGGTCGTACTCTTCCGGTTTTGGCAGGGAAGTCTCCCTTATTTTTCAGGTTTTTAGGCGACGTTTTCAATTCTTTACAAAATTGTCTCTTCCAGGAACGTCTACAAAGGCTGGAGTCTTTCCTTCGTTTCCAGAAGTTGTGAAAATTAATATAAAAAAGTATTAAATGGTGATTGTATTACTTGTTAAAAATAAAGATTTTCTTCCGACAAATTTGGAGTCAATGAGAAGTTTCCATTTTCTCAGATTTTTTTCCAGGAATTCATGGACACGGCAGTTTTCTACCTGAACAAGCGATATCTACGTCCAAAGTTGCCCTCTATAAAATTTGAAGTGTTAGTTACTAAAGAAAATTAAGTGCTTTCCCTACAAGATTTTTGGATGCGCTCTTCGAGTCGATGACGAAATGGCAACCGGAGGATGGACCTGTCATGGAACTAATTTTCTCTCTTCTGCAGGAAACAGTATCAGAAAGTGAAGTTGTACCCTATAAAATTTCAAGCCACAGTTTGACACACGTATAGGGGATCATGTTTTTCTGACATGATCCCCATATGAACAGAAGTTCCGATTTGTATCATTTGCCGAAAAATTTTGAAACCGTTAATCACATGGAAGCCGCTGTTTTTACAACCTGCTTTTTAAAGATAGAATCCACACTTCTTATAGATTTGAGGACTCTGCGCATTTTTCAGAAATGTCAAAAAAATCTCCGAAATATGGTAGGCTACGTGCGGCTATTGCGTTCTCCGATATCACCGATCGCCGCTGAAGATTGTTTAGGGAAGAAATTTTCTATCTTCTGAAGTAAAGAACACGCGACAGTGAGATTGTACTTCATTGAATTTTAGGCCATGAGAATTACATAGTAAAAAGCTAAGCTTTTTCACAGTGATCTTCGATATGATGAGGGCGGAACATATATAAATTTTTCGTTTTTCAAGAAAAAATAATTAATTTTTCCTGAAGCAGATCACGCACACAGTTGAAATCTTGCCACAAAAAGTTTCAAGTCTTCTTCAATGTACAATGTGAAAATCATGCTTTTCTGAAGTGAATATATTGGATCGACGACCCCTGGTCGATATGGCACTATCAGAAGCGACGTCATAGGAGCGACAAAATTCGACGTTCACAAAAATGACCATAACTAGGTAAGTTTTTCGGAAATTTGAAAAACCCTATGGCTTTTTGAAAGCTAGAGAAAAGGGGCTTTCATATAGTATTAAGATCGGTTTTCAGAAACTAGGTCTTCATACAGGTTAGAGACCTTCGATTTTTGCATGAAAAATTGAAGTGATTTTGTATAAATAATTATATCTCGATAAGTTTTTTGAAATTTGGAAAAGCCGATGGCTTTTTGTAAACTAGAGAAAAGGTGCTTTCCAACACTATCAGAAGCAGTTTCCAAAAGGGAGGCCTTCATAGGGGGCGGTGGGGGTTCGGTTTCTGTGGTTCATTGTTGCAGAAATACGTGTCAAAAATCGACCCCCCCCCCCCCGCCCCTATGAGGACCCATTTTTTAAATAACGGCTCTTATATAGTGAGAAAGTGCTTTTCCCTTATTTTTCAAAAAGCTAATGGGGTTTTCGAATAAATGAACCGAGTTATGATCATTTTTATGAAGAACGTCTCGCAGACTCTGCACCGACGACATTGGAGTGTTTACACAAAATTCATCATAACTCGGTTCGTTTTCTGAAATTCAAAAATCTCAATAGCGTTTTGAAAAATAGAAGAAATGTGCTGAGTTACCATGCATGAATCATATATCAAAGAAGAGGTCTTCATAGGGGCGGGGTTCGATTTCTGGTCGATTTTTGGCAGAAATCGTCCAGAAATCGAACCTCCACCGCCTCCTATGAAGACCTCCCTATTGAAAAGTGACTCTGACACGGTTAAAGAGCACATTTTCTCTACTTTTCAAAAAGTCATGAGGTTTTTCTAATTTCGAAAAATGCACCGAATTATGGACATTTTTATGAAATCACTCCAATGTTGACGGTGCAGAATCGATCAGAGTCTGCGTGAAGTTCGTCATAAAATTGATCATAACTCGGTTCATTTATTCGAAAACCCCAATAGCTTTTGAAAATAGAGGAAAAGCACTTTCTCATTGTATAAGAGTCGGTCTTTAAAAAATGGGTCTCCATACGGGGCGGGGGTTTGATTTTTGGCACGTATTTTTTGCAACAATGGACCAGAAATCGAACTCCCATCGCTCCCTATGAAGACCTCCCTGTTTCCGGTATGGTTGGAAAGCGCATTTTTCTAGTTTTCAAGAAAGCTACTGGCTTTTCTAATTTTCGAAATCTTACCGAGTTAGGATTATTTATAAAAAATTACCTTAATTTTTTCACTCAGAAATCGAAGGCTCCCGCCCAGTATGAAGACCTCTTTTGAAAAATGGTTCCTATATTGTTAGGAAGCATTTTTCTTCTAGTTTCTAAAAAGCTAGCTTTTTCAAATTTTGAAAAACTTGCCGAGTTATAGTCATTTTTGTGAACGTCGAATTTTCCCGCTCCTGTGACGTTGGTGCCATATCGACCAGGGATCGTTGATCCAATCTATTCGCTTCGAAAACAAACAATGATTTTTTTCATTGTGCATGGGTAGGAGTTGAGTTTTTTGGCATCTGTATGGGTGATCTGCTTCAGGCGAAAACTAATTAATTTTTCTTGGAAAACGAAAAATTTAAATACGATCCACCTTAATCATATCGAAGATCGTTGCGTAGAAGCTTAGTTTTTTACTGTATACTAATCACATCTTAAGCTTTGAGATGGCACGATTTTCGCTCTATGATGTTCTTCCTTCAAAAGGCAAAAGAAAAATTTTGCCGTGAGAAGTCCATCCTTCAACTGCACCTCCGTCAGCGATTCCAAGGGTGTCTCAAAAATTATGTGGAGAGAGCACCTAAGTTAGCTTTAACAATTAACACTCGGCATTGTATAGAGTGCAATTTCGAATTCAGATGTTGCTCCTTCAGGTACAAAAATTTGTCGAGTCCATGAGATGCTCGGAAAGTCTGAAAAGTTGAACTCGTTGTGATTAATTCGACATCTGCTCTCAAAAGTGCTTCATTTTCAACTGTAAACAAACAAAACATTGTTATCAAAGATTACATACACAACAACTTTATCGGCGTTTTTGCTAACAAATTACTAGATCAAACAGTTACTCAGTAGCACTCTTCCTTGAACTAATCTGACACAGTCGATGCCGCACCTGGAAAGAACCTATTAAAGGGTACAACAGTCGCATTAAAAAATTAAAAAATTCAACGCAGATAAGAAATAAAATGGTGGTCTACACAAGAGGCAGGGTCGTAGCAGACCCGCTCTGGGAGGGGGTCGTAAATTTTCGGGAAATGTCGAACCCTACGCTTGACCCTGGGCCGGATTCATTAAGCAGCGGGTATGGGTAGAGGTACCGTAAGGGAATCGTATCCACTATCCGTAGCGGACAGCACGTCCGATTCGTATTCAAGAGAGTAATCAAGAGTAAGGTAGAACAAAGCCTCTCAAAAACAGTTGATCTCTCCGGAGCGCCATTTTGTCGATGGGGTGCGGAATCATCACGGATATGAGGATATACCGACGACGATCGTTAAGTATTCTCTACCCACTGATACACCCACGATGGGTAAGGTTTATCATGAATGCCTCACTGTGGGTACGTCTACCCCCTCCATACCCCGCATACCCGCGGGTATAAGCGTTAATGAATCGATCCCATGAACGCTCCCTTAGCCAAGTCACCCAATCCTGGGGTTCGCAAAATTTTAACATCCGAATCATCCAAAAACTCGTGTTTCGCAAAATCGCCGTTATCTGATTCAATTATCCGACCACTTGAAAAATAGCATGATTCGGATAATATCGGACAGTGTGTTCCATGTCCCTAAAGTTCCCTCGCTCCGGATCAATACGCTTACCTCAGCTAATACCGTCTTCGCTGAGATTTTCAACATAAACTTCGCAGTTTATATGAATATTGACAACAAATGATGCCATCGATGGCAGGGGGATGACGGAAGTTCTTTTTGATTCTCCGACTATTCTGACCATTTCAAGAAATGACATTTGATTTGAAAACGGTAAGAACTACGATATAAACGTATGCATTGTTTGAATAACTGTAAAAGTTTAATTATTTGAGACAGGGAGTGTTTTTAAGTTAATATTGAAGCACGGAAGCGTAACATTTCTGGGGTGGTGGATTCACAAAGCGACCCATCTATGTCACCTCACATGAGCTTAAGGGAAAGTCGGTGCTCATGTAACTGTAGAATAAGCATAATATGACCACAAGCATTAGTGGGTATAAGCACTGAACGTAAGTCTATTCCTGTGGTCAAGCTCAGAAGAAGATAACGGTACAATTAGTTGTACTCTATTGTTACAAGGAATTGAGAAAGGGCCCTGTTGTGCTTAGCTATTTCTTTTGTAATGAGATGGTAACGTTACTTCGCAATTTTTAGGCGTATCATGATAGAATTAGAGTTGACAAAAGTGTTTACAAACATTTTTTCGTAACACGACTGCTGCACTCAGGGTTCATAAAAGGAAATCTGAGGACCACGTGCAATGGCAATCCGAGAAAGAGCACGAAATAGTGAAGCACGAGGAAGTTCTTCAAGCGCCTCGTCACCGTTGCTGAACCTGCGGTACCAAATGAAGCACGTCGCACGAGAAGGGGCACGATCCTTCGGTGTGAAAACGATGGACCTCGCCTGCAGATCGACTAGAGTGGTACTGAGAAGTAGAGTTGGGCTTAGAGCTTCCTCTTTTTCTCCATCGCGAACACAGCACTTCGACTTGGAGGAGGAGGAACCATAGAGGAACTACATATCCTATCCTACTATATATACGCGAGAACGGTCGTTTGTCTGTGGGTGAGTTTGTTTGTGTGTGTGTGTTTGTTTGCACACAGAAGTGCTGGGGGAGTGTGTTGGGAGGAAGTGTGGGGAAGGGGGGGGGGGGGGGGGAGGAGGTTGCAGTTGTCACCAGTTTGTCAACTTTTGTAGTTGTCGACGGGCGTCCATGTTCAGGCGACATGTCACCGATGTCGCGCAAAGGACGTTCAGGTTGAGAAGAGGTGTCACCGATGTCGCGCAATGCAGGTCCGGCTTGAGAAAACGTCACCGACGTCGTTCATCAGGTGCCTGGGTTTAGAAGTGGTGTCACCGATGTCGCGCTAGGGGTTCCGGATTCACACGACGTGTCAACGATGTCGCGCAAACCACGTCCGACTTGAGAAGACATGTCACCGACGTCGCTCATCAGGTGCCTGCATTCAGAAGAGGTGTCACCAATGTCGCGAAGGGCCTTCCAGATTCAGACGACGTGTCACCGATGTCGCGCAAAGCACGTTCGGGTTGAGAACACATCGTCACTGACGTTGTTCAACAGGCCACCGGGTTTGGAAGAGGTGTCACCGCTGTCGCGGGAGGATTCCGGATTCAGACGACGTGATACCAGTGAAGGTGGGACCAGTAATTGGGGACCGGTGAAGGATGGGGTTCCAGTAAGGGGGAGCGGTAAAGGGTTGACCAATAAAGGAGGGACCAGTGAAGGTGAGACCAGCAATGGGGCCGGTAAGGGGGGGGGGGGAAGCAGCGGAGGGGACCGGTAAAGGGGGGGGGGGGTCCAGTGAAGATGGGACCGGTGAGGAAGGGACCAGTAATGGGGACCGGTGAAGGGGGGGGGGGGAGTGGTCCAGTGAAGGGTGGACCGGTGAAGCAGGGGGAGGGGTCCAGTAAAAGGGGGACGGTAGAATGTTGACCAGTGAAGAGGGGATCAGGTGAAGGGGGGGGACCGCTGAGGAAGGGACCAGGGGACCAGCAATGGGCACCGGTGAGATAGTGGGGGGGGGGGGAAGGGGCCAGTGAAGGGGACCGGAAAAGGGTTGATGAGTTAAAAGGGGACCAGTGAGGGTGGGACCAGTAATGGGGATCGGTGAAGGATAGGATTACCAGCGAAGAGGGGACAAAGGGAGGTCCAGTGAAGGTGGTTGCAGTAGTAGGGACCGACGAAGGGGAGGGGGACCAGTGAAGGGTGAACCGGAAATGGTCCGACAATAAAGGGAAACCAGTGATAAGGGACCAGTTAAAGGGGGTCCAGTAAAAGTGGTGTGCCTGCTTTGTCCTATTCCGCTATACCATTCTATATAGCAAAACCAGTTTTTTAATGAATGAGAGAAGGCCTAAAGAAGAGAAGAAGACGTTCGGGGTGTTCTATACTCCGGGTTTGGGGCGAAGCCCCAACCAGACGTTTGGCGGCCGGCAGGCCGTTGAACGTCTGGTTATTATATATAAAAGAGCGGTTGTGCGTCTGTCTGCTCGTCTATCCGATGTCTCTCAACGACGTCGCGCAACAGGCGTCCAGGTTCAGAAGACGTGTCACCAACGTCGTTCAACCAGCGTGCAAATTCAGAAGACGCGTGACCTACGTCGTTTCGCATGTGTCCAGGTTCAGAGTGGCACCGACGTCATTCAACGAGCATTCGGATTCACAAGGAAAGGGTCTGAAGCGAATGTCTGAACAGGGGGAGTGAGTCATAGGGGAACAGGGTGAGATTCCTCACCCTCAATTAGAATGAAAATATGTTTTTTTTGCCAAATCGTTAAACCCAAGGAGTAGAGAGTCATTGAAGGCAAAATGGAATACGGTGCATCACGAGTTTGGGGGTCTTGTACGCCCGCGATGCCTCTGCCGACAAGCGGCTCGGAGCGCAGTGGAGATGAAGTTGCTTCGAGAAAGGTCGGGGTTTGGCTCTTCTGCGCTGCTGCGTTTTTGCATTTCAACTGACTGGTTGAGATTTGGGTGACTCTGATGTCAATACCATTTTCAGACGTTTTCTGCTCCTTTTCTAGCTGTACGCTGTGGAGAGCTACATTTCTTGCGACTTGTTTATTACTGACCGGATTTTTAACCACAACGTCTTCGTCAACTTCAAGTTGATGCGCTTCGAAGTCCTTTAGTATGCTGGTCGTCCGTTCGGCCAGCTTGATTTCTTCCCTCGAAGGTTCGTTGTCTAAAGGTACGTTGCCCGTATTGTGCCCAGTGCCACCCTTCGACGTGAGCAGGTGGATCACCTCTCGAGCATCAGCAGACATTGCTGGTGTTCAATTTTAGAAAACCTTCAGCAGACCTCAGATTGCCGGGTGACAGGCAAAAATGGGGAAAGGAGTGTGTCGATGCCGTTCAGGTTAATTAACAGGATTCACAGACCTCGTTTTTCACATGAACCATCTCCGACGTCACATGCTGGTCTCTTTTGAAAATCCGAGCAGGACGGCTCTTCCCGAGGTCATTGGTCCATGTATGGACACAGCCTGTGGGGAGCCCGTAGCTTTTATACGTTGCCCGTATTGTGCCCACTGGTGCTTCATGCACTTTGTTCCTGTGTATCACTGATGTTGAACATTTATACATCATCATGTTGAATACCACTTCATTCAGCTGGAAAATTAGGCAAAAAAACGTTTGAAAATGTTATAGACGTCAGAATCCCCAAATCTCAACCAGTCAGTTGAAACGCAGCAGCAAACGAGAGCCAAACCCCGACCTTCTTCGCATGAAGCAAACCCACTTCCACTGCGCTCCGAGCCGCTTGCCGGCAGAGGCATCGCGGACGTACAGGACCCCTAAACTCGTGATGCGCTGTATTCCATTGTGACTTCAAGGACCCCCTACTCCTTGGGTTTAACGAATTAGCAAAAAATAAACACATTTTTGAAAACTAATTGAGGGTGAGGATTCTCCCTATATGATTCGCTCTCCCCGTTCAAACATACGGTTCAGACTCTTCCCTTGTCAGAAGATGTGCCACCTACGTCAGGTCGCAATAATCCTCATTCAGAAGTCGTGTCACCCACCCCAGTAAATGGGGTACCCCACACAGGGGGACGAATAATAGGGGCCATTAATGGGGAGACCAGTTCAGGGAGGACCAGAAAGAGGGTACCAGTGAAGGGGACTAGTGAATGAAAAGCCAGTGGGGGAGGGGGGGGGGGGGGAGGTCAGTGCAGGGAGGAGCAGTAAGGGGGCCAGTATTTTCTCCTAATGTCGTCCAACATGCGTCGGGTTTTAGTGGACGGGCCACAGACGTCTGTCACGTATATCGGGGCGCGGAAGACGTGCCGTAAACATCATGACAACATCGTGACACGTGCGCTGGGACTCGGCAATTGTGTCACGGACGTTATGCAACACACGTCCGGATTCAGAAGACGTGACACCCACGTTGTGTCGCAAGTGTCTGGGTTCAGATGAGATGTCACCGATGTCTCAAAACGGATATCAAGATTCAGAAGACGTGTCACTCACGGTCTGCAATAAACGTGCGGATTCAGGAGACGTGGCACAGACGTCGTATAATTTCTAGAGGAATCGGACAACTATTGCTGTCGTGGGGCGGTTAACGTATCGTACGGTCGACCTATACCGATTGTTTCTATTTATGTTTCTGCAGATTAAGCATTTCGGACTGAGAATCTCATGATCTGTTCCTTGCCAGGTGTGCTTCGGATAAGAAATCGAGTACGAGCGATGGAGAGTGGACAGGCTCCATAGGACCAGTCTTGAACTTCTCCTGCCCATCGAATCTCGCTGTAGCATTCTACTAGGTTGGTGAAAAAGTCTTGCACCAGCGATGGCAGAAGGTTTTTTTTCTTCAAAATTTTGTTGCTTCTTTTGTGAGCGACCTCAATCTACAAAGTAACTACCGTTTATATCTACAACCTTCTGCCATCTGATGGGGAGATTACGACGTCCCTTCTTCCAGAATGAAGTCAGCTTTGACTCGAAGAAGTGCTCCACCTCGGATTCCAATTTGGTTCAGTCGTTGAAGCATCTATCCCTCAGGTTTTGATTGAGAATTTGAAAGAGGAGGTAGTCCGATGGCGCAAGACTTGGCGAATGCGGTGGGTGGGCCAGCACATCCCACCTAAGCTCCTGCAACTTCTGGAAGGATGACCTTGCAATGTGAGGGCGAGCATTGTCGTGTAGAAGGTAGACATCCCTCCGCCCGCCGTTTGCACGACATGGCTTCGCTCAGCTTCTACAGCTGTTTAGCGTAGAAGTTCGCTTGCGGTGCCGTCGTCGGGAAGCTCACGATAGAGCGTTCGAGAATCCAATCAACAGCACAGCATTACCTTCCTCTGGTGGATGTCCCCCTTGAAGTGTGGTTCTCCTTGAGGGAGCCACTGGTCCTTCCAAGTATGGTTAACGAGGAAGACCCAGGATTCGTATCCCATGACGATATTGTCGAGAAAGTCCTTATTACGAAAACGAACAGGGAGAGACTGAGAGATAGTCGGTCACGAAGCCTTGTCCGAGTCACGGAGTCGGTCAGCCTTCTCTGCAATCGTAGTATTTATATGCCCTCAGAAGCTAATTGCCACGTATGCGAAATACTCTAGAATGTTTGTGCTACAACTACGTGGCACCAAACAGTCCATGGAAGTTCCTGTTGGATCTTGAAAAAATTTCAAAATTTTTGGTGCAAAACTTTTTCACCAACCTAAGTAAAATCAGGTTTTTACCGCGATGAATGTAAGAAGGCCCTAAGAAGAAAGGAAGACGGTCTGCGAGTTCTACTCTCAGGCCTATGGCATCTGGTATAGCACCGAATCGCTCTAGCGACTGGTCGCGGCGATAGTGTTGCGAGGATAGCTACACAGTTCGTAGCTATCCGCGCCATACTATCGCCGCGACCAGTCGCTGGAGCGGCTCGGAGGTAGCCCGATGCCTCATACCACCGTTCACCTTGGGCGAAGCCTAATGATAGGCTCCCATATCGACTCATCGCTTTGCGCAATCGACATGAGAGCTTATCATTAGGCTTCGCTCGAGGTGAGCGATGGTATGACAGAGCCTCATTAGGGCTTGGGAGCGAATTTTCCAACAGACATTTGAGGGCCTCTAGGCCGCTGAACCTCCAGTGTGGGTGATAAAAAGTGAGTAATATTTAGAAATCTGTTTGCTGAAAATTTCGAATATGTGCTGCTGAACCTCACCAATGCGTTTTGCATAAAAATATTTCGGACAACCTGATATTTCAAGGTAGGCATTCTGGTCTTTAATTTCTATCATAAAACTGCAGCTTTGAGAAAAACCATAACTGCGTTGAAAGTAGATAGCTACAAGGGCTCTGTAAGGAGCCAATTGTACCCACCGAACCGGTTGATCTGGTTTTGGACCAGTCTCTTTCACACTGAGAAAATTCCCGCATCCTTGCTTCGGTCGGGCCTTGTTTATCGTACAGGTGCGGCTTTAGCCGGCAGCTTGCACAAGCCGACGCCGCGGACACTTCTGACGTGCGTGACAGGATTCTACAGGTGGCGCTGCGACACACTGACGACGAAGGAAAGAATTGCTTGATTACGGGGTGAGGCCCGTAAATGCTGCAACAAGAATTCAGTCGTACTAAAGCGGGAAGAGTGGACCGAATTTGGTACAGTCTAAGAACCATCTGCGCATACACCGTGAATAACGGTGGGTCAGTATTATTAATAAAATCCCATTCCTTGCCTGCCCAGTAGCTCTAAAAGCCTTCAGATGATGAGACGTGTGAGTCAGACCACGACTCAACATCTTTTGTTTTGAAATTTTGAAAGACTTGAAATTTCCAAGGATGAGGCAGGTAGAACACAAACCGTTGGTGCTTTTATCCTTTTCTTTCATGGCAGTTCTGTTTGCTTTCCTGTCTAACTCTAGGATATCTCGCTTTCTTCCCTCTTCCTACGCCACACGTTACGCGGGTGTTGATGGAGCGATGAAGTTGACGGACCTACTAAGTTGGTATACGGAGCCGTCTTCGTTGAGGTTTCCCGTTTTTTACCATGTTGTGTTACTAATCACACTGTGTCCATGGATTTCTTGTATTCTAGAATTGTGTGTGCATTCATGTGCAAATAAATAAATAAATAATGCCTGATAATCAGCATGGCTTTAGAACATGAAGATCAACTGAGAATTCGATGCTTGTTTCTCTCTAAGAATGGACAAAAACATTTGATCAAAACTTAAGCGTTGATATCATCTTCTCTGAGTTTTCCAGGACATTTGACAGAGGCCGTTTCAAGGAGCTGATCTTCGAGCTTCAAAATATCGTTTTGTATGCTAGGATCCTACTATATATACATAGATTAGTGCAGTGAGATATGGCAGGTCAGAATTTTCACTGCGCATATGAAGCCCATCCACCCTCCATCACGTGCACGCGATTTATTCTCCGATGGGCTCGTTCTCTACGTGTCGAGAAACAGGTAATGACAGTCCCAATACGGTGCTTAATAAGCAAAATCATAACTAAATCGGGACTGGTCGACACCGCTTACTGTCCGATGGCAATAATACTCCTCCGAATCCCGTGGTCTATCTGTTCCCCTCCCCCCCCCCCCTCCCCTCCCGAAATACTTCCTTTCCTATGTGCTGGCAAAGAAACGGAGTGGGAGTCAAGCACCCACATGTGACACTGAGTACCAATTCACGTCTCACTACGTTGCCACGACGTCTATGACACTCCTTCTGCACTCTGACACATGTGCCACGACTTCTGTAAACCGTCTTCAGAAATCCGACACACACTGAACGATGTTGAGGGAAAATGCTGGTCCCCCCCCCTTATTCATGCTCCCCCTCTAATGTGTTGGTCCCCTCCTATTGGTCGCCCTTATTCGGAATCCCTACGCAAGTTGGACGACGTCTTCAACACGCTTTCTGAATCCCTGCGCACATTGGATGATGTCTTCAGCACGTCTTTTGAATCCCCACGCAAGTTGATCGAAGTCTTCAGCACGTCTTCTGGATCTCTACGCACGTTGGACAACGTCTAGCGCATGTCTTCTGAATCTTGACTCGCGAAGTCTAGCGAAGGTCTTTTGAATACCTACGCACGTTAGACGACGTCTCCAGCACGCCTTCTGAATCTCTGCGAACGTTAGACGACGTCTAGGGCACGCCTTCTGAATCCCTACGCCCTGCACTCGACCCCCATTCATACCCTGACGCATTGCCCCTTGTCTATCTATATCTCGTAAACTAAGCGTAAACTGTCTATCTATCTATCTCGTAAACTTGGATGATCAGCCGCCAAGGATATAGTTCGCCAGCAATCGTACATGGCCCAAGCTCAAAGAATTCCCGGCTGGCATACACCGCATTGAAGTGGGCATCTTTTGGCTTCAGTCCCCCTCCCCGTGACGGACACGTGACATTGGCCGACTATATACAGTAGGATTGTTTACATGGATGGACTCAAAAATGTAGCAACCAATTGGTGAGAATAGCTGTAATGATGTACCAACCTTCTTCAACAATGATGGAGGACTGCAAAAAAGCATGTAAGCGAAATACACTGCTCACAAACTGAACATCTACGCTTCTATCTGCCACCCGTTCAAGAAGAGGACGTAGTAGCACCGACATTTCACTTTCTGTGTAGCCCTCCATCGCCTAAGATATTCAATTGGTTTCCACCTCGAATGGCTTCGCACCTCAAGGACCGCCCTTGTTTGACCAAGAAGACCAAGGTGCAAAGCCCGCTCCAGGCTCAGGCTCGAGTGAGGGTCATAAGTTCAGAAGCACCAATTTTGCCCAAACTTTGCGCGTGGGGGTTATTTGCAGTGCTGGTCACGAATCTGGCATCAGTTTTTGACTTGCTTAACCTGGAAGTCAAAAATTCTCACCTTTCCGCTTTCAAACAGCTCGATGAACGTAAACGACATTTGTTGCCATGTTTTTGTTCAAAAAAGGGTTGGAAATGGGGATAAAGGGTCTCACCGACGATAAATCGCAAAATGCAAAAGCAACAGCGTAGCGAGGAATCCAGCCCACGATCATGTTCCTGTGAAGCGAGAATGCTATACACTCCGCCAACCGACCACATCCGGTGGGTGGCAACAGGGCCAGGTGAACTTCGCGCTCACATTTTCACATTCCTTTTTCCGAGCACAGAAGAGCATTGCGAAAAAAATTAGCTATGGTTTTGGGCTCCCCACACGGAACCCTACATCCTAAAAATTGCATCGCTAAAGCTCATCGCAAGTTTGGAGGCTCTCCTTGTGAGGCTTCATTTGGGCCTCTAAACGTACTTTCAACGAACATTGCGAAGTAATTGCTGATGCAGACAGAGCCATTCAAATTATATTGAGATGCTTGTCTACAAACTTAATTAGTCACCTCCGATTGACCTACATTTCATATGTCCGTCCATAATGGAATATGACACGATTGTGTTCAGTCTACCTGGCAAGTGCAACCAAGCCAGGCTAGAAGCGATGCAGAATAATTTCACTCGAAAGCTTTGGATACGGCTTTCCGGCTACGATTACACATCAGTTTCACCTGCCAATGTTCTGAACAAAATTTTCAGTCTTTCTTCCCTATCATTTCGTAGAAATAGAAACGATTCCCTCACGATTTGCAAGATGATCGATCACTGAGAAAGTGCGTCTACGTGTCGACAAATTTTACGCACTCTAACACGAACACGTTGCCCTAAGGCAAGTTCTCGACTACGAAATTCCTTCCTCACCCAGAGAACTTGCTCGGACTTTCTAGAATTTTCCAAAAAATATGCTCTACCAAATTCAATTTTCTTCTTAGAAGGCTCACTGATAGGTACCTCGAAGGATGATTCATTAGGGTGGTGTTATTTGTATTCTTCTGTCACGCAATGATATGCTGTGTTCTTCTCACTGTGTACATCTCGTATCGCCTTTTGTGAATAGTACTGTCTGCGTGCACATCCACCTACAATAAATGAACAAATCTCTTACGAATTTTATTCCGCATTTGTTACAAATAAGAAATCGGGTTCTACTTTTTCCTGTAATTTGCAGAACAGAACTTTTTCTCCAGGAAGTTAAACAAACAAGGATAGAAAACCTGAAAATGAAGGAATTTCATAGTTGTTGCAGGTGCGAAGTTGGACAGATGGACGCGAAGCCACCCCCACGTCCTCTCCTTTTGCTTCCAGAATCATCTCTCTACCGGAATGCACAGTTTGCTTCTAAATAGTGCGGTTAGTTCTAGAACATATAGCGTTATATATGTGCCTATATGGCAAAGCCTTTTTCTGATTTTCACTACTTTAACCTAAGATGTGTGAAGAGACATGTTTAGGTCCTGGAAGAGGAATAGTTGCTAAAATTTTGGCAGGTCATCATACTCCCTAGAAGCAAGAAATTTTACATCAAATGATGCGGTGGCTGAACATCCGCTTGTGCGATGCGCTCGATCTCAGTTAAGCTAACATATTTTTCAATTCTACTCTGTTCTGCTGAGTCATCGTTTCACTTGCTATCTTGCAGTGATATATTTGCAGTTTCTTACAAACTACACACAGCATAATAATGTGTTGCGCACATGGATGAATAATGCATTTCCTCCAGATCGTTACTGCATTGTGTGTGATCACGGGCCTAATAAAGTTATTCAGTTATTTATCTCAGATCAATCCATCTAATGTTCATTTTGGAAAAGCCCCGGAAGTGTCCTACACACTTCACCTAATACTGAATGTTCAACAACCTGTCATCTGCATCACCTGTCGGCCTAATGATCATCCAGTTGCTCAAGCAACGTTTCCATTTGTCTCTGTTGTGCACCATAGTGCTCTGATAGATCCTCCTCTCTCAAGGGAGCCGAGGAGCGTGATATAGTTCGTTCATTTAGGGCTTTCACGAAGAAGTCCGACCAAGTCTTTGACGGTGTCCTGATGTAATCTTGACAATCCACGGAATCCAGACGGCTCTCTCGTCCAGAGGGTGTCTGCGAAAGGCATTACGTGACCGGCCCACCTAATTTGCTACAGCTTGGCCCCATACTACAACGTCTCTGATCTTAGAACGACCACTGAGCTCGGAACTTCGGAGATTTTCTCGCAATTGCGTGACCGTGTCACTCTGAGCACTGTGCTCCCCAGTCCTCCTTCTGCGACGTTGATGCATGTTCATGTGCTCCCGGAAGGCTCAAGTTTCCAAGGCATAGGTCAGAACAATGAGCACGATGGAGCTCAGAGCCGGATGTTCTTCTCTGACAATGGGGCAGTTCTCTGAGGCGTGAGCGCATGAAGAGCAGTGGGGTCAAATAGGTGACCAGGAACCGGATGTTCTTCGTACGGTTATCAGACGACTGTCTCTTCGTTTGCCTTCGTCCTTGCGTCTGTCAAGCATATCGAGGCCCCCAAGAGAGCTTCAGGTTTGGGTAGGTAATATTGATCTCGGCTACCTGGATACTTGGCCGTTGAACAAACTTTTCGATCCTCTATCATAAGCGGAAACATATCCGTATGCCTTGTTGGTCCACCTGTCCGTCAGAATATCGAAGAGGGAGAAACGGGAAAGGAGAAGTGGTGGCAGGAGATAGGAATTATTGTCGCGGGAATAACTCACCATCAGATATGATGACATACCCACAGCATTTGCAGCAAGTTGACAGTACCGATTGTACGAACAGCATCGACACTATCGATTCTTCTACAGGTTCGACATTTCAGAGTGGGAATCACACGAATGCAATGGAGTATGGATAAGCCTTACTCTAGTTATCCTAAATAAAAACGGACGATAAAGGGCAGCGTCACTCAATCTCTTTTGGGATGCGGTACGCATTCTACTTTTACAGGATGTTGTGAAGGCGATTTGAATTGAGGTTTGAGGTACTTGCCCAACCAATGACTTGCGGTGGCCAGCCAATGAACAAGCCAGCGCTTTATCCTTCCAGACAAGTCTCGTGCAAATTCACCGACACCGAAGGGATGGGAGCTTCGTTGGCCTACACAGGCGGAAATCAGGAGCAAGAACCTGGTCAAGCACTCCTCAACGTCTAACGGACGTTCTGTCGGGCTGCGCTCCTAAATGAGTAGATTCCTCGTCATCAATTACGAGTAACAATGGCTAAACCGATATCGATGTCTGTTAGTCGGCGTCTGTGACACGTATTCTGAATACCACGGCACAATGGTAGAACAAATGTCGCTTGACACGTCTTCTGAATCCTGATGAACGCGGCACCTGCCTTATGACGCATCTAACGAATCCTGATTCTGAGTCTCGATTAGGAGTGGGTGGAGTTTCCGTTCCTCAGTCTTATAACGAATCCTGATTCTGAGTCTCGATTAGGGGAGGGTGGAGTTTCCGTTCCTCAGTCTTTGATTTTCTGACCATTTTTGGGCAAGTTTTCCTGTTTTCTGGGATAATGGCTAAAAATAGTCGGAAAACAGAAAATATCGTGGCATAGAAAATTTGCCATAGGTATCCGACTGACAGGATTTAATCTGTATCATAACCTCGCAACCTCTACAGCAAAAAAGTGCCCCTGGAAACAATAAATTCAAAAAAGCAGTTTGACCGATGTATTTCACTGAAAGTCGCGCCCTGCACTTGTCGAGTGCAGCAATTTCGTTTGATTGATGAACTATGTGCCACTACGACATAGCTCTTCCGCGGTAGATTTCACTTAAAATATTCCTCCAATTGTTTGCTATTGGCAGCAGTTTGATGTAAAGATTGTTAAAACCTTGGGTGAGACCAACAGAGCAGTGCGTGAACCTGAAAGTTGGGTCGCCACGCCTTAAGTAGCCACTTGTTTTCCGAATAAGGGGGTAGTTTCTCGACTGACATTGCCTCAAAATTCAAGGTGGACTGGAAGGTCGTGAAATGCGCAGCGATCTGTTAACTCCACTACGTGGTGATCCGTGGATTCCGGATCCCCACGTAGTGGAGCCTTCTGTACCGGGATGCATCTTGTAAGTGGGCACAAAATTACTCCATATTCGAACACTTAACAACTTACAGACAACCTTTTTGTGAGCAATAATAACGCGGCTATCCATTTTTAGTTGCCTTCGGAGACTAGTTCTACCTCAAAGTGTTATCCGCAGATATTCCAGATAGTCGAGCGGTTGCTTAAAATAAGCCAAGCTCCAAACTAAATGATTTTTGAAGCCAGTAAGCCACTGAACTTTCCATCATTTAATTAAATGTTAATAAAGTTTCAAAAAGTTCAAAAATTTTGATCGCAACAAAACATCGTTATGACAGTTCACAACCTCGATACCAGCCACTTGAGGCTTAAAGAAACTGATTTGAAACGTTTCTATCACAACCATCAAAATATTAGTAGTTCATTTAAATAAGCAAAAAAGTATGTTATAAAGTCATGAACAAGCGTATATCAACTGTTTCCGATTTTTTTCATATATATTACTAGATGACCTGATAGAAGTTTTTAGTACCGATGCGAAGATAAAAAACGTAGTTTTCAACGTACATAAGATATGTAAGATGGACGGCGAAAATTAACAATTAAAATGATTTTTGTGGGAACCCCCTTCCACAAATCTTTCGATTTTCGCCTTCACATAGTGGTTGACCTAGATAACTCCATTAATTTGAGGTTGGTAGTAAACGGTGGACCGACCCAGCGTCGTGCCTTGACGCATTTGATATCCTTTTGCTTGTAATAGGTGAATTTTTGTGCAATGCATACTATGAAAATCTCCCAATGCGAGAGCTATCATGGACCAATGCGTGGTGATGACGTTTGCTCCTCACAGTCAGAAAGCAGCTCATCTTTAGCACTCGTTGTAGGATCGATTATGACAAGACCACGAGCTTCATCACATAGATCTTATTGAGGAGCATTTTGCGCGAAATTGAACCGTGAGATCCACTGCTATATCGATCATTCATCAGCTGGAAAACTGGCCTCATCAAGTTCTCAAATCAGACTGTGTAGATGTTACATCCATTACAAGAGCTGTTTTCGCCTATGAAGTGCTATTGCAGATCAGAACAGTATACGAATAAACGTTTCGAGGCACTATGCTATCATAGGTTTTCACACGAACGAGGAGTTATCTAGGTGACGGAGCTTCAAGATTAAACTGTTGCCTGTTGACTTATACTCTGCGCGCCACATGATTCCAACAATTTTCCTTACATTTGGCCAAGGGTCGAATTCATCAACGACTTACATAACTTTAACACAGAATTCACAGGACAACTCACAAAATGCTGCTTATCAAGCGATATGGTGAGCGATAAGCCGCATTATCTGAGTTTTCCGCTGTGCTCTGTTAAAGTTATGTAAGTCGTTGATGAATCCGATCCCAGGATGCAAGAAGACTTACAGACGAGAATGTGCCTTCCAATAGCGCCTGTTGAGCTTTGAGCATCCAGTGGAGTTTCAACATCCTCACAACTCTTGTTCTGTGGTTGCTTTTAAAACGTTAGAAGGTACTATAGCTGTGCTCTCTCAAAAATTTCGAATAACCGAATATATTCGAATAGCGACGATTTTCGAGCATTTGAATTCGAATAACATTCGAGAATCGAGTTTTTTCGAGCATTCGAACTCAATACGTTCCAAAATAGCGTTTTTTCCAGCATTCGAATTCGAATACATTTTAAAATCGCGTTTTTCGAACGTTCGAATACGAATATTAGAATTCGAATGCTCGAATATTCATTCGGGGCACAACTATAGAAGGTACCCTCTAGCGCCTCTGCATAACCACTTCGCAACATATGATCGTCGCTGACAACCGCGTTCGTTAGATCTTCCCAGACATAGACATTTTCATAGTGACTTTCCTCACGACCTGGACGCTGTCAATAGCATGCTCATCCTGTTAATCTTATCATAATAGCGCTGCCAAAACGCACGTAATAATAAGCAAAACATCTCTAAAGTATAAAATGCCATAAAACCGTGTTGAAAAGCCCTTTGCTTGGAGCACCGCCCGTTTCTTTAGCAGTTCTTTCCATGCGATTTTTGATGGAGTAAAACACCCTTGCAACAACATGCAAATAAAACAGCGTTTAGAGCACTCACTCAACATCACCACCTAGGAAAAAAAGAGATGTCGGCGCCATTCTTTAAAGAACTGATTGCTATTTACACCTCTTATAAGAAACTGGTTGCAAAAATTTACATCTACGTATCCCAATGCAATGTGACGTGGTCGAATATCCAGTACGATATAGTAAAAGGCGCAATTTATGGACGCTACTACTCCCTCGAGATTGTTTAATCATCCATCAGCAAACATATCTAGGTGATTCCTTCGTCATACGGTTAACTTTGAAGAGAAACCGCTAGCACCGATCCATATTGGTCTGTCACTCATTATGTGTGGACGGACGATTCTACTCCCTCAAGTCTGTTTACTCATCGTGATTCTGGTTTGAGCATGCACATTTTGGCATTTGTAATGTCTAAACAGCTCATATTTGTCATAGCTTTGTTACGTTGTGGTGCCGCTCCGTCTTTGGAGTTTCGGCACCAATGCGTAGCGTTGTACATGCATCGACATAGTGTACAATTAATAAAACTCTAACCATGAGAAGTTGCATTGGCTAGTGCTCATCTTCTGACGCAGGCTTGGTTCAATCCCAAAGGAGGGGGGGGGGGCACCTTCCCGGACGCAAGTCCAGATATAACATGGCCCCCGAGTCCCCCTCAGTAGAACAAGCGAATAATAAGAGAAACAAGAACACAAAAGGCCCCATGCCAAAAAAACAACACAAAACGTCCTAGGCGTCCCTGGGTTGCCTCTACGTGTCTCCCCACGTTGAATGAGTCGACGCGCGCGCATTCGGCGCACGGGAATTTAATAACAGGGATTAGGTGCGGAGGCGCTGGAGCCTCTTCATGCTTTTATTACTCATTTTCAATATCCTAGCGACGGAACCCGCTATTTCTTGACAATATTATAAACGGCGGATATCAGGACCGGCTCACCGTAACCTTTGGCGTCGGGTCAGACGTCCATTGTGCAATCGCAGAACAAGGCTAGGGAAGGGAATCCAGGGTGTGTGCCATACAAGCTGCTCGTATGGAGACTGCTTTCTTCGCTCAGAGAGAGTTCGCGGCTGGGTTCTGTGCTCTTCGAGCGCCCTACGTGTCATGGACGTCACCCAATGTGTGTCCGGATTCAGAAGGTATATCACAGACATTAGCCAAGGATTAAAAAGTGTCATCTGCCAACGTTGTACCAACTCAGAATCAGAATCTGGTAGGAGCGTCATAATGCAGGTGTCAGCCATGTTCATCAGGAAGACATGTCACTAACGGCATTTGTTCTATCGTATTGGCACATACCCCGGGTTTCAGAATACGTGTCCCAGGCGTCGGTTAACAAATATAGATATCTGTCTAGTCATTGTCACTATTATGTTGAGTCATAAATTTTGCAACACTTGTTTTTTTCTGGAATTCAAAGTAAACCCGCTGAAGTATTATATTCTATTTGAAAACTTGTTTCCTAGCTATCATTTTGAGTTATGAACCGTTAATTTTCCTTACGTTGTTGAAAGGTTCTACTCACTAGAACGATGACCACTCAAAGTGCAAAAGTGTGCGATCTCGTTTCCAATTAGTTCAAGCTCGGCAGCAACCCAGCAATGGGAGTCAAGCACCTTCAGGATGTCTCCGGCAAGCTCACTCCTAACCGATAAATTACTGGAGGTGGTATCAGCAGTTCTTTCCCGCCCAGAAGGTTAACAAACGCAAACCATTACCGGGAAGATCAACTTCTGTAAACAAAGGGCGCCTGCGCCAACCCATAAGTCGAAATCTTCTCAAACCACACTAGGACTGATCGCTGATCTCCACTCCTCCCAGTGATCCATCGCGCGTCCATAGCAGTAGAAAACCGCCTTCGTTAGTGCCTCACGCTTTGACGGAAACCCAAATAAATCGCTGCGCTTCCGACTGTCAAGAGCTCCAGCACCGCTTCAATGGAGGGGGCCTGGATAGAATCCTCACCGTAATAAAAAGGGGATGCTTCATTACAACAGTGAAGCCGGAGCAATAACTGGAGAGCAACCAGCTGGGGGTTGTGACGTCAAAGTCGGAGCTCCACCGAAAGAAGGTCCTGCTGTGCGTTTGGGGATGTGTAGTGAGTGGTCAATGCACCGGGAGCTACTTCATTTACTCAAGCCATCCTCGACGTTCGCTTTTGCCAACAACTCGACTAGTTCCAGCAAAAATTAGAAAAGAAAGAAGTCGATACGCGCCAATGTTTCATCCATCAGGGCAACAGCAGACCGCTTACGGCACTTCAGACGTCAAAAACCGAGGAATTGGGCTGGAATGAAATCAAGCAAACATCATACACCACGGACACTGCGTCGTTTGATTGTCATCTGCTTTGGTCGATTGATCACTTCCTCTATGGTCGCCGAAGTCGATGATGTCACGGCGGTGGTACACGACTTCTTCAGGTCGAAGTCGACCGAATTCTACGGAGAGGTAATCCACTCAGTTCATGAAAAGCGGAAGAAACTCATTGAGAATGAAGGAAATTACTTCGTTTAAGTCAATCACTTCTCTTTTGGGGTATAATCTTATTTGTGCTGGAAGACAAATTTTGTTGCGAAATTTATAACTCAAAATAATAGTAACTGATGACGATTCCCCTATTCATCTAGGTGTGGAACTCGACAGAACAGCCGTTAAACATTTAGGAGTGCTAGTCGCACGAATAGGCGTGTGGTAGCGCAGTCGAAGAAGCTGACTGCCGCGTGCACCCGACTAGAGGCTTCTGGTTCGGGTTTCCCACCCAGGTCAATCAGGCCTTCTACCACTCCGGGGTCGGTGAATTGGTACCGGAAAGATAATACATTAACTGGGGTGGGTCTGGCATGAGTAGAAGAGTTGCAGCTAAGTTGGAGTTTGGGGCCAAGCACCCCAACCAGACATTTGGCGGTTATTAGGCGCTGAACATCTGGTTACAACAACCGGTTAAGTTTTTCATGCCTTTCATGTGGGAGATCGACTACTGCGGTTCCCCGCCTCCCACATTTCACTGCTAACATGTCTGTGTGAATGCAAAGTTTGTCGATTTTGTGTGCTCCTGCAGCAATCTCCTCAAGGGAGCAGGCGTATGCTTCATATTCCTTTTTGTTTCCTGTCTAGAACAAGGAGTAGAAACTGGCAGAATAACAGTCCGTTTTATCGCTTTCGTATACGTACATTTCTGCCCTGTTTCGTTAAAAGAAGCCTGTCAGATCTGTGGCTCTAACCCGCAGAGGAACAGAGAATGTCAAACAATCGAGCGTCCCCTTCCGCAAGGGCAAATGGAGGGCACGCTCCCCAGTCACACCGCCCACCCGCCGCCGTTCGATCGAAAACGCAGTAAAAACGCCCGCCGCACGCTTCGATTGAAACGCTTTGCGACGGGCGCCGTGTGTCAGACATTGACGAGTGGTACGATGAGGATGAAAATGGTTGCTGAGAGACACCGCTCCACACCTGAACAATGGATATAAACTTATACCAGAACGTTGCCAGCTAGGAACTACCACATCAACAGCAATCCAGTTCTCGCTGATCCAAATACGATTGTCGGACAGCCATTTTCGAACGCTTGCACTGCCATGTGGAATCAAATGAGATGTAGGCGTGAGACCAAATGATCCACTACCTTTCGCCCTCATAACATTGAGCTGATTTATCCTCCCTCATGACATCAAACAATTTATCAGAACAAAGCATCAAATTTAAAACGTTAAGCGCTGATGCACTAACGTTATAGCTCTTGAAGTACATCTGTCTGCTATGGCTGCAGTGAATCTGTCCGATCATAGAGTCGTGATGCTACTCGAAGGGGGGAAGAGGCGTGGCAGATTAGATTCCACGGAGGAACCGCAGAATTACGCAAGGGAAGGGGCTTTGGATGCGGTGAGTACACTAGACGCGATGCAAAACGAAACCGTCCTTTGAGGCTGCCATTGCGGCGACCAATTACCCCGAGACTCTAAATCTCCTCTATAGCTCATCCTTTCACGCCTTTAAAGTACACACACTTCAGTTACAGAACCCCTAAGACCTGAATCCATCCAGGATTTGTAACCAAAATGAAATGATAATCGCCGGCGCTGTCACCTTTGTAACCCTTAATTATCCGTTTCAGTCGGTGAAGACACTGATCACAGCACCAATTAACATTTGAGCCTTCCCAACTCATTCAATAGGGTGTAGGGTTCACACTATACCATGTTAACTTATTTACGCACTGAAGATGTAGCATATCCTTCTTTGAAAGAGGTTGGTCCGACTACTGCTGAAAACGACGGCTCCAGTCAGGATAACTGCCGTAACTCAGCAGAATTTGTCTGACCAGCCTATGATCTACCATCTTGGAGCCACAGGCCTAGACCATGTTGACTTCTAGAAAATCTGCTGAGTTATCGCACTTACTAGGGCAACGCTTCAAGGGCGAAAAATTTGTTCGAAAACAAGTGAAAAGGTTCCCGAAAACAAATTCTGACTGAAATCCGATAACGGTTCTGGATAAAGCCTTTTCAGGGCAAGCAAATTTCAGCAGCGCAACAGTTTTGCAGTAATATTCTGGCATTAAATTAGTTTGATGCTCAATTTCGAAAAAATTGATGTTCTCTATCAATGATCGAGCTGCAGTTACCTAGGATTCTCAACTATTCGGACCAAAATGGATAGAACTTCTTTGCGCATGTTACCACATATGTGGGAGACGTAGTTACAGCACAAAGAAAACTGTGTGTAGAGAATTTGCCAACAATGGAGCCCCAGATCAGAACGAATTGTTGCTCTTATCTAAGCCGTTAAGAAACCTACATTATCTCACAGTATCGGTACTTGTAGTGCACCATGTGTAAAGGATAAAGCTAAACGACCACGTCAAACAATTCCCGTCTTTATGCACCACGCATTTTACTCCTTCGGGATGTGGAGCCAATCTGTACGCATATTTGGCTCATACAATGACTTCCGGTAGCCAGCCGATGGATAAGTCAGTGTTTCCTCCTTTCTTCAGACAAGTCCAACCTACTGACCACGGAGGGATGCAAATATATAGGTTTTCTTGTTGTTCTGCATTCTTTTTGTGCTTGAAATTTAAGCGGCGACGTCTAAAGAGTACAACAAAACGGAATGTCATATTTTCAAAATATTTCTACAATACACAGCATTTGCCCGTCCGTTTCTCTTTCTTATTTCGGTACAAAACATTGAGACACTGCACGAAACCGAAGGACGGTGCAATCCCAGATCGGGAGGGGGGGGGGGGGCACTCCAAAACCACTTCTAAGCCACTCCTATTTGATGATAAACACATACAACATAACATATGAACGAATTTACCTGATGCCCCACCAGGAAATACCGGGTCGTGTCACTGGAATATTGAAAAAATCACTTATACAAGCATGAAGAGGCTTCACCTGTTCCGCTCGTAATCCCCGTTTAAACTCCCGCGCTTCTGAATGCATGCGCGTAGACTTATTCATCGTGAGGCGACACATAGAGGTCAGGGACGCCTGGCGTGTATTTCTTGTGTTTTTGCTTGTTTTCTTTGTTTTTGTGTTTCTGATACTGACTGGCCTTCCAAGAGGGACTCTTGGGCCTCTGGTCTAACTGGTCTTGCATCCAAAGACGTGCGATAGGACGTCCAAGTCCAATTATAAGGTGCCCCTCTCCCACTTTGGCATTGCATCGAAAGGACTAAAAATAACCGCAAGGTAGAAGACCTAGGGGCTGGTGCTGTTTCCAGTCATATACCTGCATTGCGTTTCTTTCATTGCTTCCATAGGAACTGAAATTGACGTTTCGCAGCTGAGGATTTGAACTAACCCAATGTGGATAGCTGAGTGCAATCCTAATAAGGGGAGTCACACAGATTTAAATAATAGTTGAAATGGACACACATGCAACAATGCACAACACGAGGCATCTCATCGCGGCTCAGGGGTTTGGGGTGGTGACGCCAAGAGGACGAGGGGTAGAGCGCACATCCTGTTATAAAGCAGACATTCACCTCTGGTGCCAGCCGGAAACGATACATCGGTTGTCTTGTCTGTTTCTGTGTATGTCTGTATCACTCTGTATCACATACTACGTAGGCCGGTATGGCCAATCCGTGGTGAAATGATACCGCAGTATGGTTGATGAAGCTGGCCCCTGGAATCCCACCGATATCCGTTCACGGAAACCCAAAACCCGTATATCCCGCACCAAGAGCCTTTCAAAACTGATGGTAGCCGTTATTCTTCTTCGGCAAAATGTAAGTCGGACAGGTCTAGCGTCTAACTGTCTTCGTGGTAATCCTTCCGATTACTGTAGGTGGAATCGGGTCCGATATCCAGCCTACTATGGTTCCGATGCCGGAGCAACGAGCACGAAGAACAATTTATTACGGTAAAAATAAGAATGATACTATTAAGACAAGGACAAGGAGCAAAAAGGAGACTAGAGGAGAGCTAAGCCAAGACTGAACCTTGTTCCTTAGATCTGGGAGCTTTTATGGACTCTCTTGGAGGCGTGTCTACCGTGTGCACCTCGGACTCTCCGTCCGGTACGGTTTTACGGCTCTGGGGCCGTTGCTGGCATATCCGCAGGAGCAGGTCGTAAACCTCCCCTGGATACATTCCGCCACCCCATGCTCTTAACGAACACTTGCAGAATACACCGGTCCCGGTATATTCCACACCAAGTCGGACAGGTCTAGTGACTCACTGTCGTCGTAGTGGTAATCCTTCCGATTACTGTAGGTGGAATCGGGTCCGATATCCAGCGCTACTATTACACTGATGCGCGAACGAAACGAGCAAGGAGCTATAATTTATTAAGGCAAAATCGGAAGGTTACAAATAAATCTAGAGCAAGGAGCAAAGAGGAGACTAGTAGATAGCTAAGCCAAGACTGAACCTAGTTGCTTAGATCTGGGGGCTTTTATGGACTCTCTTGGAGGCGTGTCTACCGTGTGCTCCTCGGACTCTCCGTCCGGTACGGTTTTACGGCTCTGGGGCCGTTGCTGGCATATCCGCAGGAGCAGGTCGTAAACCTCCCCTGGATACATTCCGCCACCCCATGCTCTTAACGAACACTTGCAGAATACACCGGTCCCGGTATATTCCACATGGGGGCCCTCAGAGAAACAAGCGCTTCCACTGCGCTAAAAAAATCATCTTGAGCAACGACCTCCGTCGCTCGCGTCTCAATGAGCGGTTCCGCTCACTCTTTGGTGGGAAAGCACAAGAGCACTGCAGTTCGTCTGCCCACTGCGGCTGAACCCTCTACACAGTTTCAGCAACGACCTCCGTCGCTTTTTAGAGGAGCGGGTCCGCTCGCACTTTCCAAAGGAAAGTTTAAAAGACTGGCCTCTATAATGCACGAGTCTACTGCAGTTCGCCTGCATTGCTTTCTGAGCAGTTAATCGACGACATCCGTCGCTTTTTAGGGAGCGGCTCCGCTCACGCTTTCCGAAAAAAATGCAACTCAGTGGTCTCTGAGGTACCAGCGTCATCTACTAACCGTAGATCAAACTTGCACTGGTCATAAGTTGGTATGGTTCCATACCAGCTTAAAGTCATCTATCCGACGACATTTAACTTCTCCTTCCCCAGTCATCATACAGGGTAATGGTGCTTATAAGGCCATCCAAAAAGGGATTAAAAAACATGATAATATTACAATGTAACGTTCGTGCGTATATCAAGCACTTGCGTTTTAGTCACAACGGCAAAAAAAGGTAAATTCGTAGAGATAGTGGAGCGAAATTATGCAGCTTTCGAGGAGATTGCTAGTGGCTTCGTCGTTGCTGCCTTCGCCGCGTTTCCTCATCCTTTCCTGCAGATCGGCTTGTCCAGTAGGCGCAAGAGGTGTCGTCGTGTGTGATACTAGAATTATAGAAGGAAATCACACTGATATTTTTCACCGTAGGGGAATTCATTCTGTTCCTCCTCCAGCGCTTTCGGCGCCTAATTTTATTCAATTCCAGGTCCTTACCACTACCATTCGCAACTGGCGAGGAACCAGTTTTCCGTTTTTTCGCATAACCAGAGCGCTTCCGGTCTTGGTGATCCTCGCTTCTTCTGCACGGTCTGCAAGCAGCTCGCGGCTGCTTGTATTGAAAGCGTTCCTTACGTTGAACACTCTTACACCAGCCCTCCAGCTCCGAAACAAGTGAAATTCCACCCGCTGTTCGGTTTTGTGCACGGTTACGACCATTGCCATTCATTCTGCCCCTACTGCTAACTCCTGGCGCATCACTATCTTTATTGGGGCAATTTGATGCTATATGCCCAGATTCTCCACAAGTAAAACACTTAAATGAGGGCCTGGTTGCCTGCTGACCCCGTAGCCGGTGCGCATTACTGGTTGATTCCTCGTCATCGGGTGTACCATTATCGATTGAGCTACAATCGATAGGTCTCTTGAAGTGGTTGTGGTAATTACCTGATACCTTTTGTGTTTCATCCTGCAACTTTTCCAACCGTAGAGCTACTTTCTTAACCTCCTCGTATATGTCACCCTCCGGTGCATCTAACGCGGCCAATATGTAATAAGAACTGTTCCAATGTTGAAGGCAAGAGTACAGTTTTGACCCTCTGATAAAGTCCCACTCGGTGCTAGGATGGATTCTTCTGGAAAGATCCTCCATTCGGTAGCAAAAATCTACGATGGTCTCACTTTCTCTCTTACAGAGTTGATCCCACTCCCTTACATTTTTTAGGCGTTCGCAAGGATTTCTTCGAGCCGTTTTTAAAGCACGGACTACCCCACTATATGCTCCCTCTCGAACATTTTGTGGTAAACCCTTAAAAAGTGAAAGCGCGGTCCCTGATAGATGATTTACCAGGATATCCCGCCTATCAGAATCTTGCCAAACTGTTACTGGGAATTTAACATCTAACCCACGTAAAAATTCGGTCAAAGAATTTTTTCCATCGTATTTGGGAACATTGGCTACGCTTTGAGCCTTAAAAACTTCCCTAAATACAGTGAACATGTCACTTACTGCATCCGCAGGGCCTCTCCCATACCTAATGCTCCGATCCGAGCAAGTACTGGGAGACTCATCATTCAGTGATCCTCGGGAAGACTCCGGGGAGGACACTCGTGATGGGGTGCGAGACGCTTCCGTTGGCTCGCAACGTCGTCCAGCGTTCTTGGCTAGGGACGCGTTCCGTCCCTGAACAGAGTTATGCACATGATCGCTTTTAAGCAAAGTGTAGTGGCTGCGAACCGCACGCCATTCACTAACTCTGTTGCCGTTCTCACCTGCGGATGTCGATTCACGGCTGGATCCAGCCAATGACCGCGTTACCCCAGTTCCGAGACTTGCAGCTTCTTCCTGCAGAAGTCTCAACTGGTTCCTATGGCACTCCACCATTTTTTCCTTTTCAGACAGCTCATACTCAAGCTGTGATTTCAAATTATCCATGCTGTTCTGCAATTCCAGAACCTCGTTACTCTTAGAAATTACCCGTTCCTTAACTTGGTCAATTTCGCACCCCAGTGTCAATGCTAAATCACAGAGTGCTTGGCTATGTGCATTCACCTGTGGCAAAAACTCGCGCAATTCACTAAGCGACATCCCAATCTCATTGCAAAATGTCGCTTCCAAAGCATCTGGCCCTACTCCTAAGCGTGCATCTACCATTTCGAGCGTACCTTCTATAGTACCTCTAACAGCATCCAAAATTTTTGCCCGCTTAGAGCAAGCCAAGTTCCGGATCTGTTCGCTTAGCGCGCTATCTAACCGCTTTAGGATATCCCCGAAGGAAGCATTTAAATCCTCAAACTGGCAACTCACTCCGAGTTGATCCCAGTCCTCCAACGGTTGTGGAGTATTCTCGCCAAGTTGATCCATGACGGTTCCGTCCATGGCATCTGTGGCATTTGGGTGTGACATTGTCAATGGACACTGAAACGGGAACTTGGATCCAAGTCACCGGATTGGCCCCCAAGTCGGACAGGTCTAGCGTCTAACTGTCTTCGTGGTAATCCTTCCGATTACTGTAGGTGGAATCGGGTCCGATATCCAGCCTACTATGGTTCCGATGCCGGAGCAACGAGCACGAAGAACAATTTATTACGGTAAAAATAAGAATGATACTATTAAGACAAGGACAAGGAGCAAAAAGGAGACTAGAGGAGAGCTAAGCCAAGACTGAACCTTGTTCCTTAGATCTGGGAGCTTTTATGGACTCTCTTGGAGGCGTGTCTACCGTGTGCACCTCAGACTCTCCGTCCGGTACGGTTTTACGGCTCTGGGGCCGTTGCTGGCATATCCGCAGGAGCAGGTCGTAAACCTCCCCTGGATACATTCCGCCACCCCATGCTCTTAACGAACACTTGCAGAATACACCGGTCCCGGTATATTCCACAGCCTACACCGTTGAAGCGACAAAAAAGCGACTCTGCAGGATAATGCCGGTTGGCTTTAAAATCGATTGCCCCACTCGCATTAGCGTTTAACACGTAAATGTGTTAAGAAAGCCTCTTCGGCAGGTTTGGTCCATTTCTTCACAGCCACCGTTTCTCTCAAAACAAGGCAAAACTTCAACAATCACAGCAATAGCTCGTAACGAGTGAATGCACAACGTGTAGTATTCTTGAAAAGTGACGCACCAACCACATGAGACACATCCCGTGAGTAGGTGTCGCACTGTTCGACGTTCTACACGTTCTTGTACCAAGATTAGAGCGGCTGGCGTCACAGTACGTTTGGTTATGATCAATGCTGTTGCGCGAGATGTTCTTCTCAGCAAAAGCGTTTTTTGATCGAAAGCAATATCCCTCTATTTAGCCATTCAATGAAGATGTCGCTGATGTTACGTGTGACGAAACAGTGCGGGTGCTGTAACGAGCAAGCATCCTACTTGGAAAGCGAAAGTTCTGGGCTTTAGTTCCACATGGAGTACAAGGAGCATCGGATTACTCACAAGGAAGGGTTCCCAACTCATGGTGAGCTTTTGCGATGCTATTTTGACAAGATGTAGGTAGAGCCCTGTGAGCGGAGTCCAGAACAGCAATTTGTTTTTGCTGAACGCCTTTCCAAAGACCATAAAGAGGTGTTAAACGTGTGCGCAACAATCATTAACCCCTATGACACACCACGGGGTGTGCATCGGTGGCGCAGTCGGCTTTTTCCTGATAACAGGAGCCAATTAGGAGCCAATTTTAGACCACCAATATTTACAACAAACCACGGCTACCTATCTCTCTAAGGTGATTGTTCACTGCTGTCTTCCTCCCTACAGTTATGATCAGTAGTCCACGTCGCCATCACTTCCTCATCGAAACGCACTTATGAAACCAACTGGATGATACTTGTAGAAAGGCTCCATAGTCATTATATAATACCCACAACCTCTAATCTGTACCTCGTCTTCTTCCGGACAGTCGATATCTCTATATACGGCGTTCAGGAGTTCCTCTATGGTGTCCACAACCATAACCTCTCTCCTTTTCGGAGAAGTGAAGTCTGGTGTGAAGGCGAAAAGTAGTCGGCTGACAACTCGTTCAGATGAGAACGACATCTTTGGTACATTTATGTACCGATATGGCCCGGGTTCATAATATCCAACCGTAACGTATGCGTAACTATGTAGTTACGTTATCATTGGTGATATGGTGTGAATATATGGTGGGATATGGTGATGATGCAGATACGCATTGCTGAAAAACTAGCACCTATGATGGCACAGACCGCCTTGGTTTGCTGTAGGCATTGATGGTCTAAAATCGACTCTTGCGATCATGAGAAAGCGTCGTAACAGCAAACTAATGTGCAAAAATACTGTCAAATCGCGTACTCCAATTCACAATCCCGACGGTGTGCTCCTATGAGGCGGCACATCTACCGACTGCGCCACCGAGGCACTTCTGGTGCGGTGTCATAGGGGTTGATTAGTGTTGCTCACACATTTTGGGACCTCTTTTTCAGGTCTTTAAAAAAGCGTTCAGCAAAAACTAACTGCAACCTGGATTCCGCTCACACGGCCTTACATCCTGTCAAAATAGCATCGCAAAAGCTCACTATGGATTTAGGACCTTTCCTTGTCAGTTTTCCTAACGACTACGCGTAACCTATTTCTGGTTATAGTTACGCCTCACTTGTCATGCTTCTCTTATTACATCAAAGAGTATCTCCGAACAGCATAATCGCTTGTTGTTCCACGCTCTCATGCTGTCATCATAGTTACATATTTAACTGCCATTTAATCACTGCATGTGACTTTAGTTAAAATTATGCATGAAAAAGTGTAAAAAAGATCAGCTCCTGCCAGGACGCGACTCCCGTTATAACGCAGATTTTCTTTAGCCCTTCAAACGCGTTTTAACGGCCGCTGACGGCAAACTTGCAGAAATCTCCTACCTCTTTGCATGTTAATTTTCGCAATCTGTTAATTTATCCGTGTACGATAATCTTTACCAAGGAACCACACATGCTTCTTGTCTATGTACAAGGAGTTGAACGATACAAAACAAGATAGTGACGACCAAACGTTTTATTCATGTACGGCCTACGATCCTTCACTGTTTTACTCTTTCTGTACAAAAAGTCAACTAGAACCTGCGTTTCTTGAACGGATCGAGATGCTGCGCCTGTCGACGAACTGCATGGCTGTTCCCTTCAGATGAACACCTCCTCTTTGCTAAAGCCCTACCTGGTCTTCTGAGCTAGTTAAACTGTAGACCCTTTTGTAACGCTAAATGACTCCTCTATTCCTAAACAAAACTCAGCGGCGCAGTGCGAGTTGGGACGAAACCCTTGCTAGGATCTAAAAATCTAGCAGAATGCTAATTCTAGATTCGTGTCACTGCTACGAAGTCTCAACATTAGAGCCTATCAATAGGCTGTACATGGAGGAAACCCATTCGCTTCATCACGTGATTTGCAGACAAAAACAGACAAAATGAGTGGTGTTGACCCAACAATCAAACAAGAATGCGGCTAATGCGGTAAAAAGGCTCTCCTTAGAAAAGCGAGCACTTAGTTTCCCCTACCACTCATTAAAGGGACAGTGAATTGGGTCTATTATGGAAACCAGTTGTAAGATCCTAACTCCCAAGAAACCTGGGAAGCCATGACCACCTACGAGTTCAACAGACCTGCTACTGTCCCTTGCACACTGTTCCCTGAAGAGGCAAGGAGCTTACCGGCTTTAGGTAAAACGATGCTGGCGATAAAAGACGCATTGCCGGTAGTGTGGTCGGGTCTGTATTGGAAAACGTCTGTGAGTCGGCGCTGAAAGAACGTACGACGAAAAGCACTTCTGACTGACTATACCTCGATACGTGCTGGGTTACCGAGCGCCTGATCGAGTTCGAATCACTTGCTTGAACCACCGCCTGAGCAATGGACGTAGCAGCTGTTGCAGCCGTTTGTTGCAGCACAGGGTCGCAGTGGAAATCGATCGGACGGCGACCTTGCTAGAAGCTGCTATCGAGCGTCTTCGACAAAGCGAAAGACATCGAAATCAGAAACCTTGCAATAGACTATGAATGACAAACAACACCGTCACGTTAACTGCAGCACGCATGTCCTTGAACGGTTTTGGTTTTTCCTAGCTGAGTGCAAAGGAGACGAGCTCGTGGGATTCGAAATGGCAGAGCGGACTGATTGAACTGTTGGAGCACGGAACGATTGAGCATGGGTGGTGTGGTTGGGGACGCGGCTCGCATGACCGTTGATCTCGTCCTCGAGCGCGGCTCTCAAATAACAAATTTATAGTTGATCATACATATTTGACATGTTTATATGGTAAACACAACACACTACCTCTCCAACAAAAATGATAGACTGAAAAATGCAAAGGAATAGTCCATTAAGAAACGGTGTGAACGAGAAACAACAGATAAAGTCGCAGTTGATAATAAAGTCTTAAGGTAAGGGTTTCATGACCACGTAAACAGCACAACACGTCGGGCATATATTGCGGCTAATAACGAACCGAGAACTTAGTCTAACGCTTAGACTGCCGATGACGTTACTAACAGCCTTTTCACGAAGTCTCGACTCGGACTGTATAGAAAGCAACCGCAATACTCACTTCCTCTAATCATCGCGGTCAGAAACACTGTGGTCGCTGGACGATCTGCGACGCTTCCCGTTCTCTTCCGGGGTCACGCTGCGGCTGCGATCCGATCCGCTCCTGACTGGGCTGCGAGAGCGTGATCTACGAGGCGAGCGGTCCTCATTGTCCTCCGACGACTTGCTTCTTCCGTTCTGAAACCTCGTATTCATTCAGTACTGATGCGTAACACAACGCTGAACAACCCCCTAAGACATGTTTCTGTGGAAAGATGAGGACAATGTGGGAAAGGTGGGCGCAATCGCAATCAAGGAGGAACCAAAGAAACTTGTGCAGCTATCCTACCCCTACCCCATGAATTCTTGTCATAATTTTTCCTACAGCCATGTGATATCAGAGACCACTGCAACTCTCACACAAATCCGAATGGTACCTGAGCAAGACATGTTTTGTTCCCCCGACCAAGCTTGCAAATGCTGGCCTGGTTCTACCATATCACGCCCTCAACTGTGCTGAGGATTATTCTACGAGCATATGCAAACTCGCTGCGCACACACTCCTGCTAAGTACACCACATTCTTTAACTTATCCAGCTCCCACTTAGTTATCCCTCTTCCTAACTCGGGAAAATCCGGATCCTTTCCAACTCTCTCCCCATGAAAAGTGTATTTTTTTGCTTAGCTTCTCCATTTTCTGCGCCCGAAACCTACCAAAGTCATAGCTCTCTTTAAAACAATCACACTAGACTCACCTTCTCCATAACCGGGCTGGGAGTACGCGACTTGCGAGGCGATGGAGTCCGATCAGCGGTGTCCCTAGATGAGCTGCGAGAACGTCTTGCTTTTTTGGGAGATGGACTGATGGAAGAGTCCCTCTTGATATCTTTGGGAGAGCTACGCTTGTCGCGTACGGGTGAGATCGATCGGCTTGGGCTTCGTGCTTTCTTCGGCGATGGACTCCTGCTGGATGTCCTCTCAGGTGAGCTCTTCGGCGATCGTTTATCACGCTTTGGCGAACGGCTGCGGCGTCTGGAGCGACGTTTCTTCTCAGGAGTTCTGCTGCGGCTTCGTGAGCGGCTCGAATCACGACGACCGCGAGATCGGCGCCTTCTGGGAGGAGTGACACTGCGGCTGCGAGAACGACTGCGCCCCCTCCTAAAAACGCAGAGTTTAAACTAGATTAGCCATCAAAGCTCAAACTTTGGTTACTTACCTTGGGCTCCTGCTGCGTTTCCTGACGTCACGGCTGCGCGAACGCGTGCGGCTACGACGCTTGCGATCACGAGGAGATCGCGAACGAGAGCGATAACGGTACACGTCGCTGCCATGCGGTCTACCCTTTGCAATCTCCACAAGCACTCTAAAAATGAATAAAGTTGAGAATTCAACCCATCCCAAGTCTCATACTTCATGGAGGATCAACTATCTAAAACCGTCAAAAAAAACCTGTGAGAAAGGGAGCACAGCGGTAGGTCACTTGGGAAGGGGGGGGGGAACGTGCGGGTCACATTGCATCTAGTAATTATCTGCCTCCACATCAGAAATGGTCTATCATCCGAGTTCGGGACACAGAAGCAGAGCACACGAGCAGAGCACACACCGGCCACGCCATAGCGGGTCGTGTACCTACCGCGTAGACCCGCGCCCAGCTCACTACTAACATGTTGTAAGTGCAGTGCATGGATTTAGCAAGAGAAGGGAATAGACTCAGGAATGCAGCTGAGGGCCTTTCGCTGCACAGACTCATCCCTTGTATTTGAATCAGCTCCGATTGACGTCCAGGATGTAAGATGTGGTGTGTAAAATAAGAAGGCGAAGTAACGGATGGTCGGAGGTCGGCTTCGCGTCCATCTATTCGACTCCACTGTGCTTCATACGCGTAAGCATGCCTTGAAGACCTGGGGCTGGATTCATCAACGACTAACCTGCGGGTAATAGGGGATAGAAATTATCTCTACCCCTTATATCCAGCATACCCGCGGGTTTATTTTTTTTTCTTCATAAACGCGCCTCTGTGGTTCCCACAGAATCAAAGTCATGAAGCAGTCAATATCCTGCGGCGAAGCATTGAGAGGACTATGCTCGGAGTGACACTATTCACGCAAACGAGGAACCTCCAGAGGTCAGAGCTTCGCGGAGACTCGAATAGGACACGCCGCCGCATGGGACTAGTAGGCTAAAATTGGATGACCCGGCCACGTGTTGGGTTTCGCAGACGTCCGCTGGATGAGAGCCGTTACCGAGTGAATTCCGCGGAATGTCAAAAGAACACCAGGACGCCCGCCAATGCATTATTCGAATTACTTCGTAAATGTCCTGGACGAAGGATGATCCACTGAGACCGTTTGGAACGTGACAGAGGAATGTAGACGTTGCTTGCTCCCCCTTGAGCAACTCTGGAGACGACAGACAATCCTCGGAGCAACCACTTCCTGGTTACTGCGACCCATTTTCGTTTGTTTATACGAGTTACTTTTGGGAGAGCGATGTACAACATCACCGAAGATTTTCGAAAATGTCTGCAAGAGAAGGCTGCGCTAAGCGGCCCAGTTAGAATACAATAATACCCGGCATTTCATTACGCTGGAAATTAAAAATTTGGCGAAAAGCGGCTCGGGGAGGGGGGGGGGGTCACCTTGTACTGAGTGGTTATCCGCGTTGGTAGGAACGCTCGTGAATGCCACATCACAGATGGTCTACCTTAGTTCACCACTGGGGCAGAACACACCAGTGCTGCGTAAAATTTTTAATTTTGTGCAACACAGAATGGACTATAGGGCTGAATTCCGTGGTGACCTCCCGCTTCGCGCCAAAAATTTTATGTAGCCCTAGCGTCCTCTATCCCTACGGCGAATCGAGATAGGCCATTTCTTATATAACTAGGCACTCATTTGCCTTCTTACGAAGGCGAGTAATGACTGAACACAAGCTGGCCGCTAGCACCCGACTCTCGATCAAGAAGCACGATCCCACCCCCCCCCCCTCAGCCACTGATTCCCTGATCCTCTAGAGGGTAAATATTAAAGCCGCTAACCCACCTATCTCCCAAAATAGACCGTCCATTCAGCTCATCCACTGCATCCTCCGCATCTCTCTTATTCTCGAACTCGATGAAGGCAAAGCCCCTCTTCATTGCTATGTCAGTGATCTTGCCATATCCTTGAAAGAACCTGCAAACAACTAACTTTCAGTGGAGGCGAAAGTCGGAAGCAACCCAACGTTGGGCTCACCGTTCGATGTCACTCTCCCGGGCGCGGAACGGAAGGCGCCCGAGGTACACACGTGCCATTCCAGCCAGTCTGAAATGAAGAGATTTCTCAGTACTGATCTCAGTTGACTCAGAATCGAAAAACCAACTTTGCAGGAGGATGAGGCCAAACACCAGCGCGTCAATACGAGACAAATGAGGGCAACGCGCGAAGGCGGCCGCCGCGCGCGCCGCGACGCGGACACTCTCCGCGAAAACTCGTCCACTGCCACGACGACGAAGCACCGCGAAGGGCGGACGCGCGTGGTGAACCACGGCCGCCGCCACCCCAGCGGGTGCCCTTTGTAGGTTCTCTGGCTCAGTAAAGCCAAATTCATCGACCACTTACCGCCCTCTAACGTTGGAAATACCGCCAAATCCCATCCTACGACATTCACCAGCAGCAGATTTGACGGTATTTTCACCGTTAAGGAGCGGTAAGTGGTTGATGAATCTGGCCCCAGTTGTTCAAATGGCTTCTTCGGGGACGGTAGGGAGAGTGAGGCATCCCCAGAAGAACCACTCCAATGAATTCAGCGGGCTGAGCAACTCCCTGACCTGCTGGAGAAGATGAAATGAGGCCAGTCCAGGGCCGGACATTAGCGCACTGAGCTGCACCTTCATCAGGACTTCCCGTACCCCCAGATCTCGTCATGAACCATCAGCATGTGGCGAAAACGTTCTGATCCACACAACCCTTGTAAATATAAGGCTAGAAAACGGCGTTATTCAACCCCTTTCGGGATGCTCCACGCACTCTACTTTTACGGGATCTCGTGGAAGCGATTTGAATGCGTATTCAGCCTACACAATGACTTGCGGTAGCCAGGCGACAAGTCAGTGTTCCATCCTTCCCAGACACTCTGATACCAATTCACTGACCACGCGGGGAACCGCCGAGGGATGGGGAGCTGGTTGCCCTGGGCGGGAAGTCTGAGCTTGGAACCTGGAATCAGTACAGGAGACAGCTGCCACCTCCTCCGTCTCCACGTGTCCTTGACAGGTCAAAAAGGACTCCATCGGAAGGACAAAGTACTGCCCTGTCCATCGGCTGGCCACCCCAAGTCATTGTAGAGGCCAAATACGCACTGTATGTACACGCATTCAAATCCCCCCACGACATCCCGTAGAATGCGTGGCGCGCCCCAAAGGAATTGAGCAACGCCGCCCCTTATGCGTTTCCTTTTGACATCCAGGGAATTTCCCAACAACTTGAAGTCAAGGTGCTATGCGCGAGCGCATGCATGTACATGTAAGACGTCGGTCTGCTAGCTGCGGTTTGAGTGCAGCTTTCAGTTATGCAGATCTGCACAATCAATGCCCCTTTATGCGCTTGGCACGGAATAGCGGGTGCTGACGGGATCCAACAAAGGTGCAAGCCTGGGGCGAGCCCACCCTTTATCTTTTCCGCATCTGCCAAGTATTGACGAAACAGGTCCAGATGACCTGGAACAGCTACACGCTTTATGTGTTCTAGCCGAAGATCTCCATTCTATAAGCTTTTGGACAAACTCCCAGACTTTTATGGATTAAAGTGATAATGAATTCTTCTTCCCAGAATCTTGCTCACTAACAAATTCTCGATGATTAGCCAAGAAAGCCGAGTGAGGCTATGTGGCCAGGCAAACATTACTGACGTTTTACTGAAGTTCACATCCCACTACAAAATAAATCCCGCCCTTTCAAGCCAGGCGCTGGCAGACGTGGCCTGGACCAGCGAGGATGCCCCGCGTCTGCCTTCGAAGGGAACGCTGCCAACGGCCAACGATGGAGAATCGAGGCGGGCGGTGCCTCGGAAAGTGCAAGAGCGCGTCATGTGACGGACGAGTTGCCGTGCGCCGGTGAAGGTGCCTGATTCAAGAAGGGTTTCGAATACTGCTGGCATCTTGCCAAGAATCGCCGGGGCAGTTTTTCTTCGTATTGCTCGTCATCTGTTCGCTGTAGGTCGGATACTAAAGGTACAGTCGAGGTTCCCGTTTACTCCTCTCATGGCTCCCTGCTCCTGGTCTCCTTGCGTATTGGACGTTTTGTGTCGTATTGGAGAGCGATTCGCGAAATCTCCTTCCTGTTTAGGGAAGATGAAGTTGGTCCGTTTTTTGATGAAGCTCATCCACGAGACCGTGACTATCGAGCTGAAGAACGGGACGCTGGTCCATGGCGGAATCATTGGTGTCGACGTTGCGATGAATATGCACCTTCGATCTGTGAAAATGACTCCAAAGAACAAAGACTCCATCAACCTGGACTCCCTCTCAATTCGTGGTCAGTTTATTTTCATTTTCGTTTTATTACACGATTACATTCGTGTGGTAAAATATGACGAAAAACAGCAAAAGAAGCAGCCAAACAATTACAAACCGCAGAATATGCCACTAACTACAGGATAGATGGAACTAGCAACTAAATTTCGGGTAACGTCTATGGCAACTATTTGTTATGGACTCATATGGACATGTAGAAATTTTTTGAAAGCGTTGTAGATTGACGGAACGGAATGCTTTTTGCGAATCTTCTCAAATGACAAAAGCGCCCTATTAACAAAGAAGAAACGCCTACAGTTGCGTTTAACCTTACCAACGTTATACTTGGCGGCACCTCCTCTAGTGGTAGACTCCCTTAACGTCACCATATCTGAGATTTTAATAATACATTCATGATTTACGATCCTGTGGAAGAATAACAGGTCCTTTCGCTTCCTTCTAAAAGCGAGAGTTGTCAATCCATAGTTGTGATTTCTATCCTCACTTCAGGGGATTTGATCATAATGAAAGCCCAGCGTGCGTATCATTAGTTTCCTCGTGAAACTATTCTGGACCCTTTCTAAAACTTGTACAGTTTTTTTCGTGTGTGGATTGAAGACAGGAGTACCATATTCCAAAATAGGCCTTACAAAAACCTTATATGCTTGAAGTAGCAGTCCTTAGAGGATTGTGGACTGCTCCTTCAAGCATATTAGCATAGCATAGCATACAGATTATTTATTTATTCTATACGCGACATCCCGCGATTACAATTACGGAACAGTATTGAACTGGATACACAATAATAGTTGACTAAACAACTGACCCTAGTGAAATCGCATAACCTCAAAAATAAGAGTGAACTATATGTAGTTTCTTGGAGGTACTTGTCAGCTAGTTCATTTGAAGGTGCAACCCTCGTTGGTGGTGGCCGCTTGTAAACGATTTACGATTTTCCGACACAACGGAACAATAATTGAACAACAACATAGAAATAAGTAAACAACACCAGCCTGGGGTCAGATTCATCGACGACTTACACCAATTTAACGGAGAAAATACAGCCGAAATCCTTGATAGCGCGGCTTATCAAGCGATATGGTGAAGCATTTCACCATATCGCTAATGTAGCGCTTGTTGATAAGCCGTGCTATCAGGAATTTCGGCTGTATTTTTTCCGTGAAATTGCAGTAAGTCGTTGATGAATCCGCCCCGTGTTATTAAGGTAGAATCAGTTTCCGAGTTTTTAGTCGAGAAAGGGAAACTAGAAAGGACCGTTCTCGGTGCAATTCGATCAAGGGAGGATCCCATTACTACGTGTGCATCGAGAACGGATTACCTTCTAGGAGACAAAACACAACATCAGTAAAATAAAAAATGGCAAAGACACCGTTATTCAATTAACCTTTTAGACGCATACAAGGCAATGTACTTCACGACCTATTCGTTTGCAAACGTTCCGACCTAGCTTACAAATGTTATATGTTCTCACACGTTTTCTGTGTTATTTGTTCGCACGTCTTTAGTGCAGTTGTTTTTATGGAACGAGTGAGTTGAAAACATTTCAATACTAAACACATTCAGTTCTTATGAAATGCGTTTAGGAGCGTCCACAACCATCTAGGATTACACTCATTTGACAGGTTACGGTCCTTTTTAGTTTCCCTTTCTCTACTAAAAACCCGGAAACTGATTCTACCTTAATAACAAGGGCTGGATTCATCAACTACTTACAGCATTTTCACTACAGAAAATACAGCCGAAATTCCTGATAGCACGGCTTTGAATTGCCGTAGAGGTTTGACAGGTTATTTTTTCTCGAAGTCTCCGGAAATTCAGTCTGCTCGACGGGTGAAAAATGGGTTTCTCACATTACTTTTTGCTCTGGGAAATTGGATTTCCCATTGGCCGCCTGCAAGTTAGAAGAAAAAAACCGAACAGAACCATTGAAGAGGAAAGCGTACCATGCCACCTATCAACTTCAAATCGCGACCAGATCACATTTTTTCTATGGCACGCAGGAGCAGGTTAAAAATTTATTTTGGGTTAGGTTAAAGATTTTATTGCCCTGCGATGCCGAGGTTAGGGTGCTGTAATTATATGCGCGAGATCTTATTCAATTGAATACGTTAATTAATCCGTTTCCTTGTGAAGCTGTTCTGCACTAACAGTTCCTTCTCGTTTCCATCTTCATGCCTTTAAGTTAGCGCTAGGTGCACGGCTGTAATTTACCACTAGCCGCAGTTTCTCTGCCTTTTATGGGCATTGCGTTTAGGAGTGGTCATAGTACTGAAGCAACCTTATTTGTTGTTTTAACCAGCAGAGAGTTGCACCGAGTGCGCTGGGGATGATGGTCACCTAATGTCGATGCACAGTGCTCCAAGATAGATCACAAGATTACAAGAACACAGAAAACAAGCATACTGCTGGTAATGAAGGCGCAGTTCCCTAGAGGTGGGGGGAGGGGATCCATCGTGTATCTTTTCGGTAACTGGTAGCTTTACCTGACCACAGCAAGCCTAGGTGTCCTACAGATGGAGGTTATAGCCCTCTTTGGAGCCTCCGTTTTTGTACAAACCCCTGGGAGGTTCTGAGAGGAGTATCGTGGACTCCTGCTTGCATCATAATGAAAGCGATAACTAACCACAATTGGGTTACTCGCTCTCCTCTGCCAATATTGATGCGGGAGAGAGCACATAACTAGACAAGGAAAGGAACTCCGGGATGTGGTCCAACTAACGTGCTTTGTTAAGTTTGGCCACATAGTGGAGCTATTCCCTTGCTCGAAATACAACTATAACATGAAAGCGATTTTGTGATGGAAACAAGGGATGGACATGGGTTAACTATATAATGCGCCTTATGTGGCTATACGTCACGCGTCCTGCTAGGGTAAGTCCATTTAACCGTAATTATCAGAATGTTAGCGAAGACTTGGGGTGGTCGACATTATTTATTTATTTTTATTTAGCATGTAATGAAATTGACTCAACAGTATGATCACCATCGTTAGACACTAAAGTGTGCCACCTAATAGGTAGGTCAGTGATCTCCTTCTTTCAGAACTGAGAGCCAAATAGTCTGCTGACCACACTTCAACATCTCCAGTTGTGGTGTTTTTTCTTCGCTAGAGATATCTTAAGGGGTCGAAATAAGTGATAGTCAGAGAGGCAGTATTAGGGGAATAAGGAGGTTATGGTTCCAGCCCATCTCCTCCAGTTCTCACGTGTCTCTTTATCTACAGCGTCGTTGTGAAGGCGATAGACAGAAGCATGTCTCTGCCGTTTTCTCGAACAGCGTTCGCCAGTTTCTGAAGCTGATTGGTGCAAATGCTGTGTGTCTTTGCAGGAGCAGCTCGTATTAAAACATTTTTTGCGGGTCCCAGAAAGAGTAAGGGAATCACTTTTTGAGGTGAAGACCCATTTTGGCTTGTGCTGGCGGGTATGAGTGATAGAATCGTAGGGAACCCAACTCCCATTTCAAGAAATCAGATATTCCAAAAAATCCTTTCGGTGGAGGCGCAGGAGAGACTGACAAATTGTTACCCGGATGAAGCGCATGCTATCGATCGTGACAAGTGGCCATCGAGTCAGCAACCCTTTTCTATAGTCGAGAGTCTCAAGCCGACTGAGTGCAATTGCGTGTGTATATTCAAGTCTCGTCGCAAGACAGCAGATGCTATCCTCCGGATCCCCTTTGAGAGGATTGGTAATGGCGGTCTCTTCCACTGCGTGAGGACGTTCTGACCGAGACTGGTTTTCGAAATCCGTGTCTCTGAGGCGAGCTTACCAGCGTTGACCAGTGCTGATGCAAGTGGTGTTCTCTCCCAGTGCGCTGTTGATGCCTCGAACGGTTGCCGTCGATTCTGTACAACGAAGCCATTCGTAGAAGATGATGGCTCGAGCCTGCTTCCGTGAAATTGACATGGTGACTAAAGTTATGGAAGGCAGCGTGGCTATATATACCCATCAATGAGACGTTTCGAGAATGATCTGCAAGAGCGACCTGCTAGGTTATTAATAAAGTACTGTCGAGAATTTTTCAAAAAATCAGACTTATCACACACCATAGGGCTCAGGGTCCTCAGCTGCATAATCGGAGTGGAAACAGGCTGCCTTCAGGCCGTATTGTAACATATTCATCGTTGATGCCTAATGTTCTACGTCTTCCTCTACCATCTTGATTCTTCAGTTGTAATTTGTTATTTACATCGAATTGTTCTTTTGCACGTGGAATCTGGCTATACAAATTTAGGCTGTTAATAAGCGTCTTCAAATAAATAAGAAACCCACATTAAGCCTTAACAACGCATTGGTGCACATCAGAAACCAAAGCGTATCCATGTTGAAGTTGTTCGTTTTGACAACCTCACAATAATGTGCACTCGCAGAAGTCTTCATATCTACGACGATGGGCCAGATAGACATTGGCTCGATTTCGATTCTAACGGTAAAGGAGTCAAATTTGGTGTGTATGGTGCAGTAAAGATGAAGTGGGAATAGCACTGTGGTTTGGCGGTTAACAGCTAGGTGATCGTGCCGCTCTTTTCCTGCACGACTTTCGGTTAGTGACAGCTGGCGACGGCTCATGTCAGGAGCAAGTGAACTTCTAGGAGCCTACAAAACTATTTTTTTCATCGACATTTCGCTTATACCATGTCTGCTGGTATCATTTTCTGACCCCTCTCCATATTGATTTTCTTCCGATTCTCGTCCCTCAGTTACAGTTTCATGAAGTATTTCAGGATCAGCCTTATTCACATAGTCATCAGTACCTTCAGTTTTCTAACTATCTGTGTCTTTATTCGTGGTCGTTTCTTTTTCTTCTTTATTGTGTTCTTGACTTCATGTTGACAGTAGTTTTCTTATGGTTCGTTGACTGTCCATCCATTTTGGGTGTGTGAAATAAATAAAGAAAATGCAAAATTGGCCCCTGCTTAATCCGTGAAGATTCTTATTAAGAGCTAACCTAACTTCACGGTACAATTTCGAAAGTAATCTGACAAAAAGAAATTCAGTGCAATCACCTGTGAGTTACCGTTGCGCAGTGCAACGACGATATAAATCATATTTAGTGGTTAGCGCCCGTCGGGATGAGATCTGAGTGCATGGCAGAGAGCAGGTACTCTCCTACAACACCTTGTATCAGTAAAATAATCAACGAACGCTGCAGTATATTTTTTTTTTTTTTGAAAGATGAGGTTAATACTTCCCGTCTCTATATCCTGTGTTGTTATCAGAGGAAATTAGGAATTCTCATCTTGTCATCAGTATGCGATTCTGTTAAATGCGTTGCATATTGTTGAACTGGTAATGCGAGTCAGGGCAGCTAAGTTTTCTATTGACTCATTGATTTATCACTGTATAGCCGTGTTAGTTTGCAAAAAAAAAAAGACGTCTAGCGGACGTCTTCTCCTTGAAGGTTTCGCCATAAAATTTGTTAGTAATATTATTCTTTGTATAAACCACCCATGTGCTTAAGACGAAGAGTTATGGGAGTTATGCATCTTCCCCCGAGCAGGGCCATACATATACTCCCGTGCAAATCATAGGCCATACAAGTCCTAAGGTTTGACCACTATTTGCCACAGAAGCCTGGGCTACACCTTATTTCCTTCAGCGCTCTTTACGCTAGTTTCTTCTAGTGCAATCACTACCCAAGTATTGGCGAGGTGTTACATTTGACGAAATGATTGACGCGTTTCGGTGCTAGTGCCTATTAAACCTCCGACTAAAGGACTGAACTGTCCCCACAGTGCAGAATATTCATCATAGCTAGATAACAGTCGAGCTTTTGCTTTTGCTGGCTCGACATCAAAATCTACGTAGACATAAACTGAACGGTTCTTCAGGAAACAATATCCGCTACATCATTTTGCCGGATTCGCTTCCGCTCGACACGATGCTCATCGACGATGAGCCTCGCAAGAAGGCTGCAAGGGCTCGCGCCGGTGCTCGCGGCAGGGGACGTGGTGGCCCTCGTGGACGAGGCAGGGGTGGTCCACGTGGACGCGGTGGACCTCGCGGACGAGGTCGCTAAGCTCGGTTAGTTTCATCCGTATAATGAACTACGTTGTTTAGCTGCAGTATTTTGACGAACTAGTGTTCCTAATAGCTGTCAGTATTTTCTACAGTCATTTCTTTGTACATCACAGCTATGTGGTGTGGACATAATAAACTTAGATCAGGCTCAAGTTGTTTAACTCTAAGTTAGGTAAGTTTGAGCTTTTTGATCTTTGAGGTTGTTAAATCTCAAGAACTCTCGTGAATTATAGAGGAGCTGTGGATTGATTTGGCAGTGAAATCTCTCTTGTGTTGGTTTGTTGTGAAATATCCATGAAAAGTCCATGAAATGTATTAGAATGTTTCCTTATGAAATACATATTTCGGTCTGACGGGTGAGTGGTGCTGTCTCTGATGTCCGACTTGTGGGCTTCGGAAGAGCGCCAGATGTGATAGAGTTCGCTCGAGACAGTTGAGATAGCCTGTATAGAAATCGATAAGTTTTTTCGCCCTAAGTGCGTAATATTCCTCAAACAAAAGGATTGCCACGGTATCGGTGATGCATAGATTTTATTGGACAAATGAGCGCCACTGGATGGTTGCTCAGAATGGTCTCACTTCACTTGAACTGCTCCGTGTTGTGCTCATATACTTACGCTTATAAGTGGCACTTCTCATACAATCGTAACGGGACAGGCGAGACAGCGTGTTTTGGCTGCGTCAGACTGTGAATGGAAGACGTCGCCGTGAGCAACAGTCCACTTGGCCTGTTCTTGGAGGATAGTTTCGTTTGCCGGACTTGTATAAGTACATGCGAAATGCTGGAGAAATAGGCAGATTGGATCTATCGTGGTGGGGGAGGGGGGGGGGGGATGAGGTGCCTCTAGAAAAGTGAATCGAACACACGCACACAGAAGGCATCCTGCCGCTAGAAAATTGCAAAGTACTGCTCGCTCCTAGGTCTGCTTTGCATGTTGGATTTATATAGCAGTTTATTTTCAATGTTTTGCTGCGACCATAATTACGTATAGCGCCGGGCGGGACTCGAACCCACACCTCTTGATGATCGGGTGCTATGCTCTACGCCATTATCCCACCGGCGCTGTTTGATCAGAAACCAAACATCGTTATGAGAGCTTACAACCTCGATAGCAGCCACCTGACGTTTAAGGAAAATGAATGGAATAGGCGAAAAAGTCTATTCGAGGGTAGAATTTATTTCGCCCACATATCAGTGGTACTCCGACGATGTTTTACTGGAGATCTATGGTCAATAGATGCGTGATGTCTTTTTTGGCATATAGATTGCAATCTGAAAAAGTTGAGAAAACGGGAAAATGTGGAGTGTTGAAAAAAGATTACTTCTATGTATCTCTCCAGTAGAAGTGTTTTAAGTCAGGGCTCTGGTGACGTTGGCGGTTCATTAACCATGTTTTTTTATAAACGACTATCCATGCTTTGTTCTTGTCAAGTTTCTATTTTGCAGGTGCTCCCAATAGACGCTCAAGCCGTTTCTCCAGAGCTGTTGAGTTTCCCATTTCGGTTCCTCGTCCATGTGTTTGTTTCCGTCGTGCTCGAGGTTATTTCTCCATGTTGTTATTTGTTTGGTAAACGTGTTCCGGATCTCGGATAAATATGTTTTCGGTAGTTATGCAACGGTCCCCAAATAAACTGATTAGAATACTGTTTTATCCAGAACCGGTAACTGTGCACGACGGGAGGGTGTGGTTACTCTGACGGATGAGCAAGTGAGTGTGGAATGTGGAAAACTTCCTTCGAGTGGCGTGTCATTTCTCTTCAGGATGTACGTTCTCGTTTCCGCTGCCTTCAGAAGTTGCGGCAGTGACGTCGCTGTACTCAGCATGTGTTCGACGTATTGGCAGCACCTCCTCACTCTGCTTAGTGAACATTCCAGCCCATACCAAGCACTAAATGGAGTATTTAACTGCTTGGTGCTTCCATGAGGTCCTTCAAAGGAACCTATGCACTGTTCGACACACCGTGTATGCCGCTACAAAGACTCCGACGAAGATCCCGACTATCACGTCGCTCCAGTGGTGCTTGTTGTCGTTGATTCGAGAGTATGAGATCAGGAGGCCTTGAAAAGATGGAGTAAATCGACATCGTGCATAGCAAGCAGCAAAGTTGACCTACCCACCAATTGATATCAACGCTGTCTGAAGCACCGGAAGTGTCGTTCGACGAAGAGCATTGTGCGGTATGCGAGCCAGCAAGTACAGCTGAAGCACTTCTACATTGATACTCAGACTACCTCTCAAAACAAAGGTTCCATTAATAGTAATGAGTATGGAGAACTAGCGCTTTTTGGACAGTTGTTTCCACGTTTCCAAGTCTTGAAAATGAATTGCTGAGTTGTGCCGTTATTATTGGAAATGGAGTAGAACCAGTCAAGGAGGGACTCTAACCATAAGATCTGCACTTCCAAGTCCGAGTCCGCACTTATGCCACTTCCAAGTTCCATATTTTCGATTCGGTTTTGAGTAGACATTTCATTCAGTTTGCTATTATCAAGAAAATGAAAGTGTCTGCATGAGTGTTACACCACTTCACAACATTGCTGCTTCAGTGTCTCATGATTGCGGAAGGGTAAAGGTATGGGTCCGTGTTCAAAATCAATTTCTGTTTCGGATGCGTCACATATTCTTTTTTTACGGACAACCTACATGCTTGGTCCACACAACGATTTGTAGTGACCTAGCGAATATTTAGCTGATGTATTGGTTCTTTGTGTTCTGAACGAGGTTTTTATGTTGGATCCTTTATTGCACGGCTTCACCTTTCATCGTCGTCTTCAGAGGACTAGAGTGGTCGGAACCGCTAGAGTGGTTGAGGCGTTTGGTGGGTTAGATTGCATTTCAATATGCACCATCTTCAGGCCTCTGAAGACGATGATCGTGTCGTAACGTCAGGCCGCGTAATAAAAGGTCCACCATAAAGATCTCGCTCGGCACACAAAGAAGTGATACAAAATCAACTTACTGTGCCGAGATTTTTACGAAGAGAGGAACTAAGTCAGTGTTTCATGCTTCCTGAAAGAACACCTCCGTTTGCGCTTCAGCGACCCCGGAGAGGTAGAATGGCAGGTGATCTGAGTGCGAAGCGAACGAGTATTTGATTCGTAGTATCACACTGACGCTCTCCAACTATTGGCTACCGGAATACTTATGCTACTGTCGTTTTTCGTGTCTTTTCTAGCGGTGTGGTTACCACTAAGAATCGATTTTTTATTGCTTAAGTTTTTTTGCTGATTATTGGTACCTAGGTGCGCGTGATAGCCCAGTCGAAGGGCGCCCCAACTGTCGCTTTCGTTTCGTTTCAAGATTTTTGGTTCGATTTAGGCCAACCTAGGCTCCTATCCGTCCGGGTTGAATTGGTACAATTGTTGTCTAAGAAGGATACAACACTGCCTTATTCATCGGCTGACCTCCACAAGTCATTACATAGGCGAAATACGCATTACGGCTGCTCCCACGACGTCCAGAAGAAGTAGAGTGCCTGGCGCATTTCGCAAAGCGATTGACGCCATCCTTTATCCGTTACAAGTGCTCAGGCACGCCTAAGAGCGTGCCGCTTCGCGCGAGGTTGCAATGTCACCGACCTACAGAGAGCAATTTTAATAAAACTGAAAGTCCACCAACATCTAGATTTTCTCCGGAGTGTCCAGTGACGTCACGGTTTGTACTGCTCAGTACTTCTGTCTCTCAGGTTGTTCCGCAGCTGTTCTTATGCTCAACTGCACTGATTATAGGACCTCGTTGTCACGTCATCCGAAACCAGACGCTCACTACACAGCATTGGTGCCACTTCTTTTGAATTCAAACGCTCGTTGCATGACTTTGTGAAACTACTTTTGTATTCAGACACTGTTCCAGCGACCGTGACGCGTCTTCTAATTCTATATGCCCGTTGCGCGATATCGGTGACACGGCTTCTGAACGTGGACGCTCAGAAACGCGCGCAGTTACCGCTTTGTCAAGCAGGAGGAGACTGCGCTTCTTCTGCTGCTGCAGCATCCCATGTCGAATTCTGAACGCGGACGCACACTGCACGAGGTCGGTGACACCTCTTCGGAAATTCCCCTTACAACTCCCTTTTTACTGGTTCCCCATCCTGGTTCCACCATCAGTCCCCTCCTTGGTAGCTCTCCTCGTCCTCATCCCCGTACCGTGGTCCCCCTTACTACTCTACTCCATTAAGTTCTCCTCCCATGCTCATGGCACGACGACCGCCCATTCCGCGACATCTGTCTCATCTTCTAAATCCGCACGCTTGGTCTCCCTTACTGGTCCCCTCGCAATGGGTCACCTTGCTGGTCGTTCTTACTGCTCCCCTTATTGGTAGCTCACTACTGCCCCCCCCCCCCCTATTAAACGCGTGAAGTAGCTGCTGTATGAAGCAGTAAAAGGTTACGCTTCTGCTGCTGCAGCAACATCCCACGTTGAATAGCAAGTTTTGCCCTGTAGACGATGAGGCGTATCTTGCGCAGGTTAGATCACTCAAACGTCATCAACCGCTAAAGGCCCTGCACGGTTTCATAGCGCAGCGAACCACTTATCCTACAACATGGGTGGTTCACTGCGCTGTGAAGCCCTGCACCGGCATTAACTTTTATATGTAGATGGTTATAGATTGCGATGACGCCCGCACCGTAGATGTTGAGGCGTATCTCACGCAGGTTAGACCACTCAAGCGTCGTTGACCGTTAACTATTTCATATGGGTGGTGATTGTTGTTTAGTAACTTGTTTTTTGAGTTATAAATGACTTGGAATTGGCATTGATTTTGTAACTATTTCTGTTTCGTATCTCTTTGATTTTCACTTAATGCCATGAATCGGTCTGGTGTAAAAATTTGCTTATACCTACTGTAGGACTTCAAGATCAGACTAAAGGCTATAGAACCCATCAATCTAGCTAATATTGGGTTCGGCGAGATTTTTTTTTGTGTTGGAGTGGCGGTGCTGTGGTAAGTCGACGCTTCGCAAACGGTTCCACGAACTCGTCTATTATATGTACGCAAGGAATACTCCATCAACGGTTAAAAAACGAGCTCGGAAAAATTGCTCAAATATGAAATGTAATTTGTTTGAGCTGCATTATTTTTGCGAGAAAATGGCACTATTTGTAAGTGCTTCAGTATCTAATGCATATACCCGAAATTTTGAAGATGGTTCCAAGGGGAAGTATATTAGGTAAGATGCGGTTCTTATAATGAAGCGGGCGCACAAGGGATGATTTGGTTGTGTTCAACGCTCTCCTAGGGAGAGGACCTCCAGAATACAAGCAATTTTGATAAAGGTGCGCTGGATGGGGCACCCCTCCACGACCCAGATTCCCTTCAAAAATCAAACATTACAACCTAGTGTCTCAACGTCTAATAATGACTCCTCATCCGAACGTGCATTGGTCATGAAAAGAACGGGACATGTTGCACGCATTATAGGCCAGAATGCACCCCTTCTCTAGTGGCCGTGAAATAGATGAAGATTTCTCACGTTTCTCTAAGCCGTCTTTTTCTGTTGATCATCGAGGCACCTTCGGCAACCGCTCACTGTATTCTATCGCGAGCAGTAATTTTCACTGCGACCTACTCTACGCAAGGATCGTGAGGTGAGGTATCTGATCCCGACGACGATTGTTCGCTGCCTTTTGATGACACCACCTACCGCTGTAAATGTAGATGCGTACATAGAAAACGCAGAATGTCCACTGAAGAAGGACTTCCGTGCCTCTGCCACCATGCCCGCATTACCGGTGCAGGTGTAGTTGGCGTAGTATCTGAAACAGCGAGAATCGGTGATCGAGAAGCTCTACTTCGAAGTCGGAATGGAGATCGGATTGCGAGGACTAGACGTATGAGCCTCTCTGGATACATGTTTTCCATGTTACCGTGATGCATCGCTAAAGCATTGGCATCGTATCCGTAAAATGGCGCTCTGTTGCACCTACGATGGACAGAAATCTTTTACGACGTCATCCCGAGCGGACTTCTCATGTATCAGGGCTATTTACAAAAGTAACGCACTCTGAATGTGTGCAGGTTATGTTGATCGGCTTGCAGACGTCCAGAAAATGTGGTCGAAGTCTGCCGATGCAGCTTTTCGTCACATTTGTGAGCACGTAAATGCTGATGAAGCCGATCTGAGAATATGCTGAAATACAGAGCGAATGAGTAGAAGGAGCTCAGCTTGTTTGCAGTAGGGTTTGGTTCTTTGAGTGGACGTGCAGAGAATTCCTTCATGTCTTTCAGGCTTAGTTTCCGAATTGACACAGTGAACCGCTGTGCCTGATGTCTCCATGCAATCTCTGCTGGAACCGGGGTTACAAGAGGCTCATTTGATTGAGATTAATATTAGGTGTGACCGAAAAATAATCGCAATCGTTTTGGTGATTTTAGAGTTCTCGCAATTATTATTTTTTACCTCAAGAATGGGTAGTCACTTTTGATATAATTACATTTTACAGGACATGTTGTTTTAAACACATAGAACGAAAATGGTTTTCAAAGCCTAAAGACTTTAATCCAACTTCCGCAACAGGGCCAAAGCGTCAGATTCATGCTATGAAGCTATATGGCTTGAATCTTGGGAAGGATACCGCAGATTCAGACCGAAATTTGGGCTCTGCATTAGGCTAAACTGCTTAAAAACCAGCGATGAAAAAGGAAAGCTTGTTCGGAATAGATCGTCGCCTAAAGGAACATGTGAAAACGAAAGTGTGCTCTTTTGTAAAGCCAGCAAAATTGCTTACTAATATATACCTGATAAACCACTCTGAATGGTTTAAAACGAAGGAAATTGGCTTCTTAGAACTCTTTGAGCAATTCTAAATGAGGGTGGCGAGGCGATGAAGACCTCTAGCTTCTTTCCTTAGTGGGATAAGAGCATTTATATTTTCAAAATAGTCGCCATGCGTTATAGAGCGTCGATCACGGCCAACTATAAAAAAGTTTGTAAACTATTCCAGCAAGGAGTAGGCCTTCGGAATACCGTGCATAGATTTCTATGTCCCTCAGGAGATCGGTTTCGGCATTTAGCGGTCTCCCTTGGCGATTTTATGGCAAATTCCAAGAAGCAAGTTACAAGAGTCCGACGTTTTCGACGAGTCCGATGATAGAGGGTATCTGTAGCAGATTTGTATTGCGCTGGTAAGTGAAGTGTTCCTACTCATTCAACTAACAGCTCAAATTAGCACATTGTCAAGTTGACTGGTAGAAAATATTAGTAAGACTTAGATGTTAACGGCTTACTTAATCGTACGTATTCTTCTGTCATATCGCACACATAGCGTTAAGATTCCAAAGAAAAATCTAACCGTATACAAGTGCTGGTCAAATATGTATTCTGGCACGTGGTGAGCTCTAGCAAACCGATAAACATTTGTCAGTTGGTTGCAGAACTACGCGAAATGTAATGAATTCTTAGCTTATTTCAAAGAACCAAGTTTGAACAAGGTATAGGCATCCAAATTTAGAACTCGGAAACGGCGAAAGTTTTCACCCCACCGGGAATAGTTTACACTATGCCTTACTTACGGCCTTACTACGCACGGATGCAGTAGGTGTGGAAGATTTGCTGCTTATAAATTAGAGATTACAGCGCCTAACTAGAGAGAAGGCTTCACTACAAGTGAAACATTTTAGAAATAAAGAAAAGGGAAGGTTAAAAAAGTAAAGCGGTTTGTGACTGATAAAACGATATATGATATTTTTATAAAGTCGATATACCTAAGTAAATGGCGATTTGAATAATCGTTGTGTGTACAGTTGTGTCGCCGAGTTTGAACTGCGGCGAGGACTCTTCACTTATCCTTTTCGAGCGGTAGATCTCAGTAGCCACCACCTGAGAAGAGCAGGGTAAGTTACAGAGAAGGCTGGAACGGTTGTCCATCAGTCCTTATTTACTGATCTCACCGTCAGGATCATCACAAAGAACACGTAGAGAAACAGCGCTACTGGAGTGACAGTGTCCTCCTTGTAGTCGTACCGAATTGATTCGTCATCACAGAAGAAGCCTCGAATGTGGATGCCGGTAATCTTCGGAATGAGCACACCACCGATCAAGCCTGAACACTTGTTTATATGCATGCCGTATAAAGGAAGCATGATGCTACCTTTTTAGTTTATTATGTATGCCGTTTTGATTTTTTTCTGCTACCATCAATATCTACGTTCACAAAATTATTTAAATGCATAAATATTTGCCTGTAAATGTATTCCTTCTCTCTCTGAATGGAACAAATGTTCCTGGGCAAATGTTTAATTATTTATTTAAATATTTGCCTGTGATCATTTTCTTTAGATAGAGGAGGAATACTCGCAATTCTAATAACCATAGGATATTCTCTTCACGGCAGAGCCAAGCTTCACCGTGAAGAGAATATTGAGCGAGGGTGGATCTGGCAGTGCCAGCATGTAATTTTGCTGACAGAAACGGTGACAGAAACAGCAGGTGTAGGTCATAAAATTCAAAGAAGAATTTCAGCGTTCTCTCCCAGAATTTCATTCTATAAAGTTGTCTTTAAAAGCTGCTATTGTTCACAAACTGCTTGAACTCGAAGGCAGTTAGAAGTTCTACCTTTATGACGTTGTGGATCTCTTCAACTACTTACGTAAGTTCCCTTCATAAACAGAATTCATAATTTCCTGGTCAAACTATGCCTAATGTTACTTTTTTGAACGAATAGAGCTGAGAAATAAACAAACAACATAAACGGAACAATGTCTGAGTTGTTTTTGATTCGGGAGCAGTTATATGTAGCATCGTTCCAGTGGCAGTCAGTGCCTTTTTTGGAGCGAGTATGACAGCTGTAGCAATTTTTTTCAATGTGAAGGTAACAACATTGCCAATGTTTATAGCTGACGGTGGCTGCGAGGGAAACACCTGATAGACTGCACCATGTCTATGCGATGTTTCCTCGTGCTTACCGAATCCGTAAAGAAGGACGAAGTCAAGGAGAAGTGCCGGTCCATTGATCTCCTTCACATTGGGCTCGTACACGTTTACCTAAAAAGAGCAAGTTGTGAGCGTTGTGTTGTAATTCCCATTGGTTGAATGAATGTTTCAGATTTTTGAAATCGAGTATTCCAAATTCGTTTTTTTTTTGCTTGAGAATATTTCATTCACCTGTATCACCTGTCGTCCCGTTGATCATCGAATTGCTCGAGCGGGTGCCAGCAGCGTCTCCATTCGTCCCTGTCGCGTGCCAGAGTGGTCCAATGGATCCTCCTCGCTCGAGGGACACGAAGAGCGTCATATCGGTCGTTCAGGGCTTTCACGAAGAAGTCCGACCAACGCGTTGGTGGGCGTCCTGGTGTTCTTTTGACATCCCGCGGAATCCAGTCGGTGATGGCTCTCGTCCAGCGGGTGTCTGAGAAGCGCATTACGTGGCCGGCCCACCTAATTTTCGACAACTTGGCCCATGCGACAGCGTCTCTGATCTTCGAACGTCGGCGAAGCTCGGAACTTCGGAGGCCTTCTCTCACTTGCGTGAGTCGTTTCACTCCGAGCATCGTCCTCTCGATTCCACGCTGCGCGACGCTGATCGCGTGTTCATCCTGCTTTCGTATAGCCCAGGTCTCTGAGGCGTATGTTAGGGCAGGAAGAACAGTGGAGTCGAATAGGTGGGCACGGAGTCGGACGTTCTTCGTCTTCTTCGCGACTTCTTCGACGCTCTTGAAAGCTCCCCAAGCCGCTCTTTTCCTCCTGCTCAGCTCTGGTGCTAGGTCGTTGGCCATGTTGACTTCGCGACCCAGATACACATAGCTGGAGCATTCGGAGATGTTCGTTCCGTTGAGCGAGAATGGGGCATCAGAAACCCATCCGTTCTTCATGAACATCGTCTTCGTAAGATTCAGCTGCAGTCCAACGTTCCCACATACACGATCGAAGTCGGCCAGCATTCGCTCCGCCTGGCTGATGCTCGGCGTTATGAGCACGATGTCGTCAGCGAAGCGAAGATGATGTAGTTGCCGGCCGTCGACCTTCACTCCCATGTCTTCCCATTCTAGTTCGCGCATGACGTTTTCGAGAGTGGCGCTGAAGAGCTTCGGGGATATGGTATCCCCTTGCCGAACCCCTCTCTTCACGTCGACGACGACGTCGTTGTAGAATGGTGAGATCTTGGTCGTGAATCCACTGTACAGCTCTCGAAGGACTCTGATGTACTGAGTAGGAACGCCCTGGGTGAGCAGGAGGGCTTCGATGACCGCTTCAGTTTCGACAGAGTCGAATGCCTTCTTCAGGTCGATGAACGTAAGGCACAGCGGCAGCTTGTACTCTCGCGACACTTCGATGAGCTTCGTAATGGTGTGTATGTGGTCGATCGTACTGAATCCTCTCCGAAATCCTGCTTGCTCGCATGGCTGTCCTTCGTCTAGCGTTCTGCTAATCCTATTCAGGATAACTCGAGTGAACAGCTTGTAGACTACGGACAGCAGGCAGATCGGGCGATAGTTGCCAATGTCGTGCACGTCTCCCTTCTTGTACAGCAAGACGGTTCTGCTGGTCTTCCACTGAGATGGAACCTTGCACTCCGACAGGTAACGTGTGAAGAGCCGCGCCAGGGTGTTGATGAGCGTAGGCGGGAGGTTCTTCAGGTGTTCGGGTCTGATCCTGTCGGGACCGGGTGCTGTACGTTTCTTCACCGACGAGATGGCGTGTCGGATCTCGGAAGGGAGAACAGAGGGGACGACGTATCCATCCTGCGGAAGATGGCATGGGGGCAGGTGGACGTGGCTATCGAAGAGATCGGAGTAGAAGTCGTGGATGACCCTCTCCATGGTCCTTCTGGAAGAGGTGACGGTTCCGTCGGGACGTCGGAGAGCTGTCATCTTGGTCTTGAAGTTGGCGAAGTTCCGGCGGGCATTGCGGATGCTCAACCCTGCCTCTGCAGCTTCAGCCAACACTTCCGCCCTTCTCTCCTTAAGATCCTCCTTTATCGCCTCTCTGCATAGCTTCGCAAGCTCGGACGTCAGTTGGTAGTTGCCTGACGCTCGTGCTGCTCCACGCTGGCGTATCAGCTCGAGAGTTTCCGGAGACAGGCGTCTCTTGGTGGTCTTCAAGCTCTCGGCTCCCTTAGCACTATCGTGGAGATGGTGCACGAAGCGGTCGTATTCCTCGTCGACGTTGTCCATGACGGCATCTTCCCAAAGGCCGACAAGAGAGGTGTAGAGATCCCAGTTGATGGTCGTTCTGGGATTCCTCTTCTTGAACTTCGCGGCCTTCTCTCCTTGACGCGAAAAGCGGAACCTTGCGCGAAGGAGGCGGTGGTCCGATCCCGTGTAGAACTTGGGGACAACGGAGACGTCGGTCAGGCAATATTTGCGGTTGAAGATGATGTGGTCGATCTCGTTGTGGAACTGGCCACCGGGAGATTCCCAGGTCCATCGTAGGGAGGAAGGCTTCTGGAACTGCGAGTTTCCATGGATGGTCTTGGTCGACATGATAAACTCAGACAGCCTTTCACCTTGCTCGTTCCACTCCAAACCGTGGGTTCCGATGTGAAGTTCTTCCGGCGACCTTCGCGGTCCGATTTTGGCGTTGAAGTCGCCGACGATCACCTTGTAGAAGGTGTGATCTTCCTTATAGAACTTCTCCAGCTCCACGTAGAAGGCTTCGACCTCTTCGTCGTCGTAGTCGGATGTTGGGGCATACGCGACGAATACAGTCAAAGCTGGCACGGAACCACATCGCTTCAGTCGCAGACGTCCGATTCGGCTTGTCAGAGACTCGTACGAATCGATGTTCATGGCCAAGTGCGTGTTGACGAGGACACCAACGCCGCCTACTCCCCTGCTGTCGCATGTTCCGAGGAACAGTTCTTCTCCGGAGTCGTAGGCGGCGTGCAGGGGGTGGTGTCTTCTCGTCTCGGTCAGTCCGATGACGTCGTACTTGATCTTCCTGGCTTGCATCATCAGGTCCTCGACGGATGCTTCCGATGCGAGCGTGCGAGCGTTGTAAGTACAGATCGTCATCCTAGTCCTTCTCAGTTTGCGCAGCCTGGTTAGGCCCTGAGATTTTAGCAGCCTCTCCGTACTCGTCCTTCCCATCGCTGCAGAAATGGGGGCTCTTTCGGGGTCAGGGGAATGAGGCCCTTTAGTGCTGCTGTGTTTGACTGGAATACAACACGGGTAGCTAGTCAGGCTCTGTCGTGCGGGCGGGATACTCCGGGCAGCCAGCCAGACTGCCCGAAGGGACGGGGCGAGACTTAAGGCGGCCTCGAATCGCCTTACATGTACTCCCAGTCTACCGAGTGCAAGCTTTTGGCCGAGCCGACACAGTTACAATCCGCACAGTCACGGACACATCCACGCACACTGTGCACGAACATGCCGCTCCCACGCACAAGGAACGCGTCGACCCGACACAGCAGGAGCAAGGAGTCCATCCCCTGCATCCCACCTGCGTCTCTGGGCAGTACACGGTCGCATTTGGTTCGCGTTTAATTCCCCTATCCACCACCCGGGGACGCGCCACATGGCCCTGCGACAAGCGGCCCGAGATCCCTCTTAACAAGAGAGCCCGAAGGCTCTCTATCGAGGGAGATCCGTGGGAGAATATTTCATTACGTTTAAAAAAGTGTTCGGTTTAAAACCAGAAGTGTTCAAAGTGACGGCGTTAGAAGAAACCAAATACGATTTGATTTATAGATAGGGTTTCTGTTTCGAGTTAGTCAGTCTCCCTAAGGGAGGCCGCCGTCGGTCATCAAAGTTGTTGGGGGTCTTCAATCTGAATGTTGACGAAATTAATTACTTATGAGACGTTTGGTCCACAAATAGAGCAGGAATAGCGCGTTGAAATAGGATATGCAGTCAGTGTGTCTCAGCCCTCCTATGCGTTCAGATTCCATATGATAGTGGCGCATGCAAGCAAGTGACAGACAGACAGGGATTTAAGGTTCGTAGAATACAAGGTCACAAAGTGGAGCTGGGCAGGAGGTGGAGAGAATTGCACAAACCGTCTAGGACCTCACAGGAGAGATGTCTACCACTTGTCGGAGGTGGACTTCCGTCAAACATATTCAGATCTATTACCGCTCAGCTACGCGGGAAGGATGTCCGACGCTGATGCCACATTAAGGTCTCGTAGGACGACATATGGGACGTCATAGCAATGTCCTCTGAAGTAGAGCTGGCGGACTCAACACCATTCCGGCTTTCGTAGCTCATACATGGGAAGAATGTCTCATTTTCGTGACCCAGCGGATTAGGTGTGGAGGGTTAAATGCCGATGGGCAGTCACACCATGAGGAGTCGAGACGACTGATGGACGAAAAAAGCACTGCTGTGGATCCCGAGTGCTCTTGTGGAAGTCCTCTAACAAGGTGATCGGATACGTTAGTCACAAAGCTGATCCAACTCGCACCTTAGCTGGGAATGAATCGAGCTGCTCATCAAAGTCACCATGTTCGCATGACAACAACGTCCGGATGACGATGGCGAGGCGACGAAACGAAATGAACCGATGCTGTGACCCGCATGACCGGTGAGCACGCGCCATTCATGTTTCTAGCCGTGGAGGAGTTACAGCTCTTAGCCATTGCTTACAGTAAGGACGAACTAGGAAGGAAATTCCAAGCTTTGCCGGGTTAGTATGTAGGAGGCTTCGCTTTTTATGCAGTTCCATCATTTAAAGGCATATTTCGCCTGGACGTGGCTATCGCTTTTCAGAATCATCTTATTTCCCTGCTTGAGTTAATTCTATCATTTCTATTCTAATTCCATGTTTGCTGAATCTGCTGTAAAACAATCACTTCGTGAGATAGGGCAGTGGCTGCGCTGAGGTGCGGAGGAACGCGAAGACACATCCCACCTATGGAAGAAAGCATGCGGTTGAAACGGAAGGTCGTGATGCTTCAGCCAAAAATCGGGCGGAGTAGGAGCGCGTGGAGCTTTAATAGGGAACGACAGAGGAGCCTTTTAGGATAATAATGCACAGATTCTTCTTCTTCTTTAGCATCTGTGCCGCTTCGTAGCGGTCCGCTATTCTGGTGTCATGACGCAACCTTTCCCAATCCAGCGCTAGATCAGGGTGGACACCAGCTACTTTCAAGTCCATATGTAACGTGTCAGCCCAGCGCTGCTTCGGACGTCCTCTAGGCCGCTTTCCAATCACCTCGAAGTAAGCCCTATCTTGCGGACGCCGTCTTCCTTCCCACGCAGAACGTTGCCGTACCATTGTAAGCGAGCTTCGCCGATCTTGTTCGCTAACGGCGCGTCAGCGAACTTCTGCCGAATGGTAGTTTCGGATGCGGTCTAGACCTGTGACTTCTGCCGTCCAGCGCAGCATATTCGTCTCCATGACGCAGAGGCGCGATTCAACTTCCTTAGTGGCAGGCCAATACTGAGCGCCGTACATTGCTACCGGGCGGACGACTGCTCTGCAGATCTTCGTCTTAAACCGCTCTGGTATCCTCCTTTCGCAGAGCACGCCAGTCAACGAGCGCCGCTTCGACCATGCTGCACTCACGCGTGAGTTCACTTCAACCATCGGATTGCCATCAGACGCTACTGCTGAACCCAGCTATTTAAATACCGAAGTGCGTGGAAGCTCGATGCCGTTAACCTCGATGGAGCTGGACTCGGTAACGTCCGTCGTTAGATATTCGGTCTTCTTCACGTTCAATTTGAGTCCAAACCGCTACAAGCGATCACATCAAGCTTGCACCTCTCGCTCGAGTTCATCTTTATCTTCGCTGGCGAGCATTACGTTGTCAGAATAGAGCAACATCCAAGGGACGGGTTTCTGAAGATTTCGTGTGATGGCATCCATGGCGACAACAAAGAGGAGTGGAGAAGCTCAGAACCCCGGTGCACTCCGACAGTGATGGGGAACTCCATGGAAGTTCCAGCTGCAGCTTAAACTCTACCCTTTGGACAAGGATAGAAAAATCGCATCCACTCTATTCAGGAATCCCATGTCGAAGGGCGTAACATATCACTTCACGCGGTACGCGGTCAAAGGCCTTCTCCTAGTCGGGGAAGGCGATATGCACTGGCTTCTCTTTCTGGCGATGTTTCTCTAACAGGAGGCGGGCGGCACGTATGGCATCAACGGTGCCACAGCCAGCCACGAAGCCGCACTGATTGCTGGAAAGCTGGACGATATCCCGAATTCGACCATCGACAATTCGCTCAAAGATCTGCATGGTGTGTGAAAGCAAGCGAATCGGACGGTAATTGGAGCAGTCTGCAGGACTGCCCTTCTTCTTCCGAATCAGAATCTTCGGGCTTTGGCGCCAACACTCAGGCATCTTCTTCTCCGCTACAACCTGATGAAAGAACATTGCCAACCACTCAGCAGGGTACTTTGACTTCCACAAGTCAGCCGCCACGTCGTCGGGCCCAGTCGCTTTCAAAGCCTCTTCAGTCTTCTCCACGGTGATCTTCTGGACGGGGCCGTGGGTTGGAGCCGTTAATGGGATGGCTGAATGAGGAAGCTCTACTGTAGAGATTTCCTAAAAGTAATCGCGGCATAGCTTCAATGCCTTCTTGCTGTCCATAAGAAGATGGCCGTTCTCATCATTGATGCCCAGGAACTCAATATCCTCGGTCTGCCGATGGCGATTCTCAGCAAGCCGGTACAGATACCGCTCACGATCGTGCGACTCAAGCTTCTCGTTGACATCTCCATAATGAGTGGCTTTTGCAACAGCCACGGCCTTCTTTGTAGCTTTCATCGCTTGTTGGTACTTCTGCCAGTTATCGGGTGTCTTTTCGCCGAGAAATACGTGATAGAGCGACTTCTCTCGAACTTTTGCCTTAACGTTGTCTGTCCACAGCCATGTCTTCTTGTCGACCCTTCGTCGTGCAGGCTTCGTGATGCTGAGTTCCAACTGTACAGCTTGACGAATCGCATCGGTTGCTCTCTCCCAAGTTTCATCGACAGTCGTGATTGTCGGCAGCCGTACGCGGGAAATCACAACTGCTTCCTTTTCTTTCATTCGCCACCACTTGGTTCTTGCAGCACCGCATCGCTCTACCTGCTGTACCCTCGGAGGGGCGATCCTCAAAGTGCAGACCAGCGGTCGATGCTGTGGGGCGACCGTCTCATACGGCACGACCTTCGCGTCTGTGACAAGACTTCGGTCCCAATCCTTCACAAGGACGAAATCTCTCTGAGTCCGTGCTCCCACTATAGAACGAAATTAGGTAGGGGTCACGTCTACGAAACACGATGTTCACTATGGTGAGGTTATGCGATTCCACATACTCAGAGTACATAGAACGGCCTTAAAGCCACATGTCACTTGGCTTGAGGCACGACCACCTCGTCTCCTGCACCGCATAAAAGTCAACTCTTCTACGCTCCAGTGCTCCACCAACTCGCACGAGCGGCCCGTCAACGTACCAGCATTCAGCGTAGCCACGCGGGTCCTGCTTACGTTACAGGACTTTCGGACTAGCTCAGTTGCCCCCCCCCCCCCGATGCCGCCCTCGCATAAAAATGCAGAGATTACGAATAAATATCGAAATTACCCACCTCCTTTGGGAAAGCGCTAGGCATTGCACTTCCGCGGCTTCCGTGGAATATCGCGGAGGTTGTTTGAATGGATCATTTCTATCAAGACCATCAGCTTAACTGGTCCATGCTGGTATCAGCGGCCGGTTCATCCCGATATGAGGGTGAGTGCTGATGGGTGCCACGAGGTGTGAATATTGCATTCGATCAAATCAAGCAGCGCCGGTGGTGCAATGGCGTAGAGCATTCCCGCCCAGTCAGCAGGATGTGTGGATTCGAGTCCCGCCTGGTGCTTGAGTTTTGGCCGTAACAAAGCGTCGTTATAATATTTGTAGAATGCTTATTTGTGCGATGGAAAGGAATTTGGTGGCCATCCGATGGAAAAGTCAGTGTTCTACTGTTCTTTGCGTGTGACTCCTGCAATAACTCAACGACCTGGAAGGAATGGAAAACCTGGTTGACATGCGTGGGACCCGAACAATGAGTCGATGCGGACAGCAAGGATGAGCTGGCCTCTCCGACTGCGCACCGCGCACCCAAGATGAAACTAGAAGGGAGGCGCAGTGGTATAATTATGCTAAATGGTTGTTAGATATTCATTCTTGACAAGCTCAGCAACGGGGGAGCCTACCATTTCATGTTCATGTCTCTGAGTATGCAGCTTTGATTTCAGCTGAAGAATATTGGGTGCTCTTCAAGTTAAGCGGGACAGACCTGAGCGAACAAAAGCTGCTCTTGCAAACGAGTTTGTGATGTTGAAATTTGTCGGAATTGCTCTTAATCTACGCTACATTATTTTACACGAGCGCGTACCTCCTAACTTAGCAACATCGGAAGTTGCTGTGTTAAATAGGTGCTTTCCGCTCAAGGATTTTCTCGGGTTGTAGTTAAAGCGCAATTCACATTTTGGCAACTTTGGATCACCACAGATGTAATCGCTTTAAAAGAAAAGTTGCCACAAGCGGCTCGGAGCGGCTCACATTGTATTATACTGTTACCAGCATTGGTAAGAAGGCACATGAATGTCCAGTTACGTCAGAAGTGGCCTAGCTCAGTTCACCACTGTGATCGAACTAACCAGTTCTTGTGCAAATTTTGATATCGTGCAACACGTCGCATAGGGCTGCCATGCCTTACAAGGTGATCTCTTTTGGTCTGGTTTGCGCCGAAAAGATATTTGAAATGAGAGCTGCTACCAGGAGCTTGAACATGAATTCACTTTTGCGTCTAGATGGCGTTTAAGTCGTTTGGTCTTAGGTAAGTTTATCCACCTACGCCTACATACTTCCATATTCGTGCGTTTGGTGGTCCTCTTCGGCATCTCCTCTAATGATAGTCGTCCATTCAAAACTACACTATCAGGTTTTTCCTTATTTCCGTTGAGATTAGTATCCTATGCTGTGAAGTGGTGCTTGGGCAGATAGTGCTGTATATGTTTCCGATTATTCCCGGCTTGGACGAAGGAGAATTTATTGCCGAAAAATAAAAGTGGATAGCAAACTTGGTTGACGCGTGAAAAAAGAGCACATTAAAAGTCGAACAGCGTCAAGGTAAAATTCTTCGAAGTCATAGAGAATTCCCTTTTACGTTTTCAGCTAAACATCGGATTCGTTAGGAATTTTCGCCGCCAAAACTGGGTGCCGTTTTTTGTTTTGTTATTACAACAAATAGTGATCCTAGCCTAAAACAACGTCTAACATTTAAATTTACAACTGGAGTTAAGCCAGCCATGAAAATTCAACAGAAAAAGATGGGAAAGATCTAGCCTATTAACCATAAGTATTTGTCGAGTAAGCTGTCATAATGATGTTCTGCTGCGATCAAAACTTCTAGCGCCAGGCGGGGCTCGAACCCACACCTCCCTCGTTATGACAACTTACAACCTCGATACCAGCCATTTGAGGCTTAAAGAAACTGATTTGAATCATTTGTCGAGTGAATTTTTAAAACGTTAGCTTTATAGGAACAAGACATTTTTTGCTGAGTCCGTCTAAGTCGATTAGCGAAGAAGAAGTTTCTTGCGTTGTTCTACAGCTTAATGGAACTCGAAGGGCATGCAATTGTTTGCAATCGAAGGGTGATTCACCACTAAATACGCGCTCTTGCAAAATCGTTGATGGATGAGCGCCCGATTTTCCGGTCCACTCAAACAAGGCCAGATTTTGAGACGGATAATGCTCGGAGAAAAGAAATAAAGCGAGAATAATGAAAGGAAAAGCAGACGGAAGGAGGGCAGCGAAACCCACCGATTCGGACATCATGGTGTGCTGCTAGTGCGCGCGTTTTTTCGCGACGACTCATTCCCAGACGACGTGCTGCGATAACATCTGCTGTGTGGTTTGCTCGCTATCTGCACAACTATTGATTACAAACAGCTTTCTGGAAACCGCAAACGATAAGGGGGCACAGGATGGATACAGGGACCACTGACCACTACACTAGGCAAAGGAATGGTATTCTGCAAGAGGAATCGCTAAAAATAACGAAGAATTTTTCAGCAGCCGTGCTCACAACGGCGTGCTATTGATCCGACGAAGCTCGTGATTTTCCGAGGATAAAGGATAAAAGGACAAAAATGGAGTTTACCCATCCTTTTTGGGACTTACCACTCATTCTACTCCCACGAGGAGGCAATTTGAATGCATGTTTGGCCTATACAATGACCTGCGGTGGCCTGCCGATGAACCAGTGCTTTATCGTTCTCAAACATGTCTGTTATCAATTCATCGACCCCGGAGAAGTGGAAGGTTTGCTTGGCCTGGGCGAGAAATTCGAACCAGAAACCTGGAATCGTAGTTAATGCGACAACCGGCGCTTCCTCCGATTACCACACAGCAAGAGCTAGACTAAAATTCGTAACCTAAAGGTTCGCATTTGTCTGTTTGGAATTTATATTAGTTGAGGTCACGCCCTGTGGAATCGTACTGCATGTGAACGAAATTCTTAAAGAAAAGCGTGAGTACCTCTCGAAAAAGTAAAAATCGTGGACAATTCATCAATTCCATGCTCTACCGAGGGAGTCTTTCTTGCAGATGTGAACTCTTACAGTACTTGATGAACCCAATACTGACAATTTCGAAGACGGTTGAATAATAAACTTAACTTTTATGTTCTCCACTCCTGACATTGCCAAGTGACCATTTCTTTGAATTTTCTTCTTCTGTGTTTCCCTTCAAGCTTTCAAGATGTCTTCTAGTCTTGCGCATGTCGCAAATATTATGCTCTTGTTCTCACAGCAACCTTAACTTCTCACCATCAGCAAGTGTTCTATGATTGTGTGTGACTTCGGGATGGACACCACTGATTTTCCTCCCTACGTCAGCCGTCAGGAAGCGGCCGACGAGAGAAAGAAAAGGTGATGGGTTTGACGAAGTTGCTGGAGTTGGTGTCCGGAGCCGATCTCGCTCGCGACTTGCAGCACTGGCTAACGACTACTAGGCTCGGTCAATTTCCCAAGCTTCCTCAGTCTCTCTCCTAATTCCGCCTAATAGGTGTCAATAAAAAAGACGGCTTATTTTGTAACCTCAAACCATTCCAATTTTTCAAAATCAATTTTTCATTTTTTCTGCACATGCTTTGCAGTTTTAGGTGTTCATGTTGTAGCAATGACCTTTCATTACGCAGAATACTGTGCAAATAAATAGCTAAGCGCATTTTTCCTCATATATAACTTTTCCGATGGCTCTAAAAAGCGTTGAGCTCCACTGGTTTACTACCCGACAATACGACGAATTCTTAGGCACTATGTATTAGGGCAGAGGTAGCGCAGTCGGAGGAGGTGCCGGCTGCGGCGTGCACCTGATTGAGGTTCGTGGTTCGGGTTTCCCATTCATGCCAACCAACCGTTTTATGCTCTGGAGTCGATGAATTGCTACCAGTATAGATCAGACAAGCGTCCAAATTCTCTCCACATCTCGTAGAAGTAGAATGCGAGGGACAACCCAAAAGTGATTGATTAGCATCGCTCTTTATACTTTATTAGAGCAGTGTTCAAGTTTTGTTGTAATCCTTGTGTTGGTGGTGTTTAGTATTAGGTTGGTGCATAAGTTCTCGGACATTTGGGGCATGGAATATATATTATCACAACATTCGAACAACAATATCAAATCATTTGAAGTAACCACCCTTTACATCAATTGTCTTTCGCCAACGTGCTGTTAAGCTATGAATGCCTTTTCTCCAAAACGTGGCCGGTTGTGATTCGAAAAATGTGAGCAGTGCCTCCTTGACATCATCTCGGTTCCTAAATTGCTGGCCGTCCAAATAGCATTGAAGGCTTGAAAACAAATAATAATCAGAGGGAGCGAGATCTGGTGAGTAAGGTGGATATGGAAGAACGGTCCATCCGTAGTCCGCTAACTCAGTCGCCGTCGCTCTAGCAATATGCGGTCTAGCGTTGTCGTGTTGAAAATACGCCTTCACTTGCTCTCCTCGTGTGGTTTGAAGGTGGGCCCTCAACTTCCTCAGTTGGTTGACGAAAACCTCTGCCGTCACTGTTATCCCTTCGTCCAGCAGCTCCCAGTATTCTAAGCCAAGAACGCTCCACCAAATACATAGCATCACCTTTTTCACGTGAAGGTCGGGTTTCGGAACGTCTTCTGCCTCTCCAGTTGCGTCAACCCACTGTGCACGCCGGTGATAATTAGAGTAGAGTATCCACTTCTCATCCCCGGTGACAAGGTTGTCCAGCCATCTGTGGGTACGTCTGAGGGTAAGGAGAGACAGAGCGACATCGGCTCTGCGATCCATGTCATGTTGTGTCAAGTCGTGAGGTACCCAGCGACCCAATTTTTGCACATTGCCAATCGACTTCAATCCTCGAACGACAGTTGAGTGACTAACACCAAGAGTGCTTGATAGTTCGCGAGTGGTTTGGTATGGGTCCGCTTCCACTCTACTTCGGAGGCCATCCAAATCCAGTGTCATCGAGCGCCCTTCTCGTTCATTATCTTCAACGGAGAATTCACCAACTGCAAACTTCGAGAACCACTGGTAGACAGTACTTCGAGCAGGAGCACTCTCGTTGTAAACATCCTTCAGGCGACGACACGATTCGTTGGCATTGAGGCCAGATTGATGCAGGAATAACATGACGTGTCGAATATGCGTCTCAGTTGGGATGAATTGCTTAGCCATAACAGCTGAAGTTAACAACGCAGAAGTAAATGTTAGGAACAGTTTTGTAGCCCTTTCCTTTCTCTATCGATCGATCATTTACGCGTTGATGCATGTAAGAAATTTGGCGGGAAAATGCGCTTTCAATTCAGGAGGGATCAAATGTCCGGAACTTATGCACCAACCTAATAGTTGAATGCATCGTCACACCAGTCGGTAAGGGAGTGAACTCTCAACAGTCGGTGGGGGAATGGTCCTTCCAATCAAGAAAGTTGGAGGGATGCCTGCTGCCAGCGGACCTGATTTAGACAGCTTTGGTTCTGGAAAGTTGTCAAACGTTGCGGTCCTTGGTTTCGGCTTTTCTTTGGCGGTGTGTCCAATTCACCATACTTGAATAGTTTAAAAGATTAGTACTAACTTGCGTCTTGTGCATCGTAGCATAACTTGGGGAAAAGGTGAAGTGGAGCGGTCCTCCACTTATCACTCTCCAGTCCCTACTACAAAGCACACGCAAAAGTGCTCCGTTTATCAGTAGGTTTATTCATTTTTGGTCCCTTATCTATGAAATCATCTAATAGGTACACAACATCTGTCAAAGCAGCTACTTATTCTGCAAAACTACTATCTCTCTCAGTCTATTCTAGTGCCAATTCGGTGACTATAGAGGGGTGGAAGGCTTTGTAGGCATAGTCGGAACCCAACGAAGGACATGATTTGGAAGCACGAGACAGCCGACCTTCCTCCAGCTGCACTCCTGGCGCCCCAACGAACAATAGTTGTGATATATTTATTATGACTTAGTAACATTGTGTTCAATGAATAACTAGTAACCCTTATTAGTGCAAAGCACGAGTACAGATGAAATCACAGTGTACAGATTGGCAGATAAGTGCTACCCTTCGATGCGTGCAGGAAGCCGCGAGAGGAATTTCAACTCCTCCTGAAGGCCGTGTAGATGGGCTGTTCGACGAAAACTCCATAGATTGGAGCCTCCTTTGCTTTTGACGGAGCATGGTTCGTGGATCTGCTCACATTGAGCGTCCCGTAGATGTCGCCGTAGATGGCGTCGTTCATCGTGGCGACTTTCGGTCGAATCACTCCGTAGGCTTCGCAAGCGTTCCAGTAGTACTCGGCCTTCATTCGGAGGTAGTACTTAGACAGCTTGAAGAGGGCAAAGACGGTGGGAAGGGAGAAGAAGGCGAAGGCCAAGCAGCTGAACCAGAGCCCCTGAAAGGCTCTTGTCAGTGGCGAACGGAATGGACGAAAATCGGTGCAACTCACCTCAATGGGCCTGAGGTTGCTCTCACACTCTCGCGAGGCCCACACCGAGGCACTTTTAAGGAAGGAGATGTCATCCGCCGATAGCGCCCTGTGCTGCTTCTGAGAACGAGAATTGGGGTTAATTATGCACAAATATTTGCAAGAAGATGTAGACGTACCAGCACCAGTAGCGCAGGGCAAACTGTATGGTAGAGGTGATTGTACAGCAGAATGACGCTGAGGTAGAGGTAGAGGATGGGAACGAAGAACAGTAGCACGACGGCGAGCACCACACAAAGCTGGCCGACCTGCAGAGAACATATGAGCTCTTCAAACAGAGTAGTGAAAATGCACGTTAATCACCTTCTCTGAGAAGCTCGTCCGGTCCATTGGGTGGTAACTTCGCATGTAGCACACAGTGCCTGAACAGGAATACATTGCGCATGAAAATGTTGTTGACTTTTGATATCTTACAAGGAAAGGTTCCCAACTTAAGGTGAGCTTTTGAGATGCTATTTTGATAGGATACAGGGCCGTGTGAGAGGAGTCCAGAATTACAGTTAGTTTCTGCTGAATGTGAAGAACTGAAAAAGAGGTGTGAAAAGGTGTGCGCAACACTCACCAACCCCTAGGACACCCCACGAGATGTGCCTCGGCGGCGTGGTCGGTAGGATGCCAACTCATAGGAGCTGTATTTCTAGTTCGAGTCCGAGTACTGCCAATATTTTTTAGCTTGTTGTTATTACGCTTTCTCATGATCACAGGGGCCAATTTTAGACCATCAATGCTTATAACAAACCACGGCTGTCTATTTGCGCCTTCATATTAGGTTGGAAAAAAGTCTTTTCATTTTTTTCAAAGATTTATTACTTCACAACTACAAAGTCAAATCAACTGAGATAAACTCTAATTTGTTCCACTACACTTCTCCAAAGACTGGGAGATTTTCCATATCCTCTCGCTTAAAAGACTGCAGTTCTGGAGTCGAACCATTGATGACTCCAATTTTTGAGGTCTTCATCCGTTCCAAAATATTTCTCTCCAATTTCTTGCTTGAGAGCATGGAAGAGAGGATAGTCGGCACGAACGAGGTTAGGGCTATACGCTGGATGTGGCAATACTTCCCAGCCCATCTCCTTTATTGCTTCTCTTGTGAGTCTTGCAACATGTGGTTTTGCATCGTCATGCAGGATCACCACCTTCGACTTCTCCGGCCTGTTTTCTTAGAGTTGCGACGACTTTGTGGAGTTGGCCGCAGTATGTGACAGCAGTAAGTGTCTCTCCACTTCTGAAGAGTTTGTCGATAAATCACTTCTCTGATATCCCACCAAACACTCAAGAGAATCCTGCTTTCGTGAACATTGGGCTTGAGATCAGACTTAGGGCTCCCTCCCTTTTGTACCCATTGCCTTTTCCTCGGAAGTTGGCAAACAGAACCCAGGACTCTTCGCCTGTCACAATCCGCGGAAGAAACGATTTTCTTCCTTATCTGGACAGAAGAGAAGCAGCGATGGAGAGCCGTCGACCGTTCTGAGTGTCTGACAGGGCATGTGGAATCCAAGCTCCAAATTTCCATGAAAGCCAAGATTCTTCAGATGGATTCCTACTATCCTGTGAGACAGTTCGAGCTTCTCTGCCAGCTGACGTGTCGTCCGCCAACTATCGGTACGAAGAAGATGGTGTAGTTCACTGTCGTCCAATCCAGTTGGCCTTCCTGACCATGCTTTGCCCTCAGTGAATAATCTCCCTTTAAAGACTTTCCGAACCACTCATAACAGGCGCGATGAGTAGTAGATCCCAAGCCATATATATCGTTAATTTGGTCGGCTGTCTTGCGTGCTGTGGATTCTTTAATGAATTCATGAAGAATGCCGTGCTGAAAACGGCCATGAGGTAGATCTGGCATTGAGTCCGGAAGATTGAGTAGATAACGAAGTACAAGAAGGGTCTTAACCTGTGTCCGCGTGCGAATGGTAGACAAGTGTGATAGGATTACGAAATCAGCAATCAACATTGGCTAGTGCGTTTACAAGGGGAAGGGTAAAAAAAATTCGAAGTGTGAAGAGACTTTTTTTCCAACCTAATATGTGCTAGTTTTTCAACGGTACGTATTTGCACCATATCATTTCTCTGGAAATAAAAGGTCCTATTGCTCTTCCCTTTTAGTCAACAGCTATGGTACGAAACTATGAAACAAGTAAGACACAAGCGCGTGTCACACCAGCAACATCTTGCAGAAGCCAGTGAGGAGCAATCTTCTCCCTGGCTAGGAATGACCGTCTCTTCCTCGTTGAACGCGTAATCCTTGGGTGTAGAGAAGGATCTTGGGTGAACATCGACGTAACCATCTGCCACCCACGAAAAAAGTTAGCACATATGAAGGCGCAAATAGAAAGCCTTGGTTTGTTGTAAGCATTGATGGTTAGAGATGGCCCTTCATAATCACAAAGGCCAATTTTAGATCATCAGTACTAAAATTTGCCACCTCATGATCACAGGGGTAAGAACAACAAACAATTGCGTGCAAAAATGTTGGCAGTGCCCGGACTCGAACTCAAAAGTCCCCTGGTGTGCTCCTATGAGGCGGCACTCCTACAGACTGCGCCGTCTAGTCACATCTCTTAGGCCCCGTTTATACTTCGTCGCGGCGCGACGCGATTGCCACGCAATGAGGCCAAATTGATCGACCAAATTGATCATATTGATTGTGCGACGCGATCGATCAATTTGGCCTCATTGCGTGGCCATCGCATCGCGCCGTGACGAAGTATAAACGGGGCCTTAAGGTGTCGTGGGGCTTGACGATAGTTGCGCGCACGCTTTCAGACCTTCTTTTCCGGTTTTAAAAGAAGCGTTCAGCAAAACTAGCTGTAATTCTGGACTCCGCTCGCACCAAATCCTGTCAAAATCACCTGTATCACCTGTCGTCCCGTTGATCATCGACTTGCTCGAGCGGGCGCCAGCAGCGTCTCCATTCGTCCCTGTCGCGTGCCAGAGTGGTCCAATGGATCCTCCTCGCTCGAGGGACACGAAGAGCGTCATATCGGTCGTTCAAGGCTTTCACGAAGAAGTCCGACCAACGCGTTGGTGGGCGTCCTGGTGTTCTTTTGACATCCCGCGGAATCCAATCTGTGACGGCTCTCGTCCAGCGGGTGTCTGCGAATCGCATTACGTGGTCGGCCCACCTAATTTTCGACGACTTGGCCCATGCGACAGCGTCTCTGATCTTCGAACGTCGGCGAAGCTCGGAACTCCGGAGGCCTTCTCTCACTTGCGTGAGTCGTGTCACTCCGAGCATCGTCCTCTCGATTCCACGCTGCGCGACGCTGATCGCGTGTTCATCCTGCTTTCGTATAACCCAGGTCTCTGAGGCGTATGTTAGGGCAGGAAGAACAGTGGAGTCGAATAGGTGGGCACGGAGTCGGACGTTCTTCGTTTTCTTCACGACTTCTTCGACGCTCTTGAAAGCTCCCCAAGCCGCTCGTTTCCTTCTGCTCAGCTCTGGTGCTAGGTCGTTGGTCATGTTGACTTCGCGACCCAGATACACATAGCTGGAGCATTCGGAGATGTTCGTACCGTTGAGCGAGAATGGGGCATCAGAAACCCATCCGTTCTTCATGAACATCGTCTTCGTAAGATTCAGCTGCAGTCCAACGCTTCCACATACACGATCGAAGTCGGCCAGCATTCGTTCCGCCTGACTGATGCTCGGGGTTATGAGCACGATGTCGTCAGCGAAGCGAAGATGGTGCAGTTGCCGGCCGTCGACCTTCACTCCCATGTCTTCCAATTCTAGTTCGCGCATGACGTTTTCGAGGGTGGCGCTGAAGAGCTTCGGGGATATGGTATCCCCTTGTCGAACCCCTCTCTTCACATAAATGACGACGTCGTTGTAGAATGGTGAGATCTTGGTCGTGAATCCACTGTACAACTCTCGAAGAACTCTGATGTACTGAGTAGGAACGCCCTGGGTGAGCAGGGCTTCCATGACCGCTTCAGTCTCGACGGAGTCGAATGCCTTCTTCAGGTCAATGAACGTAAGGCACAGCGGCAGCTTGTACTCTCGCGACACTTCGATGAGCTTCGTAATGGTGTGTATGTGGTCGATCGTGCTGAATCCTCTCCGAAATCCTGCTTGTTCGCATGGCTGTCCTTCGTCCAGCGTTCTGCTAATCCTATTCAGGATGACTCGAGTGAACAGCTTGTAGACTACGGACAACAGGCAGATCGGGCGATAGTTGCCAATGTCGTGCACGTCTCCCTTCTTGTACAGCAAAACGGTCTTGCTGGTCTTCCACTGAGATGGAACCTTGCATTCGGACAGGTAGCGTGTGAAGAGCCGCGCCAGGGTGTTGATGAGCGCTGGCGGGAGGTTCTTCAGGTGTTCAGCTCTGATCCTGTCAGAACCGGGTGCTGTACGTTTCTTCACCGACGAGATGGCGTGTCGGATCTCGGAAGGGAGAACAGAGGGAACGACGTATCCATCCTGCGGAAGATGGCATGGGGGCAGGTGGACGTGGCTATCGAAGAGATCGGAGTAGAAGTCGTGGATGACTTTCTCCATGGTCCTTCTGGAAGAGGTGATGGTTCCGTCAGGACGTCGGAGAGCGGTCATCTTGGTCTTGAAGTTGGCGAAGTTCCGGCGGGCATTGCGAATGCTCAGCCCTGCCTCTGCTGCTTCAGCCAACACTTCCGCCCTTCTCTCCTTGAGATCTTCCTTTATCGCCGCTCTGCATAGCTTTGCAAGCTCGGACGTCAGTTGGTAGTTGCCTGACGCTCGTGCTGCTCCACGCTGGCGTATCAGCTCGAGAGTTTCCGGAGACAGGCGTCTCTTGGTGGTCTTCAAGCTCTCGGCTCCCTTAGCACTATCGTGGAGATGGTGCACGAAGCGATCGTATTCCTCGTCGACGTTGTCCATGACGGCATCTTCCCAAAGGCCGACAAGAGAGGTGTAGAGATCCCAGTTGATGGTCGTTCTGGGATTCCTCTTCTTGAACTTCGCGGCCTTCTCTCCTTGACGCGAAAAGCGGAACCTCGCGCGAAGGAGGCGGTGGTCCGATCCCGTGTAGAACTTGGGGACAACGGAGACATCGGTCAGGCAATACTTGCGATTGAAGATGATGTGGTCGATCTCGTTGTGGAACTGGCCACCGGGGGATTCCCAGGTCCATCGTAGGGAGGGAGGCTTCTGGAACTGCGAGTTTCCATGGATGGTCTTGGTCGACATGATAAACTCAGACAGCCTTTCACCTTGCTCGTTCCACTCCAAACCGTGGGTTCCGATGTGAAGTTCTTCCGGCGACCTTCGTGGCCCGATCTTGGCGTTGAAGTCGCCGACGATCACCTTGTAGAAGGTGTGATCTTCCTTATAGAACTTCTCCAGCTCCACGTAGAAGGCCTCGACGTCTTCGTCGTCGTAGTCGGATGTTGGGGCATACGCGACGAACACAGTCAAGGCTGGCACGGAGCCACATCGCTTCAGTCGCAGACGTCCGATTCGGCTAGTCAGAGACTCGTACGAATCGATGTTCATGGCCAAGTGCGTGTTGACGAGGACACCAACGCCGCCTACTCCCCTGCTGTCGCATGTTCCGAGGAACAGTTCTTCTCCGGAGTCGTAGGCGGCGTGTAGGGGGTGGTGTCTTCTCGTCTCGTCCTGTCAAAATAGCATCGCAAAAGCTCACCTTGAGTTCGGTGCCTTTCCTAGTTAGACATGTTGGGAAATGAAAGAAGCTTGTGCAGTGCTGTGGTTTTGATCTAGTAGAGATCTGGCTTTATCCAGCAATGATGTGACGTCCAAAGGAATGTTACCATAACTTAGTGGAAGAAACCCACCTGCAATGATCAGCGCTGGTATTGGCAGCACCAGCAATATCATAACCATCGCAATGAATATGATCGAAATTCGGACAGCCCAAGAAGACGTGGCCAAGTGGAGAGATCGATAACCCTGAAATGGCTTGCGTTTGCCACCTGTCGTAACCTTCGCCCAAATCTGAACAAGAACACGGAAAATTCCGCTCTACCCAGAGGTTTCATCGCTACACAGTAGCTACAGTACCGCCAATCAGAAGGGTTCTCACCGTATCCAATAAATCCAAAGTTCACGTCAACTGTTGGCCTTTTCTTTTCCTTACTTTGCCTATTGTTTAAAAGCTTGCAGTGCTGAACGTGCTTATAAGGTTTCACTTTTAAGCAGATCATATGCTCGCGGTCTACTGTGAAGAAAACTGGAGAACCTTGAGATAAACCCATGTGCTAGCGGATTTTGTTGTAGTGCGAAACTGATAATGTACAGAAAGCACAGATTTCATCATCCGACTTAAGCGGCTCTACAGTGATCCAAGCAGGTTATGCGGAGCTTCGTAGCCTTTTTGCTGGAGGGTCGACAAGATGTGAAGGAAATGGAAAAATGATTCTAAAGTCCTTAAGCGTCATGGCTAAGCCGGATTAAACACCAAACATTGTACACACGCGCTGTTGCTTATCCTTAATATTGCATAGAATACACACTAGGAAAGTTCCATGGGTAGAAAATTGCAAGCGGTCCCTTCATATGTAACTAGTATGTCACCCTTGTATATTTGCCTACTTTCAATTTTATGGCCATTCTTTAATGGACGCACTGAAGTAACCGCTCCCTCTGAGGCAAATCTGATCGGAGAACATAACTGCTTAAATTGAAGCTCCTGGCGGATACAAAATTATTGATTTATCGATTTATTGATTTATTGCACATGTTTGTGCTACGCAAGAAAAGAGACGTGATTGAAGAAGGATGTAACATTAAATGGACTTGAGTTGAAAGGAATTACACTGCACTGCACCCGATACCTGGTTTCTGGTTCGAATTTTCCGCCCAGGCCAACCAAGCCTTCCGTCTCTCCGGAGCCGGTGAAATGGTACCAGACTTTTCTGGGAAGAATAAAGCGCTGACTTGTCCATCGGCTGGCCGCCGCAAGTCATTCATTGTATGTTCAAATACGCATTTACATCGTCTTCACGACATTCGTAGAAGTGGAATGCGTGGCGTGAGGAGCCGAGTTAGCCTAGTGGTTAGTAGTGTAGTTTCATGCACAAACGGTCACAGGTTCGACTCCCGGCTCGGGCACGCCATGCCCTGCAAAAATTGCAAAAATGGCAACGGTTCCAGCGTCAGGCCCAGGTTGACAGGCCGGCTGATGGAGAAACCTCGTCACAAAACCATGATCACAAGTCGCAATAGAATCAGTGTAAAGGCTAGGACGTCACCCGGAAGTGGCGCACAGAACCCCCGCCCGAGTTCTGTGGTCAGTATGCGAGGGCTACCGAGGGCCGAACGACCTCGGCTAAAGAAGCTAGTTCGACTGGGGACTCTGAATGTGGGAACGCTGACCGGGAGATCTAGGGAAGTGGCTGACCTGATGAAGCGCAGAAGGATACAAGTCCTGTGTCTGCAGGAAACGCGATGGAAAGGGGCGAAAGCCAAGGAGATCGGAGAAGGGGTCAAGCTGTACTACAACGGAGAGGACACCAAGAGGAACGGGGTAGGGATAGCTGTCGCGGAGTCCCTCAAGGATTCAGTAGCGGCTGTCCAAAGAATAAACGACCGCATCATGTCACTACGGCTGGACACGAAGGAGGGTTACTGGACCATCATGTCTGTCTACGCTCCGCAGACCGGATGGTCCGAGCACGACAAGGATGACTTCTACCTCTCGCTCGAGGAAGCCATAAGGTCCGTATCAGAAGGCGACTACCTCTCCATAGCAGGGGACATGAACGGGCATGTGGGGAGTGGCAGAAGAGGAGTGGAAAGGGTTCATGGAGGAAAAGGGATCGGCCTGGTAAACCCGGATGGAGAACGAATTCTGGATCTGGCTATCGCCCACGACCTGGCTGTCTGTAGCACCTTCTTCGCGAAGAGGGAGAGCCAGAAGGTGACCTATGCTAGCGGAGGAAGAAGAACTGAGGTCGACCACATCCTGGTTCGAAGGGCTGCCCTGAAAACAGTCCGGAATGTGAAGGTCATTCCGGGAGAAGACGTGGCATCACAGCACAGACCCTTGGTAGCCGACCTTAGCATACCTCTACCCACCAGGCCCAAAGTGAGGACGGAACCAAGGATCCGATGGTGGAGACTGCGGGGTTCAGAGCGGAACGAGCTACGAAGGGCAGTGCTCGAAGCAGGCCTTCCAGATCCAGCTGGTCCCGTGAATGAGACCTGGAGGAGGGTAGCCGAAACAATCCTGAGATGTGCCAAGGAAACCCTGGGAGAAACAAAGGGAGGAACCAGAGGGAATAAATCGGCATGGTTCTGGAACGAAGAGGTGCAGGCTGCGGTGAAGAGGAAGAAGGAGGCCTACAAGCTGTGGCAAAAGACGAGGGCACCCGAGCATCTCACAGCCTACAGGAAGCTGAAGAGGCTGGCAAAAACAGCTGTAGCGAAGGCAAAGAACGCGGAAATGGATGCCCTGTACGAGAAACTAGACGGGCCAGAGGGAGAGAAGTTCGCCATCCGCCTGGCCAAGGCGCGTCATAGAGCTAGCCTCGACATTCGAGTAGTGAAGACTGTGAAGAGTGCTGACGGTAGAGTGTTACGGAAGCCGGTCGAGGTCAGAGAGAGATGGGAGGAGTACTTCAAGGAACTCCTGAACGAGGAGTTCCCTCGTCGGGAGGCCGAGGAAGAACAACCAACGGAAGGACCCGTCCCACCCTGGACGCAAGAAGAGGTTCGCAAGGCCATTCGGAAGATGAAACTCGGAAAGGCAGCAGGGCCTGACGGTGTGCCAGTAGAGGCTTGGAAGGTGCTCGGGAACCTCGGAATCAACTGGCTGACGCAGTTCCTCAACAGAATCACGAAAGAAGGTAAGATGCCGGATGACTGGAGGAACAGCACCATAGTCCCCATCTTCAAGCAGAAGGGAGACGCTTCCGAATGCTCCAACTACCGAGGGATAAAACTGATCTCACACACGATGAAGATCTACGAACGACTGGTAGACTCAAGGCTGAGGGAGATGGTACCCATCTCCCAGGTGCAGTGGGGCTTCATGCCTGAGAGGTTCACCACAGACGCCATCTTCATCGCTCGTCAGGTGATGGAGAAATATCGGGAGAAACGAAAATCCTGCTACCTGGCATTCCTGGATCTGGAGAAGGCCTACGACAGGCTAGCTCGGACCGTAATCTGGAATTCCCTTCGAGGGAGGGGTGTCCCGGAACGTCTGATCACGGTCATAAGGGACACGTACGAGGGCTCGAAAGCGGCGATACGAACTCCACACGGGGTGACAAGGAAAGTGGACATCACAGTGGGGGTACACCAAGGGTCGGCTCTGAGCCCGTTCCTCTTCCTGCTGACGCTTGACTCTATAGTGAACCACCTTGAGAAAGGCCCTCTCAGAACGATCCTCTACGCGGACGACATCGCCCTAGTAGCCGACAACCAGGAGGATCTGGAGGAGAAGGTGCAGCTGTGGCAGAGAGCCCTTGCGGACAACGGCCTACGGCTGAACGTGAAGAAGACGAAGTTCATCAGCTCTGAGCACTGCGCTGGATCGATCCTAGACTGCCAAGGGGAAACGATCGAGAAGGTGGAAGAATTCCGCTACCTCGGAAGTGACCTATCCGAGGAAGGAAGTGTGGACCAGGCGGTCAGGGGACGGATAAACGCAGCCTTGCTCAAGTGGAGGGAGTCCACAGGGATCCTCTGCGACCGTAGATGCTCCAGGACGCTCAAAGGCAAGCTCTATAGAACAGTTGTAAGACCTGCCCTCCTCTACGGCAGTGAGTGCTGGGCCCTGGGTAAGGCGCAGGAGCGGCAACTGCACGCGGCAGAGATGAGGATGCTGAGGTGGGCATGTGGATGGACCCGTCGGGACAGGGTGCGAAACGAGGATGTTAGGGCAGTGATGAAGACTGCCCCGATCCAGCTGAAGATGAGGGAGCAGCGCCTAAGGTGGTACGGACACGTCCTCAGAAGGCCAGAGAATCACCCCGTAAGGTTAGCCCTAGATTACGAGGCACCCGGAAAGCGTCCGAGAGGAGCCCCTAGGAAAAGATGGAAGGACGTCATCAAGAGAGATCTCGCCGAAGTCGGCGCCACGGCAGATGACGCCCTTGATAGGATGAGGTGGCGACAGATCACAAGAACAGCGGACCCTGCGACTGCGCGGGACTAAACGCTCAGGAGAAGAAGAAGGAATGCGTGGCGCATTCCAAAAGGGATTGAGGCACGCCGTTCTTCATCATTTATTCTTTATTGCCTTCAACACGTCCTGTAGAATTAGAATGCGTGGCGCAACCCAGAAGGAACTGATTAACGCAGTTTTCTGTCCCTCCCTTAATGTCATAAGTCATAAAATATATGGCCCTTAAGAGCTCTTAGTGTCGGAGCACTGCTCTCTATGAAAACCTGATTTATGTAATACCACTTGATTCCTTCTGAAGCTACACCCTGTGCTAACTTTAATTCGGTTTAGTTTTATGGGATTCTAGGTTAAGTCAGCAGATAATGCTTTCCTTCTTCTTCTCTTTCAGCTAAAGGAATAGGTTGATTCATGAAGCGCTCCGAAGCTTGGTAGCCCCAGCTCAAAGCGTCGCATTCGTGTTGGAACGGTGAGAGTCAATGGTAGTAGAAATGATTGTGAGCTTCTAGTACTTTTTAAGTCACGTCGTAGCATAGCAGGAAAAGGTACTGATGCGTCGCGTGCATCACGAAGACTTAAGGCTCTTGTTTCGTTTCTGCCTAGGGCAACTAGGCCTCCTATCCTCTGGTGAGTTAGCATTGTCTGAGAAGTGATTGACAAGCCAAATATGCACTCAATTTGGGTTCACGTTATTCTGTAGAAATAGAATTTGTGGCGCAACGCGCGAAGGACATGATCAACTTTATCTCTTTAAATAGCAGCACTAGCCTTCAAAAAATGACTCCAGGTGGGAATAAGACTTTTCACAAAACGGTACCTCACTACCGACTGAAGACCTCAGCACTCTCTGCGCACATGTCTATCTCTCACAGATTGCTTTGCAGAGGCTCGTAGCCGTTTCCGAGGTTGAGTTCAAGAGCACTATACGAGCTCGACACGCAGTTTCTTCTTCCCCGGACCGGCTGAGCTCCTAGCAGACATGATGGCCTTAAAAGCATTGCATCATTGACCCACCGAGTCTTTTGAACCGGCCATCTCAGCTAGCGGCTTTCTTCTTATGATCCTATCCAGCGGAGAATATGACGTTGCTCCAGCCACTTTCTGAAAAATATCGATTTCCGTTTAATTGACTAGCTTTGAATAAACAACATAGAATGCATAAACAAACAGAAGAATAAAATATTGGCTGTCTCCTTTGTCCCCAGCGGACCGCTAACTTAACTATCCTCAGATGAATACTGCAGATCACTGCCGTAGTTTTCTTATTGTTTAAAAATATTTTCGCAACTAACTGATGTTTTTTTGGAAAGGCCTTAGGCAGGCGCAGTACGTGCTACAAAAATATGTTGCTGTTCTACATGCAGAAGATCGTGAGGTGAAGTTTTGCTAACACTTACACCAGCTGAGGTTGAGCCTCATTCTCCCTGCAATGTTTCTCACTACTTCAAGCCGAACTGAACGCTTTTATTTTTCTATTGAAATTCAAAGGGAATTAGGAAACAAAAAGGTTGCTTAGACGTTGTTTTGAAGATATATTAGTCGCGCAGAAAGGAGCTACCACGAAGGTGAATGTTCACACCACCCTCCGCCTCTTAGCCACAAAATGCTATATCCTGTGGTAAAAGAACGCAAAAATGCTTCGCTATCTGAGAAGACGACTTTCCACAGCGTGTCACGGTGGCAGCTGAATTGCGTGTTTGGTCTGTTCAATGATTGGCGGAGCTGAGCCATTGGGACTAGACAGTAATTCTACTTTCTATAAGTTTGGACATAATCACCCTTGTTGAGGTATAATTTTGTATAATAAAGGCATAAACCAGTATTGCTAACTGCATCTGACATGTGCAGAAATAATGTCCACCACCCCGAGGTGGTGAAGTCGCCTTGCTTTCCAAAACAACACCACACACGAAGGAATACTGGAGAGGGGTTTGTAGACTCGCCTGTAGATTAGCTACCCCTTCACTTCCAGCGTATTTTAAAACCAGTATCAGTGGAATCTGGGTTTCAGTTTTTTGTTCTTTTGGTCAACTAAATTGAGAGGAGAAGCATGGTTTACATTGGGCAAAGGCAAACCTTTAAATTAGAGAACAACTACTCTTAGAGCTCCTTACACCTTACAACAGTCGTATGGAAAACTGAAATCTAAATCTTCTACAGAAATTTTTGAGTGTGGCACATATGAGCGTGCAGTAGCACAATTCGGAGGCGCCGACCGTCGCGTACACGACTCCAGGTTCTCGGTTTGGGTTTCCCGCCAACCAAGCCTTCCATCTCTCCGGGATCGGTGAACTGGTACCAGACTTGTCTGGGAAGGGTAAAACATCTGCTTTAGGCGGCCAGTGCAACCCACTGTATAAGTTATTAGGGTTTCGAACTGTTTTCACGACATTCTGTTGAAGTAGAATGTGTGGCGCATCCTAAAGGAGACTTACTAACGCCACCCTCAATAATTAGTGGAAAGTAAGAAGATGCTGCATTGAACGGTTAGTGGTTAAAACCGCAATGCTCCAAAGAAAGGCAACACTTACCAAAACTGCAGGGGCTCTTCTCACATCTGTGGATGGCACTGCTCCTGCGGGTGAGGATGTAATGTCGCTTTCTCGATCGAGAGGAGCATGCCGATTATTTTCCTGAAGTGGGTGACGTCGTTCTTTTTTAACTCCAGTTTTTTACTGGGAAATCGCGGCAAGAAGCCGGACGATGGAGCTTCCTTTTCATTACATATTTTTCAGAAGGTTTTTATTTGGAAAAGTGTGGTTTACGTTGCGTTATTTTCGATGAATTTATTGCTATGAAAATTACAGCAGGAAAGACTAATCTGAAAACACTTACCTCTTCACTTCCAGAGCTTAGCCTTGCCAATTCTCGCCTTCTGCCTGAATTGTGACTTCTGCTGAAGTACGGAGGCCTTGCATGGACGAATGGGGAAGTGGAAGTTGAGCTTGCTGTCGTTGCAGTAGTGGACGTCGGAGTTGCCTCTGATGTGGTAGTTGAAGTGCTGCTTACAGTAGTTGTTGTGGCAATCTCCTCCACTGTGGTTGCCTCCGTTGAAGGTGCTTCCGTCGATGATTCCTCCATCGTTGTTGCCTCTGTTGTGGAGAACCCGGTGGTCGCTTCCTCTGCTGTGGGTTGTTCCGTTGTGGAAACCTCTGCTGTAGGTTCCTCCGTTGTGGTCGGCTCTGTCGTAGACACCTCTGTTGCGGGTTCTTCCGTGGAAGCAGTTGTCTCTTCTGCATCTGACGAAGGCATGCCGTCTGTAGCAGATGAAGTTGCTGGCTCCGTCGTTGGGAATTCGGTATCCATTGCAGTTGAGATTTCAGTGGTAGCGAACTCTTCTGCTGGAAAGGCGGTGGTCTCCTCAGAAGTGGACGTTGATGACATGTTGAACAGTTCGGACGAAGTCATATTGAGTAGTTCCTCCTTCCCGGAAGGCCACTCATTAGCTACCATTATCGAGGCCTCATCAGATAGTTCTAGGAGCTCCTGCAGCTCTCGAGACTGAGAGCTAAGGGTTCTTTGTCCTGCCTCCTGGGTGCTCGTTTCCACGTAGGGAGTCGTAGTCGGCTGCTGCTCATCCGTGGTGGACTTGTTCTCTGCGGTTGCGAAAATTTCTTCCTGTTCTATGGTGTTGTTGGCAGCAAGCGCAGATGTTGAGTCTGACGTAGCGTTGGTAGTGGAGATAGACGCAGGAATGACGTCCTCCTTTTCTGGATCCTTCAGATCAAGGAGGATCTCGTTCGAAAGCTCCTCAGGCGTGACCAGTTCATCTCCAGAATGCTGCATTGGTGAGTCCCCTATTGACGTACCAGTCAAAGGTGCCATTACCTGAAACGTTCACATTTAGAAACACCAACAAATCCTCTTAAAACACAGAAAGGGATTGATTTCTGCAAGTCGAGAGCCAGTTGAGGCTTATACAAAGAAACTTTTACAAGCTCATAAAAAGAACTCCCTACAAGCTTAATAATGTCACCACCATATTCCTCACCAACGAAAACCTCTACACAAGAAGCCACGGCAGGAAACCTCATCAGTGCAAGTAACCATGAGTTTTTATTGAAATATAGAAGAAGTGGACCGTTGTAACATTATAGACGCATTTGAAGATTTTTCGCCCTCAGTGTTTTCCTCGCATAAATTGAGGTATACATATTTCAGAAATGCACCGAAAGCATACTTTTAACTGCCTGGAGAAATGCGAAGGTGCGCCGAGCTCCCTACTTATGAGCAAGCTCAAGTTACTGTTATTTATTACACGGCTAAAATCCATATGAAGGAGAATGCAATCAGAAACGGTATAAAATAATATCCGTATACCATTGGCTAGCGCTCTAGGCCAAAGTGGGATAATTAGAAAGGACATGCATTAACAAATACCCAGAAATAAGTGGATAGAACAGAAGGTTGAACAAAACCAAAGCGGGCTCTTCCACTGTATCCCGTTATGTCCTAGAATTATTTATGAATAGATTTGCATTCTCAATAAACGGTTTAGCTTGTATGGAATAAGTGTGTTTTATCAAGTTTCATATAATAGGAACATGCCCTAGGGACAAAAAATTATGCCGACCTGACGATTTTGTAGTATTTAACGAAAGTTCATGTTTAAGTTGTTGCTCTTCAGGCGGCTTGCCATTTAAACAGGAAGATCGCTCATCAACTAGAGCGGTCTCATAACTGTATCAACCGTCACCTGCAGGACATGAAAGTCTGCAAAGGAAATACAATGGGTGGCTGTCTGAGAAACCTCCCTAGAAAGGATGGGAGCCGCCCGATTCGGCAGTCTTCCAAGAATACCCAGCCCTGCAAAAAGGTAAGTTATGCTTGCAGCTAGCTTGATATGGAAGAAAAAGTACATTTTGACTTTCAGGTGGTAGTTTCCGACCAAAGGAAGAGGAATCTTGACGGGCGGGGTACAATACTGGAGAGATTAAGGACAGCGAAACGAGTGTTCTCCAGGAACGTACAATACCGCTCGCGCCGCACGGTCAAAAGTGGGCGAAAAAACGCCAACATAGCGTCGCAAAGCGTCGCATGCCCATAACTCCTTCAGTTTTAGGTTTCTTAAATAAAGGTTGGTACCATTCGATTTGCCTCTTCGAGATCTACACAAACATGTGTAAAACTTTACCGGAACACCCGTATTTTCGCCGTGGGTGGTCCAAAATTGGCTGGACGGGCGATTAGAGCAGCTTATTTCCCAGGATATGCGTCCTTTCGGAGTATCTCAATCATGGCGTACGTCGCCAGTGCTCTGTCAAACCAGGAATGCCCAGAGAGTGCGCCGTGCACAATGCACACAGAACCTAACCTATCAATCGAGTGGGCGAGCGCATGTCCCCTGCGCTTCTATCTTCTCTCACTGGGAACTGCGACGTTTTCAAGACTATTTCGAGAAGTTTGGAGAATGTTATCAGAAATTTCCCGCCACCCCACTCAGGATTAGCTCCAATCTGTCCCAGCGAAACTTTGGTGTGCGCCGTGAACAATGCATACAGAATCGAACCTTTCAATCGAGGGGGGGGGGGACAGCCTGTAGACTGAGCGTTTGGGGAGTTTTATAAGAAATTTCTTGCCGCCCTAGTCAGGAGTTGCTCTAAGGCTGTCCAGCAAGCCTTTGGAGTGCGCCATGAACATGCATAGACAATCGAACCTTTCAATCGAGGAGGGGGGACAGCTTGTAGACTGAGCGTTTGGGGAGTTTTATCAGAAATTTGCAGCCGCCCTAGTCAGGAGTTGCTCTAAGGCTGTCTAGCGAGCCTTTGAAGTGCGCCGTGAACAATACATACGGATTCGAACCTTTCAATCGAAGGGGGCGACCGATCGCAAATTGCACGAATGGGCGCGTTCGGAGCGCAATAGCTCTGTCAAGTTGTAACCTTTCATGCTGCAGCTTGTAGGTTTTGTAGGCATTCGAACGTTCTGTACGTACGCCAAAGTAGAATGGTTCAGCTTAGAAAGGTGCAATGTTATAGGGGTGCGAATATGCAGGTGAGGATTGTGTGAAGCATTTTTTCCGATTTCCGTGGACCACTGCGAGAAGATGCGGTGGGCTGACGGCTTTAAAATACGTACGTGTACAGAGTGCCTAAGGTACTTTACGACGATGTGCTCATAGCTCCTCAGTTGCCTAAACTGCCTTAGCCTCGGCTGGCGTTTTAGAGCGGCAAAAGCTAGCGGTTAGAGTTTCTTGCACTCCCACTTGCCCAGATTTGAGTCTTCGACACTCGGAATGGCACAGTTCCGTTCAGCATGAAAAGCGCTATCGAACGGTATCAATCTCGACCGATTTTGGAATCATCAATTTTTTGACTGTTTAGCATAGAGGACGAGGCCGCGGCGGAAGGACGATGACGTCATCGAAAAAACGATGTCTTCGAGTTGGGCCATGCTTGATACCGTTCGATAGAGCTTTTCATGCTGAATTGAATCGTGTCATTTAGAGTGGGAAAAATTGTAATCTGGGCGAGAAACAGCGCGGAGAGCGTCTGCCGTTGTTGCGCTAAATTGCACGCGCGGGCGTGTTCGGAGCACAATAACTCTGTCGAGTTCGAATCGTTTCGGCTGCAACTTGTGTTTATTGTAGGCAGTAGAACGATATATAAGTATACTAAAGTAGAATGGCTTAGCTTAGGGGGGGGGGGGGGCAATGTTACAGCGGTGCGAAAATGCAGGTGAGGCTTGCGTGATGCATTTTTTTCCGAATTCGGTTAACCACTGCGAGAAGACGCCGTGAGCTAAAGCCTCGAAATGCGTACGCGAACAGAGCGCTTAAGGTACGGTACTTTACGATGACGTGATCAGAACTTCTCAGCTGCCTAAACTGCCTTAGCCCCATCTGCCGTTTTAGGGCGGCGGACTTAGCGATTTCCTGCACTCTCACTTGTCCATATTTGGGTTTTCGACACTCACAGTAACATAGTTCTGTTCTGCTTGAAGAGCGCTATCGAACTGTATCAATGTCGACCGATTTTGGAAACATAGGCATGTGTTATACTCCCGCGGGAGCATCCGCAGAACCTCCGTGGACGAGGGGTGCACCGCGGACGGCGGGCGTGGCGGGGCGCAGTGATTGGCCAGGTGAGGGATCTCGGCGCGATTCCCGCCCTTCGAAAAATCTATGGCCTCTGTTATACTCCCGCGGGAGCATACCGCGGGAGTATAACAGAGGCCATAGATTTTTAGGCAATATTCCATCGATTACGTGGCGCCCTAGGCCCACCTGCGCGGACGATGACGTCATCAAAACCGGTATTTTCGTAATTGGCCAAATCTCCTCGTGCAAACTGCGTCCAAAATCGTCTAGGGGTTATTTGGGGCGCTGATTACGAATCCGACGTCCGTTTTTGAAAATTCCGTCGACTTCGGTAGGTTTTGGATTTGCTTCTGGATAATTGAGGGTGGTCGGGTCAGGATCATCGATTTTGTTCAAAATTCGTGTAGGGTCGGGGACTTATTCGGGGTGCCGAACACGATGCCGAGGTACATTTGTACGATTAGGGCAGGAGAGCGCTCATACCGATAACTGAGGGTGATCGGTGATCGTGACCCGACCACCCTCAAATGGGAAGCAACCTGCTGATGTCAGGGGAATTTTCAAAAACGGACGTCGGATTCGTAATCAGCACCCCAATTAATCCCTAGATGATTTTGGACGAAGTTTGCACGAGGAGATTTGGCCAATTACGAAAATACCGGTTTTTGGCCTAACGCCACGTAATCGATGGAATATTGCCTAAAAATCTATGGCCTCTGTTATACTCCCGCGGTATGCTCCCGCGGGAGTATAACAGAGGCCATAGATTTTTCGGAAGGGGGGAATCGCGCCGAGATCCCTCACCTGGCCAATCACCACGCCCCGCCACGCCCGCCGTCCGCGGTGCACCCCTCGTCCACGGAGGTGCCGCGGATGCTCCCGCGGGAGTATAACACAGGCCTATGTTTCCAAAATCGGTCGACATTGATACAATTCGATAGCGCTCTTCAAGCAGAACAGAACGATGTTATTGGGAGTGTCGAAAATCCAAATATGGACAAGTAAGAGTGCAGGGAACTTCAATCGCTAAGTCCGCCGCCCTAAAACGGCAGATGGGGCTAAGGCAGTTTAGGCAGCTGAGAAGTTCTGATCACGTCATCATAAAGTACCGTACCTTAAGCGCTCTGTTCGCGTACGCATTTCGAGGCTTTAGCTCGCGGCGTCTTCTCGCAGTGGTCAACCGAATTCGGAAAAAAATGCATCACGCAAGCCTCACCTGCATTTTTGCACCGCTGTAACATTGCCCCCTCCTAAGCTAAGCCATTCTACTTTAGTATACTTATATATCGTTCTACTGCCTACAATAAACACAAGTTGCAGCCGAAACGATTCGAACTCGACAGAGTTATTGTGCTCCGAACACGCCCGCGCGTGCAATTTAGCGCAACAACGGCAGACGCTCTC